>KZ613946.1:893964-1544610 GCA_002865655.1 Hyaloscypha variabilis F | reverse complement strand
CCTGATGTTGCCCAGATATTCAGAGTCGAGTGTCCTTATCCACCGTTTCCCCCCTTATGTAACGTAAGCTGAGGCTTTTTTACACTTTCCCGCGGGAGATTGGATGGCCCAGGATCGCTGCAGCACTGCAGCACTGCAGTAGCCGTCTTTCTTTTACGACACGCGAGCCAAGGCCAGCGATGAGTGGTGAGCCAGACGCGAAGCGGCCAGGTCAGCCGAAGCAACCGCAGGCCTGCCAGACCCCATGTCGCCCAAATCCCTCGCCGTCGGGAGACAAGCGCCACACATGCAACATGAAACGGTGGGGCTGAGATCACTGAACGCCCATGGCAGATCCCCCTGCTCGGAGCAAACAGCCAACCACCACCGCTGCTGCGACGAGTGTGGTAGACCTGGTGGTGCTGTCGATGGCCTCGTTCGCCCAGCGACTTGGTCGTGGTGTATTTATGGAACTGGGCGGGGGTACACGATGATCATCGAGGCTGAATGTTCAACGCTCCACAGACCACAGGTGACAAGACCCTCTTGCAACCCAATCTGTCAGCCCTGCCGTGCGAGGCTCGCCTCTGACGTCCTCCCTGCCCTTCCTCGGTCCCACTTCAACGGTCCCAGACTCCCAGCTGCGGGGGAGCTGGACAGGGAGCTGTTTAGCTTCTTCCCAGCGTCCCCCACTCGGGCGTTGGCGCATGAAGTGTGCGGAGATCATAAGTGCTTGTTCTGTTTCGACCGGCATCTTGAGATTTGGAATGTTGGCGCGTTCCAGGAACTTCCAGGACGCTTCGCCTACAGGCGTGGGCGTCCCCACGTTTCTACAGTATTTCTTTATCCTTACTGTGGTTAGTCTTTCGTCGTGGTACCTAGCTAGTTCTTGCACTGACAGATGGGTTGGCACATGTCACATGGAAGGCGTGTGAAACATGCAGCTAAGGTCCAAACTGGGACGAAGTCTGATGGCTTGATATGCCGTGTCTTATCACGGCATTTCCGGAACCCCGGTGGCCTTGCATGTCTGCAACTTGACTAGAAGGCGCCTCTATTCGGACCGTTGAAGAAGCCGAAAAAGGAAGCTGCGAAGCCTGCGATGAAGTGTATCGAGGCTTGCTTGAAGTAGTTGTTGTTAAATGGCGCCTCTCACGTGTTCCATTAGATTCTAGGGAAATGAGCATTGTAGATGTATTGTCCCAGACACTTCAGCATCAACCAGAGCTGGTGGTGTCGACTTCATGCTCAAATGATGGTTGTTGAGCTCGTCCTGATACCGAAGTCGTCATCATGATTTTACAAAGAGTAGGCGCGAGTATTTTGCCCCAGAACAGCAAGTGCGATGTTAGCAATTCAGGATTTGCTTGACCTCAGTCCGCGCAATGGAGAACCTCCAAACACATCTCCATTGCATCCAGCTTTTGGCTATCTTAGCTTTCATCCTGGCTCCAGCTTTCGTCCCAGCTTTCGTCCCAGCATACGATGACCGGATCTTTATTGTTCAACATGAGTAGGGACATGGGCATTCTTGGGCGGCAGATCTCCCCTCGTCCTTCTGATTCTCCTAAGAGCAGCATCAGACATTCTCCCAGTGGCAGCAGCTCATCACTTCCAACCATTGTTGAAGTACCAGAAGGCGTTGATTTTCGTGGCGATCCATATGTGTAAGGCCCGCGAACATAGCAGCACCGTCAGATGCTGACGCGAAGTAGCCCCCCAGGTTTTCGCGGCGTTCTGAAATCTCCTTATTGTACTGGGCTTGCTGCTCTTGCAGCTGTTGGAGGATTCGCGCTTGGTACGGCGTCCGACTGCACTTGCTCGCATTCCACAATGCTCTACAAGCCAGACTTCGTTGAAGACTGACAAACTGCAGGATACAACCAAGGATTACTCACAATCGCTCGTTCCAATACAAAATTCGTCTCCGAATTTCCGGAGATCAGTAGCGCGTTTTGGTATGATTTTGTTTCGGCTATGTCCCAATTGGGTGGCTTCTTGGGGGCTTTGATAATGGGGTGAGCTGTCTTTCCATATGAAGCCCAGATCAATACATTTGCTCACACACCATGTTTCAGATCGATTGCAGACCAATTTTCTAGAAAGAGATCGATCACTACCGCTGGTATCATTCTCATTATCGCTTTCGTCCCGCAGGTTGTCTCTCTAAACTTTATTATACTGATTGTGGGGCGATTGATCAGCGGTATTGCTGTTGGCATGGTATGTATCTCCAGAGATAGTGTGCCTTTGCTTAAACAGCGCTTGCTGACCTTACGGTGTGTCCCAGTTTTCCGTCATCACACCTATTTATATTTCTGAAATTAGCCCCGCGGAGATCAGGGGAAGCTTATTGGTCTTCAGTAAGTCTCTTCATTCTTGATGATATCGAGTACTGTTAGTTTTCTAGAGATTCTGAAAAGCTCCGAACACTGGTCTTGGGCCGACCACATCATGCTGACCAAGTTCTTCTGCTAGTGGATATATCAATCGTCATTGGAACAGTGGCATCGTTCTGGATCTCCTTCGCCACAAAGGCCCTCAGCGGTGAGGACTTTTGGAGACTGCCTTTCGCCCTTTTGGTAGGTCTATCATTGTACCCGCTTGATAGGGGAGCGCAGCTAAGTAATCTTTGAGTTGATTCCTGCGCTGGTTCTTAGCATGGTTGGCGTATGTGTGCCGCATTCTCCTCGTCGGTTGGCTTCACGCTTCGAGAACCAGCCAGCCTTATATGTCTTGGCACAGCTTCGGCGGCTAAGTCCTGACAATTGCAAAGTCCAAAATGAGTGGATGGAAATGCGTGTCGAAGCAGCTTACCAACGAGAAATTGCTGAGGCTCAGCATCCCTTGGTCCGAGAAAGATCGCATATGAACAGCGTCAAGTTTGACCTCGCATTGTGGCTTGAGTGCTTCAGGTCTCGGTATTGGAAACGAACTACCATTGCCATTAGCATGAGGTTCTTTCAGGAATTTGTTGGTGTTAATGCTCTGACGCATAATATCCCCATCCTCGCAAGAGCACTTGGCTTGAACAACAATATGCAGCTGGTCATGACTGGAATTTTAGGCGTGGTCCATCTTCTGGGAGCCGTCTCTTGTTTGTGGACAATAGACACAATTGGACGAAAAAGGGTGCTTGCACTTGGGTCGGCTTTGATGCTTGTCTGCCTGGTCATCATTGCGGGCTTGAACAGTAAATTTTCTTACAATTGGTTGGCTCACCGAGATATAGGATGGATCTGCGTAGGATTCTCAATTCTCTGCATGTTCGCTTTTGGGGCTAGTTGGAGCCCAATTTCCTGGACTTTGCCATCTGAGCTCTTTCCAAGCACACTCCGCGCGAAAGGAGGTGCCTTGTCCTCTGGCTCCTACTTCTTGTGGGTCATTTATCTGCTCGATTGCTGCACCTACTGACCTGGATAGAAACGTTTTCCTCGCTGACATAGTCGCCCAAAATCTGTTGCACAAGTCGGAGTGGCTAACATTTGCCTTCTCCGCTGTGATCTGCCTCCTGTCGGGTGTGTGGGTTTATTTTGTGCCGGAAACCAGAGACCAACCCCTTGAAAATATGGACAAGCTCTTCGGGTGCAATGAGGAACAGAAGAAGAAAAATATCCGGAGAATGCTAGCGATGGGCTATTCACCAGAACCCTTCAATAGTCCGGGAGGCACTCCAACAAACGGAATCAGATTTATACGAGTATGACACATCATTATGTGGTACGGGAGAAGGATAGTCCCCCGAACTCATGGAAGTCCAAGATTCGTACATTATAATTGTTCAGCCCGTTATTGAACACCACTTTCTCTCTATTAGTCCAAAGTCATGTGACGCAAATATGTTGTCGGGCACCATACCCGCTTACTCCCGAACGCATCTTCCAATCTCGATTCATATCCTCAATCAACCTTGATATTGGAGCCTGGTTCCAGCAGATCAATCATGTCAGCACTCACTCAACTCTTCAAAGATCCGCCTCGAAACCTCCCTCTCATAATCGGCACCTCGGTTGCATCCACCCTCGCAGTTATCACTCTCGCAAAGCTCGCTCTCCAATCTCCACCCAAACCAAAGCTAATACCCAGTCCGCGCGAGACTCTTCTCCCAACACTCACGAAAGCTGAACAGGATCTGCTGTCTTATCCCCCTGATATCTTCCCAGGAGCCAGGGATGTGACAAGTCCCGTAAGTCGGATCACGTGCTCTGCCCACTTATTATTCTAATGTTTGATTGCATTCAGTACGGCACCATTCGCGTCTACGAATGGGGTCCCGAGGAAGGAAGGAAAGTGCTCCTGCTCCACGGCATCAGCACCCCTTGTCTCTCCCTCGGACAACTTGCCCACGCCCTCGTAAAACTAGGCTGTCGAGTTCTGCTCCTCGATCTATTTGGCCGAGGCTACAGTGACAGTCCAGCCGACTTACCTCTCGACTCCCGGCTATACAGCACGGAGATTTTGATTGCTATTACTTCGTCATCTGTTGCGTGGACTCCGGGGGGGTTCAGTGTTATCGGGTACTCGCTCGGCGGTGGGATAGCGGTTGACTTCACTGTCGGGTTCCCGGCGATGGTCAAAAGTCTCGTTCTGCTTGCACCAGCTGGTCTCATCCGCCCTTCTCATTTCGACTCGATAAGCAGGTTCATGTACTCGAACAACGTCCCAGACTGGCTGCTGGAATGGGCCGTCTCGAGGAGACTCCGAGGCGGGCCCATCAGACCGCAGGTCGCCAAGACGGGAGATGAGAAACATCCTACAACTAGAGCGGAGATAAAGGGGAATAGAGATCCGGAATATGAGGCTGCAGTCTTGGTGGAAGGGAGACCGCATCTCACGATCGCGGAGAGCGTCACGTGGCAGCTGGATCACCATAAGGGGTTTGTGAAGAGCTTTTGTAATTCGATTAAGCATAGCTCGATCGAGAGGCGGGAGGAGACGTGGAGGAAGTTGAGAGAGAGGGATGATCAGGTGTTGATTATGGCGGGCAAGACCGATCCGGTGATTGTCGCGGATGAGTTGAGGGAGGATGTGTTTGAGGTTGTGGGGAAAGAGAATCTGAGGTGGAGAGTTGTGGATTCTGCGCATGAGTTCCCGATCACGAAGGTGCAGGAGGTGGTAGAGGAGATTAAATCTTTTTGGAAATTATAGAATTTATAGGTAAGATCGTTCTTTATACTTCGATGCACCCTTCTTCGTTCTGCTAGCATGTGTAGATATATCTACCAAGCGTGGACATCTCAGAATTTTTGCTCTTCCGAGCTGCTTGAAGTATTCATTTCATCATAACCTCGGTGGGTGACATTTTTTTTTTGGATTTATTTGCTTGTGGGAATATTCGCAGCTCTTACCCCGAACCTTCCTTCATTCGAGTGTGCCACGTTTCTCGTTGCCCTAATTGCATTCTTTGAACCTTAGCACTGGACCATCTAGAGAAGCAGTCACAAGGTCAGCACAAGTGTCGTTCTTTCCCTTATTGGGCCCAAAGATTTTATTTTCTCTTTTTCTGGTGCTGGTTCTCTCCCACGAGCGGCTACTCGAGAGCTACCTTAGGCTTACCGCAGATATCCGTCCCGTGGATAGCTTCCCAAACTCCACGATGCTTCGATGACTCCTCTCTCCAGTCTGAATTTCAATTCAATTTTTAAATATGCCGATGACGTTCAGATTTTCCTGTCTCTCTCCTTTCTTCCTCATACGCACATCCCAAAAAACCCCTCCCCTTCTACAATCCTCACGCTTTAAGTACACTTTACGCTCACGTTCACGTTCACGTTAAGTATTACTCTCAAACCATCGTTCAGACATCGTCTGCCCATTTTCAAACATCAAGAACAGATCTTTCCGAACGAGCTCGGTCCGCAATCACGGGAGTTCTCTCCAAAATGACGATCTCAACTCCAATAGAGTCCAATGCCGGTGACAACACCATGGCCATGAACTTCGAAGACCTCATCGCCCGGCTCAAGAAGTTGTCCATCTCAATTCCAAAAAGGGCCGCTTCCACCGACAAGACCATGGCTTTGAAAATCGACGACCTCACCGCCCAATTTCAAAACTTGAGAATCTCAACTCCGATAGAGTCCAAAGCCACCGACAACACCATGACCCTGGAAACCGAAACCCTCGCCGCTCAATTTGAGAAGTTGTCTATCTCAACCCCGTCAGAGTCTCCTTCTATCAACAAAACCGTTCCAGTCAGGCAGACTTTGCTCATGGCCACCCAAGGACTCACCAAACAATCCAAGGACTTGTCCATCTCGACGACTTCAAAAGCCACCATATCAACGCTACCTACCAAGGACAGTCAAAAAAGCGATAATATCACTAAAGTTGAAAGTGCCTCAGCCAGAGCTCAAACAACTCAAACATCTTCCAAGGGAATCAAAGAACTCACTAGCCAATTCAGAAACTTGTCGATTTCCACAGCTTCAAACGCAGCCGTTTCAACAAAATCTATCATGGACTATCAAAAGTGTGAAGAAGTCACCAAAGTCAAATGCACCTCAGCCAACGCTCAAACTATTCCAACAGGTACAAAGGACTTCGAAGAACTCGTTGAACTCTTCGAAAAGCTGTAAACCCCTACAACGTCCAAGTCGATTCTTCCCTCAATGGAAACCAAAGACAACCAAAATTGTAGAGATCTGATCAAACTCGGAACGAACCCAGCCCGCGCAGAAAGGCTTTCAACGAGTATCGTGCACACATCGATCCTCAAGTGGCTCATCGCCAGCAATATCTCGACCGTCAATCCAGCCAACGCGGGAAAGCCTTAACTTAAACGGTGCACACATCAATTCTCGAGTGGCTCATCACTCACAACATCTCGGACGCAACTGTTTCAACCAGCACTTAGGACTCCATCTTCTCAACAAAATCAGAGATCAGCTCCGACTCCAGCGTCTCGTTGGTACATTAAAACGACTCGATCAAACATATCAACTTCAACAATCGCAGCTCCAACTACTCGCGATGCTAGACTCGCCTACTCCATCCTCTTACTCGACGAGGACATCCCAAAAGATATGAATGAGAGTATAGAACATCTCATCAAGACCTACGCTGAGAGATAAACGAGTCATTACATCGAGTACAACAATAGATGGCCACCAAACGCCTCACCGAGAAGGAGCTTCCAACCTCAAATGAGGTTCCGCACACCAGAGATCGCAGTCAACTAGCGACGACAACAATAAGGACAAAGACAACGAACCAACGCCAGGAACTAAATAAGAATTTGGAGAGGTAGAGAGGTGGAGAGGGGTAAAGTTTGTGGAAGGTTGGACTGGATCAATTAAGGGGAGGGAACACATGCCTAGCATTATGACGCAGAACTTCAGGGAAATTTCTTAGGAGCTGTGGGCGGAAGAAAATCTGTTGAAGTTTAGACTGGAAGAAGAAGAGGGAATACATGTCAATCATTATGAGGCAGTACTTGAGTAGAATTTGTTTAGGACCTGTGGATAATACAACATTCTGAACTGTTCATTCATAAACCTATCTTTTATATCGTGACCTGTGAGAAGCTCGCTAGCGAGATCTCACTATAAATATCACCTATGCTATAAATTACGCATTGCTGAGTAGATTCAAGACCATTCAGGGGTCTACGCGAACCCCTCGCGTCGCGTCTCCCTCTGCACGACTTTCCATCCCTCCTGATTTCACTAGCAACCACCATGTCCGCAACCTCACCACCCAGCTCACCACTCCCCAAACGCCAAAAGCCGAACCCAACACCAGTCGCCGATCCTACACCTTCAATTGACTCCACCATGGCCTCCACAGCTCCCGCCGTCACGAAAGTCGACGCCGCCCCTCCCTTGCTCATCAAGAAGCTTAGTGACAAGGCGAAACTGCCTACCAGAGGAAGCGCGTTCGCAGCGGGCTATGATATCTATGCCTCGAAGGACACGGTGGTTCCTGCGCGCGGGAAGGTGCTCGTTGATACGGATATCAGCATGGCGGTGCCGGATGGGACTTGTTTGTTCCCTCTCCTTGTTCCCTCTATAAGACCCAGTCCGGTTATTTGAAATGCGTACATATGCTAATTGATACGTCGGATGGTAGATGGACGAATTGCCCCTCGTTCTGGTCTGGCTTCTAAGCATATGATCGACACAGGTGCTGGAGTCATTGATGCAGATTACCGTGGCCAGGTCAAGGTTTTGCTCTTCAATCATGGAGAGAAGGACTTTGAGGTTAAGGAGGGGGATCGTGTTGCTCAATTGGTGCTGGAGAGGATTTATACACCGGAGGTCGTGGAGGTTCAGGAGCTTGAGGAGAGTGTTAGGGGTGCTGGGGGCTTTGGAAGCACGGGTTAGATGTGATTTGGGATACCGCGAAACGGAGTTAGATACTATGATATGAGGGTAGATACTGAATAAGGAGTTCAGGTGCGGAAGAAAAATAGACTTGAAAGCAATTGGGTCTTGACAAGAAATTCAGTCTAAGTGCTGAACCTTCTCTATAGTCCCAGAACAGAATATATGTTGTGTATAACCAATGCTTCGCAGAAAATGCCACCAAGTTCTAAGCAACCCACATCTATGCAAATCTTTCCGCTTTAAACTTCACCTCAGGATGTCGCAAACAATCCAAATTCCTCACAAGTCTAACCTCTGCTGCCTTGCTCTCCACCAGCCGCTTTTTCTTCTCGTCTCCTTCCCAGTTTACCCCTTTATACTTCTCTAGTTCCGCATCTCTCCTGACTTTAGTCCTGGTCAAAACCTCGTGCATACTCGCCAGCACTTTCTCACAAGCTCTTGCCAGCGGTAGTTCCGTTGCCTCGACCTCGTCCCCACTGACCCAGGACTTTGTCTTCATTAACCCTTCAATATTATATACCGCTTCCCGCAGCCTCACCAGCATTAACGCGGCAAACATATCCCCTGTTCCACTGAAGAAACAATCGATAGCTGGGATCTTGATCTCGAATATTCTCGGTTCCGCTGTTCTTGTGAAAGTCGATCCAACTACCGAAAGAGAAGGCTGTGAACCTAACGCTGGTAAAGAAATCGAAGTGACAACTATGTGAGGAATGCGGTATTCCTGGTGCAGCGTGACAATCGCTTCCTTCAACGTCTCCATATCCACGATTTTGACTCCCGATAATGTTCTTCACCAAAGTCAGCCCAAGCCCTTGAGCAGTGCTGCAGGAAGGTATACTCGGCCTCGAATTGATTTGGCAGAATCAGGTCGGCATCCCTGACCAAGGTCTTATACGCAGGCGGCACATCCTCCGCCACGTAGAGCTTCCCATTATCGCCCATGACTGGATCCAGAACCCAAAAGAACTCCCCTGGGTCCATTGTCGCCTTGTATTTGAGATCCCGGGCAATGGCGCCCACAGCTTCGACAGAGGCGGCTCCGGGGAGGTATCCCGAGAGCATCATTTGGAAGGCGGAGAGACCTGAGTCTTTCAGGCCGGTGTAGAGGTCTGTAATCTCTTGCGCGGTGGCTCGCGTGCCTTTTGCTTGGCCATATCCTAGATGATTGCCTTCTCTGGTCAGCTCCTGGGGTTTCCTCCAAGATTGTTCGACGTACTGAAATGCACGGTATTAAGAGCAGCGACTTCGCAGCCCAAAGACTGCATCACATACGTCGCCATCGTGTTCCCGACATAGCTGATCCGTCATGATATTTAGTGGACGGAATCGTGAGTCCTAGCACGGCAGAACTCACCCATAGACGACCTTGCATAATGTCAGTCAGTCAGATCCATGAGGTTATCTGGGGAGGCTGGCCCTACATGACTGGCAACAGCAAGCACTTGGGTCTCTGGGATTGGGAAGTCGTCCGCCATTCTTTCCGTAAAAGAATGCGGGAGCCCGGTATCTTGGGTGAGGTAAAAGCTAATTGAGCGAGCAAAGGAAGATCTAAAGATGGCACAAATGAATGTTGGAAATAGCCAACTCAAAAATTGTGGAAAAGGAATGGCATAGCTGCTGGGCAGCATGGGAATTTGAAATCGTTATCTCGGGAGTCAGAATTTCTGACGATGGTGGGGCGATTAAGTACAATTCGGGACGAATTAGGTACCCCGCACTAAGCCGGAAAGGATTATGCCGATGCATATCAAAAGTCAAGGAGAGAAAGTCCCATTTGTGCGCTGTAGGATTTGGTCGAAATGTGCTTTTCTTCATGTCATAACAGCGTAGTCTTGGGTACAGGAAAATTCAGAAATTACTCAGGATCCCCAATGCAACGTTGACTCAAAGCAATTCGTCCATATCCATAAAGTCAACCTTCACGCCGCATGGTATATGCTGTAACTTCGTGCCATCATGTATTAACGTCCCACCATGTCTCGTCTATTCGTCATCACCGATCTGCAAGCAATGTTAGTATGAATAATATAGAAGAGACCGTGATGAGCTTACCTTAGGAGCCAAGTAGAATCTCAGGAAGCTGCTTCCGGCCAAGTTATACTCAACCAAGAGAGGAACTTCATTGGATAGGCAAAGCTTAACAGTCTTGGAGAGTCCAGAGGCCTTGCAGAAGTTGACGAGGTATTTGAGGGAGAAAGTCAAAGACACGGGTTCGGTGAGCTCGATTTCGACGTTCAATTCTGGCTTCTCGACGTTGTTGTGGCTTCGAAGCGTGACGGCACCATTGCCAATATCACCAGAGCAGGAGAACTTGACACCATCCTTGGACGCCTCAATGGAGACTGAAGAGTTACTCAGTTAGCAGGAGAAGTATCTAAGAATCTGCAAACGTACCTGATTCAGAAAGAGCCATCAAATCCATACAAATTCTCTTGAATTCGGAAGAAGGCATTGAAATCGTGGCAGCATATTCAGTATCTGGAATGCCCAAATGCTCCTGATCGATGTCCATAAGCTTCAAGTCATACTCGCTCAACCGATCGCTCTCGCTGCTCTCGAAGACCAAGTTCAAGACATCCGGAGCATCCTCAGCTTTGATTGTCAGGATATCTTCGCCCTGGGCGGCGCGCAGGACCTTAGTGAGGGATGTGAGGTTCACGCCGAGCGCAACATTACGATCGCATCGGTATGGGGAGAAGGTTTCGGCCTTGAGCATCATGGAGACGAGCGCGACGTGAGAGTTGTCCATGGCTTGGAGGGCGACACCGGAGTCATTGCAGTCGAAGTTGCAGTCTTGGACGAGATCCTTGATTGCATCGACGACCTGTGGGAGTCAGCAAAGGCGCTGAAGGCTATGAGCATGCCACTGACCTTTTTCAGCACATCTGCCTGCTCGAGACGTGCTTCCAACACTGTGGCCAAGGAGTCAGCACGGCTTGCGAATAGAATACCTTTGAGGGGCGGAGGATGTGCTTACTCTTGAAGTTTGATATTCGGAATTGTTTTGAAAAATCGGAGAGGAAACAGGTTTTGTTGTTGAGAAAAGGTCGATGTTATTTCGTGGAAAGATGCGGATTTGAAGGAAGGGAGGGGAGGACGCGAAGGGAAGTCGCGTCCATTTCGCGTAAAGAGGAAAATTGCAGCCAATCAGAGCACCGTATGCTTGGGAAAGGAGGCGAGCTGCTCTCCCACATCAAACGGAATTTCATGAGGGGATTATTTTTTTCCCTGCAGAGGCAGAAAACATTATGAATATAATGATTTTTCAATATATGGACAGTGTCAACTCCTATGGTGACCAAATGGATTCTCAGAGCATCCGAAGGAAGCAAAATAGGAGACTTTCGAAGTACAGTAATGCAGAGGGAATTCTCAACGCACTTTTCTTGTATTTCATCCGATGCAGCTTCATTCGCTAGTCTGGCTAGATGCAATGAAAAATTATCCGAGATTCTGGATCCTCTGTGTAGACGAATAGAGTACTTACGTAGTTCGTTCGTCTTCAAAACATAGACCCAAGGGCAACTGCATGGCAGAATGGCAGCATACAACCTCGGCTCGCCGTCAGAGAAGAGTGGGTGAATTGGGATCATCCGTAGGTTAGTTCTGTGGCTGTCTTTATCGTCTGTAGGTATTTGCAAACCCAGCCTCGACCGCACTCATCATCTTCTGAACGTTTACTTGCAAAATCGCCTCCTCGTATCTTGCTTATTAGCAATAGCTTCCAAGAAGAAGCACACAGCCAAATGCAACGTCAAGATGTCCGATCTCAATCATAGTCTATCGTCTCAGAAGCAAGACCATGGAGTTAAGATCAGCCCGAAGGTGAACCCCTACATCGTGCTGGAGATGAACACTTTGAAGAGTTCAGGTCTGGAGACCCAGCTCAAGGCAAGCTGCTCATCTATCTCAAAATTCGAACGAAGGTCTTATAGAGTCATTATAGGACGAGGCCATGACGCTAAATGCGTCAACCCCACATCTTCAGGAGACTCCGCCGGCTTCTCCACCATCCTCCAAAGCTGAGCGTAATCGACGCAAGAAAGAGAACACCAAGAAGCGTAAGGCTGAAGAGAGCCAGAAGAAATCTGAAGAGGCCGATCTCTTGTCAAAAATGAGCACAATGAGCTTGAACAAGAGGGGTGTGGACCACGATGTTAAAGGTAATTCGTCACCGCCATTCACTTGCTCAAGCACTAGTAGCTTGTTTACCCCCTCGCCGACGGAGGCAAAGCCGGTAAACAAAGTTGCCTCTGTTCATACTGTCAGCACTTCCTCCATTTGAATTGAACATGAAATTCGTTTTCAATTGCTGACTTTGGCATTTCCAGATGGTGCACCTGGCCGACTCTGGGAAATCAAGCCATCCCGGGGTAAAGGTCTAGGAGTTTTCGCCAAAAAAGATATCAAAAAAGGTGCCGCGATTTTCCAGGAAATGCCATTGATTCAAGGAGGTTCGCATTGGCTCCAAAAAGAGGCAGCTTTCACAGTTTTGTCAATCGAAAGGCAGCAAGATTTCATGGAACTTCATAATCAATGCAACTGCCATCAGTCCCCCTGCATCGAAACACCGTTCATGAAGATTTTTGATGCCAGCAGTTACCAGCCAGAAGGATATGATCATGAAAATGCAGACGCAAGGGTCTACAAGGTCACCTCTCGGATCAATCATGCCTGTCTTGCCAATACCTCTCGAATATTCACCACCGCAGGAAATATTGTAATCTTCTGGATTGAAAGATATCAAGAAGGGGGATAAACTAAGAATTGACTATCTTGGTGCTGCGAACTTCGCGGTCTCGTTCCCGCGAACGGCGCTGCAATTTCAATATTGTTTCGTGTGTTTCTGCAAAGGTTGTGTTCAGAACAAGGTGTCATCAGCAATGATGGAATTGCCAAACCCAGATGACCTCCCCTGCTCAGATATCCTCAGTAAAAAACTAAGAGAGGAGGAAGTTGAAGCTTTAAAACACTTTAAACTGTGGTACAAAGCGTTGGAATTTCAAGTCGACGAGCGCGGAAAATTCCTCAGAGATCTCATCCTCAAAGACTACATCGAAGGAGTTGACAGGGCAGAGCACATCCTCAACACTTATGAGAAAATGATTGCCGAGTGGCTCGGAAAGTTCAACGACTTCGATCTGGATGAAGATGTGATTGCGAAGTTTCAGGCCGGGACTATTCACCCTCGGCGGCTGCAGATGGCAGCTTACATTCAAAACGTCAAAAGTGGCAAGTCACAAGTTTGCTTTGTAAGTGGGTGTTTTGATGATAAACACGAGGCGAATCAGGATGGGTGAAATAGTCTCAGCGCAGATGTGGTTTCTGACGAGGGTGATGGTCTCTAGAATGATGCTACTGCAGAGGCTTTCCTCTTTGCAGGGTTGATTTCTGAGCGAGGTGTTTCTGGGATGGGCTTTTGGGAGCAGCTGTTCTCTTGCGCAGTCCCTCGTAGCAGCAGCATCTGATTTCCTTAACTCAACAAGTAACATATCCAAGAGAGGCATCACGAATAGAATGGAATTCGTCTAAAAATCTTTGTGGCTTGTGAATAGAGATACTGTGTGAGCAGTCGCAAAAATGGTGGAATTTAAGCGAAACATGATGACAAATCATAGGGGTAAACGCGTCCAGGTAAATAATGACTTCCAACAGTATATTCCAGAAGACAAAGCCCAATGAGAGACTATAGAAATGGATAAGCTAATAATAAAGACCAAGATTCGTTTCTTTGGAATTCTTAAGTAGCAGGTAATTTCTCAATGCTGGAGATAGATGCTTCACAAATTGACCCTTTCTCTAGCAAATTCAGTGGATTCTAATAACCATAACCTGGAGGCTCCCACAATAAAAATTCACCTAACAGACTACGAATTTCCCAGGCTAAAACTTTAACTAATTCAGTTGGTTGTGTTTCTATCATTTGTAATTCACAGGGCAAGAAATTTAAACAAAAATAGAAATCTATACCGAGAAAACTGCATGGCGAGACGGATTTCATATTATATATTCACGCACCTGCTAAAGGCTTTCTGTCAATACAATTGATATCTTCGTCCAATGTCTGTATAGCAACTGTGAATCATTGATTCGATGTATTTGGGAAAGTGAGAGTCTAACTTCCCAAAAGCGGCCATGGGACGTACCATTCTCAGAATAAAACTTGCGCAACCCATATCGGCCTTTCCAAAGCACAATAACTGATATATTCCGTCCGATGTCTTCCTATTATCCCTGTGAATCATTGGCAATGCGCTACAAAAATTTAGAGACCCACCTCGCAAAAGTAGCCCTCGATACGAATCTCTCAGTATAAAATCTCCGCAGCCGACTGCATCTTGCCCAAAACACAACAACTTTCTTCCACTCCAACCACGATCTATTCTCCGAACCAGAACAGATCCAACCTTGCATCTCGCTTTGAACTTGCAGAGCATTGTTAATTGTTCTTTACACCCATTACCTTTAACCACAAGTTGACACATCTTGCAGAGCTCTGGGCAGGACGACCCCGCATCACACCCTTCCTTTCCTCGACTCCTGCTGTCCCTATCACCGACTTCTTCCAGACTCAAACCTGACAAATGCTCTCTACTGCCACTCTCTTCTTCAAGCGAGCCGTGGTCGACGCATAATAGGTTCTCGTTCACCTCCATATCGAGGAGACAACAAGCTCTTCAAACATTTCGACCTCCCATTTCAAAGCACTACCCCCTCCAAGCGAGCCACAATCGACGCCGTCCCGATACAAGACATCTCACTCAGCTGTGCATTGCTTACACAAGGAAACCCATTCGTTCCATAGCACCGTCTCAGATCTAAAAGATCTCATTATGGCGCCGAGCAAGAATTCTAATGAGGTTGGCGAGGATTCTCATGTGCCAAATCTTACCAAGGCCTCCGAGGCATCAATGACATCCAACCCTAGTCCCTCGAACAAGACTCAAGGAAGTGCCTCGATTCTCAGCCCTAAGCCTGCTTCGACTGGGCTTCCCGGAACACCTCCAGTCACAACCAGAGCTCTCCCATCTGGTGTCGAGGCTGCTTCGAAGGATTGGGTTAAGTTTGGTAGTAAGCTCCGCAACCAATTGCCGGAAGACGATGATGAGCACTACGATGATATATCCCCACAGAGGCATGATGATCGTGGTGGTGAACGTGGTGAGCGTGGTCCAGGTTTTGCCGAGTACGATCATCGGTTCGATGGCTATGATGAACGTGAAGATACACCAACCGGTCCTGCCATTGACCAGCGCGGCCCTGATATCAACCATAGCCTTCAGGACAGACCAGCTGAGCCTCTCAACCCCGGCAACACACCACACGACAAGTGGGAGACCATTTCAGTCCACACCGCAAAATGTGATGGTTGCGGCAAGCACAACAACAAGGTCGTGCAGAGATGTAAACGCTGCAACCTCCAGTACTGCCAACCGTGCTTGAGAATCAGAGATGACGGACAACATTTCGCCAATGTGGATAGTTTAGACTGGACACCTAAGCCAATGATCCGCAGCAAGCGGATAAATGAGGAAACAAAGAAGAGGAAGGCTGCTCCGAAAGCTTCAGCGAACAAGAACTCCAAGTATGTTGTTTCTGTGATGTAATTTGTGGCTGTGCTGACTCCTTCGTGCCCAGGCAAGCCTCACGTGCTCCAACTCGTGCTCCGACCCGTCCTCCTAGTGAGAGGGTGCAGTTGGCAGAAGCTCGTAGACGCAGCATCATCCCAGATGACGAGGAATTCATCGACCCAAATCTTGAAGAAGCCCCCCGTCGTCGTCGTCAACGTGTTGATGACTTTGAAATGATTGATGAAGCTCCTAGAAAGCGTTACTACAGCGAGGATGAGGGCGTAGATAGGATGCCGAAGAAGCCCAGAGGTGTACGTGCAGTCGATCGCGAGTATGCTTATGAGGAGAGTTCCGGAGAAGAGCGAGCTGGAGGTAGAGTCAGATATACTCAAGAACGCCATCATCCTCGAGATCAGTATGAGGATGAGATGGAACGATCTGCATCCCGACAAAGCGATGTTGTCTACGACCGTGCTCTTCCAATGGGTTTTGCTCATTCTCCTCTTGCTCGTACCGGACCACGCGAGTTTGCAGCGCCCAGCCCACGCCCCTCCTCTCGGACTGGTCGTGCTCCGTATATGAGCCAAGACGAGGCTATTGCAGCTGCCTGGGCACAGCGACAGGAGACGAAACGAAAGGCAGAACGAGATGAGCGATTGCAAGCAGCTCGTGGCAATCATATCATCCAGGAATTGTTGGCTGCGGGCAAGGATGAAGAAGCTGACGAGGTACTGAGAATGGCTGAAGCACTGGCAGGCATGTCAGGAGCCAAGCAGTGAGCGACCCAGAAAGTCTGAGAGCTAATCGACTTCAACTTGACTGCGACCTTAGAAATCTCTCCTGCCTTGGAGCTGGATTTCTGATGGATCGAGTATACGACCGGTATTGAGCAAAGCTTTTGCCTTTTCTCTTTTATTTCCTTGGTGGAAAGGTTTCTGCATGAAGTGTTAATAGTGAACTGGGCATGAAGACCTGGGAGTGATCAACTGTGATCATGATAACGGAGTATGGAGCGCTGGTGTTTCCTAGATTTGCATGGTGTTCCCCTCTAATTGGAGGTTATGCAATGTGGGAGAGACTAGTCTCAAGGAAAATTGAGCTCTGCTGATATTGCTTTGAGCAAAAACTGGGGTTGTGCATGGCTTTTGC
The DNA here is from genome assembly GCA_002865655.1 of Hyaloscypha variabilis F. NCBI lineage: Eukaryota > Fungi > Ascomycota > Leotiomycetes > Helotiales > Hyaloscyphaceae > Hyaloscypha > Hyaloscypha variabilis. The sequence goes on along the minus strand of KZ613946.1, from coordinate 1,527,581 downwards.
GGTTTATTCTTTTCTTTTCTGCATTTCGACAGCGGTAGGCAAAAAAACATGGAGGTCAGAGAAAATGCGATGCTTTCATAAAAAGTGCCTGTTCGTGTCAGCTGTGACCTGTCTCAAGCCCGTTCAACAAAGAACTGAAACATTGCCATCTGATGATTGCTCCAGCCCAACATGTAAATTCAGCATGGCCTTTCCGTTGAGACCGTAAAACTAGCAGTATACTCAGAACTCTTAAAGTGGTCACAATTCGCGCTCCCCCTGACTTTTGTACCAGAATCAGATGATTCCAGTAATGGTTCCCATAAAGCTGACCGATGTACAATGGAGATTGGATCTCGGCCTCAGCCATTATGGAGCTCTCCATCGCATGTTACTGGCTTCGATCCCGGTCTGAAGAGGGAAAACAACACAGCTAATTGACTTAACGAACAGATAGTATGTGAAATTCTAATTCGAGAAACGAATCTCCTTATGCTTCTGCCACGGTTGTGGCTACAAGCTCAGTAACGAGTGTGGGGAGGGGAGTGGCTCGTTGTTGATTTTAGATGGAGACAATCTCGGAGCTCGCTCGGGCTCTTGTGGCCCACTGAAGCGAAAGCCTCGCACCTTCCTATTCGGAGTCAAGAACCTTCCTCGCTGCCCCTCTCCCTACACAAGATGGCCTCCTGTTTCCAAAGCTCTCCAATTGACTCATATATCCGAGCAAGTGCTTACAGTGCACTAAGTACAAACTACGGTACGGTCTGGTGCTGGGAAGAAGAGACGGACTGAGGCGGTGCCGGTCTCTGCAGTATTTTTTTCTTCTCATAATTCTGTGACTCACGGTCAGCTTTTTCTATATATTTGCTTCCAAGACACAGGTGCCAAGGAGTATAGAAACATATGGTTCAAGTGACCGATTCTATTTCCAATCATGGCAGAGACAGCAGATCCCACGTTTCGATCCTACTCTGCGGAGGAGGCAAAGCTCTATGCCGCATCTCGACTCTCATACTCTCAAAACATATACAACAAAGTTCTCGATCATCATGCTGCTACTGGAGGCGAATTTGACCTGCTGCTTGATGTTGGATGTGGTCCAGGGAACGCCACACGTGATCTGTCTCTCTCCTTCGACAGGACAATCGGATCGGATCCTGGAGTTCAGATGATTGAGGCAGCGAATGCATTGGGAGGCAAAATAAAATCGGGGAAAGACATCGAATTTGTTGTCGCCGCTGCAGAGGAGATCTCCCAGATCAAGGGCTTAGAGCCAGCTTCTGTGGATCTCCTGACTTCTGCTATGGCCGTAAGTTATGTCCTAGAGGGCTGCAAATAAATGCTAATGGAGCAGGCTCATTGGTTTGATATGACCAAGTTCTGGGCTGAAGCAGCAAAGGTGGTCAAGCCCGGAGGCACTGTGGCTCTCTGGACTTGTGGTTAGTACATAGGCGTGAACACCATTGATGACCAGAGCTGATAATTTCTTTTAGCGTCCTCATTTGCTCGTAAGTTAAAGCTTTCAAGATTGCATCTGAGGCATAGGGCTTGACTCTTTGGTAGATCCATCGACTCCAAACTATGAAAAGGTGCAGGAAGTACTACTGCGTTTCGAGAGGGAGACTCTCGCACCATACGAGCTGCCAGGCAATCGCCTCTCGATGGAGATGTATGACAATCTGCCCCTTCCCTGGAACGTCAGTCCCCTTGTGAAAGACTTTCCGCAGTCGGAATATGTCAAGCATGATTATGATCGGGAAGGGGTCTTGAGCAACGGTGTTGATTTCTTTGGTGGTGGTGATTTCACAACCTTGGATGAAGAAAGCAAAGGCCTAAGCACCGCAAGCATGGTCACAAGATGGAGAGCCGCGAATCCAGAGTTGGTCGGCACAGACAAAGATGCAGTAAGAGTGTTTATCCGGGAGCTGCGAGAGGCATTAGGAGGGCAGGACTGGATCCTAAGAGGCACGGGAACTGCAATTTTGTTATTCAAGAAGTCTGCTTGAAGTTGATCCATATGCACTGCTGTAGGTGGAGATGGTGGGGGGCTTTTCGTTCTGCACGAGGTATCGAGGCAGTGCCGAGGGGATGAAAGTACCAAAGATTTAATCTCGCTCCTGAGAAACTCCAGACGAAGTCTCTGATCAAACATACAGCATTCTGGACATTGATTCTCCCTCCTGCATTGCATATGCAACCCAATATTTCTTGCATAGCCTGCACTATGCTCGACATAGGGACATGGCGTTGCAGTACTGTGAAGTCTTGGCTACCTCTCATCTCCTCCCGCCCCATGGACAGGTACCTCTTTGGGTTCACGAGCAGGATTCGGAAGACATTCGCCGAGAACCACCCCTCCTTCAAGGGTCTCAAATGAGTGCTAGGGCCTCGTCCTACCCTCAGGCCTTCTGCCGCTGCAGGCGGCTAGATGTTCAGCGAGATGGGCCTCGATCACATGACTGAGACAAGCTGATATTCTCCTTCCCCCTCCAGATTATGGTCCAAGTGCGGGACAAGGAAAAAGCAAGATGGTTGATCGCTGTTCACCACGAGTCAGCGGAAATGGAACCGAATCAGCGTCTGCACAAGATGGTGAGAGGGAGGGGAAGTGTAACCTTACTTCACGCTAATTGGACAATGCTAGCACCGCGAAACGCGAAAATTCACGTTCGACGTGATTTCACGCGTCACTCGCAATCTCCCATCCCCTGCGGAGGAGGGAAAACTGACCAATCTCACCCAAAGAGAGAGACACACACACCTACCTGCAATGACTCGCAGGAGTCTCATTTCATGGTCTCCTTACGCCTCACTGCCCCAAAGCCACCATCAAGCCTCAGTCTGCCCTGGATAGGTGCTTCGCAGTATTGACATGGATGAGGAATAACCTCATGGAAGACGATAAGATTGCTGGATGTTTCAGACTAGATATTGATTAGCGATGGACCCCTCAGACAGCTCAGGGAAGCTTTGCGTCACAGCTGAGGGAGAGCTTCATGAGATGAGATCAATATTGTCCATCGCAATGAAAGGAATCAAGAAGGGAGAACCGTCGCTTGCGGAAGAAGTCCATTGGCACTGGCGGGACGCGAGAAGCGCGTAAAGTGCCCCCCCAGCAGCATCAGACGGTGTAGGATATGACGCTGCCTTGCTGCTCGAGAATCGAGAAGTACCGCCCTGATCGCGAACCTCGATGGCCGAGGGGGGTGACCAAGAGGCAGCTCGTGGCCCTAAGTGTGGAAGTCTGTGTTCTCCCGCAACTCTACCCGCAAGCACGTTGGTAGCTTGGGATAGGCTCGAGTGACATGGTCAACCGATTGACTCCAGATGCGAATCATGGCCCTTGAGCGAGCCCTAGCCGTTGACCGGCGGGCGGCCATTGAGGTTAACCACATGAACCATGGAGACGGGAGGGAGGGCTGATAGGCTGGAGAGCTCAAGCTCCTTGGAGAAAGAAGCTCCCTCACCGCGATGTCAGACCAGACAATATAATGTCATCCGAGAACTGAATAGTGCGCACAGCTAGACCCTCACAGTGTCCTCCTATCTCGCGGGCCAATCTACCGCACACTAGATCGGTCTTTGGAACTCGTGGTCTTGCAGTGAGGTGTGTCTCCCTGCCCAGGTCTGCCCGCCGACCATCACGAGGCCAAGCTGCGTGCAGGGGTTCGGGAGCATTGCCATTAGGAGCGGTGCTATTAAGCACGCCCACCCGTTGCAGCGGCCTCTCTTCTTCTTCCATCCACGCACAGCAGGACCTGCATCCCCGCCCACCAAAACCACTCATACAAGACCTCAACGGTGTCGCAGACGGATACAACCCACCTACATCGATCCTCCTCGACAAAAGCAACATATCCATCAGCCTCTTGAATATCGGAGTGTTGTTGCGCTGCGACGAAATCAATTGCGCCTCGCCGTCGCATCGGCGCATCGCACAGCTCTCAGTCCACCCCAGCCATCACCACGATCACACTTCACGATAAGCCCTCACACACTTCACAATGCTTCTCCCATCCGCTCTCACCTGCGACTCGACCCTGCCAACCCCATCAAGCTCGAAAACCCGCTTTCAACATGCCTCCGCCCTCTTCGCATCTCCACCGCTGTCACCACCGCCATCCTCCACGCATCCAGCTATAACAAACCTCTACTCTACCTGTCGGGCGCTGCAATCCATGCTCTCACCCCCTCCAGCGCCGACTCAGCTCCCTTCCCCACCAACAACGCATGCTCTCGCCCCCTCACCATTCAAGCTCCGTTTGCGCGCCCGCCGCGAAGAAACCCCTACGAACCTCACACCACGCAAGAAGATCAGCAAGCGCACAGCCGCACCACCAAGAGGCATAAACAAGCGACGGAGAGCTGCAGACGACGACCTCTCGCGAGAGACAGCCGAAGCTTTCGCCGAATCTGAGCAGGAGGAAGAGGAGACGGAGTGTCTGCCGAGTACTCCCAAGAGGCGACGATTTGCGCCGGAGATCCTTCCGCTGGGGCTAGAACGATCGGATTTCCATACCTTGCATCTACAGACTGTCACTGTGTCACAAGAGAATGTGCTGCAGAGTGTAGAAGGCTCGAGCGAGACTACAGAGAAGGAAGGAGAATGGACCACGGAAGAAGATCGCTTGCTCGTTGAACTTGTTTTGGAGAAACTTAAGCTGACGAAGTCGGACTGGCAAGATTGCGCGAGGAGTTTGGGAAAGGATAGAGGGAGTGTAGGCAAGCGGTGGAAGAGCTTGATGGGCAATGGAGATGTGGGATTGAAGAACAGGAGTTGTAGGCGCGCGAAGATTCATGGGACATGGAGGTGACACTTCTGTTTCTCTCCTTGTCATCATCATTCACTCTTAGACGTTTTCGTTTGTTATTGGTGGGGCTTATATATGGTCGGCGTTTTGGACTTGGAGTTATAGGTTTGAGAAGACTTATGGCAATTTGGTTTGCAAGGGCCTTGTTTTACGGTTTTGCTTGGGTGGGAATGGCTTTTCATATGATATCCCCGGAACGCGAATGCGCTCTGCTCTGTTATTAGCTCCTTAGCTATATTCATCTACTTCTCATACCGATGATCTGGTTCCGCCTTATATGTGTGTTGTGTGATTGGTGCCCCCTATAGTACAAGCAGCAGTTGGCAAGAAAGTCAAGTGGGCGGGTAGAGGGTAGTATCGTCTCTCCCTTGTCAATAAGAGTGGCATTGTCCCAATAGCACGGTTGGATGGGTGGTGTTCCCGGCGCAGTGAGGGTGCCGGTGACATCAAACGAGTCGATTTATCTTATTCGTCCAGAATCGGACTTATAGTCCAAGAAAGGGGTATCTAATTAATTTCTACAAAGGGGCTGCTGTCAAACGGCCTTCAGAAGCTTCCTTGCACACTTCACACCGGGCCATTTTCCCTCTCTACCTCCAAACCATTTCCAACCTATACTCCTTCCCAAATTCATCCCCAGCCCTGATCAAACCAAGTCCCTCTCAGACCTCCCCATTCCACTCCCACTTGGACCATCATCCCCTTCCTCATCGCTCTCTTGAACTCTGCTAATCTCCACCGTTCTATGAACCTTGATATTCATCGGCCCACTTCCCTTTCGATCCCCAAACCTTCCCTCGACTGGAACCTCATACGTATCCCCAAAGGGACTGCCAACGCTAGTCACTGTCCCCCTTGGATCCACTATATCATTTCTCAATCTAATACTCTCCTGCCCGCCCAATGAGCTGGGTGAGGACCGGGATTTCATCCTCGATTGGGGATGGGAAGGGAGATACGGGTGTGTAATGGATCGACGATTTGTTGAGAGATTATAGAAGGAGCGGAACAATGGGCGAAGGGTTGCACCACCTGCTGCCATGAGGCCGAGGCCTGGCTCGACTGTAGACCAGATGGCTACATCTCTGTGTTTCATTAGCCAGCTGTTGGATAAGAGCGAGGAGAGAGGTATACGTTGTTGCGAAGAGGAAGTCGTCGGTTATGGCTAGGACTTTGATATATGGGATTCTGATCATTGTTGCTATTCCTGCCCTGTTTTTGTTATTAGTCTACTAAGCAGGTAGAAATAGCGTCAAATCTTACAGCAATCCGAGAGAGAGAAGTCCAGCAACCGAGACCTTGGTTCTGGTATTCATCTTTAGGTGCCAGAGCAATGCAATGGGTAGCAAGCCAAGAATCCAATCCGCAGTGAAAGATACAACTGAGTGGGCAATGCTTGCATTAGGCACCACTGCCGGATTGATACAGCTTCCCTCCAATCCTTCATATTGACGCCAGAAGAAGGTGACTGGGTGGCATTGGAAGAGTACGAGAAAGAAGTAGAAGACCGAGAAGATGATTATCATCGTGAGTGTCCCATAAATAACCCAGCGTTGACCAGGCTTGATGCAGATGCGAAGGAGAAAGACAGCGATTGAGAGTCGAATGAAGACTGTTGTTATGGTGTAAAAGAGCTCGCATAGCCACCAATAGTAAAGTGCTTTAGGTATATCTTTAGGAGGGATATTAACAAGATGCCGTCCTGTTCCATAGTGAACTCCGGACAATGAGCATGCAGCGTAAGTGGTAAAGGAGACCTACACGAAAAGCATTAGAAAATATATCTCGAAGCAATGTCCCGGGATCGTGGGCATTACGAGAGATACGAGGAGAAGAGTGTCATCAGCCCCCCAGCTTTTGCTTAAGAAAGTCTTGACATAGACTCTTAGCGAAACCAACAAATATGCCAGCCCCAAAAACAGCCCAAGCACAGCGGCTATTCTGATATCAGTGTCTTCACCTAAGAAAATAGATTTCGGGACACTGACTCAACTCTGGGCCTCTGTCAACGGCCATCGCGCCAACTCGTGAACAATCTCTCCGTACTGATCCCTGATCCCGATAGCAAGGACAACACGCGAGACATCAACATCAACAAATCGGGGTAAATCAGGGGAAAACATGGAAAGCGTGGGATAGAAATCCTTTTAGGGAGAGCCAAGCAATGCCCCACCTCCATACGTACACATCCCGCTGCCAGGAACGGCTTCGTCTTAGAAGACCATTCCGTAAGCCATCGGGAACCAAAGAATAGTCTTCACAATTCTCAGCTCTAAGAGGTGGAAAGGAGAACACTAGTTCTCCGTCCACGCATTAGAGCACACAGGTCCACTAATGTCCTCCAACATCTGCATGTCACTGGACAACCATATTTCCCGTACAAACACTAGTCACAGCCAGCCGCTCCTGTCAGCAGTAGAGAAGGTTGAGAAAGGCAAAGGCGCAGCTCTCTCCAACTCTTATTTGATGCACCAAATACCGGCCCCGCTCGTGTCTCTCCCATTGTGGGTTCATCACCAATAGTTCACATGGATTTGCGTTCCGGCTCGGTCAAACAACGCCACAAGTGGAATCGCGGAATCGTGGGGTTTGCAGATCATTACATGAGATTCTTGGCGATTGGAGAGAACACCTTCCGAAGCGGGTCGGAGAATTTTTCGATGCGGCAATGACTTGGGAAGAATTCGAGCAGGAGAGGAAGGAGGTGGCTGAGTTGTGAGATGGGAAGGACGGCAAGAGTGTTTGAGAGAAAGGCTGGACCGAGGTACCGAGCCCGGACTGTCTCAGGAGGCAGTCTCTGCTCGGGTATCTCTCTTCGAGGATCATCGTTGGAAGCCCTACGGACCAGTTTCCGCTTCTCGTTCTCCATCCCGCCTCTTGGTAACTCTCCTTGTTGGTTTCTAGAATCAATTGCGTTCACCAATAAAGTTTAGCCAAGTCATTGACGCACCGTAGTTTTCGGGAAAGGTTCGGAGCAACAGCTGTACCAGTCCATCAACAGAGTCGAGACTTGACTCTTAACACCAACATTCTCCAAATAAATTAAAGCAGTCATCCTCCAAGAAGCAGTAAATTTAAATCGGCAAGATAACAGAAGATAAGAAAGATAACCTTAAGATCTCAAACTCGACGTACCGAACATCTCTTTTTCCGACATGACGCAAGACCAGCATCGAAACCGCAACCAGATACCCTCCCGCTCACCTCCTGTTCAATAGCAAACTCTTTCGGATTCCTCAATACCCGAAAAGCCTCAAAGATAACCTTCTGAGCAATGTTGACTCGCCGTCGTCTGACTTTCAGCCCCCACACTCACACCTTTCAACGGGAACAGACCCCCAAGGACTCGAGATGTGAAACCCGCAGCAGACCCTCCTTGCCAAGCCGAGGGTTCCTCGCAAGTGCGCTGAAACAGAACCGAAGAGTCTCTGTCAGAGTCTTAGCGCTGTGAAACCCTGAAGCTTATGTGCACGGCCTGCTGGCTGGGGATTCGAGGTCCGAGGTCCGAGGTCACGACATCGTATCCGTTTTCGGTCTTAGACTCTTAAGAGGCTCTGCTAATGGGATTTGTTTCTTGACCATTCGGGTGTTTGGCCTCGTGAAATTGTGCTTTGAGGGTTGATGGCGATACGCTATGTTGGAATTGCCGTCTGTGGGCAATATGGATAAATCTGTTGATGATGATCTAATTTGGTGTTGGCAATATGGATTCAGGGGTAAGTTTACCCCTCCCTGAGAGGATGTCAACTTCGCAACTTCAAGAAGACTGGGAAAGGTATCATCACGCGCACAGTCTGATGGAAAACGAGCATGGTTTGAAATTTTGAAAGTCTCTCGTTCAGGTTTTGGTATCTTCGCGCCCGGTTCTTCTAGAATTACAATATCTCTGTTCGTATGATCAATAACCACCATGTCATGCTGACGTCCATTCACCATCGTCCCCAATATCATTAATTAACCATAAACAATCCCATGTCTGCCATGCGTCACCTCCCCATATTACGTCGATCCCTCACAAGAAGAAGATCAGACCTGTAATTGTCATTAGAGTTAGCATCGAAACCGCATTGCGAGTTCCATCGCCTGTAAATTGCGCTGGTGTACTGGAGGTTGAACTGGCTGTTGCATTTGCAGTGCCACCCACAGATGTTCCTGCCAACTCGAAGTTTGCGCATGTAATCCGAGTCTTGTTCGCAAAGTGGACGGTGATGGACCGGTTTCCGAAGAAGGCGCCAATGCCAGGGAGGGTGGAAGGGTAATCATCAACGTAGTTCGCAACGTAGCGGTCGCCAACCTGGGTGGTGTTGATCGAGCCGTGCTTTCCGGAGAGATCACCAACTTGGCAGGTCTGGGGGAGCTGACTGTCACATCCAGGTGTCTAGAGATGATGTTAGAGCTGCTCCATATGATATCTCTGTGAATGTGCTTACCTCGCCGCGCTCAAAGGGGTCAAGATGGCCTAGGGTGTTGGTACAGTTGCCATCCGCAGTAACAGGGAAGGCGTGAATGTGGTACACTGGCAAGTAGTTGGTTAGCTTAAATTCTCGTGCTTGTTTACTTGATAATACGTACAGAATGGGCCACCACTAGTAGGGAAGTTGCTGAAGTCGACGCTGAAGGCAACACCGATGCCATTGCTGTTGGCAACAGCAGAGACAGAGCCCTTGATATTTCCGCGAGGATCCTGAGGGTTATTGAACTCAGTGGTGGGGAGCGTAGCAGTGTATATGACTCCGGGAGGGTTGTTCTCGACGACGGTGGCGTTACCAAGGATTCCCGTAACTGGGATATCGGTGGACTGGGCGCTAACAAGACCAACAAGAGCGGCCATCAAGACCGGGAGAACGGTAGTGGAATGCATATTGGTGAATGTATGATCGATATCGAGGCCAGCTGTGTCCAGTTAGTACCAGATTCCTGGAAAGAACAAAACGTATGAAGCTGCTCAAATATGCTCACCTGCAGGAGATCGAAGTACTTATGAGGAATGAAATCTGGGGAAGTCGGGTGATTCAAGGCAGTTGAGATCTTTATTACCAAACGAGTGTTGTTGGGAGAAGAGTTGTTCCAAATGAATCGAAATTGGGAGATTCGACTAGCAAACCATGTAGTGCAATGAACATTCACTTAACAACCGGCGGGGCAGTCACATAATAAAGGAAAATCCGGAAGCTGATAATCTGACAAGCGGTCCTCTCCCTGTCCAGCACAGCTCCAGAAAATGCAGGAGCTGTGTATGTGTGTAACACATTTACGCACCGTGCAATCAAGTCCAACCGCTCTCCCATCTGGCGGGTTGCTGGATGGCAGGTCCAACCAGCTCCGTGCCTGCAGCGCCAGGTACGAGGTTACATGGGTATCTAAAGGATGTTTCGACCGATGCGAGCACGGGGCTGCGTGTGAGCCGTATCGATCTGGTCTTTGTTTGCTTGTTTCAAGTCCTATCCAGATAACGAGCTTACACTATCATTCCGCAAACGAGCATATGTAGTGCTGACGTCGAAGCGCCTGGAGGTCGTGGCCATTGAAGCATTCGAGCACGTTGCCTTCATCGTGGGTACCTCTCCCTCGTAGCATAAGTTGCGCGCACTTCATAAGATGATGCTAAGGTCAATTGCAATGGCTTTTCAAACGCTGCATGCATTGAGAGCCGGCTGATTAGATCTCTGGGTGATTGCCGTGGGGTACTACGCTACGGTAGGCGGCGGTGGCATGCGCAAAGGCGTCCCGCCCAGTACCAAGCTTTTCGCTAAGGCCCTGGCCAACCCCTGATCCCCAAGCGTTGCTTGTGAACATCATCCTGGGGCTGCCTGTTAGACATAGACGCTACGGTACAATCGACATCATTTTCCCTAAATTACGAGCTCTCGCGCGCCTCTGTGTCCTGATCGGGCCCCCCAGGCCACAGAGTCCGTCCTCCCAAAAAGGCTCTTGTTTCAAAACATCCCCAATCTCGGTGAGCATTGGTCTAAAGTACAGTTGCCCACCTGCAGCGTTTAGCGAAGGATTCTGTATTTTAAACATGTATAAAAATATGCTGCTGCATCTACACAATCCAATCAATGTCATCGTTCCTTCGAAATCCAGAGATCCTTCCGACTACTCTATTCTGATCGCAAGAATCACGTCAGGTAAATTAGTAGCGGCGGCTTGAAAGGGTCCCGATGGGCGATGACCGCAGCCATGTGCGTGCGTCGGTTCAAGAAAATCCGAGCCCCTGGTTTCAGCAAGCAGCTCTTGATCACCGGCGACGAAACACGAAACTTTTGGATAGCTCCACTTCTGCAGATCTCCCGACCGGACAAGCTTCTGTCAAAATGGATGACGATCATTTGCATGATGATGGCAAAGCTTATTTGATCTGAAGGTAGCTTGTACTGTGTACATATTCCCATCTTCAAGTGCCGTTTGATCTTGGAAGCTTGGATGCCGTTCAACCCGTCTTCGAGTGGGGAAATTCAATCGGTTAGATTGCCGATGTTACTGATATGGATTCAACATTCGGCTCGAGCCTTGAGGAAGCTGCATGAGGGTGAATGGCTCCTAGGGTTTGATGGAAATATGTCCAACCTGGGTTTACTTGCAGTAAGATCTCCTGAAACCCCAGTGGAAAAGGATTCTCAAAATTGTGTGCATGTGAAATTGGGAGCAAGTCGGCTCGCTGCCAGCCCTGGTTGACCTTCAAAATAATACATGGCAAAAATTCAACATGATGGATAGCATAAATAAACTTAGTCTCGGTTTGGCTTAGGCATTGAGACAGTGTTCTGACTGAGAGAGATCCAATGGCAGCGCCTCACTCTGACATAACTTGGGGATATAGAACAAGCACTAGAACACGAAAAACATCATCGCGTAGGCATCGATAGCCTAGCTGGTGCTGGTATTGGACGGGAGTTATTTCTGTCGCGAAGGAACGCACTTCAGCAGGTATGGATGACCATGCTAACCTCCTCCAAGGATGTTCGGAAACGGATTCTGCATGGATGAGCGAACATAAAATTTGAAGTTGGGATTGGATTGTTCCTTTTGCCCATTCGTTCTTAAATTGACGTACCTGAACACGAAGCGGTGGTTTTGGGCCTTTTCATATCTTCGATGTGTATCAAATTCAAGGAAAGGTAGGAATGGAAAGGAGTGGTGTAAATTCAGAACAAGATAATTAATAGATAGTTTACTATAATAGCGAGTAATCTGATTTCCCTGGGTTCATGCCTCTTGACAGTATCACCTTTCGAACGAAAGACCGAGAAAGATCACGTGTCGGTTAGTCACGTGGAATGGGCCTTTTCGCATCCATACTAGGACTGGGATGCTCTACATAGATTCCTCACGCATTTTGCTACTCTCACCGTTCATATGGAGATCAAGATAGCAACGCGATGAGGTTCGGAATCGTCTGTTAGACTACATGACGAACGGCTGCTATTCAAGGGAAACGATTCCACCACAAAAATAAAACCAACTAATGAGATAAGCACAACGTTCTTAGAAATAATTAGAGAATTTCCAGGAGAAAAAGCCGAGAGTGTGTTAATGAAGTCAAAACTTGAGGGACAATGGCCAATGCCAAACCTCGCAGGCGAGAATGTACCACAAACTTGTGTGACATTGGCGATCGGAAAAGGTACGAAGCGTATCGCCACTCCGATTCAATATCAGACACTGGATTTTAGTCTGATGTCATATGAGATGGACGAACAGCTCCCAGCTCTGGCTTGTTGGGAGATGGCTACGGAGGAAATTTGTCGACTTCGATATAGTTGAAACGGCTCGAAAGGTGGATCGGAAAATCTTATCGCCGATACTTCCCGGATGCCTGGCCTCGCCTGTCGAGTCGTCACCTAAGGTTAGCGCATCCGGCAACCTCACTGTATCAGCCTCTTCAATCAACACCACCTCCAATCCATCTCCGGCTCATCACACCCCGCGGCACACATCTCAGTACCCGCCAAGATGAAGCCAGTCGTAGGAGTAATGCAAGCATGGTCTTGGTCAGTCTCCCCAAGCTCTCTGCGTCACTCCCTTGGCCCCGACATCTATCTTGGAGGAACAGCTCGGAACTACAGCTAATCAACTTCTGCAGCATTGTGCTCTCGGTCTTTGCAATTGTCATCCTATCAGTCATTGGGGCTCTCTTCAAATCCAACCACCACTCGATGATGGGTTCAACCGAGGACCCAAAAGACGGACCTGCAGTAGCAGCAACCGTCTTCTCAGCAGTTATCGTCTACGTCGTACGTACCTTCCTGCACTATCTTCATTCTCCGCTGGCCTTCACACATTGTATCGATCACACTTATCCTTCTTCGCTCGCGTCTGATTCTTATTCCACCATCTTGAATACTTGCTAACCAGGTCCCCGCGATAGGTCTTCCTTGTAGGCTGCAGTTTCCAAGCCTTCTTGCACTACCGTGATAATCGTCGAGGTGCCATCACGCTTTCGTAACCATCGTTTTCCGCCGAACATGTCACATAGACCTAGAACACATACCGCATTCAGTTGGGCTTGGGGCACGGCGTAAGGAGTTTTTTACGTTTCTGGAATTTCCGGAGTTGAGAGTATTGCAGCAGGTGATGTTGTGGGAGGAGATGAGAGATCGAGTGGTGTATGACTGAATTGATACTGAACAACATGGAATTCACACTTTTTCAATGCCTGGCTGAGGTGTTTCAGAGAGTGGGGATATCATTCTCATAGTGGGGACGATATTGGCAAGTCTAGTGTGACTCCCAGGGACGTAATTACACAAGAAGATTCACGTGCGTAGTGGCACAATAGCCCACTTTAGAAGTGTATGCAAAAATATTTGTGCTTCGAACGAGTTTGTTATTTATGAACTTTTTTCTCCCTATCCGCATGAACCGAAAATCTATGCAGCGAACCTCCCGCAAACCCAGCAATGCTTCAGACCACCGAAACTCGAAACCCGAGACTATGATAATAGAATAAGTGCTGGCGAGTGCCATTTGGATGCTGGGTCTCATCCGACGACAAAGTCAAAAAAGAGAACCGCAGACCCTAACGCCTCTACATCCCAAACCACATATTATGCACTTCCCAAAAAAAAATTCCCTTATAAACACCTTCCAGCCCCATCAAATCAGCCAAAGGTGGTAGGACCTCATAGGATTCATCCGCCATCTATTGTAGAGAATGATTTTTGTCGCTTCCATAACCTCGTCAGCGTACCCTTTTTCTTTTCTTTGCTCGTAGTCAAAGGTCGATCTTGGTGGATCCAAGGGCGCTCCGCTCTTGGCCCAGTTTCCAAGCTGTATCTCATAGCTCCCACTGGAGTGACGATTCTCGTTGAATCTGTCATGCCCTGGTATATGGAACCGTGCCGTAAGCTTGAGCTTGAAATTGGTGGAGGCCTCGGTTCGTGCATAGGTCGTTTTGGCCACGTTCGCGTAGGCACCAAGTTTGGCGTACTTGTGACCTTCCTTGGAACGGGCGAAGCACGCGAAGAGATTGGGTCAACAGACTCATATACTGAATTCAGCGACTTGAGCGATTTTAGCATAGTTTGTGTGACAAATTCGGAGCCGTAGCCACTATCCTGCCTGTTGTGTTTGTCAATGCGGTGCTCTGCTTGGTAAAGTTTCGGTGCGAGAACAATATCCTCAAATCTGGAAAGCTCAAGGTATGACTCTCGTGTCTCTCCCACAACCATCGGCTGTTCGACAAACACGTCTGCCAAGAAATCCAGGAATGTGTCGACGTCTGAAATTGTACTCATCGCTCCAAGACTGGCTCTCACAACGCCGGTTGGCTTCCCATTAACGAGGTCTATTCCTTCCTCGCCGCATCGATGTCCTGCTGACCACGCCCGCTTGAACTGCCAGGGCTCCACTTGCAAGTAGCTTGCAATCCCTCCAGCGTTGCATAAGCCCCCTGATCTCAGAAATATTGCTTTCTCGTTGGCAATCTTCTCTACTTCGGAATGCCCAATGTAGCTGCCGTCTGCTTTCACCAGGTTGAAAGCTACAGTACCCCCTTGAGTAAGCGGATCCCCATATTCACATCTCTCGGGGACGTCGTTATATATTACGCAGAGAGGAATGCCATTGAGATGATGGAGGTTAACCATCCCAAGATAGAGGCGGCGTGAGAGAAAGGAAGTGTGCTGAGAAATTGTTTTCATAGATCCATATAGCCTCATGTGGACATCAATGGCGCACCCCAGAGCGATGATGTTGTGAAATGGCAAGGTACCATCTTCCAGAGCATCGTGTAGCGTTGCATCTTTTCGTTGTACTGATGCTTCATGGAACACTGTTAGGCTATTGACAGTGCCGCCGCCAAAATACTTCCTCCATCCCAGAATGTGACCCGACTCCTTCCTCACAATGAGAGCTCCTAAGTCTGGGAAGCCAAAAATCTTGTAGAAGGACATAGCAGTAAAGTCTGGTGCAGAATCAGGATCACTGAGGTCTAGTTGTGTAGTAGTTGCAAGTGCTGCTGCATCCAGAAGAGAATAGGTGTTCTGATGAGAAGGCACATTTGAATGGCGAAGCTTCCTAATCCACGACAGCGGAAGGCGTCGTCCAGTCATGTTCGATTGACCGGGAAAGCAGAAAAGTCCTGGTATGGTAGAGCTGCTAGTTGCAATGGCGGGGTTCTGGAAGTTATTCAGCCATTTCTCAACCTCGTCATCACTGGTGAAGCAGTGGTGATTCCCTTTCGTCATTTCTCGGACCCCAATCACACTCGTGTGCGCATCTTTATGATACCCATACCAAAAGGTTGAAGACATTGGGCTCGCAGATGCGAGGTCGCGGAAGCATTCTCCTACCAACTTGATGGCTGCTGTCGAATTTGCCGTGAAGACGAGATCAAAATGCTCTGGGTCTGCTTTGAAGAAGGCCAGTGTCTTGTCTCGCACGGAGTCCACCATATGGCCAGACAGCTGTGACGGATCTGACGTCGAATGAGGGTTTCCGTAGAGATTTGACATCAATTTTCTTGAGAATTCTTCGATCAAAGACTTGGCATAGATGGTTGAGCCCGCATGGTCTAAATATGTCTTTCCTGTTGTACGTGATTCATGAGTACAAGCCCTTGAGGGGTTGGACACCGGCCTACCTTTCATCGTGGGATACTCGGTATCCCGAAAGTCATCAACGCCCTCATTGTAGGCCATATGACCATTTGAGCAGCTAGTATGCACCGAGTTCGAGAGATGTGTGCAGGATGAGCTGTCGTCTCTTGATCTTTGGCGAACAGATATAAAGGACTGCGGTAAGCCTGACATGTGGCGATGTTATGTTGAGAAAGAGGTGAATAGTGCTTTCCTTGAAAGTTGCACTGGGGCGGCAGGTGCGTTTCAGGAGGCGACTTGGAAGAGGTTGAAACAGTTCATTCTGAGTTTGAGATGATGCTATCCATAGTTATTCTGACTTCGTTCGACTTTGGAGTTCGGTTTTGTCGGGTTTTAAGGTCGGTTGATGAGACTGTTGAGTTGAGTCGAGATGCTAGTCAACCTTCATCGCTACGTCTACCTAGGTGTAACATAGAAGTAGTCAAACAATTGCGAAAGATCGCAAGAGCACAATCCTCTTGATTAATTGAAGTCAAAGCACAATTCACGATTCAAAGCTAGTGGAAATGAAAGGCCATAAGTTCTTCAAGGCTGAATAGTAGGGTATAGGTCTCATGTGCAGTAATACGTGAAGAATTAAATTGCCAAGAGAGTCTTTCATCTACTAGAAGCTCAGGATAGGGTTACCATAGTGTGCCTCGAAGGGAAAGTTAGTATTACACTGCGGCCAGAGTGCGGCGGAACAATTTGAACCTCTCAGTGCTTGTGATGCTTCTTCAAGACGTAATTGGTTTTGAGAAATCCGGGGAAATATGCAGGGATTTAGGCGGATGGGAGCACAAAGGCTCGACCTGAGCGTCACACCCCTGAAGCTTGCAAAGAAGGTCGAAAGGTGAATCGAGTCATAGAGATTATGTGAATCACAGCCCCATTTCTCTTTAAAACTATGGTAGCAGACTGTCCCCTCACTTTACAGATTGGGGTGTTTTTTCGGGTAGGGAGCTCAGAGCTCATACGCCGTACATATCAAGATGTCTGAGCGTCCCTTATTCAACGTGTCTTCCAGCGACAGGAGTCTGTGACCCTTGCCAATTCGGGCCATCCCGAGCAGTTTGAGGGGCACAGCAACCAGACTTGAGATTTGCCGCATATTGAGGTGAGATTGACCCGGCTACCGGGCTGGCCACGCGACATCCTCAACCGTAAATGCATCCTCATTGCTCAATCCTTTCCTGGTGGGAGCTTCCTCTACTTTATTCCAGCCGCCAAAGCATCTTCGCCTGATCAATTGATTATCTTCAAATTCATAAATCTACAAGTTTCGTCTAAAGATCGTTAAGTGTTCCTGACTAGTGTAACCCGTTGGCGTTTCCCTGATCTCACTTTCTTATCCTGCATACAGGTGAAAGAACGATTGTTTGGTTCAGGCTAAGCGAGACTTTGAGACAGCGGGGCTTGCCTCCGGGGCATATAGTTCTTTTTGACATGTGGCTGGTTCACATTATTGCTACGGTAGTCTCGAAGAAGAGAAATTAAAAGTCTTTCCTTGATATAGTGCATGTTCCATAAAAGGAAGTTGCTTCCTCCCACAGGGAGGTGCAAGAGCTTGAGCAAGTCGCTCTTCTATTCATACACTCAGTCTTCTTGGCCCGGACAAACTCGGGACGCTTATGGCCCGCAATCAAGGTTCCCATAGCTACTTCAGCTAACCTGGGCCCACAAATTTCTGTTTCTCAGACCACGAAAGTGTTTGTGGGACTTTGACGTTCCTGTCCCACTGGCATTCGCTGCTGTTGTAGTTGCTTGCGTTGCCCCAGTAGCCTTTGTTGCCTTCCCTGTGGCAGTAGCTGCAGTTGTAGCAGTTGCAATTGCCGAGCTGGCTACACTAGTTCCACCAGGCTTGATCTGGCCATCGAAGATTTGCTGGTCGAGCATGTCAGTCATATGTATAATACTTTTTTTTATTAAATTGAATGTGACATACCTGGAAGGGCGTTGTGTCGATCGTTGCGGCAGTGACGATGCAGTCCACAGTGGTTTGTTTGATAAGGTCGGTGACGTTGACATTGAAGATCGTAGCGCAACCCAAAGACGGAACTGGCCCAAAGCTGGTAGCAAAGCGGTTTGCCAAGAAGGTGAACAGATTGTTGGCAACTGCTGGAGCAGGAGAGGTCGCTTTGCTGAACAGAGCTTCATTGCTGGCAATGAAGAGTGCTGACTGGGCATACTGTTGACAGTAGGTGGTACCGGATGCATTCGCTGCATCAGCTGCTTGAGGCTGTCCAACACCAGCCCGATAGAGGTTAGTCTTGACGAGAGACTGTGTGGGTGCTGCGTTGCCGTCGATGACTGCGAAATCGTCGTTCCTTGTAAAATATTAGTGTGCATGTCCATCGAGTAGAGATGGATAACTCACAGTGGTACTAAAGCTGGGCCGCCTGCCGGAGGAAACGCGTTTGCTTGGAGCTCCTATATTCATGTCAGTCAATTTGACATTGTATAAAAAATATTTATCTCACATTAAGC
Source organism: Hyaloscypha variabilis F (assembly GCA_002865655.1). Classification (NCBI taxonomy): domain Eukaryota; kingdom Fungi; phylum Ascomycota; class Leotiomycetes; order Helotiales; family Hyaloscyphaceae; genus Hyaloscypha; species Hyaloscypha variabilis. Next base: position 1,509,223 of record KZ613946.1, on the reverse strand, counting down.
GCCATAGCTGGTGAGGATCCAGTTGGTGATGTAATACAAGGCTTGGTGAATGGTGTACAGCCCATGGTGGGAGCAATGAACTCGTTGATCAGGAGATTATCAGAGCCATTCGAGATGACTGAATCATGAATTGTCAGCCATTGTTCATCTGTCGCTGTCTCTCGCGCAAGATCTGCCTTTGGCTGCCCAGACCCGTTCCCGCTCTTGTCTAGGTCTAGGCAGCATCCACAATTTTCTTTTCTCTCAAATAGCTGCAAGTAATCATTTCAAGCAATATTTCGTCTTGGCCCCCTCCCTACCGAGACCATAATCCTCGAGGAAATATTCAACACACCTGTAGAGTTCTTGTTTGCAGCGGCATTGGCAGCGGTATTTTGAGCAAGGACTTTCCCATTGATCAGAAGATAAGTTGAGTCAACATTGTCACTCTGATCCATATCAACGACTCGGAAGTCTCTGGTCGAAGGGCAGGCTTGTCCTGTAGCGATGCTTGCCGTCCCGACAGGCGGGATCGTAAGCAGTCCGGCCGCAATCGCGGTCTGAGCAGCACTGAAGAATGCTGGCGCGTTGCAATACGCAAACTGCCCAAAGATCGAATTTCCGTCTCCGTTCACGCAACCCTGGGTTGTGCCGGTCAATGTGAGAGTCAATGCGTTGGAGCCGAACCAAATCCCAACGACGGCATTTGCGGGCAACGTAGGGACTACTGGAGCAATGAAGCCTGTGCCTTCTTCCATGCCGTTGTTGATAACCAATGGGTTGTATATGGTTATATCACCAGTCGCAGGATCTAAGATGGCTGCTTCAACGAATGATCCTTGATTGGAAAAGTCAATCTTTGCGGAGTTAGCAAGTCTGTTGAAAGGCACGGTATAGGGAGCTTTCCAGACCAAGTTCTCAACTTGGACAAAAGGGAAACATTTCTTGAAGTGCTTACCTGATTACAGCCGCTCACTTTGTAAGGTGTTGCAAGCCCTTCTGCCGTCAACGGATTGGGAGGAACTTCGAGATCGCAGTTGAACGTTTGAGCTTGGGAAACATAGGCAAAGAGTAGGGCCGCCAGGCCAACAGTCGAAGCAGAAAACATGATGAAGATTGGAGCGCCGAAAATGAGGGTATACAGAATTTAAAGAACGTAGGCTGGAGAAAGAAAGCAAGAAAGTGTCTAGCACGTTGGGAGAATATATGCGTGATCAAAAGAGAGTAAGAGAACGGGCTGGATCAACAGCATAGACTTGATGGAGATCATATGGGCGAAGCTGGGAAGAGTATATACTGCACGCCTGTGCTGAGCTCCGTCCCCCTGGCCTGCACCCAACCGCATCTCACGACGTTTCGGTCCGCCATCAAGCCAGGATAAAGTAGAGGCTGAGGGATCAGGGAGTTTCCGAGGCTACCTGATGCCGGCTGGTGGCAAGTTTTGGCGTGTCTGATTGCTCAACAGCGAGATTTGGGACGAAAGGCGAGGAACATGAGACGAGTCGGGTCCTCGACCGCGAGGACGTCGATTCGAATCATGGGTGTGGTGATGTGGTTAGCGAGTGTTGTAACTTGCTTGGATATCAGATGAATGTCACTCGCCAAATGCTGTTGGCGATGTCCCTCGTCTAAGCAGGGCTGCAGGACAAGCGAGGTGTTTTGAACAAGCACCGACAAAGCTTTATGGAGCATTTATAGCTCGAAACGGGCCTCAATGCGCCCCCGAAGAGTCGGGCAGGCGAGGCATTTAGAGATGGTCCAGACTCCAGTGTGGTCCTCAGGTACCACCAGCCTGCGAGGTGAGACTGCCCGCGTTTGAGGCTGCAGGCGCCTGCGCCGTCTCTTCTTCACCCAGATGTCGCTAGAGGCCGCTGATTGGCCTTGTCCTCGGAATTAGGCGAGTTGAAACCCACTTTTGTTTGGACGACATTGGTTGCTTTTAGAAACTCTGACTGCCTGGCGAAGAAGATGTCACTTAACGTCTCTGATGGCCGTCAGGAACCCGAGCTCTTCCATCCGATCGTCTTGTCAGATTTTGAGATGGAATCATGCTCGCTTCATCAACTGCATTAAGCTTCTCCAGAGCTAGGAGTGCGATCCTGCCGGCGCGGGGCAGGTCGTTACGAGCAAGATGAGGTTGGGATATACATATGGGTCGGTGGACGGGCATTGGCAGCTGAAATGAAGCTAACTAGAGGAGAAGTACGTGAGGACTTCGGAATACAAGCCTTCCCCTTCCAATAAGAACCCCATGGTCAACTGTTGTTGCATGCCCTTTCAGAGCAGATGAGGTTCATGATGAAAGTGTCCAGTGACTCAACTTCAACAGTGAACAACTCTTCTCGATCGGCATTGAGTGTATATATGTAGGCACGATATGCTATCAGACTGCCTGGATGACATAATGATTCTTCGATGGTGACCTAGTCTAGACAGTCTTTATGATCTTGACGCTCGTCATCTGGTCTTCCGTCTGGTCTGCTTTGCAGAATCCCGAGCGCTTCTTTCTCTCGGTTCACTTTAAAGCATGAACGAGGGTCAAACAACCTTGCAAACCTGACGGGCGTCCTCGACTACACCTTCCGTCCACAAGTCATGGCAGCTACCTCTGAAACCAAATCATCTCCTCTCGCATCCCCTCCACAAGATCGATACCCAGGCTTCTGGGTGCCCCGTCAGCACCCAATCTGAACTGTGCTTTGATTCGGTCCCTGGAATGGATATCCACATCAAACTTCTCTGCTACGAAGAATTCTCCGGAAACGTGCTCCAGTGACAACTTGAACCTCCAAGTCCGATCTGTTGCATCCACCTCAAGTTTGCCCTCTTTGTACTCGACTGCCAGGCTGCCGAACCCTGCATGAGTATATGACCCAGCATACGCTTCGAGGGGCAGAGCCAAAGGTATCCGAACCTCTGGTAAGTTGGAATACAGTTCTTCCACAGTGTCGAGCTGCTCTTTTGCCAGCTCTTCTCTGAAGGCTGCATCCGAATCGTATCTTTTCTCTGGCGGAATACCGAGAAACTCGTCCACCAGTGCCCACGGGATCTTCTCATTAATAGCGGACGACGTCTCGGAATTCCCAAATACAACTAGCCCTAACTTCAATCGAGGCAAGTACATCATATTGCACCGAAAACCATTTGTTGCACCGCCATGCTCAATGATCGTCTCTCCATGGTAGTTTCTGACCACCCAGCCCAGAGCATAGCAGTTCGGGCTCATATAAAGTCTTGTCTCATCCTCATCGTCGAGAAAGACCATACGCGGCTTCACAAGTTCCTTGTGGCCACTCGCAGAGATTGGTTCTCTCTGGTGCATCATACATTTAATAAATTGGGCGTAGTCATGAGCAGTGCTGATAATTTCTCCAGCTCCTCTGCCTTCAGGTTGATCCGGCCACAACATTTCGACATATTCGCTCCCTTCCTCATCCCATCGATAGCCTTTCGAAAGGCTTTCCGTCCCTCGATGCTGCTTCAGATCACTCAAGCCGTAGAAGGTGTTGGTCATCTTCAGAGGCTCCCAAATTTTGGGACGAAGGAAATCACCAATAAGCTTGCCGGTAAGTGCTTCGACTAGATGGCAAGCTGCTGCATACATGACATTACTATACTGCCATTTGGTCCGTAGTGGCTCATTCATGGGAAGGTGCCGAAGCTTTCGAGTCACCGACTTAGGCGTGTCAGGCTCTTTCGCAAAGACACCCATGCAAGCATCATCATAGCTGCAGACATCAGTAAGTTTGAGCAGCCTAGGAAATTAACAGGGAGTCATACTCGGGCAATCCACTCCGATGTGACAGAATGTCTTCCACAGTGACTTCCTCAGTATATCTATTGTCCGAAAGAACGAAGTCATCTCTGATGAGCTTGGATACAGGTGCATTCCATTTCACTTCAGGATATTTCTCGTCGTCATCGACCAGCAAAGATATCGCTGCCGATGTGAAAGCTTTCGACATACTTGCACAATTGAAGAGTGTATCTGTTGTGACAGGTACTTTGGAGTCCATTGCCCCAAATCCATAGCCCTAGCCAAAATTAAACCCATTCGTGACAAAGGAGCTTGTGCAAACCTTCGCGCACACTTCCTCATCTTGAATTACAGCAACGCTGAATCCAGGAACATGCCAGTTTTCCATACTCTCGGTGACCAAGGTATCGAAGGCTGGTGTGAACTGGCCACCTTTGATGTACTTGTCGCTGCTCTGCATCTTGCCAATTCTTGGGGATTTCAATTGTGATCGCTTGCTTTTGGGGAAGAATGTAGAGAAATGAGAACCGGGAGTGAAGAAAATCACTTGAAGTAGAATAACTTGACGCTGCTGCCTGAGACAGATGTGGTACGCCGGATGACTCAATTAGACATGCGGGAATTAATTTGATGTCAACGTTAGCAGAAGGCGCCGTCTGCGTAGCGAAGTTTAGCTTGCTCCAGCTCTTAAGCAGAATCCGGGGTCATGGTTGTACGACGATCAGTCTTAGCTGTTCGACGAAATGGTGGTGGATCAAATGGGCAAGTGCTGGAGCACGAGTTCGATCGCCTGCATATAATCTTGATGGGGAGCTAGTTGGCGAATTGTGCCACAGTAAAAATGCAAATGTGTACCATTTGTAGCAGACTATTCTAATACAAATTAGAAAAGACAAATTCTTCTTCTAGATTGCCCAGTGCCCGCGCTCCCACCCATTGCAAAAGACTACTTTACAGATTTCATTTCTCATAGATGGGTGGAATAATAGATCAACCCCTCTTCCGTGACACACTGTTATTCACCTAACTCAGCCAGCGAATAATTTTTTTCATAGACTTATCGATCATTTCCTCCCTTGCTGAAGTTTCGTACTGAAGTGGTGCGACATATTGTGGCGACTGGGTGTAAGCTTCCCGTTTATCTCGTCAGAGTCTTCGTTGCTGGATGACGATAATGGCAGCCAGCTTAGCAATTATTGCAACGCCGAATACAATACCAACACCTAAGGCAGCCTTTGTTTCTGTCCCAAATTGTGTGGATGCGGATTTTGAGGTGGGGAGAGCTGCAGCAAGGCTTGTTGTGAACCTCCACCGGCAACCGTGGGAATATCGGGGATGTTGACGGGTTCGTGAAGGTGGATATGGATGTAGACAAGAGAGTGGTAGCCACAACCATTGGCGTTGGAAAGGTGCTGGTCGAGACAGTAGTAGCCGGAGGACTAGCCACGACTTGTCCATTGACGTCTAGGAAGACTCCTTGGCCCGCTTCACAGCAGTTCGGGAATTTGTCACAGCAGAGGTTGCCATTAGCACAAGTAATCACTTTCGGCAAGAAACCTGTCGTTTCATCTATTTATCGTCAGTACTCAGTGTGCTTAGAGTAAAGAAATAGTAATATAATAGGCAGATTTCGGCACAGGTTGCTGGATCGTAAGGGTCCAACGCGCATGGCCCTCGAATACATGTTGATATTCCAGCTCCTGAGTTTTCGCACAGCCGGTTGGGAAGACAGGTTGCTGATTCTCCACAACAGGCGTTTGATCCAGGACACACTGTATTTTCATACGCAAAGCCACCAAACCCAATGCAGGTTTCGGCTCTTGCCGAGTGAGAGAAGAGGCTTAGAAAGCATAAAAGGAGGTACGAAGCGTACAAATGAGAGTCCATTGCCAGATGGAGAAAGACAGAAAAAAAATAGAAACGGAAAAGAGATGATGAGAGAGATTCGAATAAGGGTTTCCAAGCCAACGTAACTGAACAGCAGATCAACGCTGGGCAAGCACGCGTTCACGAGCTGACCGCTGTTCTGTATAGTACAAGCGCTGAATGTGTTGGTTTCTGTTAGTAGTTCCCCTCATCGACGGCGACGTTCACATTTGAAACGAGACCTCTTTGCAGCCCATAGGATCGAAAACGACCAACATCTTCATGAGGTTATGAACCCTTGTTGGATCCCCCACCCTCCTGCATCGGCCAGAGCATCACGCCGTAATATAGTACCAGACGGTGATCCCATGTGGTAATATTGAAGAACTTGCTTCGACGACGACGACGACGAGATCACAGCTGATCAAGGGATGTGAAGCGTAGAAATTGGGTGAGATAAAGTTGCTGTTGGGTGGCTGGCAGAGGCTCCAGCCCCCCTGCATCACCCAACCCGGATTAAGCTTACAAGTACAGGCGGTTGGTCCCAGGCCCGGCCCAGGATCAGTGCACCGTTGGCACCAGCAAATGTTCGGATGCAGGGCCCAAAACCTCGATAAGCTCTGCGAGCCCCACGCTGTTTCATCGACCATCGCTCCTGGCAAGACGTCCAACGCGTCTTCAAACATGGTCTGTCAAAGGCCAGGGCGCTGAACGGTATTTGAACGTGTTCCTAGGTTTGTGTTTCTCTTTCGTTCTTATGTTTTTGCTATTCCTCTGCTGCGCAGTGTGATGTACTTTTCTCAATGTCTAAGAACATAATGTTTGCAACCAGTATCGCTGGGCGATCAAACAGCAGGAAGACACTCCCTAGCCTCGCTACCTTCTTGCTATCAGCCTGCATTCTGATGCTTTATTTCAAGTAAGTGTGGGAAAACAGAAGAGGCACTGAAGCTGATCTAACTGCTCACAGTTCCTCGACCTTCTTCCTGTCCCCCACCGCCTTCCACGATGAGAGAACAGCCGCAGCACTCCCTCCACAAGCCAAATGTGCTCCTCCACCTTCACCGTACGACCCCACAAAGGTAGCCTTCCTCGCAGAGACAAGACCTCTTCCGCATCTCCCAGCACTCTTCTCCCATATTACCAACGTCATCCCACCAGAGTGGACTTTCAAGTTCATGGGCTCTCCGGAATCGATTGCTCATATGCGAGCCTCTGCTCTCATTACACGCCTGGAGAAGATTGGGAAACTCAGCATCATTCAGCTTCCATCCAATTATTCGCTCTCTAGCCGCGAGACCATAAGCCAAATGTTTACCGACCCCGTGCTATATAACACGCATCTCTGGCCCGCCGAGAGCCTGCTCGTCTTCCAGCCAGACAGCATATTGTGTGCAAATGCACCTGTGACATTGAACAACTTTCTAGAATGGGATTGGATTGGTGCTCCGTGGTCACCTCAAGCTAGATGGGGTGGGAACGGAGGCCTGAGTTTAAGGAAAGTTAGCAAAATATTACAAGTGCTAGCAAAGGACAATAGAACGATAGGGGATACTGGGTTAGAAGATTGGTGGTTATCAAGCAGAATGGTGAGACTAGAGGGTGCGAAGATGCCGAATGCGAATATAAGCAAGACGTTTAGTGTGGAAAGCGTTTGGCATGACAAGCCGCTGGGATACCATATAGGCTGGTTGGGAGTTCATCATGAGCAGGTGAGTCTGATCAGTTTGACAGTATACACAAAGAGGCTAACCGTCCCTTGAGATTTGGGATGATGAAAATCAAGTCAACCATATTATGCAATACTGCCCCGAGGTCAAGCTGATCCTTGGGATGAAGCTTAATGGCGATAAGCCTGATGGGGTCTCGTCCTGAATCAAGGAAGTCCTTCTAAAGCCCCTCATGCCCATCGGAAGTCTCTCGCCGGCCATTGTTCTCCACGTCCTTGTACACCAACCAGTCCAGAGTAATGCAACCCCCAAGCTGGAAAGTCGGGGTCATAGCATAAAGCAGGTATCCCTTCTTCCCACCAACGATACCTGGACACGCTAAAAAGACACCTGCGAACGAATCAATCATCTCCCCAAACACGCGTACTGTTCAACATACCTTGCACAAAATCCGGCGGTTCAAACTCCAAAGCTTCGTACGTTTTCCGATCTGGCCAATACGTAAAGTCAACAGTGCTGAAGTTTCCCGTGAATGGGCTCTCCTCGATTGGCCCTCCTTGTCCGGGAACTTCACATGCGTATCGGATTTCGCCCCATGGCTGTACAAAGACGACGTTCGTTGGTGTGCTTTCGAGGTCGTTTGTTGCGGACGGGGACTCTTGGAAGAATAAGGATTCTGGGAACGAGCTATCACGCACAAATGTGGCGTGGTCCTTGGACGGGAGGGGTTCTGATGGACTTCTAATCTCCATGCCGAAGTATCCCTGATCTGTCAGCTGCGGGAGAGAAAAGTTTCAAGTAGGCATACAGTGTTGATTGAGGTGGGGTAGAAAGAGACAGCTTGATGATTTAAGGGTGAATTGTCAAGCCAGACTTCGAGAGTAAAGGTTTGTCTAGTGATGGGCTTTACGGCTGGGTTCTGCGAGAGGAAAAGGAGAGCCGTCAAGAACTCTATTATACCCATGTTGACCCTGCTTTAAAATATTGGATTGAATTAAACTACTGTTCTGAATCTCTTGTGTTAGTGTTTCTCAAAGCAAAGGGAAGACGTGACACAGAGGTATTGAAGCAAGCTGTGCCTCATCGCCAAGCCCTCCAGGCTTCCACGTTAAGATCGACTAGACCTGTTCAAGCGATAGAGGATCTACAGTAATACGAACAACACAGCAAAACCATCCCTCCGACTAGGAACGTTCAAGCTCACAACAGTAAGCCAATCACAAAGCTGAACTCGTCCAAGATTCGGAATTGGGTGAGGTGTGCTGTGCCAACCTCGTCTCCCCACCTCCGGGACCACGAACTGAACTACCCCACTTCTGTTGATCTGCACTTGCGTCCACACCAACGTGACCCCGCAAACTCAAAGTTCCACTGCATCGATCACTAGATAGCCGAAGGACCCCTCTCTGGACAAGGTATAACCTTGTCGCTTAAGTATTTCGCTTAGTATAGGGGGAGAATAGGGGTGGGCAACACTCGTTTGTAAGGCTTGGATGGAGTGAATGTGAGATACAATCAAAAGAAAATGCCTCAGTAATAGAGAAAGAAATGAATGAATTACATTTTGCCAGTCTTATTTCTAAGGAGGTGAGTGGATCTTCGGTCTCCACAGTTCTGGATCGCGATGATAGTTTTGTGGAGCAAATTGCCGCATGCCTTGACGAGAAATAAGGTAGACTTTGCTCAACATGATTGTAGAAAGAATACATTCTACAGTTACCTTCAGAAGGAGAACCTTCAGCATTGGCTGCCCCAGCACTGGCTGAGATCGAGATTTCCGTTCCTTAGGCAGTGGCATTAATACAGCAGCTTGCAGATGACACTAGGAGAGAGAGACATCCATCAAAGATCATGACGATGCACTCTGTAATCGTAAAAGGCCTCGGAATCAAGGTGACTATTGCCGCTTTCCCATGGAGCTGTGGCTCTCTACCAGACCCTCAGCAGTTGTCCTGGCCTCACTGTGAGGACCTCTCCTTTCACTGGCAGTCGAAAGTAAGGCGTTGCCACAGTCATTGCCACAGTGGCAGACCCCATCACAATGAATGCCCGCACAGCTTCCAGGTCTATGCAAATGCTCTTAAGTTCTAGCCCTATTGAGGGCCCACAAAGGGCCGGCCCTCATCATCGAAATCCGAGGTAGCTCATTTCGTTGCATATGATGACGGCATTGGCCATTGATAGCAATCATCCAGAATCCTTCCTCGAGCTACTCATTCATTGATGACCGACTGAACGCAAGTGATTTCCTGATCATGAGCAAGGTGCTTCTTATCAAAGAGAGGTGGCCAGCTTGGTCCCATCCGATCGTTCTCCCAGACAACTCCCCTCACGGAGCTCGAGAGCTGCAGAAAAACCGGTGGTGTGTTCACGCCATCTGCGATGAAAGCAAAATATTTGCCTGGTTACCATCTGTGTACGGGTACTTCGTGGAAGCCGAAGCTTTCAGCTTATGCGGCAAATGAGGGAAAGTGGCCTTCTGAGAATACACAGCCATTGGTAACGCTGACGTCGGTCATGCTTCTGGTATTTGGTACTGTATTCCTGAGCTCTGCCATGATACACACTGACCAGATGTATTCCGAATGGGAAGAGGTTTGTGGATGATGGTGGGAATCGTAGATGGAAATCAGTGGGTGATAAAGTTGGAATGTGATAGGCCCATGGCAGCTCAATTCTGTGAGCTCGTGAGCGGCTTAAGAAACTGGTGAAGCAATGGATGAACGCAGGCCGTTGAGTGAGAATTCAAGTCAAGATGAAGGTATTGGTGTGGCTGTTCGTCTTTCACTTCTGATCTTGGAAGCGCCCTGGTAGGACCAATGCCTCCAGACAAGCACGGCGAAGTAAACAATACTTTCGAGGGGGGGCCTTAGTTGCCTCGAGATCCAGAATTCGCCAGGCAGCTCAGAGGATGCTGGCTGTCGATTAGCCTGCCGACTAGATGCAGGCACAGTTGCTGAAAAATTCCTCAATCCTCGGACCGATCAGAAGCTTGTGTTCGCGGTTGATTGAGTCTATTCCCCTGGATATCTTCGAGCAACTTTACGTGTAAGATCATTTTGAGAAATTGAATTGAAGGATCCTCGACATCCTGGAGATATTTAGACAGTTATGCAATAACAATCCTCTGCTATCCGGATCCGGGACCCCCTATCTATACCAGTAGAATTTTCTCAGCCGAACTCGGGCCTGGAGAAGAATCAATGGTGGCACCCTGCATGAAAATTCTTGGACATAGTCTAGGAACTGCATAAGGACTTTGAGTAGTTGCAGCGATATTTGAGCTGATATGTGACGACCTTTGACAGACGACGGGATTGAAGGAAGTTCTCAGATCTTGGCGAGAGTTGGAAAATGTCGTAGATTTTAGATATCATTAGCCGGAAGGACCGTCTCCGGGAAGGATCCTGAGCTTCGCTCGAGCCTCAGAATATGGGATGAGGGATAGGTCGCGGGATATACAGATCTTGGCTTCAGCCTCGCAGAATCGACTGCCGCGTGCCGTGGCTAATGGATAAAGTTTGTGATATTGAAATTATCGAAGAGGCTGACGCAAAGCACATGTCAGATAAGTTATTCTGCTTGCCTAAGATGAAAGCCTAGGGACTTTCGGAGACTTCTACCGAAGCCGCCCTTTCGCGGGTCCACATGCATCAATACATGCACAGTTCGTATAACCAGATGAGGAATACAATGCCTCAGAACTATATAAAAATCCCCTTCAATCAATAGTAATCTTCGTAAACAATCTCCATAGATACATGGCATCGTGAAATGTAAAAGTTTTGCGGCTGGGGAAGCTCACCCTGAGCAGAGGTGGCTGGCGATAGTTGTTGGAACTCATGAGATTTACCATAAATCCAGATTGAAAAACGCGTCCTGTCCACGTCAGCCATTGCAGAAAGAGACTTTTCTTTCCAGAATGCCCCAAAATCCACCGCCAGAAGATAGAACTGATTAATTAAATCGCAACTTTGGATTTTAGGACTTGCAGGTTTGAGTGTGTCGTGACCAGGGGTTCAGTGAGAAGCTGAGGCATTGAATAATGGTACAATCGACATCTTAAGATTGTGATATGACGTCCATAACCCTGGTATATTACGTGAAGATTAAGGCTGGTGATACTGTTGAATTAGCAAACAGCCTATAAGGTGAAGTGTCTGGCATCGAAGTCGAGCTCCGATGTTGGAGACGAACGTGAGACCTTGCTCACGGAGTAATCACCTCTGGCTCTGCCATGAAGATACACACATGTGTTAGTCTTTCAGGGTCCTAGGAACGACGTCCTCATTTCAGTGAACGACTAAATTTAGGTCGTCGCTGAGCGGAGCCTGCGACCCCACGGGGCAGTGTCTGTGTCCTGCATGAAAGGAAATTTGCGATGATGCTAGCGGTGACATGAGGAAATAGTTCGTGATCTTATCTCCAAATGTCCAAGAATAGCTTTTTCAGACGAACTGTGCTTTGCATTAACGTCTTATTTGCTGGACCCAAACAGGTTGAAAGTTCATCCGACATTGATGTCTCAGCCTTTCTGCAGGTGCATCGGCGATCAGCACATCTTCTGTGATTTGCTGGTCGGCGGATTAAACCCATTATGAGCTAGCTAGCTTTCCATTATTCACATTCTCGGAGATGGTAAAGGAGAAGATTTGGTAGGCTGCGATGCAGTCTCCTGAACGCTGCATCTATCGCTGTGCAAAAAATAATTTGTTGAATCCAGATTCGGACCGAGGAACTGCCAAAAGTGGGTAATAGGGACCCCCAGCCAAGGAGCGGTCACATTTTGGCAACTCTTGCCCAAGTTCGCCATTGTGTGAAGTTGGAGATGCCGTAGATCCGGAGTACCGCAACTGCAGGTGGGAAAAATAAGAAATCTGAAACCGGACGATCAGCAGATAAAATGAGCAAATTTGGAACCAGAATGATCGAAAGCCATGTGCCTGGCGACTGCAAGATCATCCCGCCCTGGATGATGATTTGCCTGCGGTCAAATCTCGATAGGCTCTTGCTCTCGTGGCAGCCAGGATGAGTGGTGGGAGTCCGGTGAGGATAGAGTACAAGAAAAAATCAGAACAATTCAAAAGTTCACAACCTTCACGACCTTCTCCACTTGGTTACGATCTTCTGGCCACGCTCTTGCACTTGACTGCAAACCAATCGCTAGCATTACCACTACACCCCTTCATTGGTGGCCGGGACCTGTCATTGTCGGCCCCGTTGGCAGGTTTGCCACTAGGTCCTCGGCCGACAAAACGAGGCTGATCGGAGAATTTCTCGTAGCGGACACTCTCGAGTCTTCTCGACAAAGTCCTCCAAGCCCGCCACCGCTGTGCCATGGCGGCGAAACGTTGGGGAAAACTTAAATGTTGACATGCGCAAAGGCATTGATTGACTTTGGAGGCGAGGAAACTGTCAGAATTTACATGGCAGGTGAGCGTCATGACGAACATCTTCGATAGTCCGTACCATAACTTTGGAAAGACAGTGGCGGAAGAGTGTAGCCGTGGAGCGAGCAGCTTTTGGCTAAACTGGTGGAGGAGCAGATGCTCATCAGCTTGACTCTGGGAGTCCGGGGCGCCAGTTGAACTCCAATCCTGCTAAGAGCTTAGCAGCTGGGACTGATTACAATTGTGTGAATAAGCCGTCGAATCTGGTAACAGCGAGAGAAAAAGCACTTCTAGAGGTGCAATTCTGTAACCGCCAAGTTGGGCGCTTTCGCCAGAAAGCCACCGGCGTTGTCAAGCTCGAATGCTACGTCATTGGAGCTCCTGCAGGAACCCACGAAATGATGAAAAGGCTGCCCGGTGGGTTCTGAACGTTGCTTCTTCCAGAGCCGGCATGAACCTTACTATCGAGTATGCACAGCTGGAAATGCTGCAGAGGTCGTTCGTTTGTCAAATAACGTTGAGCTCTGCCTTGGGGAAGGGTTGTTTCCAAATCCCACTGCAGGTGGCCTGTCTTCCTGTAGCCGGGCTCCGAGGTCTCCCGCCCTCTAGCTCGCGTCTAAATATATACCCTTGCCAACTGGAAAGCTCGCGCTGAGGCTTCTGTGTGCTCGAGTCTCGAGACTTTTTCCTATACTTCGCAAAGTTTGGCAGCCAAAATTACCGAATTCTTGGATGTGCTTGAGATCCAACCATCTCGACCTCTGGAGATGGGCGACTTGTGAACAAAACGCTAGATTCGGCCACGCCGCCATAGAGATCTGTTATCCAAAATCCTGGGATTTGAGGGTCGTTATCGCGTTCGCTTGTGATGCCCCGATCCAGAAAGCACTCAAAGCTGGGGCTCAGAGCCCAGCATCAATGGCCCCTTCAGGAGGACAACGTCACGGGCCCCCACCAATCATAAGCAGGGTGATCACGGATTCAACAGTCGCTGAGTTGAGAAACATTCCACGTGAACTGTAGCCCATCCCCCGGTCCCAATCTTTGCTCCTGCCTCTTTATTCCTGGCTCCCAAGAACCCGGAGAGGGACCTCAAACATGGGAGAGAGTGATCGACAACGCCCACGCAACGATCAAGGTTCGGTAGCCGTAGGGGTGTTTAAATCTCTTCACAGCGATGGTCCTTCCACCTCAGATGCAGGTGTGCACATCCGTGGGGCCCTTAATCTCATCCCCTCAATCCAATGAGTCAGCGGCGTAAAGGCCCGCCTATGAAGCTTGAAGGCTGTATGGAAGTGCCTGACATGACAATATCAGTAATGAAGGGACAGCCTGATAGGGTGCCCGCACGTCGGTGGACTCCCAAGTGCCACCCTGGCTTCCCACCCTGGAGCGGATGTATGTGCAGAAGAAGCAAGCATGAATTTGGGTTAATTCCAAGAGTTGAGGTTGAAAGAGCCAGGATGCCTGCAGCAGAGCTGAAGAAGGTCGTACAGGAAAGTCCAAAAGGGCATGGCGCGAGGTGGAAGTCAGGTAGGGTTTGTGGAGTGGAACTGGTGGCAGGTCAGGACCAGGGCAGGACCGCACAGGCTGCGAGGGCCGTGAGTGCTGTTGCAGGAGCTGATGAGGAGGAGTCTGAGGAGAGAGCAGTCGGGGAGGAGGAGCAGGCTGGCTGCAGGCTCTGACTTGCACGTTGCAAGTTGGACATCGAGCTCCTTTGGCACTGGCGCGAGGGCGGGTGCAGGGCACATCGTTGCGGGCTCTGGAGATCTTCGATTGGATCGCAGCGATCCGTGGGGCAATTGTCCGCTGTCAAATCGGGGAAGTGAAGGTGCGAAAGCATGGCGAGGCAAGGTTGGCGACTCGGCGAGGGATCATGGATGGATGGATGGGCGCGATGGGCAAGGTTTAGCATCTCTTCGTGCTTGGGTCGGCGGTTCTTCCATTCCCAGTCGCACTCCCAGTCGCACACTCCAGAGTCCAGTGCCAGGCTAGCAGGCCCAGCAGCGCACCAGCGTAAATCTACCTAGTCTCGCTCGCTTCCGAGTCCCCAAAGGACGCAAGTTCCACGACGCACTGCAGCTGTGCAGCGTCTGCAGCCGGACCCGGCCAGGGCCTGCTCTGATCTGTGGCGCACCCGCTAACACGACACCAGAAAACTATCGAACGCCGAAGCCTCCTCTGCAAGAAACCTCTGGCACTCTTTGCCTTTTGGGACCTCTGGTGCTGGGAGCAGGCCAGTAGTCAGCCCTCTGTCCGCTGCCTATTCGACGCCAGCACCGCGCGAATGGGCCAAGCTGACGACTGCTGCGCGCTTGGGAGCTGTCAGATACTCGCGCTCTGCTGGCCCGGCTTGCTCTTGCACTCGCTGCGTGGATCCAGTGCCTGTCCGTAGCCAGTCCCAGCCTGTCAGGCTCTGTCTCAGAAGCCCGACCCCGAGCCTCGAGGCTGTTAGGAAGTTGGGAAGTCCACCCCCTCGTTATTAGATCTCTGCCTCTTCCTCGGCCGGGAGCAGCCAGTCCCTTCGCCCCTCTGGCTGCCAGTAGGTCCAGCCATGCAGAAACTCCCGTGGCAATCTGGATGCCCGCCAATTGTCGCGTGTCCGAAGTCCATGCCAGATCGAGGGGTTTGCGATTGACATGCCCCATGGCCCATGGCCACCCCCCATTGAGCCCCTCAATCTTCAGTCAGCACGCCTGGTGTGTCTGGTCTAAGCTACTACACCTTGACTTTAGTCCGAGTAGCGTCAGATAGATACGAACTACTGCCATGAGAATAGCAATAGTGGCGTCCAAGTGTCAGGGATGCCATGTAGAAGATGTCTGCTAGGGCTGGGCTGGTCGCTGGACCTCGAGCTGACAAGCATCGAATTGATCCGTCACGAAATCCCAGGGGGGTGGAGCTTGCCTTTAATGTTACCCAATCTCGTGGCGTCGCAGACGAACCTCCATTGTTGGTCCCAAGTCTAAAGGGCTGCTCTTGAAGATCTTTAGATATGCTTCTTCAAGCTTCCCCATCTTCTTTGCCACCTCGCCCATTCTTGACCAGACTTTACAGACACCGACCGTGGATCACTCACTCGGCTCCACCGCCTCACTCTGCTTAGTGCTCTATTCCATCGGGGTAGAAGCTTCTTCTCCTTCCACGCAGCCAGTTTCACTGCAAGCTGGGTACTCCAAGACCGATGCTGCAAGTGGCTTGAAGCCTTCCTTTCTCATTCGCCCTCCTGAATGTTGAACTCCCCACGAAGGCTGCTTATCCCTCCAGAGACAAGTCGACTGGGCCCTGCCGCCTGCAATTAGCACAAAATCCTCACTACTGCACTTCCCGAAGCCATAACAATCCCTTCCTCTCCACAGGTCTTGGCTCGTCTCAATTCAAGAAAAAGACTGCGCCGTGAAGAGACTGAGACCACCGCGCAATCAGTTTCATTGTGTTTCTCACCACCCGTCTTCAAAGCGCCATTCAACGCTCAGTGAAAGTACCGCGGCCTGCTTAAACCGACATCATCCTTCTGTCAGCTCGCTTCTTGGACACGACTGCTTCGGACTTCTATTGAAAGAACAATCGAACGCGAGCGCTGAACGTCGAAAAGCCCGAGCGAGTACACGATCAGCTCAAGCTCGTTCGAAAAAGAATTATTCTAACAGCCTGCGAGAAAGCGTTGTTCTCAAACCCTAATAACGCATCCAAAAAGTAATAGTCGCATGGGGGACAATCGCAATTGATGGCAGTCTCTGTCCAAGCACCTTTCTATTCGAAGTCAGGCATGTGGAACCTGGGCGATCCTCCTTCAACGTATTCATCCACTGGATCGGAAGGGATACCGAATTCCATGTCCTATCAATATCCGCTGCCATCATCTGGCCTGGAAGCTGCTCCTAGCATGATCCCCAGCTATCACCAACCTCCGCTGAACCATACGCAGCCGGCTTCGCCTGCTCAAGCAAAACCAACGTCTCCTAGCCTGAAGAAAGAGCCAAGTTCTGCAAGTTCAAAGTCTGCAAAGATTAAGAGATCCATGTCTACCCCCAACGTGCGGGGTCAAGCAACAGCGGAAGCTGCAGCTCTCGCCCTGTCAGCAGATAAAAGAAGGAACAAACTGGGGTATCATAGAACATCCGTAGCATGTGGTAAGCATATTTGTGACTTGAAAAACGCTCGGAGGGGAGGATAATCCACGACCCCAGTCACTGACTCTTATTCTTAGGTCACTGTCGGCGGAGAAAGATTAGGTGTATTCCAGCACCAGCTGATCCACAAAATCGATGTTCGAATTGTATCAGGTTGAAGAAGGAATGCAACTTTTACCCCGTGGATCAACCGCCGCCGCCAGATCCCAGAAGAAGAGGCTCGAAAGCTCAGAGCGGCACTGAAAGAGCGTCGGAAGAATCCTCCTCCCCATCAACATCATCAGGTCAGCTTCCCGAGATTCCTCAGACGCTTCCGTATCCACATTTGAGTATGCCTCCAATTCAAGATCTTGGTGGTCCTCAAATGAAGCGTCAACGAACGGAAAGCTTTTCCCCAGAAAACAAAGGTGCGAACTTTCGTCACCTGCCACCGCACACGTTGTCTAACGACCCTGCAGTCGTTACATCCTCTCGCAACTTTGAATATGGTCAAGGTCCGACCAACTGGATGGCTCCTGATGCTTCTCCCAGCACGAAGGCTCCCACTTCGGATGTGCCTCAGTCGTATTGGAGAGTGAATCCTCAAGACTCACCACTAACACCTGCTTTCTCGCCATTCACCCCTAATCTTCACATACCACCACAGCAAAATTGGCCCGCTCCGCACCCGGACGCTAGCCCACGAGAGGACATGTCCTGGTCCGTTCCTCAGAGGTCAATCTCTTACAGCAATCTGGAAGGATTACAAGGGCAGCACCACCAACAATACTCGCAATATAGCCATCCCCCTCCTCAGCCAGGTGCGGACCATTACACGACCAAGCCACGCGTGCTACCGTCCTCTGGCATGTATCCACCACCAATTTCGACCTCTGGAAGCGCCATTCCACCATCTGAAACAACTTCTGCTGGACACCCTGACACTCCACAACATCCTCATTCTGCAGGCCCTCTGCCCCCAGTTCCTTATTCGAATTGGCAGCAACCATACTCGTATCAGAAGCCACCAACTTCTGGTGCTGAGCATTATGGGGGATATGCACCTCATGGCACTTTGCCACATCTTCAAGGAGGAGCCCCAGTTCAAGCAGTTCACGGGGAAGGACCACACGGTCCACCGACAAACTATGGCTATGGAGATCCAGCAGGTGGGATTTATTACCCACCACCTCATTCAGGACGATAAAGGGGGTTTATACGCGAGAGATCGACTAAACGTGTGCGGCCTAATCTGGACATCTGATCCGTTAGATGCGTGACGAGCTTGCATTGATGGATAACTCGAACGATCAGACTGGTTAAAATGGAGTTCTTGGACTTGGTTTAGAAATATCCCGACATAGGAAAGGGGGCCAGGATTGAGTTGGAGCAAAGAACGACCGAAGAGCAGAGACGATGCGAGTGAAAATTCAAAAGCACAGGATTGCATACGGGTTCCTAGAGCACTGGACTCAAGCCTAGGATTTATGGGCCCCAAAAAGAATCTTCAAACCAAGATCATACGATTCAGAGATTAGAGAAGACTTGGGCGGCGGAGCGGTGGAAGCGGTGAAGCGACCACGACGACTTGTACATTGTACCACTAACGACGTAACGAAACTGGGCGAAGGACGAGGAAGGAGCATGAAAAAAAGGGAGCACTGGTCTCGGTCACGCATATTTGTATATGATTTTGAAGGGGGCGCTGGAAGTTATGTAAATGGGGAAGAGGGGAAGAGGGGGACTTTGCGCTGTAAATATTTGCAAATATCGGCTCTTGTCAATGCCAATTTGCTTCAACCTTGTCAATAATCAAAAAATTTGGCGGCGCGAAGCTATCAGAGGTCTGGAGGCTCCCATGATTGCAACTGTGAGGATATCTGCTATCGACGTCGCCTCTATCTGAAGCAGAGCCTCGGCGGAGACAGGTCACAAGACTTTGTTTGGAGTTCTTCCGAGATCCATTTGTCGATTGATGTCTCATATTCCAGGCAGCAACTAGCCTTGCCCCTGTGCCTATCATTTGTCTACCCCACGTTGTTCAAAATAAGCAACCTCATAACAGCACGCAATAATCCCTAACCCTGTCTGTACCACGACGGACACACAGCCAGCCAGGGCGCTGCAGACGCGCAGATATCACGCAGCCATGTCCCTCTTCAAAATGTTCGACGTGCGTACCTCCTTCATTTCCACCACGCGCAAACGAGGCGTCTCCTCTCCCGTCGCAACATGTCTCTGATCAACGTTCTCCAGCCGCATCCAGAAGACCGTTTACACCTGCGCCTCCACCGCGCCCGCTCTGTTATCTTGACCGCGCAAGAGTTCGTGCCTCCTGTTTCCTCTTCCGGCGCCCCTGCGTCTTGCGTATGCCCGTTCCCACGCACAAACACGTGGGAAGCAATCTCTCTCCTCCCTCCAGTTCCAAATGCAGAAAGTCTCCTGTCCAAGTCGTCCGCGGCGTGGCGACAGGCGTTTCTAGCCGTTTCAAGAGCCGACCCTGCATCTGCCATCTGCGTGCCTGCATCTGCTCCCACGTTCTGGAAATCCCCTCTCTCCTTCTTCACCTTCCTATTCAGATTCTCTGTCCCGCTCCCTACCCGTATTTCCGATCGTTGCCATGTTGTGCTACGCACTAACAGCCTGCCCAGACTCACCGAGATCCGTGCTGCGCAGCGGACGTTTGAGGGGGCGTACATTCGCACGGCTATCGGCCAGTTCTCGTTCGCGCTCGTCGTGCTGAAGATTTTCACCGCCGAGTTCTACAGCATCGGCGCCCTGTTCGCTACGTATGGCGTGGGGATCATGCTGGTGAGCTTGTATAGGAGGTATGAGGGAAATAGGCAGTTCTTCAGTGAGATGGAGGATGATGGCATGGGGAGGAAGAAGTTTAGGACGAGTGGCAATGCTGTTGTGGTTTTGACTGCTTTGAGCTTTGGGGCGTACGTTAGTCTGCTCGTGCTCACGATGAGACTGGGGGAGTGAAGTGAGGGGGCATTGGAGATATTGGAATGAGGGTTAGAGATGGCAGGGCATACTGGATATACCGGCATATGTTCTGTGGGGAGGTTTCATGGTGAGATATGTCTCGCAGACTGCAAGGCAATCCTTGAGATAGTGACAGCTCTCCCGCTCCGGCATTCAAACATCCGGGGGATGTTTGGCACAGCGCCGATCACTCGATCGAGGAGGTGGCCCTACATCAGGCAGGCATGTATATTCGAACCTGAGGTCGGTAGACCAGCTGTTTATGCTTCTAAGCGTACAGTTGTGGTTGTCTCCAGATCGAGCCTCGTCAGAGAGATGTATCAAGACCGATCGTCCTCGGTTCAACTTTACACCACACTTCTACTTGCTCTTTGTGTCCATCAGAGGTTCCGTCTTGGGAATTGTCGCTTGGCGGAGTTGCTTCTCTCTTGCATCTGCGAGGGTAGATCTCGAGGTGTACATCCGCCCAAGACCCAGAACTCATCTTCTCCCACAGATCCTATGTGTCCACCAGGCTGATGTAGCAACATTGAGACTCACAACCACTTAACTACGAATCGAAATTCACTTTACTTTCACTTTCTCCTTCCTTGCTTTCAGGATGTTGTGTGTCTTCGTGCACAGCTCAATGATGTGGACTGCCCTTTCTCTATTATGTCAACATCATATGTCGTACTATTAGTATGGACCCCTAAAGCTTCGGGTCTGACATCATATCCCCAACATATCGTATATATACCTCAATCATACAACTCTGCAGGTTGCGTTTCACGTTTGAATTTGTCAAGTCGGAAGTATTCCTTCATCATCCAAGCAGACACCATTCTGAAA
The DNA here is from genome assembly GCA_002865655.1 of Hyaloscypha variabilis F. Taxonomy (NCBI): domain Eukaryota; kingdom Fungi; phylum Ascomycota; class Leotiomycetes; order Helotiales; family Hyaloscyphaceae; genus Hyaloscypha; species Hyaloscypha variabilis. The sequence goes on along the minus strand of KZ613946.1, from coordinate 1,488,630 downwards.
GTCAAAACCAAAGTCAACATCTAATATGTCTGAACGTTTCCCTCCAATCAACCCTTCAGACCTCACGGCAGAGCAAAAAGAAGCCTACGCGCTACGTGTCTGAAATAGCAGAGAAGTATTTCGGCGACACGTAAGACCCCATTCTTCACATACACAACACAAACCTAGGGCACATCGACTAAAAACCCGTCAGCTTCACCTACGAAACGTCCTCAGGACCACTCCTTGGCCCCTTCACACCACTGCTCTACACGCCCGCGCTCTGCAGGCCCTTCTTCGCCTTCATGTCCGCCGTCTCCACCATGCCTGGCCTGCCTGCCGCCGCGCGCGAGACGGCGATCCTGGCTACGGGCTCGCACTACCAGGCTCCGTATGAGATATACGCTCACGAGCACGTTGCCTTAGCGAACACCTCGTTGAGTAAAGAGCAGATTAATATGATTAAGAGAGGGAAGAAGCCAAAGGACTTGGGGAAGGGGGAAGGGGGAGAGTGTGGCGTTTGATGCGAGTATGGAGCTGGTGACTAAGAAGGGACCGCTGGGGAAGGAGACGTGGGAGGGGGTGTTTGGGACTTTTGGGAGGGAGGGCGCCGCGGCCCTGGTGCAGTTCGTGGGGTTGTATGCTTATACTTGTGTTCTCTTGAATGGATGTGACATGCAAGTGCCAGAAGGGGAGAAGATCTGGGAGTGATGTGAGCTTGGGGCTGGTTTGAAACGTCAGATATGGGAATTATGTGAGCTTGAAGCTGGTTTGAAAAGTAAGGTCTGGCTCTGTGATGTGTCGGGATATGTTTGTATGAAGGCATAAGGGTGGGAATGACAAGAGAAGCCAGGAGGTTCGTGTATGAGGATAACGAGCGTGAGAATGGCAGAATGGACGGTTCGAAAATCTCGAATTTTCATTGGTCGTGCAAGAAAGAAGTAGATGATGACTTCTTTTCGATTGCACGTGCTACGGGGATGTTTGCGGAAGGTGCGCTGCTCCTAGTGCGAATGAGGGTCAAAGGCATCGACCGCTTTGAGCGTTTGAGAATTGTTCAAACAACAAGACTTCAACAAGTTCACCTTATACAATTTTGACGAGAAGTCTCTTGAACACTTAGTGGTTGCAGCATCATTTCAGCAAGAGGGGACTTTCCTCACTCTTGAGTGTTCTAGGGATCCCTGACATATCAATTAAGAAATCAAGGCATTTCATAGGAGTCTGAGCAAGCACTCTACTTGTCGCCTCTCGGTTCCTATTCTTATATGATCGGCACCCGTCAGCAAGGGCTGGCTTCAGTGCTGACAGAGCACCTTAATACTCGGCACAAAACGAAGGAAGGGAGTTTCAAGAGGCGATGTAAGACGAATCTCACCAGACAGGAAAAATCGGACTCGAGAGCCACCGTACACGTTGTATGAAATTAGGACGCACTGGAAGTCCAGATCCGCCAAAACTTCCGCTGTGAACACACTTGATCCACGCTGCAACGAATTGAGCGATTTACAGTTGGGAAAACGAACGAGGCTGTCAGTGACGCAGGCTGGAAAATGCCTCTGTGAATAAGACGATGTCGGTGGCCGCATCGAGTGCTAGTTGAAGAACAAGTGCAAGGCAGCGAGGCTGTGCGTGGGTTGAGTAGTGTGGAGTGAGTGTCTGCGCTGTCCTGCACTGGCTGCACCGGTTTCTGGCTTTGCTGAGTGGCCCAGCAAGCCGCGGACCTGCACGATCTTTCCCGGGGAACTTCGATCAGTGGAGGGGTCGCTAAAATAAGCTTCCGCGTGGATTTTCCCCAGGCCCAATGCGAGCATGCAGGCGGTAAAGTATGGCAGCGTCTGCCCAATTTGGATCGCTGTCGCTCCCTTTCAAGAAGGGCGGGCGCAAGCAGGTCCGACTCTATTATTGAGCTGCATCGAGCATGTCGAGTGTATCCTCGACTGAACTCTCTCCAGGTCATAGGATGGTGGGACCCAGAGAGGGGAGAGAGACAATAAATTATGTACCCGCGGCTGCGCCATTCCCAGCTCGCCGCTGCGGGACGCACAGCCACGGCGGATTGCACGATGACACCAGGCTGATTGTACTCGGTCTGCCTCGCTAGTCCGCCAGTCCGCCAGTCCGCCAGTCCGCCAGCACTGCTCACCTGGCACTCCTGCGTGCGGCTCCAGCCTTGGTGCCCGAATGGCAGGTGCACTATCTGGATGCTTGGATGCTGTCAGCCGGGGAGACAGCCCTGGTGGCCCAGCTCTCTCACCGGCGTCCTGGCCTGCCCCGGCACCGTCACATCGTACATCTGCCCCCGCTCGTTGGCCCACCGCCCTCTCTGCGCGGAGGCAGCAGGCGAGGCTTCTTGCGAGTCTCGTTGTGGTCTTGCTGGTGTCCCCCCTCATAATCCCGCCAACAGACGGTCGATGCTCTAGCGCCTCTTACCGCGCCCCCAAACACCCCTCCTCCCCTGACATGCGACTTCCATCCCATCTCCCATTTACAATCAACACTCCCACTCCCACTGCGACCCGGACCGGAAAAGCGATCGTTTGATATACCCACCGCATCCTCCAACACCAGCTGGATTGAGTTGTGATTCTTACATCATCACCGACTTGTTGACTTCTATTCCTGTGTATCCATCTCGTCGCTCAAGGCCTGCCGCGCATATCATCTAGCCGCCCTCACTTCCACTTCAACCCCGAGGCTGCACCATGACCTTGCCCTTTGCCTGTTGACCACAACCCAGAGCTGTGGCCGCGCGAGCGCACCTTTATAAGACTCACTCCCAGGACTTACATAGCCTCCTTGTCACCCAGATGTCTGCGCATAACCCTATCTCCACCTTCGTCGGCCCTCATAGCTCAGGAGACCCCGACGACGACTTTGGGCTGAACAACACCCACTTCCATGCTACACCCTTTGACGGCAACCACTTGTCCCCCTACAATCCATCACAAGCCATCAGTAACTCCGTCAGCCCTTCAAACAATATCGGTAGCACGCCGGGTGACTCCGAGTACAGCAATTATCAGCCCAGCGAGTTCAGCGACATCGAGGACCCCTTCTTCGGTGTGAACTTTGATGCTGGAGTAGGGAGAATCGACTCTGGTCTCAGTAACATTGGGTTCCACGCTGCTGATCTCAATCGTCCATTGCCAGACCTTCCATCCCAGGCCCAGCCTCCTTCTGCGACCTTCACAAACTCGACTTATCCTCTCAGCCCCATACATAGCAGTTCGCCGAACAGCCCCTATAACAAGGGACTTGTCAATGATACAAAAGCCGTTGCTACTATCACACAGCACGAGCTGACCACTGATTTGCACAATCTGCAGTATCAGAACGGGAACACAGCACCACCTACGCACCCAACCACACTACAATTGACTCCCGACCTTAGTAGTAGCAGCCACACGAGTGCTGAGGGCATCGAGCCTGGCGTTGTAACCAGGCCGGACGACAGCGCTGCCAACATGGCCACGCAATGGAAGAGAGTGCAGCAGCAGGATCGACCGAATGGTTCTGTCCAATCTAGCGGGCAGTACAATCCCACAAATCAATTCGGCGGCCAGTTGCAACCCCCGCAAAGCGCTGCACCAACGATAATGCGAAATGAGGAGGGTCAATGGAGATCTGACGAAACGACTGGCCAAGCTGGACTGAGTCCTGAGGCTCGGAGAGAACTGTCGGATGCCGAAATACCTACGTTGGATGAGGCTGAAGAGAGGAGGCGGATCAACGGCAAGAACCTTGATATTGTAGAGTGGAGATCGCAGGCGGGTGGAAGCGATGCGGGAGACGAACAGCCCCCTAGCTTCAACCACAACCCCTTTCAACACGCACAATCTCAGCTTCCTCACGAAGATGAGAACAGCGAGATTGCTCCTGTGGATGATGCGGCTAGCATACATGAAAACCACCGGATCCCAGGCCAAGTGTACTTCGACATGAACAATCTCAACATCACGGAAAGTGATAAGGTACTAATGGCATTACCACGTGTTTGGCATGATCCTCCGTCAATCCCCCAAATCACTACCACCTCACACCAACCCCTCACTTCGAACGAAGCAATGATGCGGTACCAGCAAGCATCCGACGCAGTGTCGATTGCTTCCCGAGCAGCAACCTGGGGGACGAGGCGTCGACGACTTAGCGAACCTAGCTTGTCTGAATACGATGCAGTCATTGATGGCAGCTTCCTCAAGAGGCTATCCATAAGCAAGTCCCGAGAAGGAGAGCGTCGCTCAAGCAACTTCTTTGATCAAGGACTTGATAGATTGGACCGCTTAGCGAATATTGTTCGGATGAGAAGCGACAGCAAACTCAAACGAGTGCGGAGTTCGAACAACATGCCAGAAGAGAGACCGAATCAGGGCCAAGGCCGTCACAACAGTACCGGCACGCTAGGACCGTCAAGATCCGGAAGTCTGAAGAAAGGACCGCCAAGCATCAATACTGCCCTCGTTGCCATGGCACACCCTCTTGCAGCAGTTGGGACAGCCCACACTCGTAAGAGTTCCATCGGCGGCAATCCTACTTCTCCACAGAGTCCTGCAGAACATCTGAGTGTTCGAAAGGGTTGGCCGCATCGGGGGAGAAGCAAAAGTGAATTGAATCCACGTGAGAGGCAGACCGGTCTTGTCGGTCTTATGAGGGCACAAGGCGGTCCCCCTGTGGTCAACCTCGCAACTGGAGCCCCTGAGACTGAAGATAGGAGGCCTGAACGGCAGCAACACGAGGATCGGGATCTTGACGAAGACGACGATGAAGATGAAGATCAAGCGGACGAAGGCGACATGGACGTGGAGATCGAAAAGGATCCCATAACACCGAATTATGAGGGTTTCAAAGCCCATGTATTGCGCTTGAACACTGACATGGATCCGAAAAACAAGTGGCTTGTGAGCAGAATTGCTCATCAACAGGAGATTCGGTATAAGAACTTGCTTGACTTGCGCGTCAAGCATTCTCAAGCTATTATTTCCAAAACCTGCTCTGCTGGTCTGTTATGTGTAGCCCAAAACGGCGGTGCAACATCTGCGGATGGGAAAGGGCAAGCTTCTTCAGATGGTCCGTTGCAATTGGTAACAGATTTCAATTCCGACAATGATTCCAATCCTGGGGAAGGTGCTCTCAACGACGAGACATTCCCACAAGGAGTTCCGATGCCGCCAACCCGGAATCTTCCAGCTGAATTCGAATGCCAGCTTTGCTTTAAGGCGAAGAAGTTTCAGAAGCCATCGGATTGGACGAAACACGTTCACGAAGATGTACAGCCATTTACCTGCACATATGAAAAGTGCAAGGAGCCAAAGTCATTCAAGAGAAAAGCAGATTGGGTTCGACATGAAAACGAACGACATCGTCATCTGGAGTGGTGGATCTGCCAGTATGAGGATTGTAGGCATCCTTGTTATCGAAAAGACAACTTTTTACAGCATCTTGTGCGTGAACATAAGTTGCCGGAACCAAAGCAGAAAACCAAGGCTGCCATCAAGAAAGCTCGCTTGACCGAGCCGGCGTGGATAATGTTAGAACAATGCCATCACGAGACGACAAGTCGACCGCAAGACGAACCTTGCAAGTTCTGTGGCAAGACATTTCCCACTTGGAAGAAATTGACTGTGCACCTTGCGAAGCATATGGAGCATATCAGTCTACCAGTTCTTCGTCTGGTAGAACTGAAGGTGGTCGACGCCAACACTATTATCAGCCCTGTCGAGAATATCATCTCGCCGGTGACACCTAGCGACGCCATGACGAAAATAGAGACTTCCCAAAGTCCTTTCGATATGATGAATGTTACGCCACACATACCAGCTGGTGCACAGTTCGTGACCACAAGTTATGAACAGCCTAATTATTTCTCGACAGCCGGGTCCGGCTACAACAACCTGGACTCAGCAATGAATTACCAACCGACCACTACAATGTACCCGAGTCCATTTCCTATACATCAGCCTTCTTTTGATTCGCTGGGATCAAATGGCATGCAGACGATGAACAACACTCGCTCATATGGGGTGATGGACAATGGATTCGTGCAACCCAAGATGGAACAACCTGGGCCCTACCGGCAACCAGTGGGACATGCCTACACGAACGTGGTACCAAATCAGAACTACAACATGCATCATCAAACAGGGCCGTACTCAATGCCGCAGAGCCTCAATGGAGCCCCAGCAGTATCTGGCTATTCAAACTCAACTATGGTCGGTATCGGTCAGGCACCAGCGTATCCGTTCGATGCAATGGCGGTAGACCCTGGGTCGAACTTTCAGCAACAGCAACAGCCGATGAGTCGTCCTCAGGGGAGTGTGTCATCATATACCCAAGGACATTCTCCTCCACAAGTTTCTTATTATCAGCAATGATAGCTTTTCCTATTTAAAATACGCCATCGGGGTGGCGTGAGGCGCAGATTTCGGGTGTTTTTCTTGTATAGGGGGATTGCTTTCATGATTCTCCTTTGTTTTATAGATACCACGACGACATGTCTACCTGGTCGGTTTTACTTCTCCGTATATCTAGCGTGGGGTTTTGGAGTGTGGTATGTGGTATGAAGTCAATGACATTTACGTTTTCTCCTGAGCAGTGTTCAAACGTAATTAAGTCTTCGTAGTGCATTCTTGAAAGTATCTAGCTTGTTATAGGTATAAGTATGCCAGGTATGTTATTGTTAGCGGTATAAAGTTCGGTTCTAGACCCCGTACAGGTCTGCTGAGCTGCGCTGAACCATTCAGCGGTTTAGTGTTTGTTTCCCTTTACGTATCATTCTCCAGCTGAAGCGAGAACTTCCTATTTCTCCTTGCCGTCATCACCGAGCGGGGATTCCCTCTTAGGGCCCAGATTTTCTCCCCGTTAAAGCCCACGCGGGAACGAGCCTCCAGTCCGGTGCGTTCCCTCCACCGATAAGCAAACGTTGACTGCCCATGCAGCTGCAAATTGACTTGACGAGATTATATTTCAACAGCCAATTTTTGGCAAGCGCCATATCTAGCGAAGAGCAAAAGCCCTGTGAGGAAGGACCGGAGGAGTCGATGCAAAGAGCCGAGCGACGGCAATGCCAAATGATGACAAGACACGACGGGAGATCTTCCTCCCCCCCACAGCCCCAGGTTCCCGCATGCAAGCTCTAACTACGTACGGGGCATAGTGTTTGCAAGACGGACCGATGACATCTCCGCCAGCAGACCAGCTAGCAAGTGAAACAAGCCGTCTCGTTTGGCCCACAGCCCTACCCGTTACCAGGGTTAGTGACAACTCCGACTAAGTCGAAAGGGCAATGGCCTGGATTTGTTCCATAGCTGGATCTTAACCGGCCTCCCCGCGGGACTGCTTAGAGTATAACACTTCCTCTTTCGAACCCTGTAAACATCATCATCTATGGCATAGCAATACTACCTCGGCCATGGGAAGCAGACTGGACGTGTCACGCGCCAATGTTGACGCTGTTAGTCGCTTTGATTGTACTTAAAACCACACAATGGCGTCGCAAAACCCCCTTCCTTCCTCGACCAAAACTCTCACGCTTCCCACGAGAACCTCGGAACACTTTCACGCAATCGGCCACCATCCTCGCCATGTCGTCGACAATACAGAACCAAGCAGAGGCTGGTGAGCAAATGCCCACGGTCCAAGAGCCACCTCCAGTTCAAGCTCCAGTACGAGGTCCACGAGGTCCAGCGCCTATCACTTGGAAGGTCCTTGTGCTCTGCGCTTATGCCTCTTTTGGAGGAATTCTATTTGGCTATGATTCTGGGTACATTAATGGTGTCCTGGGTATGAAGCAATTCAAGAAGGATTTTGGACATAGCGGTGTAAGTGGGATTCCCGAGCAAGACTCTCGCTTATTCCAGATCTCAATACCTTTTCCATAAAACAATCCTAATTATAAGAACATTTAGTGGGTCAACAACCCAGAGGCTCATGACGGCTACTTGTACGAGTCCTGGCAGAAATCTGTCATAACGTCCATTCTTTCTGCTGGAACACTCACCGGCGCTTTAGTTGCGGGCTATTTCGCAGACAAACTTGGACGAAGAGGGACAATCGTTCTTGGCTGTGCTATCTACATTGTTGGAGTTGTACTCCAAGTAATAGCGCAAGCTGTGAATCTACTAATCGTGGGTCGTGCCATCGCTGGTGTTGGAGTTGGATTTGTCTCCGCCACGGTCGTTATGTAGTAAGTACCCCGAGCGCAGAACATTGCGGCTAACTGCAGACCTTGATCTATTGATCATATGTTAAATTCATCATAGTGTTAGCGAGATCTCTCCACAGAAGATCCGAGGCCGACTCGTCGGGGCCTACCAGATGGCAATCACCATGGGATTTCTCCTCTCCGCCTGCGTCAATTATGGCACCAAGGATTACCATAACACCGGAGCCTACCGAATCCCCATTGCTGTGCAATTTCTATGGGCTTTGCTTCTTGGTTGCGGCTTGTTACTTATGCCTGAATCACCTAGGTGGTATGTCATGAAAGAGAAGCCTCTTTCGGCCAGGAAGTCGCTGGCAAAATTTCGAGATCAACATCCAAATTCAGAATGCGTTGAAAGGGAACTCCAAGAGCTGCGAACAAGTTGGACAAATGAAAGCCAGCAGGAGAAAAACGGAAGTGGCTGGACCGACTGCTTCCACGGCAGCAATCTTCGTCGAACATTCATCGGGACAGCGATCCAGATGATGCAGCAACTAAGTAAGGCATAAGATGTCGACCTAAGTAACACTGCACTAATCTGTAACAGCCGGTATCAATTTCATCTTTTACTTCGGCACGACCTTCTTCGAAACCATTGGTATCGGTGATCCATTCAGAATCTCCTTCATCCTTGCGGCAGGTAAGTCTCGTTTGTCCGACACATCGTGGCCTGCAATAACTCACACTCTCAAGTGAATACTGTCACAACGCCTATAGCATTCTGGACCATTGGCAAATTCGGTCGCAGGCCGCTTCTTATCTGGGGTGCTCTCGGAATGTGCGTGTGCGAATTTATAATCGCCATAGTTGGTGTTGTCAGTGGACGAGGAAGCACTGCAGCCCACGATGTCTTAATCACCTTCGTCTGCATCTATATTGCCTTTTTCGCTAGTACCTGGGGCCCCACAGGATGGGCTGTGTCCGGCGAGATCTTCCCACTTTCGATCCGCGCGAAGGGCATCGCACTTTCCACGGCGTCCAACTGGCTCTGGAACTTCATCATCGCCTTCGTCACCCCATACATCGTGGATACGGATAAAGGCGATCTGGGAGTCAAGGTCTTCTTCATCTGGGGAAGCACTTGCGCTCTCTCGCTCCTCTTTGCTTACTTCTGTGTGTACGAGACCAAGGGTTTGAGTTTAGAGCAGATTGACGAGATGTTCATGAACACCACCGCGAGGAAAAGTTCGTCATGGAGGCCTGATGGCCACCCGAGTGAAAATGGGGATGTTGAGATGGCTGAATCGCAGGTAGTATCGGTGTCTTATGCTCAACACGCTAGCCAGCTTGCCAGTGCATTGCAGAATATCAAGGAGGAGGAAGCTGTGATTGACAAGGAGACGCAATCCGGGTCATCCGGATCGTCGGAGTCGTCGAAGAGTACCTGAATTTCATGTTTTTACTGTTGAGTTCTTTGGGTACATTGGTACATGTTGTTAGATAGATACCCCGAAGTCAGAAGGGAGTGGATTGTATTATTAGTATCTCGTTGTGAATTAGAAGGCATTGTATTCTATCAAGCGAATGTAGTGCAACAGTCCCTGGCTGGCCAGTAGAAATTAATGCTTGCAAACATTCAAATTCAATGTACAAGTTTCTGTTGAGCAATACAATAGCCTACCTTCTGAGGTTTGAATAGTGTGCCACTCTCCTATGAACAAAAGAATGTACAGGCTTCCGGGATATCTCAACTTCAAGAGGTTGTATGGCTGTACCAATTAAGTTTCAGACACTCAGGGACTTCATGATCAACATCGAACTGAACCTTGTCATCAGGCAAAGGCAATGGCTCGAGAAAAGGGTCTATATCACGTGCCTGTCACAAAGTCTGGGACCCACAGTGATATATATACCCTTAAGTACGCAAATAAGCGATTTTCGACCACAGCAAGCTTTGAGAAGGGGGTTAAGTGCGGACCGGCGTGGGTGCTTAACTTACAAACTCAAAGTGAGGATCGATAGGTTCGAGTGGCAACAACACAAAAACCACACACGGAAACCCACTTCTCAATACACGGCTTTGAGAGTGGAACGGAAAAAACCCGTCCGGGGGTTTCTTCAGACCCGCGGGCGGGTTTGAAGTTTTGAAGTTTTGGTCCTTTGAATGGAAAAATCCGCAAGATACTTTTTTTTGCAACTTTGAGGGTTCGCTTAGCAATAGAGATATCACAACAATGATAAGGTGAAGGTGAAGCGGCTGCAATTTGATAAATGCAGCAGATGGTAAGGCAAAGATTGCATTAGAAAGTATCTACTCATCTCTCTCGTGAAACATAATATTATTACAGGAATCGTCTATAGATTTGCCTTGACCCAAAGCCCAAGCTTCTCTAATCCTGCATGGCCGTCATATATATCTCGTTCTACAGCTCTCGTATTTATCTGCCCAAGAAGTCAGTCTCTAGTATCGAATGGAGATAGAAGACTTACGTGTTTTAGACTCAAATCGCTAACCTTCTCAGCACCAAGCAGTCTCATGCATGTCTCTGTCTCTGCCTTGAGAACTGGAAATGTGTTAGCACGATCATCGGCTCGCAACCATCAGGAAGGCTACTTACTCTCGAAAGTCCTCTCAACACCCTCGACACCACCTGCTCCAAGGCCAAACAGCGCAGCTCTTCCAACGCCGACTGCTTTAGCACCTAGACACAAGGCTTTCACCACATCCGTTCCTCTCTTGATGCCACCGTCCACCCAGACCTCGATCCTGCTAAATACTTCTGGGCAATACTTCCTGATTTCCAAAAGTGTATGGACAGCTGGAGGAGCAGTATCAAGAGCTCGTCCTCCGTGATTTGACAAAATAATAGCCTTCACTTGAGGGGCATACTGCGCCGCCAAATATGCATCCTCATGCGTCTGAAGTCCCTTCAACACAATTGGAAGAGTTGTATGTTTTGCCAACCACTGGAGCGTAGATTTCCAGGTCAGGTCAGCAGCTGTCCCGAAGAACAATTGCTGTCCAACCCCTCCACCACCGGGCCTCTTTGGCTCGTCGGCGGTCTTGACACCCGATGATACCGGAAGTGAAGCTCCAACATTCTGGTTCCTCTCATCATGCTCTCTCTTGCCAGGCACCGGGGCATCCAGCGTCAAGACAATGAACTTGTACTTATCCGACATCTTGTTTATCCTAGCCAACATGGCTTCGCTCTTGCTCCTGTCCTTCTGCACATATAATTGCCAACCAAAGATCTGTCCAGGTAAAGATCCCTCAACAATTTGTTCGGGTGTCATTGATGCATTATTCGAGACAACTTGCAGAGCTCCAAACTGGCTGATGCCCTGTGCAATACCCCGCTCGCCAGCTGGATGTGCTAACCTGGCCATAGCAGCAGGAGAAACATATAATGGGATCCCAACTTCATGTCCGAGAAGTGTGGTGGAAGTATCGCATTTTGTACAATCAACAAACACCCTCGGTCGTAACAGGACCTGTCTGTAAACCAAGTTGTTGAAGCTCTTCGAGAAAAGGTCGTCGGCCGCGGAATAATAGTATGCCCAGCATTTCTGCGATACCTGCTTTGTGGCCACCTCTTCAATCTCATCGAGGTTCAGCAAACTTTGCATATTCGGTGGCCCCTCCTTCTGTTCTTTCTGTGCGGCATCGGGGCTGGGTTTTGATACTGTGGAGGGGTCGAGTTCCCCAAGCTTGGCGGAGGGCTTGAGGTTCTCTTCTAAGGTACCAGGAGGATGAATAGGGTCGTACTCTTCTGTGGCATCACGTCCTGCGAGCTTGAGGATAATCTTCGAGCCGCCGGGATGCGAGGGCAGGAATTCGGAGACATCCCATACATCCCCGTACAATACAACCCAGCAGTCGTTGGGACTGTTGTGCTTCGCAACTATCAACTTTGTCAGTTAAAAACTCAACAGACGGAGAATTAAGGTCGTACCTTCAGCCGCATCGAAAATTTTCGCCATGTTGGACATGAGACAAAAACAATTTTTGAGGAGAGGAAGAAAGTGAGGATGCGATCTCGGCAGCAATTATACCGTGATGCTGCACCAGCTGGAGGCGGACAATTCCCCGCTTGGGAGGAATTGCCGTCGAATCAGTGGCTTGAATTGGCAATTTTCGGCGACTGGGGGAAGGAAACCCCACCTTTCCATACAGGTATTTTTAGAGGTCAATCGAATTATCAATGGCTTGAACGCTTGGAAGATTTGGGCAAAGTAAGTCTCGGAGTTCTCAAGGAGCAATATCTGAATGGGTTCAAAGTTCTTCGTTTTCTCCCCACTTATCAACTACGATTCCTTGATTTATTGCCGATCCAAAGCTCTTGTCAGATAGTTCGGATTCCAGGTGGCCAGAGGGGAGTTTTTTTTCTAGAGAATGAGTCGAGAAGATCACCTATAGACTTTATATACTTTGAGTGCAAGTTTTAATTCTGATCAAAGACCTGATTTACTACCGCCCTTCAGCTCGGTGACCATGCCCTTAATACCGATACGTTCGCGACGAGACAAATTGATTCCGAAGTGCTTTTGTAGGACCGCTACTCGTTCATTTTCATTGGCACATTCAGCGATAGTTTCAGTGTTTCCAAGTATTCGTCTCTTTAGCCTCGAACCAGAAAGAATCACAGCTCCGACTATGTCGTTTTTCTCCTCGTCTAGGATCATTTTCTGGCAGACAATTTCAAATGTGAACCAGCTCGTTCTTCGAGTGGAAGTGGCATAGCTCATGACCTCGAAGTCTTGCGGTGAGAACTCGGTGAGCCCAAAGCAATAATTTGACGTCCAATCATAGGATTCTGATATCCTGCTTTCGAAAGTCCACATGCCTTGAACTACAGGATTCCTAGGCTCCTGGTACACTAATCTGAGTTCGGTCTCTGTAGCTCCCCATTTTGATATGTATCCATGTACTAGAGGAAGGGGCCTGGTAGGGCCATTTGCTATTCAACGAGTCAGTCGAGACATCTTGCAGGTCATAGAACATGCCTCCAAATCCGACATCGACGAGATATGTCTGGCTTGCAATACAAACGAGGTTGGCAGAATGACTCCTGTAGCAAATTAGAATAATCAGCAGCATTTCATCTATGAAAACGCATGTGATGATTGTGGTCTTCTTACCATCCTCCAGATCCACCGGAAAGTAATACTCGTGCACCTGTAGGAATGACTTCGAATCCTAAACTTTTTAGGAGCATCCCAAAGAGTGCGTTGTTCTCCATGCAATATCCACCTCTTCCATTCCGAGATACAACAACCTTATCAAAAATGTCATTTTGGTCCAGAGAGATGTGACGTTCTTTCGAGTAATGCAGCTCTAGATTCTCGAACGGCACACGTGCAAGCTGATATTTCTGGAGAGTAGAAAGATATGCAAGACCATCGTGAGTTTGGGCGATTTCTGGACTTATTTTGTATTTGGTCACGGGGAAGGAAATATAGGAAAGGTACGCGTCGATTTGCTCCCGAGTGTACATTTCTCGAGGATCGTTGACGAACATCTGCTTTGTATCAGTGAACGGCCCTGTCGTTGGTTGACTCGAGGTTGTTGACATAACTTCCGGGGAAATACAGTTGATGACAGCCAGTCCCTTTCCCCCCGAAACATACACTCTTCCTCTTTAATGTTGACAAGACACCAAGTATAACGAGGATACGAAATTCGCCACCAGACAAGACAAACTTTGAGTACCGATCTGCTCTGCTCGCTGCCTTCTTCGGTCCTAGGAGCTGCCACAAAATTAGTTGCTTGAAGGTTGGAACAAGCTTTGCTTGAAACATCCAAAAATCGCTTTCAATTGACGCGACCTCTCTCCAACTCCCACCCTACTCTCTACCCAACCCACCTTCCATGACACACAAGTATGGTACGCTTCTAATACAAATCTGCGGGACGTTTCTCGCCATAGATGACAAAGGGCAATGACGTCGTACCGCGAACTCCAAGTCAACGGCGATCGTCTGAACAATACTCTCCAAACAACGTGTTCATCATGGGGAGCGTTGGCAGGCTCGGCCACTGGCATGCGAAGACTAGCATTGAGTCAAGAGGATAAGGAGGTTCGAGATTGGCTTGTGGAGCTGTGTACGGCGCTGGGGTGTGATATGAAGGTCGATCAGATGGGGAATATCTTTGCGACCAGACCTGGGACCTCGAAGGATAAAAAGCCGATTGGTATGGGAAGTCATCTCGACACACAGCCAGCAGGTGAACATTCAATCAAGGCCAGCATTATGCAGAGCTGATTCAACGACTCTAGGTGGTCGCTACGATGGTATCTTAGGGGTTTTGGGTGGGTTAGAAGTCCTTCAAACACTCCATGAGAACGACATACAAACGCACTGCCCGATCAGCCTCATAGACTGGACGAATGAAGAAGGGGCACGTTTCCCTGGGGCAATGATGTGTTCGGGAGTCTGGTCTACCAAATCGACAACTGGTCTGGAAGCATGTTATGCTGTCAAGGATACAGACGGTGTATCGATGCAGGAAGCACTGGAAGCTATTGGCTACCTGGGAGATACGCCCTGTGACTATCGAGAGAATGGCCTCGAGTCCTACTTCGAACTGCATATCGAACAAGGCCCAAAACTAGAAGCAGCAGGCAATAAAGTTGGTGTTGTGACAGCAGTGCAAGCCATGAAGTGGTATGCTGTACGAGTCTCTGGCGTCGAAGGACATTCCGGTACTACGCCGATGGAGTCACGATCTGATGCTTTAGTCACAGCATCAAAGCTCATAGCTGCTGTCAGTGACACAGCAAGATATACTGGCTTGGGAGTTGCAACCGTTGGAGTTATCTCCAATGACACGCAGTCTCAGGCCACGATTCCAAGTGGGGTAAGCTTCATCATCGATGTACGATGCTCTACAGATACAATGGTTGCGGACCTTTCTTCTGCGATCTTCAAGAAATTTGATGAAATCGTGCAGCAGGAGAACAACAGCACCAGTTATCATGTCATCCGAAACTGGGGTCTGCCAGAGTCTACCTTTCATGCTGATTGTATTGAGGCTGTTCGCTCTGCCGCTGTGAATGAGGTAGGCGAGTCCAAGATCATGGATATGAAGAGCGGTGCTGGCCACGATGCTGCGTGGGCAAGCAAGGTTGTGAAAGCTAGTATGATATTCGTACCATCCAAGGACGGAATCAGCCACAACCCTGCAGAATACACAAGCCCTGCTGATTGTTACCTGGGGGCACAAGTCTTGCTACAAGCTGTCCTTCGATATGATGAAGTCGTTTCGAGGCGAACATGAAAGCGGTCCCAATCTTTAATGTCCTCGATCAAAGTTGTACATTTGCCTTTATTTACCAGGCGCTGTCCTTCCGTGTTCTAGTTCGAGTGATTCCCACAAGACGTAATGGACGGCCACGTACGGAGAGTTCGAGAGTTCGAAGAGGCATTGGGACCAGGAGCAGCGAAATTGTCCCAATAGGGTTGGAACATTGAATGGCATGGTTTTGCCCCGCAGGATTGCAAGTGATAAGGGATATTTCATGCATCTAGGACTATTCTTTTAGGCCCTTTCGCCACAAATCTAGTTATGTTGATTCAACACTGCTCGTCAGACCATCTATTGCATTAGTTCCATACATATGGACCATAGATTCAGTGCTCTTACTGTAAGGAACATCTGCGAAGTAATCTTACAAAAAATAGAGAACAATTTTATGTCCACTCTCTCATGTGCGGAATTATTCCTCGAAGTTTCGGCCGCTTCCGCATGCCCCCCATCTCCCCGCAATGCCCCGCACTCCCCGAAGCAAGGGTTGCTGAGGTCGTTCCGCCCTGGGACGGCAGTCAGTTTATTTATAATTACACTTGATCAAGATCTTCTGGGACACGAAAGACTGTTCATCAAACTTCTTTGCGAAAGTCCTCCCTTGGATAAGGAAAGATGGCTATTGGCAACCTCCTCCACGCCGCTCAAGTCGCAGCCACCGACCACCCCTTGCAATCATTGGCTGTGGCCTTCTTTGTGGTCCCAATTTTCTACGTTATTGTCAATGAAGTTATCCGAAGTCAAGCTCGTGTCGTCGGTCTTGGAGGACCCAAGGGTTTTCCTCTGATAGGCAATCTGTGGCAGATTCGAAAGAACGCCGCCGAGAAGTACCGACAATGGGCTCGCACATATGGTGCTGTTTATCAAATACAGCTGGGAAATATTCCTGTTGTTGTAGTTAATTCTGCTGCATCTGCGAAGGTTCTGTTTGGCCAAAACGCTCAAGCTCTCAGTTCCAGACCAGAGTTCTACACCTTCCACAAGGTACGCTCATATTGGCTTCCTTGTACTTATTTCGTACTAACAAGGTATTCTAGGTGTTGTCAAATACGGCAGGAACAACAATTGGCACCTCACCGTACAGCGACTCGCTGAAGAGGAGAAGAAAGGGTGCTGCATCAGCCCTCAATCGACCGTCCATTCAGACATACGTAACTCACCTTGATCTCGAGAGCAAAGACTTCGTCGCCGAGCTTCTGAATTATGGGAAAGGAGGTTCGGAGCCTGTCGATCCTTTGCCAGAAATACAAAGATTGAGCTTGTCATTGGCGTTGACTCTCAATTGGGGGGTCCGTCTCACCAGCCAAAACCAACTCTTCGATGAAATAACGCATGTCGAAGAAGAAATTTCCAGGTTTCGGTCCACAACAGGCAACCTTCAAGATTACATTCCCCTTCTACGGCTCAATCCCTTCAGCTTTGGGTCCAAGAAGGCTGGCGAGATGCGGGATAGGAGAGATTTATATTTAACGTCGTTAAACAAGGACTTGGAAGCTCGAATGGAGAAGGGGACACACCAGCCATGCATTCAAGCGAACGTCATACTCGATGAAGAGGCGAAGCTGAATAAAGAGGAGCTTACTTCAATAAGTCTGACTATGCTTTCAGGTGGATTGGATGTGAGCACCACCCTCTTTTTCTTGACTAGGATGATGCTGATCTACGGCTGGCTTTTAGACTGTTACCACGCTACTACAATGGAGTGTTGCATTGTTAGCACAACGACCAGACATCCAACAGAAGGCTTGGAAAGAGATTGAACAGTTTTACTCTGTGGACCAACCTTTGTGTGACGCTTTGGATGATCAGAAATGCTCATACGTTGTTGCTCTAGTCCGCGAGTGTTTAAGGTGAGGTCTCCTCTCAGATCAATGCTCGGAAGTCAACTGACGGCTTGTCCGCAAAAGATACTTCACTGTACTTCGATTGGCACTGCCTCGAGTTTCCATCAAGGATGTGACATATGAGGGGATCGTAATCCCGAAAGGAACAGTCTACTTTTTGAACGCCTGGAGCTGTAACATGGATGAAGCAGTCTGGAAAGATCCCGACGAATTCCGCCCCGAGCGTTGGCTAGATGACAACCCGGATGCTCCTATGTTTACATATGGTCTCGGTTATCGTAAGTATTACATTTCTCCGTTCCCTAATTCGAGCCTCCTTTGTGACTGGCTAGCTCGAATCTTCAGCTCCCGGCTCTTCCATTATCTCCGAAAATGTGGCTAATTGGATAAAGGCATGTGTGCTGGCTCGCTGCTCGCGAATCGAGAGCTTTACCTCGTCTTTATCCGCATGCTCAACTCTTTCGAAATCCAGAAGTTTGACGATGTGGATTGTCATCCAGTCAGAGGCAGTGCGGATCCAACAAGTCTTGTTTCCATGCCAAAGCGATACAAGGCGAAGTTTGTGCCTCGGAAGCTAAGTGCATTAGAAAAGGCGTTAGGGAGCTTCAAACCTACCGAGTAAGATGGTTCTTGAACAAGAAGCTCACCCTCGTGGTGGACAGAAAAAGGACAATGATTATCAATGAACCAAGACGACTTTTGAATGTGCCAAGGCTTTGTGAACAATAGGTATACTTCAAAGGTAGATTCTGAATAATGTACCAAGAAGGATGGAACTTTCAAAAGGAATATATGAAAATTGTCCAAGATGCATCTGAGACATTGAGACTTTGGTGCCGCTTTTTCCGTCCACCACGAGTGAGACTCTCCAACACCTTTCCAAGATGGTATGGAGATATGTTCAGCTAGTTTTTGCAATTCAACTCATCGTTGGTTATGGTTCATTCATCAATAATCTTCGTAGCAAACTGTTACTGGGGTTCAAAAATGATTGGCTCCCATTGATGCCGTGAACGAAGTCTCGTGACCTGGGCTGAACGCTTTCCCTTCCTTGGCATGACTTACTCCCTACCCATCAGCACTAAATCTCAGGGGGCTGAGACATTGGCCTTGCACATTATTTAAAAGAAAGATATATTGCTGTCTTCAGGCCATGAAATGAAAGAAGTCTTGAGGATTTGTTTTTCTCCATTCGACCACCATGTCTTCAACCAATGAACGTCCGCTATACACCGATACCCCTTTGGCACTTCTTGCAACTCCTGCATTTCTAACAGGAAAAGTCGGTGACTTTCCCTTTCAATAAAACTCTTCTTCTAGAACCATGACTAACTTTGAGAAGAAAGATCCCTTTACCATGGGGGCGTCTCATATGACCATAAGCCACAACTCTCTGATCCGAGGCTTCAATAGCATCTACCAACAAGCTCCAAGGATATCATCATCGGATTACGAGGACTTCACGGGGTATTGTCTAGCATGGCATAGATGTGTAGAACAGCATCACATGCATGAGGAGGTCAACTACTTCCCAGAAATCGAGAGAGCGACTGGCCAGAAAGGAGTCATGGACGGAGAAGTAGAGCAACATGGTACGAGAACTAAGTCATAAGCACAAATCAAGACTCACCCTACTGACCTCTGCTGCAGCGGCCTTCCACGCAGGTCTGAAGAGTTTCAAGGACTACTTGACCAGTCTTAAAAATCCTGCTACAGATTTCAAGGCCAAGAAGCTCCTCGAGGTCATGGACTCGTTCTCAGAGCCGCTGTACACCCATCTCGCCGCCGAGCCACAAGCCCTGCTTGCTTTGTCTCGCTTTGCTTCCCCGGAAAGGCAATTCGACATTACCAAGATTGAGAAAGAGCAGGGGAAGAAAGCAGTAACGTTGGATTTTGCTTTGAACACGCTTCCAATTTTCATGAACAACATGGAAGTAGTCGAGTTCGAAGGCGGCATGTGGCAAAATCACCCGGAGGTCCCATCGATTGTGAGATGGGTCATGAAGAGTGTGCTTCCATTGTGGAATCGGAAGATCTGGAGGTTTATGAGTTGTGATAGTGCCGGACGCAGGAAACGATTGTTTGCTTAGGATAAAAGGAGACATCACAGTGCCATCTGAACGTATGATAGAGATTGGGAGTACTTTAATTCTGGTCTGCTGTTGATTAGCCATCTGAATAGTGAGAGAGGAGGAATCCAATGTTTCTACTGACGTGTGTGCCCGAGCACTTCTCGGCCCGTTCTTCTTATGCTTTCAACCTCCTACTGATTTCAAGTTCCATGCTCCGGGGCGAACACAAGAAGCGGTAGCAGAGTTCCAGGCGTACCAGAACAATTCAACTGCTTCGAGCCAAATTGTGCTTTTAAGCTATTGTGCATTGAAGACGTGCATTTAGCCGAAACTGCTGAAATGGGAGCTCAGAGTCCCGATCCCTCCAGAGCCAGGTGAGTGTACAACTTTGATTAAGAGCAATCAACATTGGTGCCGTATCTGCTGATCACTGCGAGTTTGCTCACAACGTAAGGATCAGGTAACAGCCTCCATTCTATTAGACAAATAAAAGTTAAGAAGGAACGAAGTACCTACCTAATACGTTTTCTCAATGTAGTTAGGCTTATCTTCAATAATGACGTGTCATTAGTATTAGTATGAGTTGTTTGGTCAGTTGCCTTGAAGCACGTAACCCCACAGTCCCAGAATCTGGGGTTCTGGAGAAGTTACAGAAGTGCGTGGCTGACATGCTTCATCACCCGATGCTATCACCGCGGCCTCTTGGACACATGCCGCGACACCTCATAGCGACAAGCATGTCCTAATTCAGGCTGTAACGTTGCAGATAGTATTTTTTGGGCGTTGATTTCGAGTTTGCCAGAAGGAGAGGAAGTGCTGCGGACTCGAGGCGCAATCCACCAAACGACGGTCAACCGCGGCCCGCCCAGCCAATCGGAAGGTTTCTCCTTCGTGGAGAAAGTCTTGATCCGTGTGCGTTTGACGTCGCGTGCTGCGCACTGGTGAGCAATTTGTTGTAATCAATATCCTGTCCCCTCAGCCTCGCTGCTCATGGCTGCGACGGAGCAGGATATCTTGTGCACATTCCAATGCTTTCTCTGTGCAACATTTTCAAGTAGTCTTAAGGGTGTGGCTCCCTCGCATCACTGCGCGAGCCACTTGGGCCCCCCAACGTTTGACCTTCCCAGCACTGTATACTCTCTTCTCTGTTCAATATGAATTCATTTGCATCTTGGATTGCACGCAGTCTTTCCATTTCTTCTCTTCTTCCCAGCACCCAGCCTTCGAGTCAGGTGCCTATTCAGAGCGGAACGACTAGCAGCAGTGGCACGTCCTTCCTCGACCATGTCACGCCGATCAGCGGCTTTTTCGGGCAGACGTTCTTGAAGGAGAATATTCCGTTCATTGATATACCGGACTCAAACATACAAGACGTCTATTACTATCGATGGTCTTCCCTTTCCCGGCACTTGCGTTACACTGTGGCTGGCACTGGCTACATCATTACAGAATTCATGCAGCCAGTTGGTTATGCACAGGCTTTGAATACCATTGACGCCGCAGCCGGGCACCAGATTGACGAAGCAAGATGGCTTCAGAGCCAGGTGTACGATGATGACTACATCTTGGCCTATACTCGAGGACCGGCAAACAGCACTCAGTACACAAATTGGATTCTGGATGCAATGTTCAGGAGGTCCCAGGTCAATGGAGATACGAAGTACACCATTGAGCAACTCTCAGATATGGCAAAACTCTGGGGCTACTGGGATTACACGTACGACTCTGGAGCTGGGTTGTACTATTACACTCCTAACTGGGACGCTCAGGAATACAGTCTCCCAGGTTACATTGCGGATCCCACGGGCGGGCAGCTCCAATATGACGGTCCCAATACTTATCGACCGAATGTAAACGCATATATGGTCGCGAATGCTCATGGAATTTCTTCTGTAGCCACCCAAGCCAGAGATTCAACGACTGCTTCAAAGTTCAGCAACATTGCTGACGAGCTCGAACGTTCCATTTACACACACTTATGGGATCCAGTTCAGAATTTCTTCGTGGATGTCATTCGACCGAACAATCCAGATCTAACGAAAGTACAAGGAAGAGAGGAAGTTGGCCTCTTTCCGTTTCGCTTCGGAGTGGGTCTTGATGCACAGTACGCCAATGCATCAGTACAGCAGCTTTTTGATCCCCAGGGGTTATTTGCAACCTATGGACCAACTACTCTCGAAATACGAAACCAATACTTCGCCGGTACCAAGCCAGGTGGCGCTTGTTGCTACTGGAATGGTCAATCATGGCCGTTTTCCACGTCTCATGTGCTGAAATCACTTGCTTCTGTCTATCGGAGTGGCATTTCGTCTCTTACCGCTGATCAATTTGTTCAGTATATGGATATTTATGCTACAACGCAGCATAAGAATGGTGTACCCTATGTGGCAGAGTCTCATTATCCATTTCTAGATCAATGGAGTGCTGACAGCTCAAACCACAGCGAGCACTACCAGCGTGAGTACCCGGTACCCATTGAGTGGAAACACTAACTCTCGCCAGACTCAACCTTCAACGACGATGTCATCACTGGCCTGCTGGGAATAATCCCACGTTCTGACGATGTTCTAGAAATCTCCCCAATCATCCCTCAAAATTGGACCTACTTTGCCATCGAGAACCTTCTCTACCACGGACATCTCTTGACCATCCTGTATGACCAGGACGGCTCACGATACGAAGTCGGCGCCGGCATGACCATATTTTGCGACGGATTAAAGATCTTCACTTGCAAAGGTAGCAGCGCTTACGTCAACATTCCCTCTGCCCAGGTAGCAGACGCCACAGCCCCGATCAACATCGCTGGCAATCCAGTTGGTCTGGGTGCCTACCCACTAGCCAACGCAACCTACACCTACTACACAGACTCCCCTTGGAAGGCGATCGATGGCTACCTCTATTATGATTCGATCCCAGACAACAGGTGGACGAACTACCAGTCTCCTAACACTGACGACACACTGCAAATCACCTTCGCTCGACCTCGCAACATCTCGTCCGTAACGCTCGCAATGTATTCAGATGTAGCTCGGGGCGGAGGAATCGATGTTCCCGCTCGTCTTGAGATCTATGGATCGACAGGTCTTCTTACAAATGTCTCGAGTGGATTTCTACCCAACGACCGCAACACCTTCACGTTCCTAGAAGTCGAGACGCAGTTTGTGAGCGTGAAGCTGTTCAAACAACCCAATGTCTGGGTCGGGCTCTGCGAACTAGAAGTCTGGATCCAACCGGATCCCACTCCGCGGTACTACGCGGTCGATGCATTGCTGACAGGCGCGAGCGTAACAACTGATGGAAACTCGCTTGCTACGCAGAACCGTGCCGTGGTTGGGGGCTTGGGCAGTGGCAGCGTAGTTGCGTTTTCGGGCATCAAGTCTGTGGGAGGCAATGTGAGAATCACTTTGTCTTATGCGAATTCTGGGCAGGATACTTCTATTGAAGTAACGGCCAATCAGCTGTCACAAGGATATTTTAGGCTGAGGAGGACGGGCGGTAAGTATCGTTCTGTGGCTTTGAATGTGACTTTGGGTGGTGGTCGAAACTTTATCAGTTTGCTTGGCGGAACTGGGAACATTTATTACGAAACCCTCGACGTCGAATGTTGTGACGTCGAGGGAGGAACAGAGTGATCACTGGGGATCCGAGGGAGATGGTAATCTGTCTCGAGGTGACATGAAAAGTGGCACATTCATTGTAATCTTACTGAATTAATCGAGACATTTCAACTGCCACGCGTCTGATTTATTCCCTCAGGGAATCGTACCTTTAAGAATCTTTGAATCCTAATGATGCCTACCTCTATCTTTTTTCTCGGAGCCCAACTTTGCCCATTGCCCCAAGTTCGGACCGGGACAATGGCCATTAGTGTCACTTTTATGTCCACCGCGACACCTTGAATTGACATCGAACATAATTCACGCTTCAGGCTGTTTAAAGTGGTAGCGAGGTCTTGAATGGAAGTTTGAGAGTCTGATTTATTTTCTATTTGAGTGTGCGCAAATCAAATATCATCGTTGACGTCGTAGGCAAGATAAAAGCCATCCTGTCCAACCGACCTAGGAGTACATAGACCATCGAGCAATGGCCGTGGAGAAATACTATATTACATGCAATGCAGACCCATTTCTTCCAACCGTGTATTAGAAATCGGAAGGAAATCCACAATGAGTGAGCGGCATATCACATGAAGGCAACGAGACCTTGTGCATTTGGTATCGCATCGCGGGGTCCTTCGTAGTAGTTGCTGTATTTAACTTCTCCTTTTCGAAGGGTGGCTTCGTCAACCTCACCTGCTGCATGGCCATTCTCCAAGGCTTTGCTGGATGCTCGGCCGCTCGGGGTATGTGCCTTCAGGTGTTCGGGCTGAACCGAGACGGGCCTGTAGTGACCGTCAGTACAGTTTCAGACATAAATTTGGCCAGATAGAAAGCTTACCCATTGAGCTCGCGATCAACTTGCAAGAATTCCTTCATGGCGTCCTTAGTACCTCTCTGCTGCAAATATGTTAAGAAGTAACTGCTCAACTCCTTCTTCGTACTCAGGCTCATACGGCTTTTCTTGATCATATCATCATGAACCTGCTTGATTCTCTTGTAATGTTCGGCTTCCTTGTCGGTAGACGTAGGTTGAGCAATCTCGAATTCAAGGTATTTCACCCAGAAGTGTCGGCTCTGAAGGTACCATTGCTGGTTCTTTTGGAACACTTGTCGGGCTTCACTGACTGAACCCTGAATCTTCCACAGCAGAATGGCCCACTCGACGACAAAAGCTGCCTTAGCAAACAGGTCGACGGCTGGGTCATCAATTTGGCTCTTATAAACTTCAATAGCAGCTTCAAGACCGTTCTGGCGGCGTTCCAAGTTTGCCCATGAAATGACGGCTTCAACGTGACCAGGCATGACAGAAAGAATGGCTTGATGAATGCCCCGAGCAACATCAGCGCGTCCAGACATCTCCTCAAAGTAGGCCCATTGCATGCGGATTCCAGGACGGCAGATCGGGACGTAAAAACAGCTGGCCCGCTGGTAAATATTTCGGACTTCCTCCTGCTTCCCCTCTTGACCAGACATCCAGCGGACATAGCGGAACCAGAATTCATCGTAGAATGCACATGTTACCAAGCATCTCTCATACAAGAAAACTGCTCTGGTGTAGTCCCCTTCGGCCTCCTCAAAATCCAGATACTTTCTCCAGTTGGCAAGTTGAGGGTGGTCGAGTTCAGTAACGTGGAAGTATGGGCGCTTGATCTCCGACTCATACGTCCATCGTTTCGTGGTTTCCGTTTGAGTACGAGTGAAGGTTTCCAGGTGGAAGTTGTCAATCTTGGTCCGGACTTCGCGCTCAATCTCCAACTCGGCTTTGGCTCCCATCTGGTAGCCTGCACTTTCCGCTTCCACCTCGGTGCGAAATTGAGCAAGCGTCTCTTCAGGTACAAGCTCTGCCAAAGGTCGAGCATGTGCAAGCTGTCGGAATCTTTCGAAGTACCGAGCATACTGGTGCATTGGGATCTTCACGACCCGACTGAGGATCGCAAAAATCCTGTCGTGGGACTCTAAACGGTCTTCGAACTCGAGGTACTTGTCCCAGAACGGGTGAGCAAGAAAGTCTAATCCAACAGAAGTAGCACCACGCTCAAAAAGTCTATGAGAGAGTGTTAGAACAGCCTTTAGAGGGGAGAAGAAGGGAGTGCAAAGGTGGCAAGGAGTGCAAATACAGGGAGGGGCAGTGTGCTTGAACTAATGGTCCTCAAATTCCATCCGCGCCGAACAATTGTGCAGAGTGAGACGATGTAAAAGCGAACGTGTGATAGTAGAAGGAAAGATCCTGATCATGTGGGTGAGAAAGTATCAATCAGGGAGCAGCTTGTGTTGGCAGTTCTCACCGTCTGCGACCCAGTGATTGTCCAAGTGTGGTACGTAGCCATGAAGATCGCATTCGTCGCAGGTGGCTGTGTTAAAGGGTAGGAAAGAGTCCAGCAATACTTACTCTCTGATCACATCTGGATCATGGCTGGTTTCGACCTTGAAAGAGCAATAGTCGGTCCACAGATCCACCGAGGTTGTTATGCTCGCCACGCCTCGTTCGAAGACCTAACCAAAAGTCAGCGCTTTAGTCTGGCGCATGCGATCAAGGCACCTTACCATCTCTGCCGCTTCAGTGCCAGCGATGGAGAATTCGAGATCCGCATATTTCTTCCAATACCCAAAGAGGAGAGGAAACTGCGCAAGAAAGCGGTCGTATGCATCTCGGGTTGTTGCGATAGCTTGTGGGCTGGAGTTTCGATTCAAGCCGCCCTCGAGGGTCTCAGCCGCGCGAACGAGCTTCTCCCAGTTCTCAAAGTTGTCGGAATCTTCGAGCTAAGTGGCAGAAAAGTCAACTTCGGTGGGATCAGATCAGAGGCGCGCATGCAGAATCACTTACAACTTCAGCTTTGAGCTTCTTGATCTCCGCCGACTCTTCGTCAGTCCCTCCGTAGTTGAAGTCACTCATTGCGGGCGCAAGGGTGTCTTTGCTGAGTTCCTATGCGTTGGTGATCGTCTGCGCAGTCCACTTCCTGTACGAGAAAGTGCGGGAAGACGGGACAGCTTCGAAGGTCGAGATTTGGCAGCGACTTCAACAGCCGGCTAAAAGTGAGGAGATCTGGTCCAAGGGAGCAGGTGAATGGAGAGACTCAACTCAGTAAATTCAGCCTCCAGCTCCTTAGCTAGCACTAGCTATAGCGGGACTAGCGCGAGCCTAACTAGAAGTGGATTTTCGGAGGCAATCTTGAATTTTCATGCATTTTCGCTTTTCTGCTTTCTTTCACATATTCATGAATTTCAACACCTTCTCCGACTGTACGGTAAATATGCACTATGGAAGTTCTTTATATTCCTTTCTTTCTCGTCTTTGGGCTGGTGATGAACGATACACAGTATCACACAAATAGGAAGAGAATGAACGCTCTTCGGAGCATGATCTCAAAATGACCATTTCTGAAGCCTCAACTCATTGATTTCAAATTTTACTATTGTTTTGCTTGGGAGAGCCTCGTCAATTGTTCAACGAACAATTTATGTTCCTGTCGCACTGCAAGAGCAATTCACTCCATACTTTTCCCTCGTCGATCTTCCCTATAATTCTCTGGTTTCAGTTCTCTTCGCCCCTGATGTGACACCATAGGCTTGGAATGGCGCACATGGTGTGGATCTGCTGCATCTCCTCATTTTCTGCATCATCATCGCGCAATCTTCACCTTTGTCGCTGTTATGCTCTCTTTCTTCGCCAAGTTATTCTAGCTTGCTGGGCATCACAATTTACCTTCTCAAGCGCCCTCCTAGTCGCAGCTTTGGTAACCCGGAATTGGCCAAAGAGGAGACTTTTTTTTTCGAAGTTTGGAGAATGCACAACTCTCGGATCGCGAAGTAACATACCAAAAGGCGGTGATACGTCTCGTGGAGGAACTTTCTCCAAAACTCCCAACGCACTATTGGCTCCCAGCCACTGGCCATCCCGTTGAGGTCAAAATGCTCAGCAGTACCTTCAGAACAGTTCAATTCGTCAAAATATTTATCATTTCGAACCGGAGTCTGTCCTTGCTTCTGGGCATTGCATGTGAATAGTCTGGATATTATTTAATGATCAAGGGCAGTCACATAACTTTGATTTTTGCCTTGGTATCTAGGGGGTGTTAAATGCTTTTAATGCTTTTCATTTCGTCTAGCTGTGGAACTTAGAATCCTGATGATGTTTGAAGTTCATTATCTTCAAATATTACTACACCCCTTGTACTGACTCTTGTACCTAAAGCTATAATTATATAATCTGGCTGAAGTCTTCTCATATTTAACAATTAGCAGATGAACACATTTTGTTCTGAAGGCCAAGCGTTCCAGCTACAAAGATCTCAACATCTTTAACCACTTCTCAGTGAAGCAAATTTGATACTCCCTTAGCATTATTTCTGGCCCTTACCTGAGCAAATCCTCTTGTGGGAGATCTTTAAAGCAGCCAGTTGACAAGCCATCGATCGACTCAGGCCCTCCACAATATCAGCAACTTCTTCTGCCTCTACTGCTGCTTACCACAGAGGCAGAGATCGAGAGGCTATTCAACTCTCTTCTTGCTGCTCAGGACAAGGCTCCACGGATGGATATACTCCTATACTGGTTTTCACAGCTACAACCTCAAGACCTTATAGGGCGAGAAGTTCTAATAAGGGCTGCTTCTTGACTGCGACTTCCATGATGTTTCATATCGCCAGGACAGGGTAAGACTAGGCATAAGTAAGGAGAACAAAGAGAAAAGTATAGTGAATGCATCAGTGAAAGAGCAGGTGGATGCTATGTATGGGGAAGTCGAGGAACGGAAGAAGATGTACTGAACAAAGGCGAGATGGCCGCAAGAGCAAGATTGTACATCACATTTCTGGACTATTAATACTTCATTGAGTCTTGGTATCCTGAACAACATAAGCATATACCTCCCCGCTTAATGCAGAATCTTCATTGTGTTAAAAAAATCTGAGAATTGCCCCTATAATACTTTACTTCTCAGGTGTTGCCAAAGAGATAAGGTAATTGAATGTCACGCGAGCACGTGATGCTACTTCTTCCTCCAGGCTCCAGATAGTTTCATGCCGACAATCTTTCAGCTTCGTCTATGCCGAAGAATTTACGACTTCCAACCTAATGGTTCCAAAATTGGTCACAAGCAGGAGCTTGAGGGTCGACCCGCGACCCGATCCAGCCATCCACCGATCTCTCGTGACCTCTTCTTTCTCAGACCCCAAGACCAACGTCGCATGATTTCACACACCAAGGCAATTCTGCCACTCTTCCCCCATGGTCCCTTCGCGCTCCAGCTTCGAAAGTCTTAGTTTCAATAACATACGTTGATTGAAGCTCCAGGCATGACACTTCCAAAACCCAAGTCTCTCGGCCGCATTGAAGTCTGGCGGCAGGAAGTCGCATCTTGCACGCCAGCCGAAACCGAGTTATTGCAGCCACCTCTCCGACAACCATCATTCTGGAAGAAAATTCTAAGGCGAGACTCGAGGTCCTCAGGCTCCGCCAACTCGAAATTGAAGAGCCAAGGTGATGGGAAAGAAAGTGTTAAGACGGAGATGTATGACGATGGGCTGGGAGTTCCTGACCAGGGGAGAGAGCCTGGGAGAGACAGCAGTATGGAGATCGGTAGCGGTGAGAGCCACTTAGGTGGCTTCAGTGAGAGAAGGGAAAAGATTGGAGAAAGCGGGAAAGCTGTTGGATAGGAGTAGAAAGGCCAAGGAGGAGCAAGGCAGAAAGAAGGCGGTTACTTGACCATCGGACTAGGCGTGGATTTTTTCACATGTTAGAGAGAGAAAAGAACAGAGATCCTCTCCTAATGTGAACGAAGGTTCGAAGGAGGAGGCTGTGCACAAAAGTCTGAGAGCGAGAATTGACGTTGCTGATGTTCAGGCAAGTGTTATTATGGGCCACTGCTTATTTCTTGGCAAGTCAGAGTGGGTCACTTCGCAAGGAAATTTCGGGATAGGTGCGGAGTGAATTCATCGACCCTAGCCAGCTACCAGAAAGCAACGCACAGAGGTTTGAGAGGCTTCGCTTATGACAACGCATGGGGGATGAAGAGATCCGAGGAATATCTAGGGTAGAAGCACGCCTCCTGATTGAGACAACGAAAGCTCATCGCAAGTAGAGAGACTAATAGTACCCTTTGACGAAATCATCTCCCTAAGCTATGTGCCGTTGAGGCTCTTTGTGAAGAAATGCATCCCAGGATCAGAGACGCCCGCTTCAGAAGCTATTGAAGGCTCCATCCGCAAAACACGCCCATGACGTGAGAAAGACCGCGGGAAAGAAGACATCGCAACCAGAAAGGAAAACATGATCATCAAGTTCGCAGGATGGTGTATTCGCAAATCAACCGAGTTCGTAAAGCCGCACTCGTTCTGCTTTTCATATCAACTCCCATCCCCTACCCATGCTGCAATCACCCCACCAGCAAGCCAGGTATACCAGCCACTCCAGCAAGATCAAGAAGCATATGAAAACGAGACGAGGAGATCCGAGAGTGAGAAATCTAAGATTCGGTAGCAGGCGCAGCTTCACTCTTCGGCTGCTCGGTCTTCTCAGGCTCGGCAGCCTTTTCGGCCTCCTTAGTTGGCTCAACTGCTGCAGCCTCGGGTTCACCGCTATCTGAGGAAGTCCACAGGGTAAGGTTGTCTCGAAGGAGTTGCATGATGAGGGTGCTATCACGGTATGACTCCTCGGACAGAGAATCGAGCTCGGCAATAGCATCATCGAAGGCCTGCTTTGCAAGGTGGCATGCGCGGTCGGGGGAGTTCAAGATCTCGTAGTAGAAGACGGAGAAGTTGAGAGCCAAGCCAAGGCGGATGGGGTGGGTTGGGGTAAGCTCGGTTTGCGCAACATCGGTAGCATTCTGTGTAATGTATTTAGTACTGATAACAGAGTATTCGAAACAGCGCATACCTTGTAGGCCTCATGGGCAGCGGTTGCGGCAACCTTGCGCTTCTCGCCAGAAGCAAACTCCGCCAGGTAGCGGTGATAGTCACCCTTCCTATATTGGAACCCCTATCAGCAAAGCCAAACTTTAACAGACGGCGGTTTGGATTTCTCAACGCTGATAGAGACATACATCTTGTGATAGAAGACCTTGGACTCTCCGGACTCAGCCTTGGGGATCAGCGACTCATCCAAGACATCAAGTACATCTTGGCAGACTTTCTCGAGTTCGGTCTCGATCTTTTGGCGGTAGTCACGGATGGTCGAAACGTGCTTGTCGGTACCCTTGGACTCTTCCTTCTGCTCGATCGAAGAGATAATGCGCCAGGAAGCACGTCGAGTGCCGACGACATTCTTGTAAGCAACGGACAGAAGGTTTCTCTCGTCAACTGTGAGCTCTCCACCCAACTGCCTCACGCGTTATCAGTATTGGGCCTCTATGAATGCCAACATGGCGGAAAGAGGCGTTGGCGCGTACCTTGGCAACCTCCTTCATGTATGTAACCATCTCATCGTAGCGCTCGGCCTGTTCGCACAACCGGGCTAGGAAGGTCTTCGACTCACGCTACAAGTAACATATCCTGTCAGCAAACCATTCTGCATACATGATATCCTAGTAGAAGTAGTGGATTGTTCTTTGAGACCATGCGCAGGCAGAGGGATCATCACGACGCGGTTGATAAGGGTGGTGGAGGGGAACCAAATTAGGTACGGAAAGTGACGCGGATGCTATGGGGACGAACATACTTCGGTAGTCATCTTGATGTTCGCTCAACTTGCTTGAAGTAGTATGGCGTGGTTGTAGAGCGAAAGAAGGATGTGTTTGAGGAACGGTTGATATCGTGCCGGAGTTTTTGTGTTGAATATCAAGACAGCCGATCGATTCTCATGGGCAACGAACTTGAGGCGAGTGGGCTAGCGCTAAACCGAAATCGGACAACGAAGGGAAGGGGCCACGGAGTAGACGGACCACCACCAGTAAGTATTTACTTTTGTTCACCAAACTGTCAAAGTTGAACAGCTATCATCAATAGTGAATAAGGAAGTGTCAAACAATTTCCCCTCTAGCTTTGTTAGAAAGAAAATGGCTTGTTGCACCGACTTCAGGGACACCAACATCATCACGTGCTCACTTGAGAAGATCGGGACAACATCTTCCTATCTTCTCTTGCCACAGCATTGTCTGTCGCACTTGCTGCCTGAGGTCAAAGGTAAACTACTGTAAGTAGGTTGGCGACCAAGTTGTCAGGCAAAATGAATTACAGAATCGGCCCCCGTCCCAATCACATCCAAATTCAGCAGCAGTACCTTAACGTCATCTGACTGGGAGGTTGCTGGTGATTCTCTACCAGTCCATCCTCGAGCCATGAATGGTCGCTTGGTTTCATAAGAAACATACCTTATCATTTTGTGTTGTGCTGGTTCTGCCTTGCGGTTCGCAGGGGTGTTTCGTTGCATGTGCTGGCAGAACCGCTGGCCAATGAGCCACATGCAGATATTACTCGCCCAACAACTGGGCAGAGAACAGCTCTCCGGCGTCACAGAGGCAACGGGAGAAGGGGTCATTCAGCCTTCCGCCACGTCTTCACTTCATGAAAGTCCCTCATGACATGTGACCGAGTTTGGAAGATGTCAGCGCTTTTGATGCTGGCTTGCTCATAAAAACAGCTGCTACGCTCCCAACATCACGAAATCAAGTTGCCATATTTCAGAGGTATCCCAGATGTATGTTTTCATGGATTTGAAGTGTAATCAGATGTATCTACATTGTTAAAACCCTTTGCAATGCAATATCCCCCCTTGCACCAAAAGAAATTCGACTTTGATTGGGACTTGAAAGTGGGTGCCGCTATTACGAGCCATCACGAGACTGGGCTTGTATCAGCCTCAACTCTGATCAAGGAGGAAAGAGATGTAGGAGCCGTAGAATCCTTTGCCTGGTAAAAATGGTGTCATGGCCCTCCTCAACAATAACACAATCCCGCAGCCCGCACCCCGCTCCTAGAGAATGGAACGGGGAGATCAAACCCCCCTGGGTTATAACATCGACCTCGAGATCCGCGATATGAATCATTTCGCATCAGTGAGGGGTACTCAGCGACACGGAAGTGGGATGTCTTGGAGACCCGGATATTAACCTTTGTTTTGCATGACTGTGTCTGTCTGCTGGTTGGCCACCGTTGCAGCTTTTGGAAGCGCGGACCAGCAGATAGGTAGGTACCGATAAGTACCACCAGCAAGGATTGGAGAGGCTGGCCCAAATGGTGGCAACATTCGAACATCGAATTCTGATAACGTCGAGAACTCCACCGTCGACTTTTAACAGTCGCAACAGTGTGTTTGTGACATTGAACCTTAGGGCCATCCCACCCCTCATGGTGGCACGTTCCCGATTGCCTTGGCCGGAGCTTGGGCAAGAACTCGCCGAGCTACCAATGAAAATCTGGAACAGCCTTATTAAGTAGAGGACACCTGTAGATTCTAAGTGGAGGCAACTTACCAAGCACCACTACTTTAACGACCACTTCTTTCGTTTTCCCGAACATTTTCGTTCCTCGTCCTTTTTACACGGTGGTCATATTCTTGCGACGTATTTGTGGAAACATTTCCTGCCATACATGAACGGACCAGCATAAACAGATTGGCCGAAGACACGGTACAAGGATCGAAGGCTACCTGCCCCACGCCAATATGGAGAACGCACACACACAATCAACATCCGAGGTCCTGAAGTTCTTTTCAGTATCTGAAACTCATGGTCTCACTGAAGCGCAAGTTCAAGCATACCGAGAGAAATATGGCCGCAATGGTGAGTAGTACTCTTTGCACCAGAAAAGTAAAGCAAAGGCTAACACTCGAACAGCCATCGCAGAAGACCCTCCTACCCCTCTTTGGGAGTTGATTCTTGAACAATTCAAAGATCAACTAGTCATCATTCTCCTTGGATCGGCGGCAGTTTCTTTCGTTCTGGCACTTTTCGAGGAAGATGGTGGCTGGACAGCTTTCGTAGACCCGGCCGTTGTAAGTTATGTTCGGGATGCGAGATGTGACCAGTTCTTAACACGCAATAGATTCTCACGATCCTAATCCTTAATGCCATCGTTGGTGTATCCCAAGAAAGCAGTGCAGAGAAAGCAATTGCGGCCCTTCAGGAATATTCCGCGAACGAAGCCAAGGTTATTCGAGATGGCCATGTTTCGAGAATCCGGGCAGAGCAGTTGGTTCCAGGAGACATAATTTCTATTGCGGTGGGAGACAGAATCCCAGCAGATTGCAGAGTTCTTGCTATTCAAAGCAACAGCTTTGCAGTTGATCAAGCAATTCTTACTGGAGAGAGCGAAAGTGTTGGAAAGGACACGGTTACGGTCGAAGATTTGAAGGCTGTGAAGCAGGACCAGGTCAACATTCTTTTCTCTGGAACTACAGTAGTCACCGGACACGCTACTGCCATCGTGGTCCTGACGGGATCTGCCACGGCTATTGGAGACATCCACGAGAGCATTGTCGCTCAAATTTCGGAGCCCACTCCGTTGAAGCAAAAGCTTAACGACTTTGGAGATACTTTGGCAAAGGTCATTTCAGTCATCTGCATTGTTGTTTGGCTCATTAATATTCCGCATTTCAATGACCCATCTCACGGAAGCTGGACGAAGGGAGCTATTTACTATCTGAAGATTGCGGTTTCACTCGGTGTCGCAGCTATTCCGGAAGGCTTAGCTGTTGTTATCACAACATGCCTGGCTCTTGGAACAAGAAAGATGGCCGCCAAGAACGCCGTCGTGCGAAGTCTCCCCTCGGTCGAGACACTTGGTAGCTGCAGCGTTATCTGCTCCGACAAGACTGGCACCTTAACTACTAACCAGATGAGCGTTAATAAGATCGTTTTCATCAATGAAGCCGGAAATGACCTCGAGGAACTCGATGTTGAGGGGACAACATTCGCTCCTCAAGGTACCATCAAATCCCGAGGCTCGGTCGTCACAGATGTAGCCAAAGGCTCCGAGACTGTTTTCCAAATGGCCGAAGTCGCGGCGTTATGTAACGATGCTCAACTTGCTTTCGATTCAAAATCTGGGCATTATTCGAATGTTGGAGAGCCCACCGAAGGTGCCCTTCGCGTTTTGGTTGAAAAGATCGGAACCAAGGATACAGCTCAAAATCAGCGAAGAGCTAGCGTTGCAGCTCAGGATACCCTTCATCTGGCTAGTTCTTGGTACGAAGAGAGAAGCCCCAGGTTAGCTACCTACGAATTCTCTAGAGATAGAAAGAGCATGTCTGTTCTTGTGGGTGATAAGAAGCAGCAGAGGCTGCTTGTCAAAGGAGCTCCAGAGTCTATCATCGACCGATGCACCCAAACAGTAGTTGGAGCAAATGGAAAGAAAGTGCCCATGTCCAAAAAGCTGTCAGAGCTTTTACTCAAAGAAGTCGTAGACTATGGCAACAGAGGACTACGAGTCATTGCTCTCGCTAGTATTGAGGATGTCGCCTCAAATCCTCTTCTTAAGACGGCCAAATCCACGAAGGAGTATCTACAGCTTGAACAAAAGCTTACACTTCTTGGGCTTGTTGGCATGCTTGACCCTCCCCGTCCCGAGGTCGCTGGATCTATCCGAAAGTGCAAGGAAGCTGGGATCCGTGTTATTGTGATTACCGGAGACAATCGCAACACTGCTGAGACCATATGCAGACAGATTGGCGTTTTTGGCGAGTACGAAGATTTGACTGGCAAGAGCTATACCGGACGCGAATTCGACAATCTCACCGAGAGCGAGCAAGTGGAAGCGGCAAAGAGAGCCTCCCTCTTTTCCCGAGTTGAACCAAGTCACAAGTCGAAGCTTGTTGACCTCCTCCAGTCAGCTGGAGAAGTGGTCGCGATGACTGGCGATGGCGTTAACGATGCACCAGCTCTGAAGAAAGCCGACATTGGCGTTGCCATGGGATCTGGAACCGATGTCTCGAAACTAGCCTCTGATATGGTGCTTGCTGATGACAACTTCGCCACCATTGAGGTTGCCATCGAAGAAGGTCGCTCCATCTACAACAATACCCAGCAATTTATCAGATATCTCATTTCATCCAACATCGGTGAGGTGGTTTCGATCTTCTTGACTGCCGCCGTAGGCATGCCAGAGGCTTTGATCCCTGTCCAGCTTCTCTGGGTCAACCTCGTTACCGATGGCCTCCCGGCTACGGCTTTGTCTTTCAATCCTCCCGATCATGATGTTATGAAAAGACAACCGAGAAAACGGGATGAGCCTCTCATTGGCGGCTGGCTGTTCTTCCGCTATATGGTCATCGGAATCTACGTTGGTCTTGCTACTGTTGCTGGGTACGCGTGGTGGTTCATGTACAATCCAGAGGGGCCCCAGATCACCTTCTGGCAATTGTCTCATTTCCATCAATGCTCATCTCAATTCTCTGAGATCGGCTGTCAGATATTCTCTGATGATATGGCGAAGGCAGCTTCTACTGTTTCACTTTCTATCCTCGTCGTCATCGAGATGCTGAACGCCATGAATGCATTGTCTTCAAGCGAGTCTCTTCTCACCCTCCCATTGTGGGACAATATGATGTTGGTGTATGCCATCACTCTTTCGATGGCCTTGCACTTTGCTCTGCTCTACACACCATTCTTGCAGACACTGTTCTCAATTCTTCCCCTGAATTGGAATGAGTGGCAAGCGGTGCTCATAATCAGTGCCCCTGTCATGTAAGTCGGTCCTTCATATGCCCAGATCTTTGCTAATATGCCATAGTCTCATCGACGAGGCTCTGAAGTTCGTTGAGAGGCAAATGTTCATGCAGAAGACTGCGGAGATCGAGCCTAGAGCTAAAAAGGAGTAAACGAGCACCAGCGGCTTGCGGCTCATTTAAAGCTGTACACTAGTAGACAGTAGACATTAGAACCATACCGATGTACTTTAGCATATGCATCAATCTGGAGTCATGATTTCGAATATGAGCCTTTAAGAACCTACGTTGATGTGAACCTGCAGACGCTATCGAGTTAAAGTCTGATAGGGTGATTTTCACGAGTCGGAAACTATTGCTAGCTGCAAACCCTGATGCTGAAATAGTCAGCCAGCGTCCATGACTCATGGTGCCTACAGGTTTGAATACACTGAAGGGAAGACTTAAGCATTGCAGCATTAGAAAAGTGTGTAGATAGTGTATCATTTTGTGTGAATTCTGCCATCGGGCTGAAGCCATCTCTAGTGTACACAAGACGAGCATGCCTCTACCTTCATGAGCAGCTCAATCTTGACGAGAATCATGCATGGTCTACCCTCTTAGTCTTGTCGTCCCTTCAATAACCGTTTCGTGACCTTGTCCTTCTCGATAATGTAGACATGTGCACCCCAGCCTGACAACGCATCTCTGTCCACCGCGTTCAGCAAAGCTTGCGAGATTGTCTCGAAAAGATCTTCTGGCGCCTGTATTCCTCTTCGTCAGCACGCGTTCCCAGACCTTTATGACAAGGGGAAATCTACCAAATCCGGCTCCCAAAGTCCTTCACACGTTCCAAACAACTGATCACTGGCCGTTCCACTGACAATGAAATCCTTGGCAAAGTCGATACACCCAATACTATCGAACCCGCAGATGAATGGCTTTCCCGTCTTCTGGTCGATTCCGGCAACAACGGGGCTGACGAAATAAGGACCAAATCTCCTCTCGTAAAGACTACTGCTGACCAAGTTGGCCATCGTTGAAGGGGAGATGTTGCGTTCCTCACGCAGTCGGTACATGTTGACTTTGTAGCGGAAGAGGTCAGATACTGTTGAAACATCGGTGGCGAGGCCTGTGAGTCCTAGGTAGACATCACCGTAGGAGAAGATTTTTGGGAAGTTGTTGGAGACGGTGAGGGATTGAAGGCCAAGTCGAAGATCGCAGGCTATTGCGACACAGTCCTTTCCTACCATTGCCACGCAGGCACCACCATCTGATTGAGATTAGCTGGAGTTCAAGCAACATAAGGCGACGATTAGAAGTAAGGAGATGGCGTACTAATGGAGAATGGGGAGCTCTACGCAAAGGTGATTAGCTAACTGGCTCGAAGGGGGATAAGGGGAAGGTCATCTACCATCTTGAGGAGCTTATCTTGGTGTCGGAGATATCAGCAGAGTGTTTGGAAGTCGCGCGAACTCTCTTGAAGGATCAAGACTTTCGCAGATTGGGGTTGTTGTCAAATAGGCTGGATGGTTGGTGACTTCTTTTGGTGTACTGCAGGTAGACACGGCTGCGCGTCGAGCTTTGGTGCAGGTGTGCCTCACCGCCCAATTCTGCCAATTTGAGCAGGCACGACCAACTGCTTGAAATCAA
This sequence comes from Hyaloscypha variabilis F, assembly GCA_002865655.1. Lineage (NCBI taxonomy): Eukaryota > Fungi > Ascomycota > Leotiomycetes > Helotiales > Hyaloscyphaceae > Hyaloscypha > Hyaloscypha variabilis. Next base: position 1,451,458 of record KZ613946.1, on the reverse strand, counting down.
CCTTCATAGTTGCTATGCAGCTGTAGTCACAACAAGTACATTTGTCTTCTCTGTTTCCTTCTCTCTAGCTGATGGATCGCCATCGATCTTTGAGATATTTCATCTTTGTTTCTTTGCATGGGAGCTGTCCCACTCTCAGCGCATCAGCAACCCCGCCACACCCGTCTGGCCCTTAATTACAAAGATTCGAGAAGCACAAAGAAGGTTGACAACAACGCGAGCATATTGTGGCTTCAGAATTTGTACGCCTGAGATATCAATAAATTGGCCCTATTTCTAGGATCAAGATCCCCACCTTCTTTTCAGCCGACCCCTTCAACCCAGTTTCACGATGGCCGCACAAGTCTATGTCTTAGACTCTTCAGCTCGCAGAGCCACAATCAAAGTCACGCCTGGAAAGTATCTGACGGATGTGCTGGAGGAAGCATGCGCCAAACTTGGCTACAAGTCCAGCAACTATGGTCTCAAGTGAGTGGCAGACCCGTAGTATTCTTCATTATTCTCTCGCATTATTTCTGACACGAGACAGACATAACAACAAACCCGTCGACATCTCAAGAACCTTCCGTCAATCTGGTCTCTCTCCTGGGGCTAAGCTCGAACTCATTCTCGCATCTCGATCGCCTTCCGTCGTTTCAGTTGCTCTCCAGTTACCACAGTCATTGGCATCTTCAGTACCTAATGGCCGGCTGGTGGATAAATTCGCTAGCGATACAACCTTGTGGCTTATTCTACGAAAATTTGAGTCGACTGGAGAGACAAATTTGAACTTTACGGCTCGCGGGATGACACAAGTCGAAGATGGTGCATCAGGGGCAGGCCGAATATTTTATGAACAGCCTGTTCTGAATGTTGTAGGAAGAGAGTTGTCGACTCTTGAGGATTTGCAAAAGACACTCGCACAACTCGGCCTGAATAGTGGAACTACACTTATCAGACTTGAATTCAAGACGACAGAACGGCCACTTGAGGAAGCTATGGTGCAAATCGAGCAATATTTCAAGGAGGAAGATGTCTTGCAACCATCAGTCCCAGTAGAGTCAAGGAATGCTGCTCCGAAAGAAGTAGACACGATAACTGCAGCAATCGCTAGACTACCCTCTGCAGAACCTACATCGTCTGAAGATGTCGACATGACCTCCACCAACGCTTCAGAAGGAACATCAGCGGACCCGACGCCATACCCAGAAATTCCAGGAGACGGTCCATTACCAACTGCAGTCACTCCCTCAAAGCGTCCAGCTCCAGAGAGCGGAGAAGAGCAAATTCTAGGTCCAGATCAACGGCCGTTATCTGTGTTCTCCCCACCAGCTAATGACACGCCAAAAGCAGCTCTAGTACCTCACAACGAGGATGACTTTGAGCCCACAATTGCCCATGCGAAACTTCATCAAAGCCGTCTTCTTAACAGCACTCAAAACAAGCGGTTGTTGTCCGATGCTGAGACTGAACAACTGGAGTTGGAAAGGGCTGCTAAGCTGGCTAGTACAAAAGAAGTGTCAATCAAAATTCGATTTCCAGATCAGTCGACCATAGTATCAACTTTCACTGCCCAGGAGACATGTACAAAGCTTTACGCCTTCGTCAATGGAGTCATAGTTGCCGAAGACCAGCCATTCAAACTCGTCTGGACCAGCAAAGGACCTCAGACGGTCCCGAAAGATGAGAAGAAGAAGTTGATCAAGGACTTGGGTTTTGAGGGACGGATGCTGGTCAATTTTGTATGGGATGATGCGGCTACTGAGGGTGCTAGAAAGGGCTCTACCCTCAAGCCCCAATATGTCCAGAGTGCAAAGCAAGTGCAAGTTCCAGAACCTCCCCCAGCGCCAAAAGAAGACGACGAGAAGCCTGTTGATAGCAAAGGCAAAGGAAAGGAGGATGGCGGCAAGGGGGAGGGCAAGCCTAAAGGAGTCCCCAAGTGGTTACAAAAGCTCTCAAAGAAATAAGCGCACGCATACAACGATGTACGATGTTATGAGTTATAGGTTCCACATTCTACGGGCGGAGAGCTTCCTTTGCAAGCATTTTTGAGACCATAGCGAGGAGTTTGTGCGTTACGGTGTTGAAATCCTCGATAGAGTAGACACACTGATGAAAATTAATAGATCGTTTCAGGACGGGATCAAATGCTGGTTTTGCAGAGTCTCTTCATTGCTTCTAGAATCTGTTGATGGTATTGCTAGCTATTATGAAGCCGAGCTTTCCTCAATCTCGTCCCATGAAGCTAACCCTTTATTCGTTCTATGACTCCATGCCGTTCATGAAAACCGTAGGTATCGAAACGATTGCAAGATGCTTAGTGACCAGCTCTCCTCGACTCAGCAATGACGCGCTGCAACTCATCGACCTTTGCCTTCGCACGGCCGAAAGTACCGAGCTATTCCATACATTAGTTGACTGCTCCTGGCCCGAATCATGCTCCAAGACATACCCTCTTCTTGGCCAGCTTACGCGCACGCTTGTCCTTGCTGTTTCGGAGAAGTTCGATAACACGACGCTCATATGGTGCCAATCTATCCCATTGTGATTAGCCTTTGCCTCGACGACTTACAGAGCCCAGAGCCACATACCCAGAAACCTCCTTGACAATCTCCCTGACGAACGCAGTCTTCTTGCTCAAGTGACCCTTGGTCCGGCTGACTCTGGGCTTGACAACTCGTGCCTCGGTTTTCTACATCGCGTGAAATAATTAGCCCGCTGAGTCCATCTTCAAATTTGCAAATATGAAGATCCTCCAAGAGGTGAGACGGGCAGAGGGTTCATACGTGGCCCTTGTTGAGACCGACGGCAAGGCCGGTACGTTCTGACTTTGCTGCCATTTTTGCTTGGTTGATGGCGTGGAATCGTTGTGGTTGTCGTGAAGAAAAGTTCGAGGTGGTCCACCGATTTTGTGGAGGCGCTCTGCGAATTTGTGGATCACGTGGCTACTAGTGCACTTATGGCTCGATAAGCGAGCCTCCTGAGGGATAGGGGACTGAACACACGAATGCATATAGATTTTTCAGACTTCACTTCCTCTAGACGTTTTTTTATCGATGTACCTTACCTGTCCTAGATATCTTCTTAATTGATTGCACTTTCTGGAAATTCTCGATACGAATAACAGCAGATACGATGAACTAGTGTCATTGCCACCATGCGGCTGGTTAAGCTCATCATGTTTACTGAAGCTGAAAGTTGCATCGCTGCCCTTTTTATGAGCTCAACGTATCAGCAGCGATAAAGAAATGTCAGTTAGCTTGGAATTTTCGGTCACATGACTATTTCGACCCTTTCCCTTTAGCCCAGGAGACTTTCATCCAATTGAGAGAGACTGATCGACGGTGACCAACCACAGCCTTAAGATGACATGATCTTGCATGGCACCGTCCCGCGGAGTTAGAAGATTCATGATGCTTGTCAGCCTTGCAGACACCCTGAACAGAATATCGCAATGGATCGCGTGAAGGAGGCAAAGACATCATAGGTTCTGTCAGCAAAGGCTCTCGACCAGTCCGGAACATTGAGGCTTTGAAATCCACATGGCGCACATGATTCAGACTCGGTCTGATTGGCTAGGCAGGTTTGATAGCAAAGGTGGGTCAATGAATTGATATCGGCGCCTTGCGGTTCGGCTTCTCGCGACGGAAGGAGGGTCTGCGATGGGGCAATTGTTTGAGAATGTTCCCGAAAATTATTCGACAGCTCGTTGACTCAATCCCACTTTCATTTATGCCCCGAGTCCTCCCCACCACATTTCAAAGCTCGCGAAGCCTGTGAATTCCTTTCCTTCCGTATCACTTTCTTTAAATCTACCGTCAAGACCTTGTCGATTCAATATCGAGAAGCTTTTTCACAATGGCCTCAGTATCACGCAATTTGGCTCGCGCCGCGTTCAAGTCAACCCCCTCCACTTCCGCTTTCAAGACGTCAACACGGAATACTACCTTCACCCTGCCTCGTCAGACGTTCCATCAACAATCTCGCCGTGGATATGCGTCCGAACCAAGCAAGTCGTCCTCGTCTGGCCTATACATTGGCGTTGGTGCTCTAGCAATCGCTGGCGCAGGTGGGTATTATTTCTACAGCCAAGGCAATGGCTCACTGCTCTCGGGCTCCGCCGGTGAGACGAAAGGTGTCTTCACACCCAAATTCGAGGATTACCAGAAGGTATACAACGAAATTGCTGAGAGATTGGAGGAGAAGGATGACTATGACGATGGATCGTATGGGCCGGTTCTACTGCGATTAGCTTGGCATGCCAGCGGAACCTATGACAAGGAGACTGGAACTGGAGGAAGTAATGGAGCAACCATGAGATTCCATCCCGAGGGGGGTCATGGCGCGAATGCAGGACTGCAAACTGCCCGAGACTTCTTGGAGCCAGTGAAGCGTGTGTACTTGCCACTCCTAAAAGAATGTTGTGAACTGACACCGTCCTGCAGAAAAGTACCCATGGATCACCTACTCCGATCTCTGGATCCTCGCTGGTGTTGTTGCAGTTCAAGAAATGCAGGGGCCAACCATTCCATACCGACCTGGCCGCAAGGACAAGGATATTGCAGCTTGCACACCTGATGGACGTCTACCTGATGCTTCACAAGGAAACAAGCACTTGCGAGACATCTTCTATCGCATGGGTTTCAACGACCAGGAAATTGTTGCATTGAGCGGTGCACACGCCCTTGGCCGATGCCACACTACTCGAAGCGGGTTTGACGGACCATGGACGTTCAGCCCAACAGTAGTAACAAATGAATACTACAAGCTGCTTTTGGAAGAGAAATGGAACTGGAAGAAGTGGGATGGTCCCAAACAGGTATATGAAAAGAATCCCAAAAACCAAGACAATGACTAACAAACTCTACAGTACGAAGACAAGACCTCCAAGTCGCTCATGATGCTTCCTACAGACATGGCGCTGGTCTCCGACAAACAATTCAAGCAATATGTCGAGAAATACGCAAAGGACGAAGTGCTTTTCTTCAAGGACTTTTCTGCGGTCATCACCAAGCTTTTCGAGTTGGGTGTTCCATTCGCCGAGACCACCGAGCAAGGCCCGATGATTTTCCAGACCACCACTGCCTAGATTTCCAACCAGTTATACCAGATGCGAGTCGTAAAACGAGCTTTTCGACAGGGTCGCGATAGATGATTAGAAGAATAGAGGTAGAAGATGTTTTTGAGTTATTTGGCCGCGAGATAGACTAGATATTAGAGTTGCCTGCTTTAGTTGGAGGGCGCTTCTCTGACTCGCACGGTTTGTGGCATTATTCTCCTTTTCCTGAGCATGTACGAGTAGCAGCAGAGCGATCATAGAATGCAATCCAGATTTTCTCAACTTGGAAATAAGATTTTAGATCCTTACCGACCCGTTGTGGCGTAGGTATTTGTCGAGGTCAGAACTTAGGAAAACCAGAGCATGATTGCAAAGTGCTCGAGAGAAGGAGCGAGGTAACGTTTAAATAAAGTCCCTGGCCTCGACCAGCCTCTAAACACTGCACCAGACCCCTGGAACAGTCAAATCAAGGCACGCCGTTGCTTGTTGGTTTTGCAGGGTTCCCCGCACTTTCCGACGCCATCGGTCTCGGTGGCTTGGGAACAACTTGCAGCATCCCAGCACATCAATCTTGACAACAACCGTCGATTCATTGCTATCAATGGTCAATTAAGATCAACTGAAGGAAGGATTCCAGGAAGAAATAGGAAGATGGCATCAGTGACAGGCGAATCGACTGGCCCTGCAGCAGGACATACTGTGAACCAACCTCACCCAGGGGTAAGAGTTCCCAATTTATCTATCTCCCCTTTTCAAATATCTCTATCGAATATTTCGGCTTTTGACAGCACATCTATCTCGAGCAAGAAAGCTTAGAAAGTATAGAACACAAACCAGTCTTCCGTTCCCTTATCACAAAACAACATGGACACCCCACTCCACCAAAGCTTGTACGCCCAAGGCTATGAAATGCGTAAGAAAGTTATTGGAGAGGACTACGTAGCGAAGGCATTAGAGAAAGGAAGCAGCGATTTCATGCGGCCGTTGCAGCAATTCGCTACTGTATGTGTCTTTCCATACCCCACAAGTGTCTCCTTGTACTCTCCCACTTTTGGACTTCAGTATGACAAGTTGAATACAAGACTGATCAAGTCTAGGAGAGTGCTTGGGGAACCATTTGGACTCGACCAGGATTATCATTGAGGGATAGAAGTCTGCTAAATCTTGTAATGCTGACTGCCTTGGGAAAGTGGATTGAGCTTGGAACACATGTCAGAGGAGCTGTGAGAAACGGGGCAACAGAAGTTGAGATTAGAGAAGCTTTATTACAAGCTAGGTGAGTGCGTCCTCTTTCTTCATCTTATATCAGCAGTTTTGATTTTCTTCGAATGAAAAGACTGACAATTAATTAGTGCGTACTGTGGCATGCCAGCTGGTATGGAGGCATTCCGGGTAGCTGATCGCGTGTTGGGTGAGATGCAGGAGAAAGGAGAGATGGTCCGTGGATGAGTGAACGGAACATTCGGTAAACCTTGCTGAAGAGTGCGGTTTACCTGTAAGGTGGTAGAATTGGCGTTGATCGCAAAGGGGAGACTATGAGCAACTCAGACCATGACCTATAGGTGGATGTAGACAAGCATCAAAGCCATACAACAAATCCGTTGTCCATCTTAGAATTCAAGTCCCCAAACGTTTCACTACTCAGAGAATAGAATATAGCAGATAATCCAACTGGTTTTCAGCGTAGTCAAACACCTATGCTCTAACTATCAATTGTTGAGGGAGAGCCTAGCAATATTCGCCATCGCCCATTGGAATCAGTGACCAGGTAGGGTTGCACACCGTGGTTCGGTACAGCGATAAGTGAGAAAGGAAAATATTCGGTAAGGGCTCTCATAAAACGTACAATTTTGCAAAGAGGAGGCACTGCTCAAATTCAAGGGGAGAAGGTGGGAATAAACCTATGTTTCAATGACTAGAGTGCCACATGCGATTTGCGAGACAAGAAGCAATTGCAGGCTTGAGATATAGTATTGTTTACATCCTCCCTGCTTGAATTGTGGTTCTCAGCACCCAAAAGGTTGCCCAAAAGGTTGTCTTGGCTGTATCGTCGCACTTCTACAAATGCCCGATTTGGCCTCCTGTTTCTTCCCGGGCGTACTAGACGCCATCTTCTTCAACGGGGATACTTCATAGCCTCCCAATGATATCAGCTTCATCTCTCTCGCTGTATAATATCACTCCTTCCTAGTGGTCGAGTGCCATCGTTCAAAACCATAGCCTCTCTGTGGCGCCTCCTCATATGCTCTTCCTCGGAGCTTTGATCTCTTCTACGTCTGCTCTCAACAAACATCCCATCAAAGTCTTCACCAGCTGTGCCCTCCCCGTCGACCATCTTGACATCAGGTTCTTGTAAGAGGCTCAAATCTGTCTCAAGTGCCGGGGGTACAAGTTTCGCCTTAATCATTTGTTTTCGTCCGGCATGGTCGCTGAACAACGGCTCGAGGAGTTGACTGAGACGTCCATTCCGTAGCGCTGTCGCAAAGTTCAAGCTTAGAGTCGTGCCCCCCTTATCTCCCCAAGGCTCTTTCGCAAGCCAGCGTTCCACAAATCTCGCTTTGACGAGTCCTTCGGGCCCAAACTTGTCAACCAACTGAATAAGTATCAGCAAGCAACCTTGCTCAACAACGTCCCGCAGAATCCAGTTGTCCCAATCCGGGTCGAATTCATTGTGAGTGTAGTCATTTATGCAGTACTCGAGACATTTGACCAGCGCGGCATATGTTTCCGGCCTCTGAATCATCTTCACCGTGGCTAGAGTTATTAATTTGACATCGGTCAATTCTCTCAAGTGACACTCACAGCTATTCATCATCATCGTCAAAGCTCTGATGCCCTTTTCCCTCAGTTTGTGGTCAGGCCGTGTAATGTACCATAATAACACATCGATGGTGGGTCCATCGTGAAGTGCTCGCTCGCAGATAATGATTGAAGTTGTCTCTTGAATACAGAAGTTCGGGCTGTCAAGAAGCTTATCCAAAGTGCTTAGCTTCAGAGAATCTTCGACTTCCTGCGTGATGTACTGCGGTTTGTTTTCCGGTGGAGATACCACGGCTGTGTCGCGGTAATAGGCAAGCATTTGTCGCATAGTCCCAACAACTGCGAAAGTTGCAAGCCCAAGCCCGAAAAGAAAGAGCCTATCTTGCGCGGCAGGCGACATCGCCGCCATCGTGATGAGACTACATTCGCAGCCAAAGTGAGTAGTTCGGAGAACTGAACTCGAGATCGAAGCTTCCCATGGAAGGCGGTCAAATACAGTAAAGTTCTGCCGTCGGAGACAACTTTCTCCGTGCCGATGAGTTTTCTGCCCCCGCCATTGAAAAGATTCAAGCGATTCAAAATAAAAGACAACCGAACTTCAAATGCTTCACACAACAGTGAACAATGCCTCCCTCTCAACTAAAGAGGTTAAAAGCCTCTTTGCGAGAGCAGGGAATAATCGGCCCTCAGCAGTCTAAGAAGCAAAGAAAACAAAATGCCCAAAATGGTGTCGCCAAGGAAAAAAGAGTACATAGGACCGTTGCCCTCAATAGTATTCGAGAGCAGTTCAATCCCTTCGACTTTCAGGCGCCCTCGAGGAAACCAAAATTTGAAGTTACAACAGAAACTGCTGCCAGAAGTGTCATTAGAAGGCCGGGTTTTCAGAAGAGCCAAGAAGAAGATTTGGTATTATTTTAAGCATCTAGACATAGAAACTTGCTAACTGTAAGTTCACAGCGCCGCCAAGCATATTTGGAAGAGCAGCAACGACGACATAAAGTTGGAGGGATTGTTGACAAGCGTTTTGGAGAGAACGATCCAAGCATTGCACCAGAGGACAAGATGTTGGAACGATTCACGCGCGAGAAGCAACTCCGGCACAAGAACAACTCAGCATTCGATTTAGAGGATGAGGATACACCAGGCGAGCTTACCCATATGGGTCAATCTCTGTCTCTGGACGGATCAGCATTGGTGGATGACTTTGACGAGGAGGATCTGGAGCTTTCGGATGCAGATGATCATCCCTCAGATGAAGAACGTCAAGCACGAAAGCGGCGTCGATCGGATCTCGAGGATGGCGAAGATGAAGCCGAAAACGATGAAGAACGCCCAGAGCGGAAGAAGTCGAAACAAGAGGTCATGAAAGAGCTTATTGCCAAATCGAAGCTTCACAAATATGAACGTCAAGCTGCTAAGGATGACGACGAAGATTTGAGAGAGCAGTTGGACAAAGAGATGTCGAATATCCATGAACTCCTTCGAGGGATCGCTCCAAGACGCCCAGCTGCTCCACTAGCAGATATCCCTGGGATGAATCCTGATCGTGCAGCACTATTAAATGGGTCGGACAAGATAAAATTTGACAAGGAATACGATCTTCGTCTTAGACAAATGGCCCAGGATAAGCGGTCTAAACCGACCGAGAAGTCGAAAACAGAGGAACAAATTGCCGCAGAAGAAGCGCGGAAACTTCAAGATTTGGAGGCGAGAAGGCTTCGCCGAATGCAAGGAGCTCTGGAAAACAGTGACGAGGAAAGTGACAAAGAAGCTGGAGTAGATCATGAGGATGCCGATGAAGATTATGGCTTCGGGATAGGCATCAAAATACGTCCCACACAGGCTGAACTTGGCGTGGAAGACGAGGACGACTTCCTCATAGATGATGATCTCGTGGCTAGTGGCTCAGACACAGGCTCCGTGGACGATTCCGATAGTGGGGAAGAGGTTGAATCTGAGGTTGAAGAGGATGACGAGTTCGTCAAAGGACTCTTGACGGAGGAAGAAGCAACAAGACCCGAATTTCTAACAGGAGCAAATGCGCCTGTACAAGAAGTGGAGGAGCCAGCCTCTAACGGTGTTCATGGTGATCTGGCTTATAAGTTCAGCTGCCCTCAATCCCATGACGAACTTCTGGATATTACGAAGGGTGTGGATCTTCTCGATCTCCCCACGGTGATACAGAGGATCAGGGCTCTCTATCATCCAAAACTTAGCAGCGAGAATAAAGGGAAACTAGAGAAGCTCTCTGTCTCATTGGTCGATCATATCTCGTATCTAGCAAACCAGGATCAGCGGCCTCCCTTCGTGGTACTCGAAAGTATCATTCGCCATATACATTCGTTGGCGAAGACATTTCCCGTGGAGATAGCAAATGCATTTCGCCGGCACCTGAAAGAGCTCGACACTACCAGAGCTTTATTTCTAACTCCAGGAGATTTGGTACTTCTCACAGCAATTGGAACCATATTTCCTACCTCAGACCACTTTCATCAAGTTGTTACTCCGGCAATCCTGACGATGGGGCGATATCTCGGTTTGAAGATCCCCCAAACACTATCAGACTTCGCTACTGGCGCATATATATGTACGCTGTGTCTACAATATCAAAAGCTGTCGAAGAGATATGTCCCTGAGGTTATGAACTTCATTGAGAACACACTCTGCGCGTTAGCGCCAACGAAACTGGCGAGACTCCCGAGTAACTTTCCCTACCATGAGCCAAAATCGTCACTACGGATCGAGGCTTTACCGTCCTCTACTCGACAGCTCAAATTCTCTGATTGCATTGCTCAAGATCTCTCGGAACGGGAGGTGGATGTGCTTAAAGCTTCTATAGTTGAGACGAATCTGATTTTGGTGGACAGCGCAGCAGATGTTTGGATTGGCAAAGATGCGTTCACAGAGGTTTTTGGGCCAGCTCTCGAAGTTATGCACCACCTGTCGAACAAGAAGTGCCGTTCCAAACTGGCTGAAAGCACTCAAGTATGTATCTCTTACCAGCATGAAGTCAAGACTAACAAATTCTAGAAACTGCTCACCAAGGTAGCTCAAAGACTCATGCCAATCCTGGGTCAAGCCCGTCTCGCTCGGCGACCTCTAGAACTGCACCATCATCGTCCGCTTGCAATTAAGACATCCATACCCAAATTTGAGGAGTCATTCAACCCAGAGCGCCACTATGATCCAGACAAGACTCGAACCGAGGCCGCGAAGTTGAAGAAGGAGCACAAGAGAGAGAAGAAGGGCACGATTAGAGAGCTGAGAAAGGATGCAAAGATTCTTGCTACTCAGAGTTTGAGAGAAAAGAAGGAAAGAGATGTCGCGTACGAGAAGAAGTATAAGAGGCTGGTAGCGGAGATTCAAGGTGAAGAGGGTCGGGAAGCAAAAGCTTATGAGAGAGAAAAGGAGTGGAGGAAGAAGGGGAAGAAATGAGTAATCTTTGAATGAAGCATGCCGCAAGTCAGGCTTTGAGACCGAGATTGGGTTGGAATGATTGCAGGTTATGGAAATAAGTACTCTAGGGCAACGGTGCTCCAGGAAAGAACTGAATTGCGTACCAAAATACTTTCAGAAGTCCCCTCAAACCCCGTTCCGTCAATGATCCTTCCAGTCCCAAAATTACGAGTTTATGCACTTCATATCGACCCTAAACTCGCAATTACCAAAGTACATGCAAATCCGAGTCAAATTGTTGACTTTCAACCCCTCGATAATTTTGTACCTCCGATAAGCGATAAGAAACTTAGTGTACACCATGAAGCTTGTCGCGTCTTCTCGGGTCCTTCTCGATTGTCCCCCACTCATCGAGAATAACAATGTCAGAAAACGCACCTCCAGCCTCTGCGGCAGTGGGTACAAACGGCGATGTCCCTGGACAGCCATTCTACGACAAAGCTCGAGCGCACCTGAAAGACCTGCTGCAGAAGAAGCGACTCCTTGAACGGAGCCTCGCTCAACAAGAGGAGACAATCTACAAGAAGGAGACAGATTATCTTGAGGATACGCCGAGCGGGAACATCATAACGGGTTTCGAGGCATATACGAAGGGTAGTGGCAGTTCTGCGCCAGGGCAGAGGAGGAGGGCGGCCGTCCAAGAGAGCAACAGGGTATTTTCGAGGAGTAGCATTAGCTATAATGTGAACGCTGTAGGTTGGCCTGGCTGTAAAGAAGAGCGTTCGAGGAGAATGTGAAGTAGGAGCACGGCTGACTTAGGGTATCAGGAATCTCCAATGGAAACTGCGCAGTCTACACCAATGGCAGCTATGCCAAATACCCCTCTCGAGATCACGAAGGGTGATTCAGGATCTAATCATGCTACGCCTACGAGTGCCACCTCAGCAAATAAGTCTGGTGCAGGAAGCAAGAAGAATAAGAAAGGAGCGGATGGAGAGGATAGTGAGCTGGATAGGGAGACGAAGAAGGTCAGGACGAATTTCGGAGTGGCTGCTAGGAAATGATTTGGAAGATGATCTCGAGCTCCCGAAAGGTCTGTGGACGACTTGGCGTTTAGAATTGGCTACAAAAAGGAGTTCACACTGGCTGGGAGGGAACCGCACTGCCATGGACACTGCGCAAAGGCGTTAGCAATCCTCTAACGTACTGCCAGAATATCAATTGAACTTCACAGTTTTCAAGAATGCTATTTCGAGAGTATTGGTAGTCTATATAAGACATACATCACCAGACCCACTCGAAGAGTTACTCGAAACAGTTGTCATGGGATTTCTTCATCACTATCATCACCACCAAAACCAAAGCTAAATTCGTTCCCACTGCCTTCCCCTGTATTCCCCACAGCAGCATCCCACTTCCTCTTCTTGCCTTCTGCCTTATTCTCCAAATCGGTAATAGCTTGCTTGAGGAGCGCAGGATATTCATTTTCCATCCGCTCGACAAATGTTCCGTAGGCATCAATAACATGCTTCTTGAATCCTGAAACTTGATCTGGCTTCTCTTTCAAGAACGACAGAACTCCTGTTAGATGACTCCTTGGCACGAAGTTCTGCGTGATGGCGATCGAAGCTTCAAGATTGACAACCAAATGCCACCATCCACTTGGAACATGCAGAACTTCTCCTTCATTGCAGACACCTTCGACACATCCTGGTGTCTTTCGAGCCTCTGCGTGAAAGCCGAGTAGCCATTCTGCGATACTGAGAGGGCTCGTAACTTCACTTTGATCTTCTGAGACATACACTCCTGGAGGCGGGGGAGTCGATGCGCTTGAAGGAAACATAATCCAATACTTCGACCCTCGAAGAACAGCATTCCAAGCACTGGTTGCATTTGGGTCCTTGTGAAAGGTTGAACCGCTTCTCGCTGGTCCGACTATCAACCATTTATCATCCGGCCTATCTTCTCCAAGTACTTTAAAGAGATCTTCTCCAAAGCATTCTGGAATCCAGTAAGAAGGGAACTGCTCATGCTTGCCTACGCTCAATTCCATTTTGTCAACGAATCCTCGGTCGAACAAGTAGAGTGGACTTTCATCGCTGCTATTGCTCATATAATCAACATATGTTTGCAACGCCCAATCGACGGCTTCTGCTCGAAATTTGACATCGCCGTATTGGTGGAGTAAAGCTTCAGTATCCCAAGACTTGTAGACAGGCCACTCTCGAACAGGATTCGTGAGAATGAAGGGCTTGTCACACCAGTTATGCGAGAATTCGTCTAGCGAGAGATCTTCTAGTCTTGCAATGGCATTCTCCCGGGGAATCTTCGTCGTGTAAGGCTCCAGTGAGGTGTGAGTGCATAGAAACGGCCGATAAAGCACATCAGAAAACACATATCCGCATTTGACACGCGAGACCTGATCTTCCTTCAAGCCAAGATACGTGGATCTCCACGTGCCACGCCAGCTGAATGAGCCTGACTTTGACTCAGAAGATCTGTCATGTGTTAGTCATTGGTCCAATGTGCAGATAAGCAAGGCGAAGGAGCATAGATGGGAAGGAGAAGCGGGAGGCAAGTAACCCCGGATCTTGAATAGCAAACTACACTACGGACAACTTGATGCCACACTTTCGGAGAAATAAGGTGTAACTCACTCAATAAATAGAGCCTTCCAAAGATCATCAGACCTGGAGAATGCATAGAGAAATTTGCATGTCGAACCCAGTGACCGTAAAGAACAAGAGTCAAGATACTCTAAAAATAGGGCTAGTATCTCGTCTGGAAATAGCTGAAAGTGACCAGCAAAGCCCTTAGAATTGAGGCTTGCGGTGTATTTGTTACCGGAAGGCTTGATACCTAGAGGGTGATGCGGGACAGAATGTGGTGACTCCGCCAACAACTCTTCTGCACCAGCAGGGCCCAATGACTCAGGAACCCCGCCACTGAGCTGAATGTCCATAGAGTCCACATCCCCTGCAGGAACGGCAGATGACTTCATTGTACCCAGAGACAAGACAGCGGAGTGTCAGGCATCGATCACAGTGGTGTCAGGTTGGGGCTGAAAAAATTGACGTTGCTCCCTTGGTTGTGTAAAGCCTCACGAAAGTCTTGCCACTTTTCTAGATTTTCGTAGTTGGGGCGAGTGGCCGAGGTGAACATACGAGCGTAATCCTCGAGGCTGTGCTAGATGCTTCGAAACTGCACTTCCTCCAATGACTGTGCTTCTTACTTTATGTCCATCCATGGCGGGGTCCTCTTGAGTGACTGCAAAATTTCGAAAGTGAGTCGGTGGTACCGCCCCCCATCGCCCGAATTGGCTCTAGTGCCGTTAGGTCCTTCAGAGCCGACCTTGAAAAGTATTATAATTTTTCTGCCTCACCACTTCTTTTCCACCATCAAACAATTCAAACTCACCAAACAAGAACAAAAACCACTCCACTAGATCCAATACAACTCTCGTTATCGGGAGTTTGGCATCTAGTCTTTTTACAACCCCTAGCCTACACATCGCAGTCTCTCTTCGAGACCTCTGCGAATTTCAACCACCCCACCTTCTCAACCTCAAATCTCGCGATTTCTAGATCCCAGGCTCGGCTTGCGATCTAGATATTTACTTCAATCGAAACCGCAATCATGGCTTCCGTTGATAAGGGTCTCGAGGAGATCCCAGAAGGTGAGCACTGAGAAAATTCCCAGAAATTCACACCGCCACTGGCTGTGCGCAAAGCTGAAAGGGCCAATGCTGATGATTGAAACTTTGTTTGGCAGGTCAAATCGAGTCCAACTATGACGAGACCGTTGATTCCTTCGATACCATGAACCTGAAGCCTGAGCTTCTGCGAGGTACGACCCCACATGGGTATTGTTGGAAGGATTATGATTAACACGATGGTACAGGTGTCTATGCTTATGGTTTCGAGCGTCCCTCTGCTATCCAGCAGCGTGCTATTATGCCAGTCATCAAGGGTTAGTTCTGAGACTTTGATATTTTCATGGCATATCTAATGCACAAACCAGGCCACGATGTCATTGCGCAAGCCCAATCTGGTACCGGAAAGACCGCAACTTTCTCTATCTCCGTCCTGCAAAAGCTCGACCCCAACATCAAGCAATGCCAGGCTTTGATTCTTGCTCCTACCCGTGAACTGGCTCAACAGATCCAGAAGGTCGTTGTTGCAATCGGAGACTTCATGAACGTTGAGTGCCATGCATGCATTGGTGGTACAAGTGTTCGTGATGATATGAAGGCTCTCCAGGAAGGACCTCAAGTCGTTGTTGGTACTCCTGGCCGTGTCCACGATATGATTCAGCGCCGATTCCTGAAGACCGACTCAATGAAGATGTTCGTTCTCGACGAGGCCGATGAAATGCTTTCTGTAGGTTCTCAAAAGTGAATCTCTCTTGCAACAACCAGACTAATAGCATAATAGCGTGGTTTCACCGAGCAAATCTACGATATCTTCCAACTTCTCCCTCAATCCACCCAGGTCGTTCTTCTCTCCGCCACCATGCCCCAGGATGTGCTCGAGGTCACCACCAAGTTCATGCGCGATCCCGTTCGTATCTTGGTCAAGAAGGCCGAACTGACCCTCGAGGGTATCAAACAGTTCTACATCGCTGTTGAGAAGGAGGATTGGAAATTGGATACCCTCTCCGATCTGTACGAAACAGTCACCATCACACAAGCAGTCATCTTCTGCAACACCCGAAGAAAGGTCGATTGGCTTACCGACAAGCTTACCGCTCGTGACTTCACTGTGTCCGCCATGCACGGTGACATGGACCAGGGTCAACGTGATCTGATTATGAAGGAATTCCGATCAGGTTCGTCCCGTGTCTTGATCGCAACGGACTTGTTGGCCCGTGGTATCGATGTTCAGCAAGTCTCGTTGGTCATCAACTACGACCTTCCCGCCAACCGTGAGAACTACATCCACAGAATCGGTCGCGGAGGTCGTTTCGGACGAAAGGGTGTTGCGATCAACTTCGTTACTGCTGAGGACGTGCGTATGATGAGAGAAATCGAACAGTTTTACAGCACTCAAATCGAGGAGATGCCAATGAACGTCGCCGACCTCATCTAAGCGTTTCATTTCAACAAAAACTTTGGTAAATCACAGTTCCTACGTTCCGTGTCATAAAAGACGGAGTGGGAACCCCTTTTAGGGTAGTGATAGTGAGCGTGGCTGGTTCGCCCGGCGCGTGAGGAAAGGAATAAATGTTGGTGGCAAAAAAGTCGCTGCATGACGGTCGCAGCTCATTTGATTTTCCTGCGTAACGGATGGCATTACCAACATTAGAGGGGTTGGGCAATACTTGCTTTCCATCAACGAACGTCTCTGTATTTAGGGATCTGCTTATTGGTCATCAAGCACACTTTCTATCATCCAGGGCTGTTTCTGCTGGGTCATGGCACTCTCACCATCGCTCTGAACTTAGGTCGGTGTGATAGAGTCGGTGTTTTTTCATAGACCAAAATTTTTCAAAAAGATGTTCTCGTTGCGTGCACGTGATTCGTGAAATTCAAGCGAGCCCCTTGGCTGTTCTTTCCCAATCCAGCATGCCCGCCTTTGCTCATTCCTTCTGACATCGTCAAGCCTGACTCACTCTATCTTGATCTTCATCTTCGTGAATTACCAGACTTGATAATTGGTGCCTACCATACGCAGTCAGCTTCTTGGTCCAAGTACAATTTCCAGGTTTCCATGGTCCCACCGGCGATCGCAAGATGGATCGCCTGCAAACAGCGTTGAGCCCGAAGCTGGCAGGCGTTGCTGCTGATAAACTCTGGCAATTTCAGCTCAGAAAAGAGAACAAGGCGCTCCTAGAGCAAGTTCAAGAGAATGACAGGCGATACCGATTCGATACCGCCGAAACCAACAGGAAGCTCAAGGAGAGCACAGACAGAATCGTCGCTCTCGAGTCCAAAATTGCCGAGTACGAGCGCGAGAAGACAAGGACGGACCAAGCCAGGAAAGAATTCATGAAGGAAGATGCAACTTTCAAGGCAAACCTGAAGAACTTCTTGGAAAGACGGCTATCTCAAAGTAAGTTGGATGCATGTCTTTTCAAGGTCCTGAGCTGATGATAATGAATAGCTGAGCTTACCACAATTATAGGAGGTCCATCTACAACCGTGTCTGCTGCTCTCCCACAGTCACGCGATTCTAGCCAGCTGGTAAATGTGCCTGCTTCAGGACACGCTACTTCGCAACACTTCAAGGCTACGCCTGCCACCACAACACCAAGCTCGAGAGATCAAGAACCAGCCATCTCAAATGGCAATGCAAATGGTCAGCGCCAGAAGACACCTCGTCCTCGCCCGAAGCCGACCGTTGCTAGGAGGCCAGTAACTCGCAGCAGAAACAAATCAACGGACAGTCCTACAGAAACTCCAGTCACGTTTGAAAATGCAGGCCCTCAGATTCCAAACATTCCCAGGCTCTTTCAAGGCACGAACCATATCAAGACTTACTACAACGACTCTAACGATGTTTTCAAGAGGCTTAATACGATTGAGCCACAATCAGAAGTTAATTTCGTCTCGGCTTTCATCAGTGGTATCACCGATCCAAAGATCAAGAGCAGGTTGATTTCTGAGTTGCAGCAACTTCACCCGTCTCGAAACAGGAAGGATGGAAGAATTGAGGTTCTTTGCGATTGGGATGATATTCCGGAGGGATTGAGAAAAGCAGGATTGTTGAGCCCAGCAAAGGAGACGTCTCGCAGAAAACACAGAGTTCTAGGCGACCTGAGCGACTTGGACTTTTGAGTGGAAGGAACACTAAATGCGGATAAAGGGAGAGGGGGGGCAGATATGCTTCAGGCGGAGGATTACTAGTCTCAGTTTCGACAATTTTGGTAAATCATAGCTTCGCAAGGTTGCTATACTTTACTTGCATATAGTTTTATGATTATGTATTAGCATAGCAAAGTGCTTCTTCAAACACAGATGATATGCAGATTAGCACTTAACATGACGCGTCAATAGAAATTAGAGTGGGGATTTAATAAGTGACATTCTGCTGTGACGGCTTCCGTTGCGAAACATCCGGGTTTGGATAAATGACATATTAGAATAGCATGTGTTGATAGAATTCGTGGGTTCAGAATTCAAGTCGAAGAACGTGGTTGCCAAAATCAAGGCACGGCACTGGCAGGTTGTTCTAAAGAATTAACCAGGACCAACCAGCATTCAAGAAAATTCTGATAAGAATATGCTTTTAGTCAGGAAATCTATGCTCAATGACTTCTTTAAGTTGCAAATGCAATACATCCCAATTCTAGTACTCCACATAACTTGATCGTCGTTCTGCTAGACTCAAACCCTCTCCAATTCTGCCCTCACGATCCTTGGCGTGACGCTCTTTGCCACGCCTCCAGCACCAATCGTAATCAAGAACTTGTTGTTGCCAACAGTTCCCTGATAAAGACTATCAACGTCAACCCAAGTGGCACAGACAAATTCGAAAGTGCCTTTGAACGCATCTACACCCCGCAGTGGGTATGATGCCCTGAACCCGATTTCCACATTTCCGTTCTCCAGGACGTTCTTGAGACCTGTAGGATAGAAACGAATCTCGGGTGCTGTGAGAGAGAATTTATCATATCCGTTCCATTACTGACCCAGCTCGTGACTCCAAGGCCGGGGTTTGTTGCATCGATGGTGATAGTAATGCTTGAGTTGAGACTCTTCTCTGGGCTGATATATACATCAGCATACAGCAAATCAGTCTCTTCTCTTGCCGCTGTCTCAATCGAGGTTAGAAGCGTGTCAGTGATCAAATTTACAAGTATCACGTTATCGGTAGTTAGATTTGCTCCAGAAGAAAGAATAGAGAACCCGACATGATAATCAGGTATGAGAACAAACAGAGAGGAGAATCCAGGGAGGTCTCCTTCTTTAGTGTAGAGATCCATGACACGGTTGTTCGGAGAAATTTGAACGCGACCGACTTCCCAAGGGCCGCCGGCCGCCGACGGCGTTAAAAGGATTTGAGACAAACTCACGGGGCTTGAGCCAGCGACGAGTGATGGCCGGTCTGATGGGGGTGGGGCTGAGGATGCCTCGCCAAATACTGGTCAGATAGTTTGTTGAACTGAACATTCCACCTGCTCTGTGGTTCGTTAGTGAATTGTACCCTTGAACGGAAAGGATGTCTTACGGAGATTCGTCGCCTGTGTCGAAACCCCAAAATGAGCCGTCGGGAATAATTCCTGACGAATTGGAAGTGGGCACTGTCCAAGAGGACCCCGTCAAATTGAGACGAGCGATCAGTTTATCATTCACGGAAGTTGTGAGCGCGACACCGGTGAGGTTCTGCGAGACGTAACCCAGGATTTGGAAAGCTACATTGTAGTAGATTAGAGCAGTCAAGGAGGCATAAACAGGATGGCGTTTGGGGAATTCTTCGAAAAATTGCGCTCGTGTACAGAACGGTCCACCTGCATATACAGCTTCCTGGATGGCATTCAATAGCACTAGACCAAGGGCTAATGGATCGTCCACTGGACAGAATTTGCCCCCAATTGTTCCAAAGCTTTCCCAATCCGTCCAATATCCGTCATGTGAGATGGCAACTCGCAGATTATGATTTCATCCCATGCCACGTTATCCAGTGGGTTTGCGGTAGAATTCAGAATCTGTGCAGCTTCCAGAAGTTCCGGGGCATAATTCGCAACCGGATCATTGAATCTGGTATCTCCTGCCGAGATGAAAAATGTGAAGACTAATGAACTTTGTCAGGCTGCCAATTCTTAATACAGTATTTGAGTAAACAGTCTTCACTCCATACTGGTATGTTGCCACAGCGGGAGAGGTGAAGTGAGTTGTGAAGAGCGGAGCCGACTCGTAGATCGAGAATAACTAAGGCGCAGGAGGTATTGGCTGAATGGAAGGCTCATATGATATGCTGCTGGTGGAGATTGCTCACTGAAGCAATTGAGTGAAATTTAAGACTGTGGATTGAAAGGTTCTGCATGAAGACATATTGTTGGGAGGAGGAAAATCTGGCCCTATTAATGGTCATAATGGCTGAGCATGAGCTGTGAGATGGTGAAGAGTACCCAGGAACAAGATGCCGTAAGACTGTATTGCGAACATCATCATAACCTAATACAAGACAGAAATGTAACACACTTGAAGAATAGCGCTGCTGGAAAGCAGTAGTTTTCTGACAAGCAAAGAAGATTGAACTAGGAATAAGTAGCAGCACCTAAACAGCATTATATACATTTCAAAGGACCGAACTTTGCAAGTACTTGATATCAGCAATACCAGTGAGCACAGAATTAAGTAGACCATTACAAAAATTTGCTGAAGCCTGAAGTCCCAGAGAATTGATTGAGATCTTTGACTGCAGTTCTTCTCGGAAGAGCAGGAAGTGTACGAAGCAGCCAATAGCATAAATAACAGGAAAATTCTTCTAGCCAGAGATTACCTCAAGGCTGACGACTTCGCAGTTGGGCATACTCAATAGCAAAGACCCTTCGAGTTGCAGGGTGCCATGTGTCAGCCAAATTGCCGGCGGATGTTCTACTTCGCCTTAACAGCTTATGTACACGCAACCCGATTGGCGAGTTCGTACAATATTGTTGTTGAAGCTTGCTAGAGAAGAGAACCTAAGCATCATCATTTTTTAGCACTCCAAATAAATCCGAGAATATTTCCAGACTTGGTACGAGATCTAACTCTTAAACGCCATAAATATCAAGGCCCAGCTTTGCCGAGATCCTAACGCCGCCACTGTGTTGAACAAATTATACAATGACCAACCGAAGTTATGAAGCGCCATCTTCTGGTAGGTCGTCGATAACCTTCGTAACAATTTCAATCAGTTCGTTCACATCTGGCCTCTCTGCTGGCTCAACTTTTAAGCACTTCTTGACCACGTCTCGAATGCTTTCACTGATCTCGCTGTCCTCACTCTGCCCTTGTTGATTTGTTGCCTTTTTCTTACCCCCAGCACCCTCGTCTGGAAATCTCCAATCTCCTCCAAGGACACAAAGACTTAGGCTACCTCCAGTCTCATCGCTCCGCATTTCGAATGGAGACTTGCCGACCAGACAAGCGTATAGTGTGCACCCCAATGACCATATATCAACCTTGGTATCAATTATGCTTCCTGTTTTGACATCAAACAGTTCAGGAGCGCGGTATGGCATTGTCGAATGCTCAGCCGCCTGGTCTTGGACAGCCAGTGCGAGTGATCTCGACGTGATAGGAACCGGCGAGGGTGCTAAAGAACCAAGATCCATGAGAATTGGTTGTTCGCCATCATCGTCAATCATGATATTTCCTGCAGAATTCAGCATTTGTCAAGCCTAAGTTTTAGCGTCGTCTGCTTACCTGGCTTGATGTCTCTGTGTGCATATGCTCTGATATCACCAGCAGCAACACCCTCCTGGCTCCTAGACACTTCTCCTTCCATCAACGGCTCTTGTTGCTCACTGTCCAAGTCATGGTCTGCTTTTGCTGCCTCATCTCGTACTCGTTTTGCGTTCTGCTGATTACCATCGCTCCCAGGCCCTTTGACCTTATAATAGTGCATTGCCTGTAAAGCTCTGCAAACCCCTAAGAATAGGACCATGAGACGCCTCTCTGGGATCTTTGTATGATTGACCAGGTTCGCATTTATGATGTCCTGAAGATTACCACGACGATAGTATGGAAGCAGGATATACACCGTTTTGGCGCCAGGATCGGATCTGTCGGCTTGAACGCAATAATCTACGCTGTGAATGATGTTTGGGTGTGGTGAAAAGAGGGCGTAAGCTTCCACCTCTTTCATCGCCTGCGCAACACTTTCCTGCCCAAAAGGACATCTTATTTTCTTCAACGCATATAGAGCTTCATTGCTTGTGTCTTGGACTAGGTAGACATAGGAGAACCCTCCCTAGAAAGGCACAATTAGCATCTTAGGGTTTGAGGAAACGCTGTGCTTACTTCGCCCAAGAGTCGCAGAATCTTGAAACTCCTGTTGTTGATCTTCAATTGCGGAGAGCCGGGGAAACAAGAGAAGCAGTTGGTAAGAGTGTACACGAAGTCCTGAAGGTACTGCGCCATTGCGACAGGTTTGTGGTGATGTATCGTTCTACACTGAAGCTCCCGCTCCGAGAGCTCTCCTCGCGTTGTGCGGGCAAACTTGATGAAACCGTAACAGAAGACAGGACTGCAGGGGCTCACAACGATTGAGATTGGCCTGAAGCTCAAGAAATCAGGAGAAGCGTGCCACAGATGTAGAGTTCAATATTGTTTCTTTGGTTCAACATGGTCAGGAAGTTTAAATTTAGGTACACGTTCACCTTCTCTGGGCGGCCGGCCAGCGGATGCGCCTCAGCCACAATGTTTGTGGCTGGCCGCAGCACCTACACCTACCCATGCGCAGCAGACTGTGGATAATCAATGATCAGAGCTGCCACATGGCTAGAATTGGGTTATGAACATAAGGGCGTTAGTTGGAAAGAGATAACCATATTATACAGTACATGTACATGAAGCAATTCACTGCAAGAAAGAAGTCTCGCCTACAGGGATCATCTCACATCTCACACTCGGCTTCTTGCGGGGTAGGTTTGAGCTCGACATCTGCCTGCCTGTTCCAGCCATGGACTCGTCATTCCATCTTCAATCACGTCGTTGACCGACAGACCAACACTTCTACGGCTTCTACAGCTTCTACAACTTCTCAATTCTTCTTCGACTGCGGATCAGGATGACGGTTCGCGCCAAGAAATTCACACCGGAGGTGCTCCTCAGTGCCCCGCGTCGCTCTTCTGCCATCCCCAATCACAAAGGAACGCTCGCCCTCTTCACGGTCTCAACGTACTCATTCAGTTCTCACTCCAAAACCTCCGAGATCCGTGTCCTAGACATAAAAACTGGTCAGACTAAACTTGTCACTAATGATGTTCAAGCGAGCGAGCCAACATGGCTTGGTGAGAAGAACCTCGTGCTCTGGTTGAAGGGAGGAGAGAAAGGCACTACACAACTTTTGCTGGGCGATGCCGACAACTTGGATCTTAAGTAAGCCACTTGTGCCTATTACATTTCACTGAGCTAATGAGCAGACCCGAGACTGTAACTTCGTTCAATGGCTCCGTTGCAAACCTCAAGATCACGAAGATTGAACCCGAAGCCTTTGCTCTTGTTGTTACCGGCCTTGCCACTCCTTCTGGAAGTCTCTATAATCCAGAGACAGCAGAAAAGCCCAAGTCTACTGGTAGAGTATATTCGAAGTTGTTTGTGGTAAGTACTTTCTCATGACAAATTGCATATTACTTCTGCGAGGTTGGAGCCCGAGTGTCCATTAAGAGGTCGTCACGCGTTCGACCGCGCGCCTTACAAGCTTGAATTATTCCACTTTCAGAATTTAATAGGTTGTTCTTGAGTTCTGCGAAGCTAATTTTCTGGACAGAGACAATGGGATAGCTACGTGACAGAGAATACTAACTCAATTTGGTACACGACATTAAAGATCAAGAAGTTAAGTGGGGCTTCCACCACGACAATAGGATCGTTGCGGAATGCTCTTGCTGGCTCTGCAGGTTTGGAAAGCCCGGTCCCACCGTATGTCAACACCCCCAATATTTTCTCCCTATTTGAAGACCTCATGAATCGTGATGCATCCGAAAATCCGAAAAATGGCTTGAGATGAGGAATTCAAGAAGAGAGCTGACTCGAACCTTTTCAGCTTTGGAGGTGCAGGTGATTTCGATATTTCTAAGAATGGAATTGTGTTTGTGGCCAAGGATCCTAAGATCAACGCTGCAAACTACACCAAGACCGATCTTTATTTCATTCCCCTGGATTTCACAAAATCCAACACACCATCTCCACAAATTGTGCAGACAGGCAACTTGAAGGGCTATAGTGCCAGTCCGGTCTTCTCTCCTGACGGAAAATCTGTTGCCTTCACCCGGATGAAGAGCATTCAGTATGAGAGTGACAAACCTCGTTTGCTCTTTATCCCGGATGTTACAGATCTTACGAATGTACAAGAATTCTACGAGACAACAGATGGAGAAGGCGGGTGGGATTCGAGACCTGAAAGCATCTCGTGGAGCTGGAATGGCGAAGAGCTGTACGTGACGGCCGAAGAGAACGGCCGAGGGAAGCTCTTCAAACTTCCAGCATCACCACGCCATGCCAAAGATCTGCCAAAAGCAATCGTTAGCGATGGTACTGTCACCGAAGTCAAGGTTCTTCCGGACAATCAAATTCTGGTTAGCAGCAATTCCCTAGTGGACAACAGTACTTATTTCGTTCTGGATCCCAAGACTGATGCAAGCTCATTGGCTTCCTCCAATTCAAAATTGGGTAGAGCATTTGGACTCTCACAAGACCAAGTCGATGAGTTCTGGTTTGCCGGAGCAGAAAATTATAATGTGCACGCCTGGGTACTCAAACCCTCCAACTTCGACAAGTCCAAGAAATATCCCCTTGCCTTTCTGATTCACGGAGGGCCGCAAGGGGCCTGGAACGAAGGCTGGTCTACGAGGTGGAATCCGGCTGTCTTTGCAGAACAGGGCTATGTGGTGGTAACTCCGAATCCGACAGGAAGCACGGGATACGGGATGGACTTCCAGAATGGCATTAAGAACCAATGGGGTGGCAGACCTTATATCGACCTCGTTAAATGCTTCGAGTACATTGAAACTAATTTCTCCTACGTCGATATCAACAGAGCCGTAGCACTTGGAGCAAGCTATGGCGGTTACATGGTCAACTGGATCCAAGGCCACCCCTTGGGTCGCAAGTTCAAAGCTCTCGTTACCCATGATGGTGTGTTCAGTACTTTGAACCAATATTCTTCTGAGGAGCTGTTCTTCCCCCATCATGATTTCGATGGAACGCTCTGGGAAAACAGGGAGAACTACGAAAAGTGGGATCCAGCACGCCATCTTGCAAATTGGGCTACACCCCATCTGATCATCCACAACGAGTTGGATTATAGGTTGCCAATCGCCGAAGGACTGGCACCCTTCAATGTGCTACAGACAAAGGGGATCGATAGCAAGTTCTTGACATTCCCAGACGAAAACCATGTAAGCAATCTCTTAGGCATGAGAGTAGTATAAACTGACAAAGGCTTGAGTGGGTATTAAAACCCGAGAATTCCTTAGTCTGGCACAAGGAAGTGCTATGCTGGATTAATAAGTACAGTGGAATCGAGGAAGAAAATTTGACCGCAGGTGTCTCCAGACTCAGCATTTAAAGCATGAACAGGAAAGCTATTAGCCAACAAGAGGACTAACAGAAGGAGGCCATAAAGCACACTTGGCTTGCCACTTGATTTTCACCAATAAAAAAAGCGTTTTTTACACAAGACTAATTGTATGATCTTATGATTATTATTGCATGCATTCGTCGGTTCTAGGTTTATCCAACCAGCAGGAGCAATTGTGCCCATGGATTAGACGGAACAAGTTGAGAAGAGGACCTCAAAGAGCGTTAGCCTGAGAATTCAAGGATTCGTTA
This sequence comes from Hyaloscypha variabilis F, assembly GCA_002865655.1. Classification (NCBI taxonomy): domain Eukaryota; kingdom Fungi; phylum Ascomycota; class Leotiomycetes; order Helotiales; family Hyaloscyphaceae; genus Hyaloscypha; species Hyaloscypha variabilis. The sequence goes on along the minus strand of KZ613946.1, from coordinate 1,425,782 downwards.
CTCGCAGCCCTCATCTTCAGTATCTTGTCCCTGAGAAGCTTTTCTTTCAATTCGCGCGCTTGTCTCTTCGGATCTTGCATCTGGTGCCATCGAACAGGTCAGCCTAACCGAAACGGCTTCAAGAGTAGCACGCAGCCTAAAGAAAGTACCCTTATGGTGTTATTGATTACGGAGCGCCACCAACCTCGTTGGACTCAAGCCCCGAGCGTTTGGTACTTTTGATTTCATGGCGTGGGGATCCCCTGTCGCTTTCTTCTCCAGAATCAGCTTTCCTGTCTCTCTTAATATCACGTGAAGAGGTAGAAGAAGTGTTGCGTCGCCTCTTGCTTGCTGGTTCATAACGCTGAATAGACCGGCGACGCTTTCGATCCCTTCCACCACGGCTCGAGCTTCTAGAAGGACTTCGGCGGCGTCTTCTACTAGGGGGAGTAATGCTTCGACTGTTGCTTCGTGTTAGCCGGCGTTCACGACCTCTGACCCGCGTATCCGTATAATCTTCCTCGACGTCCGGGGAAAGCCTTTCTCGGCTGCGAGATGCCCTTCTGTGAGGGGTCCGACTAGGCGATCTGGAGGGGGACCGAGATACGGAACTGGTATTACGGCGAGTACGTCGAGATCTAGGCGGAGGAGATGGGCTAACAGAGTCCGAGGTAGCTCTACGTTTCGATGGCCTTGGGGAACGCGAGCGCGAGCTTCTGGATGGAGTGGATGATCTTCGACGTGGTGCCCGGTTTGGACTTCTTCCTCTTCCCCGTCCTCCGCGACCTCTATAGGTGTTTCCTCGTCTGTCGGGTGTTCTGGATCTCCGGCGAGGAGAAGGAGAGCGTGACCTGGAGGGAGAATGCGGACGACGGCGAGGTGGAGTACGAGAGTTGGATCGTACAGCAGAGGGCGATCGAGAGTCGGAGGTAGCTCTGGCACGGTGGTTTCGTCGCGGTCCTCCTCGGCCACCGGGAACATAAGAATCTGATTCCCTTGGAGGCCCTCTGAATGAGCCTCGATCTCGTGAATCGCGTCTTCTTGGTGACCTAGAGTATCGCGGGCCCCTACGGTCAAAGCCTCTCCCATTGCCACGATCGAAATCTCTATCACCACGTCCTCCTCTCCAATTATCGCCGCCTCTTCCACCACGACCACGGCGATCACCTCTGTCGCCACGGTCACCACGATCGCCACGTTCTCGAGTTCTGACACTGTTAATCTCCTGCTCTCGACGTTGTTCATCCTCTCTTCGCACCCGTGCCTCTTCGGCTGCCTTTTCGGCCTCAATCTGCTGTCACATTAGCGGCAGTTATGCAGAGGTAAGCTTCTATTATTCCAACCTTTTCCTGTATGAGCTCTAGCTTCTTGGCTTCAAGTAGTTCTTTGGGAACTCCTTGGGGATTTGATTGGGCACTTAGGCATAACTTCCAAAGTTCCTTGCAGAACGCCGCTGTGTCTTTTTCGAGGAACCCGGTCAGCTGAATTTGCATCTTCTTGATATCAGGCTAGTGTTCGTATTAGTATTGTTCCAACACATAATGAACAAGGGTCGGAAGCAGGTATTGCAATTCGTTCCAGAGCGCCCAGCACAGTTGTCAGCCCAGGATTGACATACAAAGCGTTCGCCTTCGACGAGATTGAAGCATAACTCGATCACAACATCGTCTTCATTCCCAAGTATCTCTGCGATCTTGCCTGCGATCCACCTGGAGACGTTAGCTTAGATCAAAATTGTTCCAGCAGTCATACGAACTTCTTCATGACCTCCACATTAACCTTTTGCATATCAACCTTTTGACTGAACTCCGGAGGGAACTTCGTAGCCCTCAAGAGCTTCGCATCGACGCTGGTCGCCATTGTGAGCTGCGGTGTCTGTCGTGTTCTGTCAAATATCGATGTTGATGAACCAGGAGGGTTCAGAGCATTCATAAGTCGTTCACGAGGCTCGAGGCTGAAATCGCAAGCGAGAATGGTGGCGCCAGCGACGGTGGCGCTAAAATTTCAATGCCTAAAGTCAACTTGGACCATTTGCTCACTCCCCTGACATTTTTACTATTACCGTTCATGAAATGCTTGCTTTCTTCAAATGTACCAACAGCCCATTGCACAAAAAAAATTTGTTCTCCGAAAGCATAACATAGCAACCTAGTCAAGTCATAAATTCCAAGTGCTTCAGCATTTGTTTGTCTTCCCAAAAACCTTATCGCTCCATTGCATTGCGGTACATTTTGCGAATGCCCCTGAAGTTCAGCCATTCGTATCCTCTCTGCAAGCGTATATCAAGACCATCTGGCTCGGAATATCGAGGAATGATGTCGCTGTTCGATTTCATGGTAAGGTAGCTTGGATTGGAAGGAGCCTCCGAGCACTTGTCTATTTCTATGGCTATGAGAATAGCAAGTGCGAATCTTAATACGATTCAATTTAAGAACGCAATTTCTTCCTTGTTCGATCTCCATCCATTCATCATCTCGTCATCTCTTAACTCCCACACTCTTTCATAACGGTACTCTTAATCATGGATGCTCTGCGACGTCTGTCCTGGACTCAGTCCCTTCGAACCAAACGTCCACAGAGCTCGCAGTCATCCCAAACGTTTCCTTCGGCCACCTTATCTGGCTCCGTCAGAGACATCGTCCATCAATTCGAAACAAATCAGAAGCACCCTCGACTGATCTCCTCAGAGATGACCCACCCAGTGGACTCGAGTGGCCGTTCCCTGATCCCCAATCGTGCTTCCAGCTATTCACGAGCTGCGAGCCCTGCTTGGGAGACTAAGGAGCTAGAGCAAATGTCACCGAGAAAAGTGGTTAAGTTTGAAGGGGAAAGCATCCTGGGCTCTTACCTGCAACTGCCTGCTCTACCCAAAGGTTTAGGAGGAAATTTCGGTCCAGATCTCATCGAACGCTTTGCGCATTCCCGACTTACTCTTGCAGTAGACTCCGCAGCCGATGACAGTGATGGACTTCCACCCATTCCTGATACACCTGCTGGCTATGCTCGCTTTGGCTTCATAAGCACAGAGTCCTTCAACACCGCTGTCAAAGATCTGGTTCAAGAGAATCCAGATACCCCAATTGGCGGTAAAGCAGCAGCGCCAATGACGAGATCATTCAGTCTTGGCACAAGGGCCATCAACGGCAGCAGCTTCTACTTGGATGCACCACAGTCCGATGTCTTACTTCCACAGACCACACCAGAGGATGAGAACAAGGCTCCTCTCCGTGCTCGATCCAACGTCACTGATTCCTTCCACGAGGCCAGCGAGATCGATTTTCAGCAAAATGCCAGCCCCTCTTCTCCAGTAATGATTACGGCTCCTCAAAGTCCTTGGGCCAGTAGAAGAAATGGCCTAACCTCATTTTCCGTCGACGGACCTGGAGCTGGAGGCAGCGATGTTAGAGATTTCGCTCAGCAGCCTTCTGAGAGGACTAGGTGTCCTTCTCTGCCCGATTGTTGTGTCAGCCCTAGAAGCCTGGCCTCAGACGTCTGCTGCTACAACGCGGACGCGAGCGGCGCCAAAGAAAATCCGCGAGCCGCACCATACTTGGCTTTGGGTCCTGTTCCAGAATTTGACTTGGACAAGACCAATGCTCGAGATGTGGCTGGCATACCGGTAGTATCAAATGGAGCGATAGGTGCAGGAGGAGTACCTAATGCCCAAGGCGTTATCATAGATGAAGTTGGTTCGAAAGGACCGGATGCCCTTGGTTTGCCGCAAGCTCCAGTCGGTATAGAGGGTGTCGAGATCGAAGGTCCAAATGTTCCTCTCAACTTGCCTCAAGCTCCAGAAATTGGGGTACCAATTGATGGTACAGGCCAATTGCTTCCTCCAGGAACACCCCCCAAGCAGGAGCGAAAAAGAAAGAAGATCATTCGTGGTGTTCAGAAGGTCATTCGCAAGGGAAGACGCGCGACACTCAGAAAACCAGTCTTGGCAGTGTTGGTTGGCAGGAAACTTTCTGGGCCAACATCAAACGCACTGAAGTTAATTTCCAAAGATGTCCCTATCGATATTGGTGACCTGGCAGGCGCGGTACGACCACCAGCTCCCGTTCCTGGAGCACCCACCTAGCAAAGACAGATGAGTGAAAGCTTACGCCAGCGGTTGGAAGAGCTCGAATGGACTATCGGGGTTGAAAGGGAGCTGGATGATGTGGTTTGGGAGAGAAATTGGAATTTGTCTTAAAGTGCCGCGGTCATTCTCATTGTCCTTCAGAGGTCCCAGCGGTTGGCTGTTCTCCCTACAATTGACCTGAAATCGCAGAATCTCTCCCTAAGTTATACGCCTTGTGATCCAAAACACCCAATGAACTCGTGGTATAGCCTTAAGCGCCAGCAATGCCAAATTCAGAAACAAAAGCACCCGGTTACTGCCCGATCTTCATTGATCAAACCCCCAGATGTCTTGCTCTTGCAGCCTTCTCCCTTTCCTCGAGCTCTTTGTCCGCATATCTCTCGACCACAGCACCAACTCTTTCCTTTGCTCTGGTCAAACCCGTATCGCCCATCTCTTTGAACTTTCCCCTCATTTCAAAAAGCTCCATTAATGTCCTCGCACGGTTCATATCTTCATCTAGCTGTTCCTAAAGAATAGATTAGTTCCGATCTATCTCAAGCTTGTATCAAACTCAGACGGGAAGATAGTAACTCACCTCCTCGATGGGAGCCGGTGTTCCAGCACCACTACTAGTTCCACTTGTCTTTCCACTCCCATCCTTCAGTATGAGGCCCTTGCCAAAGAAGCTTCCGCCTGAATCAAGCCTAGTCAATCCTGGAGGAGATTTAGGCCCTACAATCCTCCTCCCCAGTTTATCAAATCTCGGCGGATCAGGGAGTGAAGTTCTAGATCTCCTTTGCGTGGTGGACGCGAGGGTCTTGTGCGCGGAGAGGAGGGCTATGGCTGCATTGGGATCCTATCATGTTCCTATGTTAGAATGTGGAGAGGTGAGGGCTGTGGGATGTGGGGACGTGGACACGGGATGTGGAGGATACTTACGGCATTCTGGAGCGTCTGCAAATCCGCAATAATCTGCGCGAATTGCAAGCTCTCCGTAGCAGACATTTTTTTCTCGAACAGTGGCAATATATGTTCTATTGAAGTCGGAACCAAAGACGGTAGTTGTTGGCGGAACTGCAGTCTTCAATTCGCTGCATCTCCACCCGAGAAATGCAACCAAAGCCCGGTCCCCACTTCTCGTCCACCTCTAACTCTGTCCAAAGGCCGCATGGCTTTCCACCACCACACATCAGGGACGGGTAAATAAGACCCCTCTCTCCCATTTTCCTCATCATGTCACTCTTCTTTCGACGCAGTATCTCTTCAATGGCTTCTCTCAAAAAGGCTTCCAAGGTTGTGTGCATTGGGCGGAATTATGCGTGAGTTCCCCCTCCCACTCTCCGAAGCCAACATAGCAAGGCTGAAATTCTTTGCAGCGACCATATTACGGAGTTGAGCAGTGCGCGGCCAAAGCAACCATTCTTCTTCCTGAAGCCTGCGTCGTCGATACTTGCACCCGGTGAGGGTCCGGTGATCAGGCCAAAGGGTGTGGATCTGCATTATGAGGTCGAATTGGCTTTGATCATTGGCAAGCAGGTCAAGGACTTGGAAGCAGAGGATGAGAAGGGTGCTTTTGATGCAATTGAGAGTAAGTTTCTATCGCTACTTTTCCAATTGAGAAAAGCTCCTTACAGTGACAGGTTATGCGATGAGCATCGACATGACTGCCCGCAATGCCCAGAACGAAGCAAAGAAGAAGGGCCTCCCTTGGTCCATTTCGAAAGGATTCGATACCTTCCTCCCAGTCAGCCAGATCATTCCCAAATCTGCGATTCCAGATCCTCACAACGTCGAAATATACCTCACGGTCAACGACAAGATCAGACAGAATGACTCGACAAACTTAATGCTGTTCCAGATTCCGCGAATGCTCAGTGATATCTCGAAGGTCATGACCTTGGAGAAAGGAGACATTGTGATCACTGGAACTCCCAAGGGAGTGGGTTCTGTTGTGCCAGGCGATATAATGAGAGCTGGCATTAAGGTTGGAGGAAAGGAGATCGAAGAGGGGAAGATTGAGGTAGGCGTCGAGGAATCCACAAGCACATATCAGTTCGCGGAGACATAGACAACAGTTTGTAAATAATTGTACATTGGATACCCGCCAGAACTCTAGAGCTGCGAATTTCCCAAAACTCGTTTCGTTTCATAGTTCATGCCAGATTCGGATCCTGAATCTCTCCAGGCTTTGGAGCAGACTCGGCCATAACCCCACAGTTCTTGCACTTTCTCCGCTCCTCGCTGTCCTTGAATCCATTGACTGCCTCCTTAATTTGCGTGCCCAAGTCTGTGCAGTGGAACGCAGCTTCATCCACCACGCTGTGACAATTCGTGCAGTACCACCTCAACCTATCTAGCGAGTCTTTCGGCCTGGATTGTTCCAGCACAATACCCACAGTATTTGCAAAGCGGACGGGGTTATGTGGTGTGTTGGGGGGCAGGAGGAACATTTCGCCCTCGCCGATGATGATGTCCCGGAAGCTGCCTTCGTCGACCACCTTCAGCATCATCGCGCCCTTGTATTGGTAGAACCACTCAGCCGTTTCGTTGATGTGGTAGTCCGTGCGTGCATTTGGGCCTCCTACGATCTGGAAGATATTAGAATCTATAGCTGGAGTTGCCAGAAAGCTGACTCACCATGACAGTGACATCCTCATTGTAAACGCAGTAATTGTTGATCGGAGGCTTCAAGAGGTGAGAGTTTTCCTCGAGCCTGGTGGAGAGTCAGTAATTTGCTTTAGCATTTGGGAAGCTTCGTATTACCATTTTGGCAGATTCAGCGGAGTGGAAAGCATTTTGATATGTTGTTGTTTGAGGAAGCTTGCTGTCGATATGGTGGGGTCATGATCTCGGTTTGTTGCCCCTCCATTTATAATTGCCCGGCCGGCGGCATAGATCCGCTTCCGCTTCCTGCTCCATGTCCTACAGACTCTTCAGCGGCTCAACCGGATAAGATTACATCACTGAGCATCAAGAGAGAAGTGGTCTAATTATGACTCTGAGTGGTACGCTTATTGTACATTCGTGACAATGGAACGTCTGGCCCTATAGCGAAGTCTAGTCAATTCCAAACCAACGGGCCTTATCGCTTAAGGTTACGGCCCTTTTTGTGGTGCCGAGGTTCTTGCTACCTACTTGGTAGTCTCCTTCCAGAGCGTGATTGGCCAAAGTTTTTCATTCTACCACCAGGATATGGTAGAATTTGTCCGAGTCTGTTAACTTGTACCATGGCTTTGATTACATCCCACCCTGTGCCTAACAGCTCTCAGTACACTTTTTCTTTCGGCTCTCCATTTCCACCCAGAACACTTGACGCCTCAGATACATCCTTGGTACGATAGCTGAAATCCACTTCGCCGACCAGCTCTTTCACATGATCCACGATCCTGTTGATCGAATCTGCCATGCACCTCTGAGCGACCTCTATGACTGCAATTGCTCGGAATCCCGGCTCGTTGAGATTGTGGAGATCAAGAATGTGTGCTTGTTCGTCGACTAATGCATCCGAAGAAAAGCGAGTATTAGTGGGCGCCTTGAGGTAGGGAGGAAGAGCGTGACCATTGAGAACGGACGCCGAGAGAAGCGCAAGAAGAGACGTTATTTTGTGGGATGCTTCATCGCTGTCGGGTCTCGACTTCGCAAACTCGGAAAGCCATGCCGATGTTTGAGGATTTTCTCTCGTAGTCCTGAAACTTTCTGATGCGTATGAAATGATAGTGAGATAGTTGACCTCACTGAATCCGACGGTTTTGTTAGCATTCGATTTTTAAGAGTTGCCCATAGATCCCATTACAATAACTTACTCTTGAAGCTCGTCAATGATGCCCTTGTAAACATTCTTGGGAAAATCGCCACCTAACCGTGGTTCCCACCCAAGAAATGAAAGATTCTGCCTCATCGAGTTGATCAACACTATCTGCTTGGCTAATATCTTGTGACGCAATTTAGAAAGTCTCCGACTCGTGTCTCCTTCTGGTTTCGTTAACCGTTCGTCGACAGTTGCGGTGACAGCACTGAGATAGTTGGCGAGTAGATACAGAGAAATTCCAAGGTCTCTACGAAGGACAGACCCCTCGGTGATAGGAACAGGGAAGATAGTCCATATGTAGGCCACAAAGCATCCGCCAGCCACTGTAAGAAGTCGGAATGGTGCTAGTTCGTAGATAGGATAGAACTCCTGCCCTGTGGCTGTTGCAACTGCGATTCCTATTACACGGACTTGTAACTCGTATCCTACCGAGGAGGTCAGTTAAAGTTCCAAATATCAGCGAGTACACTCACCAATGACCAGAACATGAGTCAATGCACCTGCAACAATTGCTACGAGAAACCGGGGAAACTTTGCTGCGAAGTAGAAATAAAACAACAGGAAGAAAAAGAAAAAGACAATAACACCAGGTGTCTTTCCATCAACCATGTACCAATTTATGTAAGATCCTATCATTCCAAAGGTGGTGCAAACCGTATTCCCAAGCATGTTGAAGACTGCACTCCCTGATGTTGGACTCATCCCGATGGCTATCATGACCAAGGCCCACACCACTCTCTGTTTCACGAAGAAGGCGTGGGTATTCTTCAGATAAGCCATGATACCGATGCTCATCACTGCAATAGTAACCCGGACACCGAACCTTACGATATCACTCCCCAGGAATTTCGGAATAGCTCTAAGCCGGTCGCCCAATGCTTGCCGAGCATTCTTGGGAGGCAAATGCTCTGGATCTTTCGGAGTCTGAAGAGAGTCTCCAAGAGTGACTGTTTCTCCAAATCCTTCCATTTCTTCTGTATCCGGTCCAGGCTCATCACCATTTATAAGACCCTGAATGATCCGTACCAAAGTCTTATAAGCAGGCCAGATGAAGCGCTTCTTTGCCATTGTTCCATCCGCAACCTTCGACTCTGCAAACCGGACAATTGCTAGAATGGCAATTGCAGTCGAGTAAAGCAAGTACTCCATGTAAAGAACGACGTGCAGCCGTTTTGAGGCTACTATGTCTCGTCGTTCATTGCCAGAGCTGGTATCATTTTGATTTGCTGGTGGCACCGGATGCTTCATGGTGTCTTTGAAAACAGAGTTCAATCCTTTCTCCTGAGCCCATCGTTGAAGCTCGGAAGATCTCTCTTTCCTGAAGTCGCGCACCTTTTGTTCCAAATAATCTCCAAATTTGATATCTCCTGGTTTAGGCACATCCGTTCCGGCTTCCACATCGCCTGGCGCCTTCGTTTTCGGACTCGGTACGAGTCCTAGCAGTAGTAGGGTATGCAGAATACTCTCGTCAAGGATCTGGACAACAGTCTCGAATGCCATCGAAAGACCCTGAAACAACTCTTCCCAGCCATTCTGCTCCAATTCAGAGCTACTTTCGGGCTTTTGATTAGGTTGAACCCTGCCAAAGTGACAATGGGACCTTTCCGCGATATCTGCAATGGTAGAAAGGCCGGTGATTGGAATCATGATATCTCTGAGCAGCCCATGTACCATGTGGATGTCCGTTTCGAGTAAATGCCCAAAAGCAATCTCCCGTTTTGCGAACATAAGATCTTCTCGGAGTTTGGCTCCCAATGAGAGAAGGCCTGATGATGCTGATCTTAGGGCCGCAACCTTCTTGTCGTATGCCGCTTCGTAGCTTGCTGTGTTGGCATCCTCAGGCCTTCCGGACGCTGAACGCGACATCACTTGGATGAACCCCATTTGCGCTTTCAGGAGACCTCTGCAACTCTGTAAGAACCCCGTAGTTTCACCAAAGAAGACCTTTCTCGAGGATACTGGGATGACGAGTAATGAAACACCCGTAGAAATAGCTTGCCCTGTAAGAAAACTGTATAAGAGCTCCTTCAGAAACAGCTGACTGTGATAAACTGTCGCTTCCTGCGGTCCGTATATGAAACCAACCATCACGAAGACGGTATATTGAATGCCGGGAATAGTGAATACTGGTCGGAGGGCTCGAAGCACGCTTATGCAGAATATATTAAATATTAAGAAGATGGCGTTTACTGCAGAAGCGGAAGAATTGTAGCCGTTGGCAACAGCAGGCGATGCTCCAGGTGGTGTGGTATGTTCTCGAGCCTTGATACCTGCCCATTGCCCCAAACATACCATCCCAGCAGCAAAACAGGTCAGGAACTAGAATGGAGTTGTTAGATAAAGCAGTAACCAACCAATTGAAAGTGTAAGCCTGGCAGGCGCTCAACCCAGATTGGATTGGAGGCACGCACCAGTGACAAGAACAGATTCAATAAGAACTTTCCGCGAGGGAGGATCGGAACAGTCGTGACCGAGACAATGATGATCAAGTAGCCTAGATTCTGGTAATGAACAGCAACCCTTTGGCTCTGAAAAATTGCCATGCTAATGGTCGCAGCCACGGCTGGCTTAACCATTATCATCACAACAATTCCATTAATTCCCAATTTCTTCCAGGTCCGCTTTAGCAGTGGTGGCTTCTGTGCTGGAGTGGATGTTGCAGCATCGTGGACATGGTTAGGGGAAGAAGCCTCCTTGCCGTTGGTATGCCCTTCACGCGACTTTGAAATGTCGACATGCTCGAGAGAAGATGACATCGTCTTTCAAAATTTAGCAATTGTGAGAAGATATTCCTCACATGCGGTATGACATGTTCTCGTATATAGGGAAGGGAGAAGTTAAGAACTGGAGTGGAAGGTTGAAATGCCATTTTCATCGTCACGGATCACGCACGTCCATGCTGACGACGGACACAAAGCCTCCAATCAGGAAGGCAAGAAATTAAATGGGCTGATAGAAGAGGTCAATCTTCGGAGAATATTAAGCCAGAGACGTTATATGAACCAATCAATTGTTTTCGGATTGCGCTGGCATAAGAACCCTGCATGATTACTGTGCTCAGTGCATCGCCTCCCCGTGCGTTTTGGGGATAAGATAAACGTGAATGTGCAAACAGTCAGCACGCGTTGTTTTATTCAACCAGAATCAACCCAGCTGCCGGGCTCAGCACTATGTATTGCTTCGTCTGTCGAAGTTGGACTCTTGCGCCAATTTGAACTTTATAAGAAAGACCTGTCTTGCGAAAAGTCTGAGGCTACGACGAATCCGATACCTGTATTTCAACAGCCTGGACATAAACTATGCCTCTAAACTACGGCCTCAATTACCAGGCATCTTTCTTTCGTGAGGTATGACTGAGTTGATCTCTTTCACTCTAGGACAAAAACCTGTTTCATTTGCCTTGTCAAGTCAACCGTTTTGCGGTTGCAAGACGTGTCAAACGGATGGACTGCCATGGACATTTAGCAACTGGAAGCCTCTTTGGCACCAAGCACAAAATCTTCTTGTGAAGGAGTTTTGTCACTTTCTCTCCCCCTCACATTGGTTCTCAAACATACTGAGTATAAACATTGACGAAAGCGAACCGAGCTTCCGGGACGGAAATCATGGTCTCTGGATACATGAACCACCTTCAAGATATAAAGAGTATCAAAGTAATTTTCGGAAGAATACTTCGCTTCGCTTTCCTTGGCTATTGAGTTCTCCAAGTTTGGGTCAGGGAAAAGGAGTGGTTTGTCTCAAAACTCGTTTCTCCTCTCTACTTGATGGTCATGGCGAGCTCGGACTGGGTTTCTTAAAGACTTACCCGAGGCCCCAGAATAGCTCAAGTGAAAGACAACTGATCAGTCTGAAAATAGCAAAGTTGTCTCACGTGATGTAGCTTCATCAAATCAGAGTTGTCCCAGCGCACGGAGAAAAGGAGACAAGGCGATTGATGGAAGCCTCACCGCTGTTTCCACAATCGGCCCCATTGCTTCTTCTCCTTGCTTCTTGGGACTGTCGTATATGATATACCTCGTGGTTGTGTGGAGAAAGGTGAGTAAAAGCTGACGGAAACGGAAAGCTGCAGCTGCACGGCAGAGAGCCGTGTTTTTAAGGAACACGCATGTACCCCCTTCGTACCCTCCGAGGCTTCCAGACAACCTCGTGCGGTGATCACTTCTGTCACTTTCGCCTAAAGCGAAAATGCCGTGGTCAATGGTCATTGCTTCAACGAAGTGCTTGCTTTTCGCCATTGCGTATTGCGGGGTGTATTTGAGACATTGAAGAGAAATAAAGTGACAGAAACCCTCAGCGTGGCTTTCTGCAGTGATTCATCGAATCACCCTATTGCGAATCCCTGCCAAGAAACGAAGGAAGCAAAGAATCGGGGGAAGACGGAGCAGGTTTTAGGTAGGAGAAATATATACAGGAATAGATAAGAGAAAATAGATTATAGACAAAAAGTGAGGCACAGTGCTCTTGCAGCCTTGATCAATCGCGTTTTATGGCCGCAAGAGGAAAGGATATGAGCAAATGTTTTCAGAAATGCTTTCTGTGCAGGGTGCTGTGCGACCCCTCCAAGAACAGCTACTCCACGCTGGCTTAGAGTCACACGAAACTGGCTGCACAACACGTTGGCTCGTTCCCGCACACCACACCTCAATAGCTCCGAGGACCCAAGGGCCCTTGTGAAGCCGACGTACCGTCCGAACAATTACGAGCTGGGTAACAATGCCCTAGCTTGAGCTCAGGCTTGAGCTCGAGGTCGCCGAGAATTGAGAAGAGGCTAGAAAGCCTCGAAGGGTGTGGACTGGATGCTGCACGGAAATCCTATTCCGATGAGAGTGCATCTGCAGAGCACAGATCGGGCAGCATCTGCATGTCATGGAGCTGGACAGACGCTATAGGCGCGTTATATAGCCATTGATCTAGGCATTCCCGAGGCGTGGGTGTGTATGTGTGTGTGCGTGCTGTGCTGAGCTGGAAAAGTGTACCTAGATCCAGAGAGGCAGGTCGGCAGGAGGTTGAATCCAGCTGCGCGATTAAGCCGTTCTTACCGCCAGGAAAGAAACAATTTGGCAAAAGGAAGTGCAAATGCTGTTTCTCCAGGGCACGGTATTGCCATCTGCCGGTGCTGCGATGCGGCTGCATCAGCTGCAGCGTTGATTAACAACGGTGGACATAGAGAAGTGCATCCAGAAGTCGAGGAGGGGTCCCTTCAGCCACTGACAAAGCCCAGTAGTGCCCCCAGGCGCACGCACGATCTCTGTCACAATGGCCGACCCATCTCATCCATGGTGATCCCATCCCATCACATCCCACGTTGTTCTGCCCCACCAAGTGTGCTAGTGTGCTGCTCGCCTGCCACTCTGCTCCTGCTGCCACTCCCTGAATCGCGCTGCTGAAGACCGCCTCTCTCCGCCCTCGCCATGCCCGCCGGCCCTATCGCGATTCACCCTGGCGATCCTAGCCAGCCTGGCCTGACGACACCACTGCAACTGCAACCTCCACTTCCACCTCAACATCCCAACCTTTAACTTCGACTCACCGGTCGCCGCTCCTCCTCCCACACCCTCGACACCCTCGAAACCCTTCCCAGCTAGGCAGAATAAACTTTGCCTAGCCCGGCCGAACCTCCGACCGCTCTCTCTGGCTGCCCCGCTCGCCTTCCCCCTCCCGAAGCGGCTGGTCCAACCTCTCCATTCGTGCTGTGTCCAGCATCGTGCACCCTCGTCCTCGACAGAAGACTCCTCGTTCATCCGAGCTACACCAGCCCAATATACACCCACCAGAGTTGTTGCACGCGCTCGGCCATCTCTGCTACACAGCACAATACGAAGGTTCAGCTTCACATGGGCTATCGAGCCTCCTAGAGAGGAAGGCCAGAGCTGGGCGCAATGCCCCCGAATCCTTTGACCCCTCCTAGTGAATACTCGACCGAGGCTATCATAACTGACCCTGACAATGGCGCGACAACTATCGTCTCTGGTCCGAATGACTACACTTCTCAGCAATTCGCAACTCCTATGAGTACCGTCGGTATGGGTTCCGAGTCTGCAGAGGGCTGTGAGAGTATGGAGAACCGACCAGACCTTCACTACATGAGTGATGAGGATCAAGATATGTCAGATGGCGGTGCAGAGTTAACAATGACTCTCTCCCATGCAGAGCAGCTCAATGCAGAGCTGGACCTGCTGGACGCGGAAGTCATGGGCCATGACAATCTGGTTGGACTCTTACTGGAAAATCACTACCCCTCGATAGCTGAGAACCACTTTCAATACTCCGATTCATTCAGCAGTCCCAGTCATTATTCAGACGAGTCTCCTGATCAGTCAGAAGAGGTTGGGGATGCATATATGCAAGGAACCACCGACGCTACTAGCCTACCAACATCATTGTCTGCGGTATCTCTTCAATTACAGCATCTTCAAGATGGACAGGAACACGACGAGTCAGCTGAGCTTGTAGATGAGCTGCACGGAGCTGCATTCGTAAACAATAGTACTCCCTCCATTCTCTTACCATTCTTCTCCTCTCCGGCGGCCAGCAATCTCAATCATGGGAATGCTCCACCCTCGGATTTCGTTTCGCTGGGAGACATAACCCTTTCAAATTCCCCAGCTGAACCGCCAAATGCTCCTCTCTTGGCGGGCACTGACGGATGGGCTCACCCATTCCAGTCTCCTACTCCCCATTCTCTCCTTCTTAATCTTCCAACCTTCCCCTGGGACAACGATTCCGATGCTGACCCGAATGAAGTGGATGATCAGTCCAATTTAGGCCTGGGAGAGTTCCTTTATAATTGGGGCGTCTCGACATCTCTTGCTGAAGAGTCCCGGAAGCGCCCAAGAGGGCCAGCTCTACCGGCACTCTACAAGCAAAGATCCGAGAAGCTCTTACCTGTGCACATCAGCGATCTCCATGGAGACAGATGCGATCTTCAGCGAATTAATTGGAAGGAGCTCGGAGTATCAAGATTGGAGGCAAGACAAATGAGACGCTCGACATACAGGAACTACACAAACCTGGGATTCTCTCATCAGTGGCATGTAAGTAGATCCTACCGATCTTTGCGAATGGGTTTTTATTCTAACATCATCAGCCACGTCTCAATGGCACCAGATTATCGGACGACCAAGACTACTTCAGATTCCGCCGCATGGATTTTGACCAGCATGTCAACCTATCACATTTCCAACTACGAAACCTTATGGCCTGTGCCTCTCGGGACCATGTCTTCTATGCTGGCAAATCAAAGATCCTGCAATGGAATCCCAAGAGTGGCCTTGGTCCCAACACTGCAATGGATTTGACAGACCCTGTCGTGCAACCATTCCATTCTTTCCAAGGCGGAATCCAAATCTCAACTCTGACTGTCGCTCATGAAATTCTCGTTGCAGGAGGATTTTGCGGCGAGTATGGATTGGTCAATTTGAGGGCGGCAAAAGACACCAAACATACAGAAGGTCTCATCACAGATCATCCTAATAGCATCACAAACCACGTCCAAGTGCACCTATCTCGCCATTCCTCTCTCCCGTTGGCCTCCTTCGCATCAAATGACATGGGAATGAGGATTCTTGATATCAGCACTAACAAGTTCATCGCGGAACACAGATACGAGCACGCAATCAACTGCAGTGCGGTATCCCCGGATCAACGCCTTCGAGTCCTCGTTGGTGACACCCGGTCGGTAATGATTTGCAACGCAGACACAGGGGAGATCCTCCAGAACCTTGAAGGCCACCGTGACTTCGGATTTGCATGTGACTGGGCAGATGATGGCTGGACAGTGGCCACTGGAAATCAAGACATGCAGGTCAAAATTTGGGATGCACGGAAGTGGACAACTTCGAACGGTCTCGCCTGTCCCATTGCTACAGTGGCGGCCGAGCTAGCTGGTGTCAGAAAGCTAAAGTTCTCTCCTCTGGGTTCCGGAAAGAGAGTCTTACTTGCAGCAGAGCCTGCAGATTTCATCAATGTGATTGACGCGGAAAGCTTTACCAGCAAGCAGACGCTTAATTTCTTTGGAGAAGTCGGTGGCCTGGACTTCGCAAACGATGGTCAGGATTTGCTGGTGGCGATCTGTGATAATATGAGAGGAGGTATTATGGAATTCGAGAGATGTGGCCTGGCCAGCAGCAGTCTCTACAACCTCGAAGAGTATGAAGATAGAAAGGCCAAGCGACGACAGAGACGAAAACGTGGAGGATACGACTGGGCACCTGATGATGATATTGCCATGCATCCAAAGGCGCGAGGAACATGTGAGCAACGTCTGCGAAAAGCTGCTTCGTTGGCCACTACGATTGGTCATTTTTAGATGGCAAAGGGCATTGTACAGCCGCAGCTTTTTCGTCATCTGATTTGACCTGAGGATGACCTGAGGACCACTACCCATCAACCTTACGAACATCACATTACATATTTCTTTTTCAATGATACCATGGGACGGAATGGAGGGGCAAAGTGGGCGTCTCGGCTTGATTTCGCATGAGTCCATGCCTTCCACCCTCACTACATCCTCTTTGATGTGTCAGTTGTGTGGAAGTATTTACTTTTTTTCCAGCATTTCCAGGCGTCTTTCTTCCTATTTTCTGCTTTTCGGCGGGTGGCATACCGGCATGGTGTTGCATTGATGGATGGCATGGAAGAAACGAGGCTGAAGTAAGTGCCCTGGATATGGAAACTCCTTTTCCTTTTCTCGCATTGATATTAGCGCGGAGTTGAGGGCATGGAAGTGTTACTAAAGGGGCATGATATGGGGAATCTCACGTGACCAATGCTCTGAGATCCGACGATGACAACGTTATGGCGGCAGCTATGATACATAGCGAATGATACAAAAGCTTTCAACGAATTGCACATTTAACATGCGTGCTTGAGGATGAGATGAATGGGCTTCAACTGGGCGACCTTAGTCAGGTATGTGAAATAAAACATGTGACATAATCCGAATTCTGTACTGGTAGTGCCAGGTATTGTGAGTGAAGTTTCAAACACACACTCTCTCTCTTTCCCCATTTGTATGAACAGAGAAGAAGCCGAAGCAGATCTCAAGCAAGCAGCCATCACTCAGAGCACACCACTCAGTAGGAAGCAGAATAAGCGGAAAGTAAACAAAACACGGCACTTGCTGCGTGGGCTTAACTTGATCCATTCGCCTCTTTTCACTCATTGCATTTCATGCCTGCTTTCCAACTCCACCTTAAGATGGGCGTCAATGACAGGACTCCAAATAAATTGCCACACATCATCCAACAGGCATTGCGGAGTGGCAAGATATCTCTCGGCTTGAGGGCGCACGAAGGCAGGTTGTCTTCGAGAGCTCTTCCATTTTTAGCAAGTCTCTCTGTACCTTCTGTCACCCATCCGCGCTTCGCCTTCTTCCCTACCTTTGGAACGAGATGTTCCTTCCTCGCAGAAAAATTCGGTGCTGAAGAGTTAGGTGACAGGGATATTGACTTGAAACGCTTCGAAGCGAAAAGGGGTCGACGAACGCAACGACACTCGAGGACAAGATTCCAAGAACTTCACCGTCTTCACCGAATGAGAGAGAGTAATTCCCGACCGACCAAGAGTAATAAACACTAGAAGTTACAATGCAGTAAGATACAAGTCAAGTTCGGACCAACCTCCATTTCAGATTTTCGCAGCCATGCTACACACATCACGCCTGAATGCAAACCACACTCCTTATTACCTCCACATTTTCCTCCAGATGACAAATAAGACCTATTTCATATCGTCCATAGCCTATTTTGTTTTTCTCCATGTTTTTTCCGTCCATCCATCCTATATGTCGTGCTTGCTTTGACAAAGAAAAGGTGTACGATCAGAATTTACCGGCAATTTCCTGGATACCGAAGGACGTCTCGCATCCACACGAACCAGGAGCCTTCCATAGGTCGTCGAAGAAGGAGAGAACCACCGACTTTCCACCACACGTCTCCGAAATGCTCACGAGAGCGGTGAGCTGGTTTGCTGGGCTGGGAACCGAGACGCCGTTCGGGTTACCCTGAGATGGCCACCCGGTCTCCAAGTTGATGCCGGTCTTGCCTTCACAGAGAGCGTCCACGAGACCAAGTTGCTCTGCGACGAATGGTCCGGCATTGGCTGGGAGGATGCCACCGTTGAAGAATGGGTGGATGTTGGCGCCAACGAGGTCAAGTACCGCACAGAGAGCTCCGGTGTTCGCCTGCAAAATATCAAGGGGTTCGGCCGTGGTGCACGGGCCGGTATAGCCTGCAGCTTTCAAGGAGGCCTTGGTGGAGCTGATGAAGCCAGCCAGCTCACTGCCGCTGACGAAGCCGCCGAAGATAGCCTCGTTACCAATGACAATAAGCTCGACCAAGGACCATTTAGCCCAGGCAATGAGGGCACTGACATCTTCTGCTGCGCCTGAACCTCCGCCAATGCCAGTATTATCGATAAAGACACCAGCGATTATCTTCAGGCCGTATGTCTCACAGGCAGCGCCGACGGTCTCGAGGCCGGAGCAGACAGAGGCATAGACTCGAACGGAACTGTATCCTGCTGCAGCAATCTGTTGGATCTCCGACGCGACAGTGGCGGCATCCTTACAGCCAGCGCTGGTGAACGGGGAGTAAGTGACGGCCCATTTCTTGCCAGAGGTTCCGAGTCCTCCGGTATAGCCACCGGTTGATGGTGGAGAGGATGAGGCGGGTGGTGGTGGCGGAGACGCCTTGTAGGTGGGAGCTGGCGGCGCTGGAGCAGCCGAGGAGGTGTATGGGCAGAAAATGACATAGTCCGTCTCGGTGACGGTCTCGATGACCTCCGGTTGCGTGTAGGTTCCTACAGGATACGAGGCGACAGTTGGGTAGACCCAGATAGTCTCCTTTGAGACAACGGTGGTCACGGGAGCAATGGTGTAAGTACCAGCCGAGGGGCAGACATATGTGGTGGTCAAGATGGTGCTGGTTGTAACGCCTCCGCTGACTGTAGTGGTGGCATATGGGCAGACAACTGTTGTCGAAGTCTCTACAACGGTGGTCACACCTCCAGCAGTGTTAGTACCTGGTGTACATGTTGTTGAAGCTGCTCCGCAGACGGTCACTTCTTCGGTAATCGTCAATGTGGTAGCTGGGAAGGTGTATACGCCTGTAGTTGGGCAAGTCGTCACATATGGAGTTGGCACAGTTGCCGGGGCATAAGTCGACGTCGGTGCTGGTGTTGAAGTTGGGGGAGGTGGGGGTGCGTTGTAAACTATATTTTGTTTAGTTTGGTGTCTAAATGTCAGAAGTAATTCTCAACGTACGAGTGGCCTCGCCATAGATAGTGCTATAAATGGTGGTGCAGCCGGCTACGCAGGTCTCGTTGGCCAGCCCTCTCTCGGCGTGGAAGATCTCATGGGCATGGCGACGGTGGTCATGGCCGTGGCCGTGGCCGTGGCTCTTTGCGCTGACACCAGCAGCCATGGCCGCGGCGACAGCTAAAAGTCCAGCCTTCATATTGAACAAGTAATCCCTCTGCAATTATCGGAGAATGTAAAATCGGTTGGTCGGGGGTTAATGGGAATGAGAATTATGGCGTTTATCAAGTAACGAATGCCCGCTGAAAGAGTGAAGCGGTAGTTTGGTGGGGTGAACAGATACGGCGACGACGGCTTGGGAGGATCACAGCATCAACATCGAAGAAGGAGGAGAGAAGAAAGGCGGGCACGGGGGACAGAAGAGTCGAAAGTGAAATGCGAGTCTTGGCGGGCCAGCCCCAGAGCAGAAGCCGCACCGTGGAAGGTTGCACCAGCACCAGCCAGAGAGACCAACAGCAAGGCCACCATCACCATCACCCAAGCACCGCCCATCACCCATGGCGGTGTTGTGGCGACTGGCAAGCAACGGCGGGTGCGATCCTGATCCTCAGCCGGCAGGCGCACCATGCCCGGAACAGCCTCTGATGAAGGGCGCCTTGCTGTGTCGGGCAGGCCGCTAGCTGCTTGAAGACGTTTAATTCTGGGGGTGGGAATTGCAGGCCGGTGTGGGCGGTCTGGGAGCGAGACATAGACCGCTGGGCGAGGAGAAAAAGGAGGCGCCATGATCCGCCCAGGATCCGCCCAGGATCCGCCATCAAAGCAAACTGCGTGGGTGCAGCCAGTCGGGCCATTTAGCGAGGACAAGCTCATGCTGGCAATTTGCGGGGAGAGCCCAGCGCGTTCCTGACTAGGCCGCATGCGGCATCCGCGCTGCGCACCGCAAATTGGGATCTCGTGTCTGGGCTGCACCACTGCACCACTGCCACCTCACTGGACGCCCAGCCGGGGCTCAGGCCGTGGCCGCTCAGCGACGAGGGCGACGAGGGCTAAGAGGGCCTTCCACAGGCAAGGGCGCCCAGCAAGCGGTGCCAATCGACGTGCTCGTCGGCGCTGCTGGCTGTTTGGTTGATCCAGCTCATTTCCTCTCTGAGGCCATTCACAACTGCCCGTGACCGCCTGCGCAGAGCACAACCGCTGCAATTTATCCCCCCTCGGATCTGCTGCCCACCACTTTGCCTTTTGTTGTTCATATGTTTTGATTGTCACGCTCATCACAACTCGCCATTACTGTACAGCACCCCCTTTTCCCTGTTCCTGAGCTCTACCAAGACCGTCATCCATCCCCACGTGGTTGGAACTTGGGTCTGAGGTGCATTGCTAGCCAGGAACAGGTGGAAGCAGGTCCGCAGGATAAGCTTCTTTCCGACGGACACATAAAAATAACGTTTTGGCCCGAGATCAGGCCGCCTTGTTCGCTTCCCCTTTGCAGCGCCATTCGCAGCCTGTTTCTCCCTAGCGCGCGAGAAAGGGAAATTGCGTCCTTCAACACCCGTCGCTTGTGCCGGCGAATGGTTTCGACCGCTTCGCTTCCTTCGCTCATGCGAATTTGCCTCGGGGCATGCTGAGGCCAGCAGCTTCGTGTCAAGAACCAGCATCACCCGAGGCAAAGCCAATGGCAATTTCTCATAAATACGTGTTCTCGTTTAAGCTCCTTAGGAGATGGGATCTGCAATCTGCAATTCCAACCCCGTATTTCATGGAAAGGGGGACAGTCATCGGAGATCATCAGATCGCGGATGAAATTTCCTGGGGAAGCTCCGCCAGCCAGACCGCCACCGGCTGGGAATTGCCAAAGTTAGCGTTTGGCTTTTTTGCTTTTCGGCGGAACGAGAAACGTTCTGCGAGTGTTCTGAGAATTTAGCGGGTATTTAAAAGCAATTAGACTTGGCTCCGAAACGAGGGGGCTGAAACATTTTTGTCTTGCTTGTTAGCCTTGTTATCAATTCAGTCACCTCTCTTACGGATTCCGGGATGAGATGGGGATCTGAGATCTGTCACGTGCCGGTCTTCCTCTGCTCATCTCCCGCCGGTGCAACTCTACTTAAGATTCAGCAGTGGAGAGTTGGAGCAACCTTGGTGTCGGGCAATCTCGGGTGTTCATGCAGTACTCGACGACTCGTTGCCTCTCGGCCTCCGCCTCATAATTTTGCGCAGGCGGGTTCTCACTGATCGACTGTGGAAGTTTGGAGTGTGAAGCATCTTATCTCGAGGTTTCCTGCATACTCAAACTTGTCTTGGAACATCTCTCCTGTAAATGATTCCGCCTTTTGTCATCCCATCATTCATCCTACTTTGACGAGCACAATCTTAGAAGTTGTCATGGCCCTCCACTAGTTAGATTCACGTGAATGAGATGGCCAAAACACCTCAATGTCCTAGAGGAATCTGGGACATTGAGTCCATGTGCGACAAGATCTTTAAATGAGTATAGCTCAGATTAAAGACCAGATGAAATTCAACTTGCGCTCAATGCCACTATCATCTCGAGGCCAGCTTACATCTCGGGGGATATGTTTTACCTCGGATTCCTTTCATCTCAAATTCAATGTTTGTCTCAAGGTCAACTTAGATCTCAGCATGCTCCTTTTTTCAATCTTCAAATATCATCTCGAAGCTAAATTGCACATCCATCGTTACCTCATCCAAATTACAATTCCCCAGCACAATTACGCATGTCGAATCCGCCGCCTTGCTACATTCGAAACCGTAATCAACACTTACATCGTTGATACTGTGCCATACTTCGATGAAACGGGGTTAATGTGGGGTTAGCGTGTTTTGTATCCACACATGGCTCCTACCTCAAGGGCTAACTCCATCTTAATCTTAGCTTGCTTCTCTGAATCATTAGAAAGCTGGAGCTGTTGGTCGAGTCAATGACCTCTTTATTCAAAATAATGACACAATAACATTTGCTCTTAATTTGAGCAGATGCGGTTGCCCTCTTGTGCCATAAAGCCAAGATCATTTATAGCATCTGCAATGACAAAGCTTTGTCTGCTCTCCACTCTCATTTCCTTAGCCTGCCGTATGTACTATGATGGTTGGAAACCCATATAAAGGTATACTAGTAGGGTCTTCACGAACTCCTGTTCAAATGTTCATAGCTATATTACCAACCTCGTCCCTTTCTCTACTCTCCTCTTTGATTGCGTTTGTTGCAAGATCCATCAGTCAATGAGAGCTCTCCAATCTTTTCAGCCTGTCCTTTCCCGTTTCGTTGCACATCTATGTTCTAGACGAGCATCATCAGCCAAAGGCCACTTCAACAACTTTCATTGCAAGACACAAAATAAGATTTTGCTGAGCAAGGCAAAGACCCTTTTCTTATCATTCTCACTGTTGATTGACTTATGCTCTATGATAGCTAAGGTAGAGCACTGCTTGCCTCCTAGGCTCTGTTTACATACTCTTCATGGCTGAGAGTCAACTCAAACACTTTCAACGCACATCTACGTTCTAGACCCTGCTTTACCGGCTAATAACTCCTCGCTCGTTCTAAGCTATGTTTCCCCTCTATTAAAAGGATCCTCGTTGCACGTCTATGTTTAAGGTTGGTTTTACGTGCCAATAACAGCTCTTCTCAAAGATATTTTGTTGCACATCTACATTTCGGGCAGCTTTACCGGCTTATGATAGCTCTTCGCTTATTCTAAGCCATGATTCCCCTCTATTGAACAAGGTTTCGTTGCACATCTAGGTTCAAGGTTGGGTCTATTAACTTATTAAGCCCAAATTAACACTTTCGTTGCTCTTCGCTTTAGCTAATGACATGATTAATCCAATTGGATCAGATATCTTTATGTTTCGTTGCATACCGTCCTCAGCCTTGCTCCGCTTTTTCCCTCCTTCCAGACTTTTGTTGCAAGACGATCGGCCAATAACGGCTCTTTGCTCAATCTAAACTACTATTCCCCTCAGTTCAAAGAACTTCGTTGCACTACGCATCGGCCAATGACAGCTCCCCACTCACTTTGAGCTAATGTTCCCCTCAGTTCACAGACTTTCATTGCACATCTACGTATTAGTCACGGTGTGAAACCGTCCAGTGGAGCTTGGGCTTATACTTGCAATGCATTACTCTTAGTCTTGCCTTTAAGCTAACTACTCTAGGACCTTGTAGCAATTTCCCACAAACTCTTATATTTGCTATCTCAAGTTGCAAGTACAAGCCCCCGCCAATCACCTTGCCATCTAGTAATGATCAAGTAATGATCAACAAGTAGGACTTCTCTGCGGAAACCTTACTGTGAAGAGCCTGATTTTACATTTAGCATGACGGAGTTTTTGTGGAGTTAGGTAACGGGGCCTCGGAAGTATTTCAGAATAGAGTTGAGTTTCCTGCTTGGCAGACCGCATTCAATGACCTAGTGTTGGTCCTCATTTATGGAGGAGATTGGCGAAAGCAACATTCATCGCCCAGCTTCTCAACCACATCAAGATCAAAGACACGTGTAAGAGCCAATACATTAACATCAAGGCCTTGCCGGCCGTCTAGTTTTAACACCATCCAATGCAGGATCATCAAACTACTGTTCAAACGCCTCTTTCCACACAGTGCAAACCCATTTCTTTTCGCCGTCATGAATTCGTATTCGGTCATCCGCCCAATGCAGTATTATGCTGAGCCATTTCTAACGTCCACACCCAATCACATATCAGAATACTGATCCTCATAACCTTGCGACCACGCCACGGCCGTTTCCTTGCTGCCATAGCCACTGCTCCATCCAGCCTGCGATCGCATCCGCCGCTCCTTCTCGAACTCGCCCCACCTCTTCATCGTGATCTTCGAGCTGTCGAACTCACCCTCGTATTCGATGCCTGCTTTCTTAGTCTTCTCACCCGCCGTCTTTCGCGTATCACCCCAGGAGAAGTCGTCGAATTTCCAGAAGGCGTAGACTGGCAGGACGAAATTCCAGATTGGGAGTGAGAGCAAGTAGATCAACATCCATACGACATACGACCAGCGATGGGCTGTCAGCACAATGAGCACTGCCGGGAGACCCAAAATCAAGGCGAGAAGCACGAGAGGGATGATTTGTGGTGGAGAGCGAACAATGGAGATGATGACTGAACGACAATTAGTAATTTTTAGGTGCTAGGACCGTAACTTAGACTTACCGACGTAGAATGTGAACGCGATAGCTGCAGGCAAGACCAAAGTACCAATAAGTTCGATTCCAACCACGAATTGCATGCTGAAGCAGAAAGTACCGCACAGATCTCGGACAAGAACAAGCTCCATAAGGTTGTGGACTGTACTATTGATCCATCGACGTCTCTGTGAAAGGAGGACGCTGAAGGTCTCGGGCACAGTGGTTTTGCAGACCGCCTGTGGAACGAAAACTTGCTTGCGCTTGGGGAATGTTCGGAGCATGAGCGTAGAGAGGTAACGATCCTCGCCAAGGAGGAGCAGATTCTTCTTGTGCAGAGTATCCACCACATTTTCAGAGTAATGCTCAACGACGTCCGGATTGGCGAGGATGGGTACCCAATAGTTCTGTCCACCCTTGGGAGCCTTAATACGATACATGCAGAAGCATCCTGGAAGACAGGTAACTCCGCCAAAGACGGACTCGAAGGATTTTGACAAGTGATGGGAGATGAAGTACTCGAAGACTTGAATGGATGAGACCCAGGACGCTCGCTTATTCGCAATTTTCGTCTCACCGCAAAGGCCCATGATCTCAGGATCCTTGACCATGGCTGAGACCATATGGGTTAAGGAATCGGGGAACACTTTCGTGTCGGCATCGACCATAAGTACAACCTCGTAGAAATCAGGCGAAATGCCAGTGACCTTCCACAATCCATTGAACATTTCGAATTCCAGTTCAGTCATGCGCTCATCGAACATAACCTTCTGGAGGAAAGACATCAGAATGATCTGACTGTCACGTTTGCCTCTATTTCCAGGCCTGCTCTTCACAAGTTCATCGGGTGTGCCGCATTTAACGACACACATCATCGGAACACGCTGTTGTCTTTCTAATGGGATACTCGAGTGGGCGCCGTAATCATAGAAACCGGAGTAGATCTTTGCCATGTTGTGCCTCTTGGAGCCACTCGCAACCGCCACGTAAGAGAAAGCGGGTACTTCGTCTGGGAGGATGGAGTGGTCTTTCATCATGCTCAAAATTATATCCGGAGTCGTCATGGTCTCCCCTTTACCCTTGACAATACCGTCACAGATAACCAGAATGGTCTTGTGACTGTTGGGATAATCTGTCATTGCTACTGAGTCAAGAGTCGTGCGGATTCCGAGCTCTCCTTCCGAATAAGCCGTCACCAGACAGATGGCATGGGCTAGAGGATACCCAAATGGTTGCCAGTCAGCCGGGGGCTGCGGCACAACTGCTTCGTGAATAAAACCAGCTGGGCCTGGCCCCTCGGCATCGTTTTGTGAAGCGCCATATCCGTTCGAATCGGATCGTAAAAAGCTTTGTCGGCTGCTATTCTGTTGTTTAAAAAGTGGATTCGGGGGAATAAGCGCTGCGGTCGAGGTCTGGCTTGCCATTGTGGTAGGAAGAGGTCGACTAAGTCGAGATGTTCTGTCTCCAGAGTAGGGGCTAGTGAACCGAGAGGTTGTTGGCAGGAAGGTACTTGCTCTCTTGCTCACTCTGTCAGATCCAAGGACAGTGCTGCCAACGTCCCCAGCAACTCTTGGAGGTGCTCGGTAGATGTCTTCGGTCCAGTCCTCGATTTGTTGATTCCTCTTCTTTTTGTTCGAAGACTGGGAAGTCTTGGACGCCGCAAATTTTCGACTGAAGAACCATTGAAACAGCAGAGCGAGGATGAATTTCGAAATGACAATGGACAAGATGAAGACCAGTGATACGTAAAGGACCACCTTAGAGGCAATACATCCAACTGTTTCCGTATCAACAGATCCGACCTTGATTATCTGCTCCAAGCACTGGGCTATTGCCTTGTCGTCTTTATTCTGAAAAGAGTAAGTCACATCCTTTCCACGGACTAAAGCATTCGCAGCTTGTGATCTGTCACTGAGTTCTGCAAAACGTGATGGAACCGTCACCTCTGTTGCATTGAACCATTGCAAGAGATCCAGATCGAGAACGTTACCAGAATAGACCATCAAGTTTCTCGAGGAATTTTTGATATCATCCCAAGTAAAATAAACATCTCCGGCACTGTGGAGCTGAGTATAAAAAGTTGTTCGAGCGTCGAGGCTAGTGTGACAAGCGTATCCCAAGTAGTAGGGCCAAGTCTTGTTTGGTTGACTTGAGCCATCCTGATTGAATGTGTGGCAAGGGAAATACCACGCGAGATTGCCGTCGGAGTCTGTCGGCACATCTGACCCTGGACTCGCTGTGATAAGACCTTTGCATTTTCCATTGACGTTTTGGAAGAGAAAGCTGCCATCTTGGCCACCATACTTTTCTGGTAGATCGTAAAGAACATTCGAGCCAGCTGGAATTCCAATAGCTGCTGGGTGGTGGGAACCAGTCAATTGATATGCACTTCCGTGGAAGATCATGTATCCGGTATCGACATGATTTATCCGAAGTCGAAGTCCAGGGGTACCGCAAACAACTTGAGTAAACCCGAAGGTAAGAAACCCCACAAATGTCATGATAACCAGAATGATACTGATCAAGCCCATTTTCTCTCTCCAAGCTCTTTGTTGCGCCCTCGCAGGCTTACCAAAGCACTTGAGAATGAAATCTGGGCACCAGAACGTAATAATGGCACAATAAACATTCCATAAACTTGGCGGTTTCACAGCATCCAGTGCCTTCAACCTCTCCTTTTCTTCTTTAGTTGACCTGTGCAGTCTCGTACGATGCCGCATTGGGAGATTGGCCTTTTCTGTTGGGGCAAGTTTTTCTGGTCCAGAAGCGTGGCCACGTCTACTCTTCCTCCGAGGGGGTGAAATATCCGACTCAATGTCCTGAGAACTTCGCAGTCCAGATGTTTCTGTTGCAGCAGCATCGACCTCCAAATCCTCCAGAATTGGGTCATTCCCAGTCGAGGAAGGCAGGACATTCATATTGGCGGCATGCTGCCTGTAATGGTAATTGGGATGATCTTTATCAATCCTGTTGCGTTCTGGTCGGATCAGACTTCTTTTCCTTTGTATTTCTCCAGTGGCTCGAGATTTTGGGTTCGGAGACTCTGTTATGGGCGTGGGCGTCAAAGAAGGAGTGATTGTATCCGCGAGTGATGACTTGGAGGCGCCTCTGTCATGCCTCGAAGGCCTTGAGGGCGACATGGGTGTATTATTCGCATGGTATGCAGCTTCTTCGTCTTGTGGTTGGCGTCGTCGAGAGGGAGAGCTATGGTATCCAGAGTGCTGTGCTCGAACGGGAGACTCTGTAGCGTCTGGACGCTTGGGCGTCGACATGGTTCTGCAAGAAAAGGGAAAGTTAGCAAATATTTAGAATTCTTCCGATGATCAGCTGTTACTTCAATTTCGCCATTGTATGCGGTTGTTTTCTGGGTAACCACCCTTTTCAGGTTCGAAGGGAAATTCAAAGAATTGATGGCGCCCAACAAAGTTACTAGAGAATGGGGCTGCAAGGTGAAATCCAACGTACAATGATGTTGTCAGCAGACGTTGTGAAGCAAGCAAGAGTGTTGTTGTCGATGTCGATAATACACCCCTGCTATACCATCAAGCGGGGGCTTGGTTCCTTGGTCGACCACAATCAAGGCACGGGCCAGTGTGCCAAATGCGTGCCGCTGAACCTCACCAGCAATCAAGGCTATGAGGATGCGACGTTTGTGATAGGATTGACGGGTCCTGCTGATTGCAACTCTATCTCCAACCGGATTGCTGTGTCGTGACGGCAAGGTGCTCTGACAGACCGGGAAAACGATAGTGTTTGGTTTCGAATACCAGGAGCGACAGGGAGGACAAGTCAGTGCCGTGAGAAAAGCGAGCGCTGAGCTGGGAGAAGCCGAAAGGATGAGAGTGATGGGAAGATGGAATGGAACCAAGGAAGCACAAGGTCTCCACACTCTTGATACTTTGGGTTGAGGAATGTTGGTGCATGAGCCCAAGGGGGGTGCCTTTTTCGCTTGTTGACTTTTGACTTTTGGCGTGGACCGGCTTTCCACAAATCGACCAGTAACCCCTGGCGGTGGCGCGGAGGGGGCGGCGATGGATTTTCTGGATTTGCTCGGCTGGCGATCGCCACTGCAGGAGCCTGCATTAGCGGCCCCGGCCCCAAAATACACGGTTGCCCGGGGGATTTGACCATGGAGATCGATCTGGCTGCGCCGCCGTACAAAGTACGGACCTGATCGACGACAGACAACAGACGACAAAAAATACTACGAAAAGCCCTCACAGCAGTCCCAATGGCTGTGCGAGTACGGCTCTTCGCCGCCGAGACAAGCTTGCGATTTCTGGAGGGGATCCGGGCGACATTGAAGGGGCCAGGCCGCGGCAATAAGAGATTTTACCAGTGAGGCGTGCATTGTCTCATGGGTGGCGTTCAAGCTTGACCCCGGCTATCGTCCACCTCGAAGTCTATCTCTTCAACGCCTTCACGTCTTCTCCATGATATTAGACTATGCCTACGTGGACTCAATGATCCAGCAAAATTGAAAGAGCGCGCTACCCCGTTGTCCGTGCTGCCACTTGATAGTCGATGCAGTTTCAACGATTGCATTTCAAGCGCGGATCATGGGGCTCACCAAGCTTGATAGTCGTCATTGATGTCCAGTTTCAGCAGCCAACAGCCTGAGATTAGAGTGCCCTTCAGGTGTGCCAGCTGAATTCCCGGAGCTTCTCGTCACATCCTATTGGATCCTGCTTCCACAACACCACCGGCTTGGGTAGCCTCATACAGATGATGGCAAGCCGGTTTTCGCGCAGGGCTTCCATGCAGGCGTCCGCCCAGAAACATCCCGAGTGTCCGTTTGACAGGACAGCCGCCTCGTCGGCATCCGTTCATGGTGCTGGAAGGCAGAAGGAAGTCCTCACAATCAGCACTTCCGAGACATCTTAATTTCTGGAACAACGCCTTCAATTGGGTCTTTTGGTAGCACATATCGATCATTTCTGGTGACAACAGGTCTCGTAACACCCCTGGCATTTGCATTGACATATGAGTAGATTGTAGGTCATGTGTGGGCTCGTTGAAGGATTTACCACAATGAGATTGATGAAGCGTGGAGCTACGGTTGATTCTTCTCCCCTTTTCCATCTGAATCGCGAAAAGGGGCAGTCGTTTAGCGGGCCGCCACCTTTCTCCCCTCAAGCATCCCCAAAAAAAAATAAGATCTGAGGGTACACAAACTCCTTGTCAATCTTCGTGTTCTCGCAGCTCCGGGCCTACTCGTATTCAAAAATCCAGATCCACTAAGTCGCAGATATTCTTGGCCCACCTGAGCTATCACAGTTTCACTACCACAGCTTTGAATCTAGCCGTTGAATCTCATGTTGTCCATCTTTGTACCCAACTTTGCTTGCTGAAACTTTATTCTGTGAGAGGCGGTGACAGTCGCAGTTGCAATATTGAATCTTCAAGCCATGGCACCGGTTTTCCGTGCCCAAGTCGAGCCCCCCAGCGGGAAGACTAAAATCGACGGAAAACGGTCGTTGACCTAATAAAACCTCCTAGACTCACTAGCCAGTGACTACGATGGGACTAGATTCTCAAAATAAAACATGCCAGTAGCCCCCCGCCATTTACTAGCTTGGTCCCTGTACTTCGTACAAGAAAAAAGGACGACCACCAGGACTACGACGTGGTAACGTTTAGTCATTGCCACAGCTCATAAGTGTAGGAGCGCCGCCCAAGTTATTGCAGTCATGCCTCTGAAACGTATCAAAAGCTCTCTTCTCCTTGCCAAATCCAACGCGGCTAAAAGCCAGCCAGTTGTGCCTTCCCACGTCCACCCGGCTCAGTCGCCTCGAGCGATCCACGGAGAACCTTGTCAAAACCTTCCTCCGTGAAGTTGATTCTCCCGGTAAGATCGCCCGGCACAGGAAAGGCTTCTTCTCCTGTGAGTTCCGCATATTGTTTGTCGTCAAGCCTCTCAAGCCTCGACCGTCGCTCAGAGACGGGAGCAGCAGGCTCGATTTCTACGAGATCGGATAGCAGGACGATCTTCCCCACAAACTTGCTTGTCTCACAACACGCCATTTGGAAGAGGCGAGCATCTCGGTCAACCCATCGGAAGCAACGAGGGAGCAGGGGCCCCCGCGGTGGCTGAATCGCATCGGCAGAGCACCACACCCACCACCCCATTTGTGGACGATTTGCAGGGTCCAGCATCGGGAAGCAGTGGAGATCCCAGGACTGACGTCTGGTGCGTGGCTGCATTCTTGCATACCCGCATTCCAAGTCTGGACAGGCCGTAGAGTGCAATCTTACACGACTTCCCATTGGGGAATATCAACAACTCGAGCTCCTGCTCTGCCTTGCTCCCGTTTGGAAACTCCAGGACGACGTCGTCGCCACTTTGCTCCATAGTCGCGTCGTCATTCGAGCCTTGGAGCACCCCCCATCACTGCCGCAGGTACAACTCGTCAGTGCTTACCAGGGGTCCGCGCAGGGACTGTTGATAATAACATTTGGCTGTAGGTGAAACAGGCCTCTCTACTCACCTCACCTCACTTCCTGCCGAGCATCGCGCTGCCCTTGGGGCCCTACGGTATTCGAACACAACAACCTCCACCTTGCCGCATGTAAACTTCCGAAAGCCCCTTCTGCTTCTGCTGGTTGGGTTGTGTGAAACACGACAACATTGATCCTCTCGACCTGTTGATGCTGCTGCACGCCGCATTTGACCAGGTAAGACATTGGCAGACATCCCTTCTGCTACTTCCCAGACCTTGTCTAACCTCTCTCCTTTACTCAAGCTGATTGTTTGCGGCCTAGTTCTGAACCTCTCCTACAGCTGCGAATCTGCGCTGGCCGTTCGTTTTTAGTGAATTTATCGAAAGTCTGCATACCCCTCCAATTACCCCGCGGAAGGATCCATTTCTCAATAGACGAATCAAGCCTATGCTTACAATAATTGCGCGAAATCGAATCGACAACGGAAAAGGGTTCGAGATTGGGTGGAGGTTACAGATATCCAGAGCACTGAAGTAGGGGTGGTTTTCCACTCTCCCTGAGACTGTTGTACATCATGGCAACGCCATCTTCACCAGAGACGGTTCACAGGAAGCCAGTGGCTGCTGGACCCCTATCTAGAGTGTATGCTGATGGCGAGGGGAAAGAAAATGCTGCGAACTTTGATCGCAAACCCCTACCCTCAATTCCTATTCCACCCTCAGCCCGAATCCACGGAGCACCCATGTCGCCTGTCAAAGTCAACGAGCAACCTGACAACTGGCCACCGCGAGCCTCTAGTGCAATGCTTGAAGATGCGAATGGCCATGTGCGACAGGTCTTAAGGCAGTCAGAGCAATTTGAGCTAGGGCAACGCGATGTGGTAGGCCGGATGCCAATCCATGTGGACATCCCATATCGGACAAATTTCACACAGCAATACAAACCGGACCAAACCCAACATCCACAAGCTACCCTTGTATCATCTGGAGACAGCGGGAGTTCAAGAACTCCTTCAAGTGCCTCGTCTACAAATCAAGGTGCATTCAAGAGAAGGAATCCAGATGGTATCGACGCAAATGGAAGCAGCCCGACTCCTTCACCAGTCCCCCCACTCCAGTACCACCATCAGTCAAACCTTTCGGATAGTGGCAATAGTGGAAATCGAGGATCTGCGCCGTCTAACGTCCATTCGTTTCCTCAAGAAGTCAATGTTGGGCAGTCAATCAATCGCATTTTGACGCCAACTTCACAAATGGCAAGGCGAACTCCTGTGCAAAGACCCATGTCAGCGTATTCTGATATGGGACCAAGAGGTCGCTCGCCTGGGGGACCTATGTCAGGGTCTCCAAGTTGGGGCGTGCGAGCTCCATCAGCACACTCGGGAAGATCTCATGATAGCAGGCCAATTTCTTACATTGATCTTGCAAATATTTCATACCCCCAGGCGCCGCCAGCTCCAATTTCTCTGGACAACTCTCAGTTGAGGTCGGTTGTGGGCTCCAATGCTTCCCTTCTCACCATGGGACAGACGCTTGAGATGTACCGCCAAAATGTTAAGAAATTGAACGACCCTGAGACACAATACGCATTTGCAATTTATCTCATACAAGCTGCACAGGAGGGAGGGACAGGTGGAGAGTCAACATCTGGAAATCCGAGCCCAAAGGCTGGAAATGGTCGTTCAGACAGCCCATACATTGAAAAGGTTCAGACTTCGCCGCAAGAGCTGCTTTCGGAAGCAAAACACATCCTGCAGAAGCTGGCAGACCGAGCATATCCCTTCGCGCAGTACTACTTGGCGGATGGCTATGCATCAGGTCTATTCAATAAGGGAAAGGAAGACTATGGACAGGCATTTCCGCTGTTCGTTGCAGCCAGTAAACATGGTCATGCGGAATCTGGCTATCGAGCTGCGCTGTGTTATGAATTTGGCTGGGGGTGCAGGAAAGATCCAGCCAAGGCTGTACAATTTTACCGTCAGTCGGCTTCCAAGAACCACCCAGGTGCTATGACTCGTCTTGGTCGAGCTTGTCTTTCTGGTGATCTCGGTCTCAGCAAGTATCGAGAAGGATTGAAATGGCTTAAAAGAGCAACGGAATCTGCAGATGTGCAGTACAACGCTGCGCCGTATCATCTTGCACTCTTATATGAAACTGGCTATGGTGATGACGTCTTCCAGGATGAAGTTTACGCTGCACAACTGTTCACACAAGCTGCAGATCTAGGTCACACTGAGGCTTGCTATCGACTAGGTGATGCTTATGAGCATGGGAAGCTGGCATGTCCGCGTGATCCTGCTCTAAGCGTTCACTTCTACACTGGAGCTGCCCAGAGGGGGCACCCGGCGGCCATGATGGCGCTATGTGCTTGGTACATGGTTGGTGCTGAGCCCGTTCTTGAGAAAGATGAGAATGAGGCATACGAATGGGCGCGCCAAGCAGCCGGGTGTGGTATGGCACAATTCTTCGCCTGGCTCCGGATATCTACTGACATGTGGTACAGGTCTTACTAAAGCGCAGTATGCAGTTGGTTACTTCACCGAGATGGGAATTGGCACTCGGAGGGATCCTCTGGAAGCTAATGTCTGGTATGTGAAGGCAGCGGAGGCCGGCGATGAACGAGCAAAGCATAGAATAGCTGCGATTCGAGCTGCAGCTAGTGGCGGTAAACCAATGGAGGTTGCGCCGCCAAGGCCAGGGACGAAGGTCAAGAAGAGCCACAGTGGCAACGAGAAGACTGGACAGAACGACAAAGACTGCTCGGTAATGTGAGGCAGACGGTCGAGTGTACAGGCTTTCGAAGGCCCAAGTCTTATTCGACTCAATCCACGGCGGAAGTGCAAGACACAGATCTCACACGAGAGGGAACTTGCACTCAACAACGGGAGACGAAAGCTAGATATGAAATGATGAGAAATGGGACGGGTGAGACAATGATCTCAGGTGTATATATTGGCGGGACATTCCTGTTGGGCAACGGCATTCGTCTCATTGTGTACTGCATGGAGGCTTGGCGCTTTTCCAATTCTGCATAGACAGGCGGAACATTCATGGCATGACGAGGAATGGCCATTCGAGCAAAATCGTGGGTGGGTGGGGCTCGACCGAAGATGCTAGATGATTGTAATGATAAATAATAACTTGAGTGGACCAAGCATGTGTTCGCTATTAGTGAAGTCCTCATCGTGTGCCGTACCCTAAAATCGTCATGAGTTTGTAGTTCGGACCCCTTTTCATTTATCTCACCAATGAAGGAAAGGGGAACCGGTCTTGTAAGCTTGTGTCTCGCCTGTGGAATTAGAAGTGCAGCTCCTTTCGTCTATTACGAGCATATGACGGACATTGCAATCACAGGAAAGATGAAAACTTAAAAGGTGTAAGCTTCGTAATTGGAAAAAGAGCAAGCTATCACAGTTTTGCGATATTCGCAGAACCAAAAAAGTCTCGCTGATGCAATATCAACATATGCTTATGTTGTTAATGCTCTCCTCCCCTTCTTGAAGAGGATTCGTCTGACTCTAACAATAGACAGCCCACCGGGAGTCGTTGTTGAGGAAGGAAAAGCAAGCCTCCAGCGCCGGAACGCACAACGCTATGCATAAATGTGTAAACCTGCCCAGCCAAAACGCCTTGAATCCGTAATCCGCGTAAGCCTTCATTCGCACCGAAGAATAAGCATGCATCCTAATGGTGATGCGAATGCATATACAATCCGAAAAGCCTCCATTGTTGCCGTTCTCGAACGTAACGTTATTCGTGATGACTGATTGGTAGCTGTAATATGATGAAGGTCTGCCTCTCAAGTGATACTAATGACCTTCAGCCGATTCATTGCACGTCCGGTACAATCTCATTAGGCTTCCGAGGATTAAACCAGACCACTTTCCGCTCATCGCCCTTCTTACAGCCGACTGTAGCCCAGACGTGCTTATAAGGAACCTTGACATTGACAAGCTCTCGGCTGCCATTCCATCTCAGGTGGCCTTCTGGGGTCATGTCGCTCATCCCCAACCCGCCATTGGTGACCCATTCTTTGACCACCAGTCTGATAAACTCAATTTTCTTGCGGAAATCATTGGCTGTAGGTACACCCTGGAGCATCGGGTCGATCTCAGCACGCTTGCGAGAACCGGACTTGGTTGATCGTGAAGGCTTGCTCATGAAATTGAGCAAAGTCTGGAGAGGATAGGAGAGACGTTGACGGTCGTCCAGCGCCGACGAGGCAAGAGTGCCTTTCTCGGCGAAGTCGCGAGCAGCTTCAAGAGGAAGGTGGTAAAAGTCGCACCAAGTACCGTCGGCAGAGAGGATGATCTTCGTGTGGTCAGGAAAGTTAAACTACACGTGTTAGCGTTCCTGTGAACGTAGAGCTTTGCAGGAACATACTTGGAAATGGCCATCGGCGAAGAACCAGCAACCGACATCTCCCCATCTTTGATAGAAGGTCACAACGTTTCCAGCAGCCGCAAACTCCGCTTGAGTTTGAGTACGGGTAAGTGCATCGTCGAAAGGATAGTCCTGGTCCCTTCCATATGCAGTCATATAATTTGCAAATTTCTTCCATAGCATAATCTTTTCCCTCTTCCGGTTATCCCAATCGTCACGTCCACGAGCAAGTCTCAAGGCCTCTCCGTCTGATCCTAGCTGGACCTTGTAGTTTTGAGGATTGACTTTACCACGGAAGACTCCCTTCTCTCCCCTATTCTCGTAGAATTCGATGTTCGGCCCTGAAATGGGTACAATTTGGTAGCGGTCCACATATGCCTCATTACCCCGGTTTTGTAAATGGCGTTCTGCATCTCTAACAACAACGCAGCAAGGAGGAATTAGGCCTTTACTAGGGTCTTCTGAGTCTGCAGCGGTTGCCTTAAAGATACAGCCAACGCTGCCATTGCTCAGAATATAACCGAGACCAAATTTGTTGGTGTAGTCAACCCATTTGACGACTATTGTTGGAACTGGTGGCGTTGATTTTTGTTCAAGGGCAGTGGTCCTGCTGTTTAGAGCGCGCTCTAGTTCGACTTGGAGGCGTCGAAGGCCTTCAAGGACGTGATCTGGCTTCGTAGTGGGCAACGACTCCAGCTTCTCTTTCGGATTGAACAATGATTCCGAGATTTCTAGCGAAATGGTAGGTGCTTCTGCTTCCAAGGCCTTTCTTTCGATCTCTGCAGAGTGCAATTGGTTGACCAAGTCTACCGCAAGTCGGTTCTCGACATCAGCAGCACCCTCGGAAGTCTGTGATTCCATCTTTCGAGACTTAGGAGCTCGATTTGCAACATCAAGGCCCGAGCGCGCGCCGATTTCAGAAGATGGTTGGCGAGACTTGGTTGTCCGACTTGAGGGGTTGGTACCGGACGCTTGTGGTCGGGATCTTTGCTGAGCAGCATAGCTCTGCGTTGCTGGTCTAGTCTGTAATGACTGGGGCAATTTTTCAGCACGAGAACTTCTGTTCGAAAGCTGAACGCCCTCCATAGGCCCCGAAGAGAAATTTTGCCCAGCAAGTAGCTTGGGCGCTGCTTGCTCTTCAAGCCATTCGTGGAATGGGCGGTAAACCACATCTTCAGGCAACGGGACTTTGGGTGTAAGTCCAGCCTTCTCCTCGTCGGCAACTTCACGATAGGTACTAATATAGCCGCTGAGAGATGTATGCCACGGACCAACTTCACACTTGCTACACAGCTTCTTCAGGTTTCGCAAGATCAAGTTAGCTTTCCCACCTCGGGCTCCGAGGGAGAGAAATTGAGTCGGATCCGGATGCTTTTCACGAAGCGATGGTGTCATTTCTTCGGATTGTGGCAACCAGCCGCAGGTAAAGAATGGATGCTGCACAATCGCATCAGGATCTGGCCTCTGTTCTGGCGGTTGGAGAAGCTCTGAGACCAGGTCTTTTGTTTCTTGAGAGATGTAATTCTCAGAGGTATCCAGCTTGGGCCAGTCATATTCTCTCTCCCGAGCTCGACGATAAATTTCCTCAGCGGTTGCAGATTGAAAAGGGGGCTTTCCAGTGAGCATTGCGAAGCTAATGACTATCAGTGAGATACGGTCAGAGGAATTGATCAACCCACATAATGATCCCTAAGCTCCAAATGTCAACAGCATGGTCGTGTCCTCCCTTATCCTTTGAAAGAATTTCCGGAGCAATATAGTTAGGGGTGCCGCAGAGCGTAGTTCGCCGGCAGTCCTTCCAATCCTTGCCAGTCATGAGGAGGGCAGCGAGTCCAAAGTCACCGACCTTGACGTTCATGTTTTTGTCCAAGAATATATTTCCCATTTTGAGATCCCGATGAATGATACCCCGGGCATGCATATACTTAATGGCTCCCGCTATTTGGACTGTCCAGAATCGTACTTCGGGCTCGGTAACATATTTCCTCTTCTTGACCATATCCATCAAGGAGCCATTAGGGCAGAGCTCGAGCACAATATATGTACACTTATCGAATGAAAAGGCTCGGTGAAACTCGACGATGTTGGCATGCCTCATTTTCGAATGGATTTGCAGCTCGGTTTGAAACTATCCAAGGATGAGTTGCCAACGTTCGACACATAATTTTGATCCAACTTACCTTTTGCTCCATTTTCTTTTGTGGCATATGGCTTTTGACAATCTTCAGCGCATATCTTTGTTTTGTCCCAGCCTGCTCTCCTTCATAGCAGATGGCAAATCCTCCTTTGCCAAGTAAATGACCAGTCTTGTATGTGGTGCCATTTGGCCTGTCGGAACTAGGCGGCTCTTGTACAATCTCAGGAGGAGGAGGCGGGTGGTCTTTTTCCTTTTGAGACAGTTTGGCTGGAGCGGCCTTTGATTTTGTTGCCGCTTGCTTTGCAGCTTGCTTCCCACGAAGATTGGCATTCGCATCCCTTGGCGATAGAGCTTCCATATCTATGCCCTCCGGGAAGATGCACTCCCAAGCGATACAACCGCTGGTCAGGTAGAAGAGCTTCTGGGTGTATTGGTCGTAATTATTGCCGTCAACTTTGTGGTCTGCGTGCTCGAGACGGAATCGTTCGCTGATGGAAATTAGTCTACCAACAGCTTGCTTCTCGGACAAGTTATGACAGCAGAATATCTGTAGGGCACGATAGTTAGTGAAGAATGCTAAAGTATGCTCTCCATCATCGCTGTGTGAAAACTTTCGAGTACAGTTCCGAGGGATATCCAGAGCTTGACACAGAATTCTGCCTAGGACATCCAGAACATCTCTAGAAAGAGTTCCGTATTCATTAAGAAGAGTTCTGACGTAGAGTATCTCCTCGCACCATATCCTTGGCTGGCAGATATCGTACGGGACAACCCGCCCAAAAGATGGAGCGAAGAACTTGTCCAAATCTGCAACTGTGTATCTCCTTTTCAACTCCTCAATGACACTTTGAGATGCGTAATGCCCTCGGGTTATCCAATTGATAGGCGTGTCCAGCATCAGATCATCCATCGTGATGCATCGGGGAGCTAATGATTGAGTGGGAATGAGAATCGAAGAGCTTACAGTTCGTAGTGACCAACAGTATATCACAATTAAGTCCGCAGGTCAATGTTGAGAGGCCGATGGTGAATACACAAGGTCAACATCGATGGTGAATTGTCGAAGATCGCAGGGTAAGGGCCAGTTTGTCGAGTGTCGGATCTCTCCGTCACGGGCATCGCAGTTTCCTCCTAGCTATTGTAAACACTCGGTTGCTAGGCGCAACCACACAACTTAAAGTGGGCCAGCGCGTAATAGTATTTCCTTCTCCGTGTTATGCAGGGATTAAGTGAGCACTGTATGACTGCCTGTCTCTGACTGCCTACCCAACACCCAACTTGATTGTCACCATGTTTATACGAAATTCGGTCTGAACAGTGCACCATGGGCGCACCTGCAAGCCATAGAACGATTGAACCACGGTGTCTATGATCTTGCAACTTCTTTTGAGCAATTGGATGGCACCTCCCCATTGACTTATGCTTGCAAGCTTCACAAGATCTTCAGCATGGTTCCGTTACCTCTCTTCAAGTTTGCTGCGCTCTTCGTGAGACACATATCAAAATATGGCGCTGTAAGTACTTAGGCCACGGAGCTCGGGAGTTCGGGGGCTAACACGGGTTAGAATTGGATCAAAGTTCAAGCCCACGACCACCCCAAATTTCGAGCTGTCGCAGCAAGATATGGGCAGACTATGCATCAGATAAATATGCGAATGGCAGTCACCTTACTTCGAGATGCGGCGGCTGAGAAGAGAGCCAAGGAAAAGGCTGAGGCTCCTACTGTGAAGACCGAGGAGCAGACGCGCCATGATGAGGCTCAGAAGGAAAAGAACGCGGCACGAGACAAGGCGGAGAAGAAGGAAGCTTCGAAAAGTATTTGGAGACGCAAGTTTCGACCACTACCAGAGAACAAAGCCGTTGATCTCTTCGCCGATGTTATCGGGGACTCGTTCATTCTTCTCATTGCCAGCGGTCTCATATTATACGAATACGTTAGGGCAAAGGGGAAGCCGGATGTCAATGCTGAGAAGATAGCGGAGCTGAACGAGAAGCTGAAAGAGTTGGATCAACGGGAAATCGAGTTAGAAGAGGCCGAAAAGGCACGCCAGAAGAGAGTCGAAACCCTGGAGCAAGCACTCGAGGAAATGCGAAAGGCCAAGGGCAAGAAGAGATCTTTGCCATTTGCATCGTAAGGGATTTTGGTTATGCGGAAGCAGGCAGTCTGCCGCCCTTCGAATATTCAAAAGGAGGGCTCTCGTTCTGTCCAGAAATAAGAGAAGAGGCACTTAAAGTGACGAGAGTTCTTCTGTAAGATAAGTGGGTTTAATCACGGCTCAAAAGTCACGAAGTTAGGAATTGCTCAGTTAGGGGAGTTCGCTTCTCGAAAGGGAACTAGCGCTGTAACTCTACTCTAAATCTGTACATTCTCCTCTATAAACAATTCAAAATTCAAACCCTTCAATCTCCTCAGGGTGGAAACACGCCCCTCGTAGGCTCTCATCGGAAGACTGCAGGAGCTCTAGTTGAGGCAGCCGCCT
Organism: Hyaloscypha variabilis F; assembly: GCA_002865655.1. NCBI lineage: Eukaryota > Fungi > Ascomycota > Leotiomycetes > Helotiales > Hyaloscyphaceae > Hyaloscypha > Hyaloscypha variabilis. The sequence goes on along the minus strand of KZ613946.1, from coordinate 1,386,079 downwards.
TCGCTTGACGAGGCTTTAAGACTTGTTCCATTCTCCTAGAAACTTCAGGCCCGAACAACCATGTTCTGCACTTCTTTACGAAAGCGTCCTGAGTGGAGCACTGTCCCAGCTTCACTTCTTTCCTCGACGCCAAAATGGCAAGGTAATATTAAAAATCTGACGATGGACGAAAGGTATGCTAACAACAAACTCCAGAAAAGACGATTGAGACACACGACCTAGCAATTCCTCTCCCAAGACGCAGCCAGCGAGATAAGTTCGAGTACTTCCACCTGATTCTGCTCTCATCATCAGATCTCCAGCCACTGCCACCAGCAATGGCTCGAATTGAGAGACTCTACCACTCCAGTGGAGGCAGACATGTTGGTTTGATTTTCTTGTTGAACGAGAAGTCCCCGAAGAACAATGGAACAGTCGACTTTATGAACCTCCAAGCAAGGTGATTTGAGATTTCAAGCAGAACAGTATCACGGGCTGACCTACATTAACAGCGTGCTCGCCAACTTCGAAATGCAGATTCTTCCATTGTTCGGAGCAGAGCTGTTATTGAAGACACTCATGAGCTTCCAACAACAATTGGTGTACTCCAGAGAAGCATTAGACCAAACTCAGAAGCTCAAATCTGTCACTGCTCTTCTGCCGTACTGTTCAACCAATCCTCCAATCCCTGAGCATCTCAGGAACGTATTGAGCGACGTCTGCCACAGCATTCCCGGCCTAGCTCAAGCTGCCACGACTCGGGAGGGCCAAGAAGGACTTCGACAGTGGCTTCCTGAAACCGGAGAGGCTGAGGATATCATTGGATTCTGGGAGCAAGAGTTTGTCGTAGACTGAATTGCCAGAGGGGGGAAAAAACAACTTTGTGGAGGCTGCGGACAGGGTGATATACTTGCTAATTACATTGCTAATAATGCTTCCATATTCATTCTGGCAAAAACTTGCTCATCATAACAGTTCGACAACATTCCATGGTATGTTGAAGCTTTGACCTTCCCGAGAATCCTAGACAAATGACGTACTTTGTGAACATCTGAGCCTCCAACCCGAAACGAACAGAAACAACCAGCCATTAGGCACAGGTGGAACGAACAAGCATATCCCGTACAAATTGAGTAAAAAAGGAAGGCAAAAATCCTCAAAACGAAGGCCAAATAACCAAACTGTTCCCCACAACTGACGAGCAAGGCGGATTGTCGCGTGAGCCAATCCCTGGCAATGACGTCGTTAGCTCCGAGCCTAAGCCCACCAGGAACCCGTCATGTGTAGGGTGATCAGCAGTAGGGCCACCTTCCAGAGCTACAAAACTGCAGCCTCTCCCTTCAACTTCTCCAATTTACACACACAAATCAAAACCCCAAATTTCAAGATACCCCAAAAGCCAAACTACTTCCACCCAAACCAAACACTACCCCGCACTCAGTACTTCATACCGTAATCATGGCCAGAGGCGACGTTCAGCAAACCAAGGTCCACTACAAGGGCAAGGACGAGGACTTCATCATCTTCGTCGACGATGCGAAGTCTGCCAAGGACTGGAAGACCGACAAGAGCATCCCTCTCGCTCAAGTCGTCAGCGCGTTCAAGGTCTTCGTCACCCACAAGTAAGTCGACTTGCTTTTTACCCCGCAATTCCGTAAACGGATCACGCTTGTTGAGCCAACTTCGTTTCCAAGGGGAGGACTCTTTTTTTTTCTTGAAGATAGAGGAAAGGCAATGAGAGACACGATAGCAGAATGCTAATTGGTTTCCCATCAGGCACGGAGCCCAAGGCCAGATGGACAGTGCCTCGAAGGCTACCCTGGAGAACGAGTTCGGCACCAGCAACGACGAGGAAGCCATCAAGCAGATCCTAGAGAAAGGCACTCTCCAAGAGTCAGAGGTCCGTATCTTCCTCCCTCTCCTCTCCTTCTATTCCCCATCCCTCAATTGATCACGCATCACATATTAACATGTACCGAACAGTCTGCCGAGAGACAAGGAAATAAGAACGACAGCATGGGTTCCCGAGCTGCACACTAGATGGCGGCAGCAATATTGCATCGGAACATATGACGGGCACACCAGGAATGATTTTGGTTCGCATTGGTATGCATCATGGCTGGCGATACTGCGGGCGGAAGGAGTTTCATGAATCACGATGATGATGGATGGTAGCTTGGGGAAATCTAGCTATCCAGTCCTCGCAACATAAATGCAGTAAAAGGGCAACTCTAGTCCAAACTCTTGTGGATCTTACTTTTGTTCCTCGTGATTTGGGGTGATGAAAGTCGGGGGTGGCTTGCCGCTGGCGTGAAACCACGAGTGTGGCATCGTGATGAATTCAGCTTGTGCGGTTGAGATCGAGCGGTCGTGGGCTCGAAGAGTCGAAGAGAACATGGCAACGCACGAGAAATGAATCTATCCAAGAAATAAGATCAAGTGATCAGGACTCCGCTTGGAATAAAGCTAAGGTTGGCAAAAGTTTTCCGTCGAGAGCGAAAGTAACGAGCGGCGCCACACTTCACAAGGTTTCACAACACTCATTCATGATAGGCAACGACATGTGTCATGAGCATCATCCATTGACTATCAAATTGACAAGACGAGCCAACGCAACAGACACTCATCAGTTCCCAATAATCACCCAGACTGTCAAGCGTAGTCATCAGATCCATCGCAGCGCCCTTCATAACACTCTGAGAGAGGGAAAAAAGGGGCCGTCCACTCCCACTCAAAACAAGAAAGACGCCATCGCTGATGCAGCTCTAATTCACCCCCATCACTAATATATGTACGTTATTGTATGTAATTGTCCCGTGCTGCCAAGTGGCTGAAGAGGGAGCATCTATTGCCACCCAACGGGTATTGCCTCAGCCCCAAGGAAGAAGGGGAAGAAGCTGTCTAGACTTTTCCGGGTCTGACACGAGGAGGAAGATTCCATGGCTTTGCTACCACAATCTGAATATTCTGTTAGTGTCTTGTTCAAGTAGCTGTGGATAACAAGGCAACCTACCTCTCCTTCGCTATAAGCCCAGAAGTACACTCCCATGCCGACTATGTAGTAGATGGCTGGGTTCGTGGCTTGATACAACAAGGCGGAAGCCAATGCAGTCAAGGGCAGAAGCACCAATCTCGCCTCAATACTCCTGTGGAGTGCGGTCCCAGCAATGAATCCAAGCGGCCATTCCCAAGCAAAGAAGAAAATGCCGAACACGAGGTTGATGATCTGGAGGATAGGTAGAGGCTTCACGGCTAAGTCGAGGTTCTTGGTGAGGAAGTCCCAGAAGACCTTGGGCCAGAAGAAGCCTTCAACAGCTGCTGCTACTTGATCTATATTCTGTTAATAAGGTCATCTCGGATCTCAACGACGAGATATACATACAGACAGAAGCAGTCAGTATGATGAGGCGAGCCCAGTGGTTCTTGATGAGTTTGCCCATGATGGTCTTTCAAATATCTTTCTCTTGCTATGTTGTTCCTAGTCTCTGCGTCCAAGTTGACCTTTTCCCCAAATTGTTCCTTCCTCAAAGAATGTACAGAACTGTGAATCGAAGGGCTGGATTAAAGGTGGTAGTGATGAAATGGATGTTGGTGAACTATCCGGGCCTGCGGACTAGGGAACGAAGGTGAGGTTGAATGCCGCTGGCCGATGTAGAAAGAATGCTATCGACGACGACGAGTGCACAGCGCTGGTGAGGAAGCCCGTGTACTCGAGTTGGTGGGATGAGATAGTCTATATCTCTGGGCACCAGGACACAGGTCACTGGGCAGGGTGGAGGGATCCGCTTTGGCTCTTGTGTCAAGCCTGGTCCTGCGGCTTGAACTCGGCTGAGGATGGTATGTTTTCGAGCTAACAGACCATGAACTGGTTATCTGATCTACTCTGACAGTTGACATCCGAGCGACGAAACTTTGTTCAGGGAGGAGGAGCAGGGCAGTGTTAGATGAAATGGGACTGCCGCTCATGGGTTCTCGTGGGGCATATGGAGCAAGTGTGTCAAGCTCCTAGCGGGCTCGTCCGATCCGGTCTTATCTGATGTAGGGTAAAGATGGTCTTGGAATAGGTCGGCGTAGGATCCTCGAGTTGAGACGTCTTGGGCTTGTTCTGATGTTACAAGATGGGTCCTGCTGCGGGAGAGGAGATCTCCAAAGACGATGCGGACCCAAGTAGTTTAAGGACGACAGGCAGTGGAGACCAAAGTGACTGGGGGGAGGGCGAGGCTGGCCGTCCCGCTTGTGACCGCCGAATGCTTGTCGTTGCCGTTCCATGCTGGGCCTGCAACCCAGATGCCGCCAGAGGAGGACCGCAGAAGAGTGGCAGAAAGACGGGTCACAGCTCCAGAACAAGCATAGGCCAGGCCAGGGCAATTCCCTCAGAGATCCAATGGATCTTGCTACAGAAGTATATCAGCCTATCAGGCACAGCGGGCGCTGCGAGCTTGAAGTGGCGGGCCATGGTGGTTGGCGGCAACAGTGGAATTGAGAGCTTTGGAGGGGTGCGATTGGCGATGATTGGGGGTGGAGTCGGCGCGTAGCCGTCAAATGTGCAGGGGCGCCAACGAGGCTTCTGCGGAGCCGAGTCTGCAGAACAGAGAACATCGCAGCCACGCGAGCCAGGGTCGAGCCTCCACCGCTGCCAGCTTGCCAGGGCGGCCGCTGGTTGATTGAACAATTCCAGTCGAGCCAGCCAAATCAAAATGCACACTTCACACTTCACAGCGCCACGGCCTTTCGCTTACCTCACCGCGTGCAGAGCGTCGCTGCATCCTCCCCCGTCCTCGATTCCGCTCTTACACGATCACCGTCCTTCGCAAACTCCATCAGTTCCATCTGACAAGATTACAGTCTCAAGTCCATGATCGCATTGATCGAACATCCCAACTAATCCGATTAGATGCAGGGTGCCGCTGCCAGTGCTGCCATCTGATAAAAGGGGAGGGGGTTGAGACGGGGTCCAAGACACTAGCCAGTTTGATCTCAACACTCCCAAACCACGATTGTCAGAGAAGATAAGATAACTCTGTGCGCCCATCTGCGTCCCGGCAGCGAAACACCCGTTTATCAGATCCTTCCTGATCGCGGCCGCGGGCCTGATCTTTTTTGCTTCGGAGCACTGCCACCGCAATGCGACCGTTGTTTTCGATGTCAGGACGTCAAACGTCAAACGGCCCACGACCGGATGGCGTGTAGGAGTGAGCCATCAGATGATTCAGGTCCAGCATCACCCCAGCGATGAGGTCTTGAAGGACCATTTGCTGCAAATAGAAAGCAGAAGCCCAAGCCGCGGGTGCGGAGGAGGCCAAGGCATGCTCTCGTCAACCTACTCAGCATTCGCATTTCGCAGCATCCGCCACACAATGTGACGGTGAAGTGCGGGCAACCTTGAGGCTTTGTACGAATGCGCATGCTCCACCAGCATGCCACTATCACTATCACAACGATCGATATTGATTGTGACAAAGTGACATCTGTGCAGCAGTCACGATCATCACGGCGTGATTATCAAGTGCGGAGTAAATGCGCAACCTATTTTCGGGCACGCTGTCAGTAGCGGCGGTTGTCGGGAGCGCTTCATTGGCCCGTGAAAAATAGATGTCGCCATGTGCAGAAAGCCTCGCACCGGGCACCCTGCAAGCGCCGAGCACTGACCATCATGCATAATTCAACCGCTGGCCATCTCGCTCTGGTGAGTTTGTCACGAGTACCTTTCTTACTCTGCTTCCTCTGGCAAACCGGCCGATTGGAGCTGACCAAAGTCAATTACTCTTGGGTCACGCTGCTCGATATAACCTCGCTCTCGGGTTTGACCCGATTGACAGGTGAAGAATCCCACTGGTATTGCACTGGCACTCCGTGCAAGATCCAATGCATCCAGTGGATCCGCTCCTCTTCAATCCCATCAGCACTCGCTCTGACGTCCATTCATCTTTGACTTCAAGATCTTATTATCAATCGTGAGGCCAAAGGCGCTTCATGAGGCAAGTCTCACTCGAGTAAGCGCTCGAAGAACAAAATCTAATGGCTGTGCGAGAAGTGCTGCTCCCGGGTAGACGTCCTTCCAGAATGACCGGCGGCTCGAGATGCACTCTTCGAGGCCCGGATCGGGCCTGTAGTTTGCACAAGAGAAGTTCCAGAATTCCTGCCGGCCCAAGGCCGCGGATCGGGCCTCAATGTTGGGTGTGGTGGCCCATGAGCTTGGGACCATTAATGAAGAGCTGCAAGGCACTTCCTCACTCCTGGGAAGCTGTCATGGGGACGCAGCCTTATAGAGATCACCTGCCGCAGACATCTCACGTGATACTATGGTCAAGCTGTGACTAGAGACTAACCTTCTTCGATGTGCGTTGATAATTCAATATTCCTGTGCGCGTGGCAGACAACATATACTCATAGGACCAACACCGAAAGGACTCTCGGAAGGCGCCATAAGTTGTGGCTCAGTAAAGATATTCAGACGAAACTCTATAAGACTTGTCGACAACCATTTGCGAAGCCGCTCAGCGAGTGGAAAAGCAACAGAATTCAACGAAAGAGATTTCGAAATCCTTCAGCGACTATATTCCTGCTCATGCCCATTCCTTTAGACTTCTTTGCCTGCTTTTGTGGTGTCGGTGTTGCCTGCGTAGACTGAGCTTGCGGGATATTTTCCTTTTCTTCAATTCCCAGATCTGTTACCGTGGAAAGTGGGGTCACTCTACTTTGGCTCACACTGTTTGCACTTGACGTTCGCAGTGGAGGAGTGATTATCCTTTGGCCGTCAGGCCCCCAGCTGGCCTTGACCTTCAATGTTGCGAGCCGTCGTAACGTACTTGCAGGACTACCGTTCGCTCCAGAGCTCAGGGCACATGGCGTTTCGAAGGAATCCTTGTGGTAAGCATTCTCCTTCTCATCTGGTATTACTGACAAGCGAGATCTTGTCGGGTCCTCCAGGTCTTTCTGTTGGCTTGATTCGCTGGAGCTATTTTCAGTACGGACCGGAGTAGCTTTCTGGAAGTCAAAGTCGCTGGACTCGTTGTCTTCGGTCGTCTTGTGCAGACTAGCCATGCTGCCTGATCTTTTTGTGAAGTTGCTAGTAATACTTGCAACACTAAGCTTGCGCATCATGGAGCTGGCCGATGCACGAACAAGATGCTCGTTCCGGGCTCGACCGGTCATGCCAGGATAGGGCAAGATTTCCTTTGTCCAAACATCTGCCAAAAGTGCTTCAAGCCGAATACGATCAGCACGGGACGGAGCAAGGACTGGGATTCGATTGGTTGTTAGAAGAGACTGAGATCTGTTGATTGCAGCGGACGAAGGTGACTCCTTGAACGCATTTGTATTTTTGATAATGACTTGGCAGAGACCTGACATGGGCCCTACAGTAGTTGCTCTGTGGATCGATATTCTTCTGGCGATAGTGCCTATATGGAGAGTTAGTCGGTGTCAAAATCTTCGGCCTCCCTTTTGTTTGTGATCCACTGAGGGTAATGATGGTTGCACTGACCAGGCTTTCCAAAAACAGTTCCCATGGGCTTAATTGCCAAGGATAAAGATGTGAATAGGGCTTGCTCTCCCGCGTCAAGGCCCTGTCTGCCAGAATGATCTGCCAGACGGCTTCGCCATTCAAGCTCCTCTTTTGGTGAGCAGGCACTCATGGTGACCTCGAACAATTGATGGTCGCACTCGAAGACCAACTTCCATGAGAATGGCGCCGTGTGACATTGGAGACCTGTCATTGGGTTAGTTCAATCCTATACCGAGCGAGTTTGGCCCTGAAGTCGGGCTCGAAAGGGAATTTGATTTGGAGGCAACTCCCAACCAGGCAGACATTACCTCTGCCATTATCAACCTCTTCGATGCTGAGCTCGCACAGTCCAATGCAAGCCTGAACTGTATATATTTGATCACCTCTGGTGGCAGAGGCAAGGATGAGGAAGTCGCGATATAAGAGGCAGATCAGATACTGTCCATCTACGCCTTCTCGAGTCTGCCATGAAACATGGAGCACACCACACAAATGGATATGGCCCAGTGCCCGTACAGAATTCTTTGACCGAGCATCGGGCTATACGACGGTCAGAAAGCTGCTTTTTATGATAGCATGAGTACATATGGTACATACCATGTTGGGGAAAACCAAGCGGTCCTGCAATAGCCAAGACTTTTCCATCGCAATCTTCATTCGCGGATCATCCGTTGCACGATTAATCTCGTTTGTTGCTTCACGGAGTCTGATGAGAACATTCTCGATTTCCATATGAGAATCGGGACAGTCACACACAGGAGTCTGTCTGAGCAGTTCGGCAAACAGAAGTGGATATCTGCAAACTCTTTGAATTGGCTACCTTAGAATGAGCGAGAGTGGACCAGTATGGGTGATAAAGTTATACTTGCCTTGACCAACAAATCGCCAATTGTGAGGGCTTTCTTTGAAATGTCATGTTGGCTGTTGATAGAAGCCAAGGATGATGCTAGCGCTTCTAAACCTCTCTGGTACATTTCCCATTGAGGCATTGTTCGATAGGTTGACGCTACGTCTTTAATCATGAGTTCATATTTGGCACCGTATTCTTCATAAACAAAGAATCGGTTCATCTACACCACTTTTGTCAATCTCATTTACAGAAATTATTCCTTTTATATGAAGTCATACCTTTTTGCCAAAGACTTTGGCCACTTCGGCTGCAACCTTGGGCTCTGCGGTCATCCCAGGGATCTTCTGAAGCCATGTGCCACTCTTATGTTCGGGGACTGCATCAAGGCTTCGCCACCTGTGATGGCGATTTGGAGATCCAGTGAGTGGAGACTCGGTAGAGAGTGGCTGCGTATATTCAGAATGTGGCACGGCACGATGGAGGTCTCCAAGCAGTTCTTCGTGCAGCTCAACGATCTCGTTGAGATTTCGGTTGATCGAAGCTCGAAGGTTCAACGAAAGTGTCGGAATAGAAGCCATGAGTGTCACATATACCTGTAAAATGTCAGAAATGCACTCGAGACGGCACAATCTATCTTACATTCATGAGAAACTTGACATCAGCCAGGTAGCTTTCCTCAGTGCTGATGATTTCTTCAAGTACCCGGCGGCGCTGTAACAGTCGATTGGTTACTGCCTGGTCAATGACCAGGCCTCTGGCTATATATGAGCTGTCTTCGGAGAGCCGTCCGACGTTTGAAGCCTTGCTACTACGATCCGTTCTTTGATGCCGAGACGAGACTCCGGTTCTCCTAGAACGTGGTGCAACACTGAGACTTGCAAGACTGATGCTCGCACTTTTGACAGCCGTAACAAAGCCAAAGGAAGATCCAGAGGATGACTTCTTGTGGGCAGATCTTTTTTGGGTCCTTGAAGTGTCAAATAGCTCGGGGTCAAAAACTGTGCCGCCCGTGTCACAGCTAAACGTCTTCCGCCTCTGTGTTCCTCGTCTTTGTAGGCTCTTCATCCATTTATTGAATGGTCCTTCTCCCTCCAGTGGCAAAGACCGATTGACAAAAGCCTCGTCCAACGAAAACCGTTCCCGAATGAGTGTACCAACGGCTTGAGAATCCTCCGCATTGAATGACAATCCTAAAGCTGCAATGTTATCCAAAGTATTCCACTCTTCACCCTTGTCGCTCCCCGTGGATAACTTTCCATTTGCATGGAGGTCGACATCATCAAAGTCTTCCTTCGCTGGGTTGGCGGGATCCTTTTGGCTTGATGGAGGAGGGATTGGAGTGCCCCAGCTCGTCTTCCGCGGAATGTGCATGGAGTTCCGATGCGAACAAGTAGGGGTTGAAATGCCAGAATTGCCCTGAGAAATTGGGTCCGACTGGGCCATGATGTGGAATCAAGCAACCAAAAGAAAATGTAATACAAAGTGATCCAAACGTCCAAGAAGGCCCAGCTCTTCCAATTAGCGAGACTGATTACCGCATCGATAATGCTAAGCAATGGAAGAATGGGATTGTAGAGACCAAGACTGGGAGGTTGAGAAGAAGGAAGACTTGAGACGAAGTAACTGAGGCATGGTAGAGGTTGACAACGGGGAAAGAACGACACAGCTCCTGAGCTCGTCAACACATGGAAAGCACTCTTTCTGGACGGTCTCGGAAATTGTATATGAATACCGATTATTTCTCGTCATTGCTCTTCTTATGCACATCTTCACTTTTGAGAAAGTTCTGCATAGAATTCCTCTCCTGGCGTAGATGTGAGAGAAGGGGTGGTTTGGCTAAAGCGCACCCTTTCGGCAGCAACTAAAGAAAACGTCATGCTTATTTCAGACGGTAAATAGACTAGGCAGTCTAATCATCAAACATTCAAACCCAAATTAAAAGTTTCAAGGGATTGTGCAAAAGGTCATGAGATAGGAGTCCAAAATCACGTGCAGTTAGTCAACAACCCCGCAACTCGTCTCTCCGCAGCCTGCAGATACAAGGCTGCGAACACAGCTGGAATCGCCAGAAACGTTTTCAAATCGTGCACCTCGAGATATGGGATTGCCACAAAGAATGGAGAACCTACACGCCCCTACAGTTCCGTCAGGACCAACTTCAGGACCTGCCGCCACGAATGGAACGCAGACAAGTGGTTTGACATTTCCGCAGCTTCAAGCCAGGAAGGACAATATTGAGGCCGAACTCAGAGCTCTGGGCAGTGTGCTAGAATCGGTAGGAAGCGTCCCTGCGAAAGATATGAATGAATGAGGCTCAGAATAACTAGCATGGTGTCGACATGAATACAAGGCTCATCACGCCAGACGGGTTTCCACGAGCAGATCTGGATGTTGCACAGAGTATGAGGTCCTAACGTGTGGGAGGAACTGCTGCTAACAAAGCTCTAGTTCGAACGACAAGATCGCGGATAATATACCTTAGAAATGACCATAAAGCTCTCATGACTGTTATCGAAAAGCATCTTCACGAACATTTTGCCAGGTTAGCGGAGGAAGGTCAGCAGGACGAGCCTATGACGAATGGTGGCCCATCAAGCACCGACATAACATCGCCATCACCACAAGCTCCCCAAGCCTCAGGGCGTCCGTTTGCGAAAGTAAACAGTGTGGTAGCAGGAAGTCCTGCCGAATCGGCCGGCTTGAAGGCTGGAGATGAGATCCGCAACTTTGGATACGTCAACCACACAAACCATGATGGCCTGAAGAGAGTCGCAGAATGCGTGCAGGGCAACGAAGGGGTAAGCAGATTGCTGTCGAGAGAGCTTAAGTACTGATATCCTGTAGCGGAATGTTCTTGTGAAGGTTTCTCGGCCTACGAGTGGTGGTCAACGCAGACAAGAATTACAGCTGACACTTACGCCACGTCGAGATTGGGGAGGCAGGGGGCTCCTGGGTTGCCACATCCTGCCACTGTGAGGACTGATGAGTTGTATCATTGAAGAAGCCTTTGCGTTGGTCTTTGGGTGTCTCTACAGAGGGGTTATTGATTGCATGGCAAGGCGCTTGGGTGCAGAACATGCGGCTGAGCAGTAGATGGCGAAAGCCCACGTATTTCTGCCAGCTACGACTGACTGGGAAGGTGGAATATCCAATGACCAGACTTCCCGGAAGACCATGGGTCAGGCATGATATGAAAGTGAATTTTTTTGGAAAAGGCGTCGAAAGCACAGCATTGGCAAAGTGGCTGATTGGCGGTGGCCTAAAAAGCGGCACTAAATGGTCTTGATCCACGAGAACATTTACATTTCTTGTTTGTACTAACGTACATTGGAGATCTCCCTATTCTAAAATTACAAGGGCTCGGAGCGGCTGCTAACGCGGGAGACTGAAGTGTCGACAGCGCAAGTAGGTAAATAGTTCGACTTGCACAAGGACAACTATGAAATTAGTGCCGCTTTTCGAGGCCCGCCTTGAGAGTGTCACGTGCCAAATTCTTAACCTGCCTTAGCGAATTTTCAAACCGTTCCTCTGCGCTTCCATCATAACATCCCGAATCTTCTAGGGAAACAAGCACATCCACAAACGAAACGTCACGATAAAGGTAAGGCGATCCTACATCAACATATCCTCTTTCCCATCGTAGCACCGGATATCTCGACTGTCCCTTCTGCATCTGCTAACTAGCTTCCTCACAGCCTTGAATCCCGCCAGCTCTGTTTACCTCACCATCGACGTCCGATTACAACAAACAACATGGCTGAAGGCGCAGCTCAGATCCCTACCTTCAAGCTCGTCCTTGTCGGTGATGGAGGAACCGGAAAGGTACGTTTGGCCGATCTTTCAGATATGTTGCTGCTGGTTTTACTGGAGGATATGCGATCACCTCCGGTCCACCAACGGTGGCGCATAACGCATACAGATCTATTACTAACAGCTCGATAGACCACATTCGTCAAGCGTCATTTGACTGGAGAGTTCGAGAAGAAGTATATTGCCACTCTTGGTGTTGAGGTCCACCCTTTGGGATTCAGCACGGTACGCCGATCCAAAATCTCAACGGAAGGCGACCTGTGACTAACACATGCATTAGAACTTGGGCAACATCCAATTCGATGTCTGGGATACCGCAGGACAAGAGAAGTTCGGAGGTCTTCGTGATGGATACTATATCAACGGCCAGTGCGGCATCATCATGTTCGATGTCACTTCCCGTATCACCTACAAGAACGTCCCCAACTGGCACCGTGCGTCATACCTTGATATTGAAATCTGCATCTGCTAACTCATCCTAGGTGATCTGGTCCGTGTCTGCGAAAACATCCCCATCGTCCTCACCGGAAACAAGGTTGATGTCAAGGAGAGAAAGGTAAAGGCTAAGACCATCACATTCCACCGAAAGAAGAACCTCCAATACTACGACATCTCCGCCAAGTCCAACTACAACTTCGAGAAGCCTTTCCTGTGGCTGGCACGTAAGCTCGTTGGCAACCCAACTTTGGTCAGTAAATAGCTTTCCCTATCTGTACGCAACTAACAAGATCAGGAATTCGTTGCTGCTCCGGCTCTTGCCCCTCCAACCGCCACTGTCGACCAAGCCCTGTTGGAGCAATACCAGAAGGAAATGCAAGACGCCGCCCAGATGCCTCTCCCAGACGAGGACGATGCCGATCTCTAAACTCGCACGAGCGTCATTTCGAGGTTTTCGGCAACCACTTCTTAGGAGCATTTTAGATCGTTCTCTTTTTCGGCGATATTTGCATTGTGTCACTTTGTCTCGCAGATAGAGGAAGATGGACAGCGACTCCCTCATTTCGTCATGGCATGGATGAACCTCATGCAGGCAGCGAGCTTGTGAGAGGGCGGATTGGGACTATTACGAGCGATGAACACAGACTTGGAGGCGGCAAGGTCTTTACGATAATGCTGCAATCTGCGGCAACCCTCAAGTAGCTAGACTAAAAGAAAAGCCTTTAGTTCCTTTACTTGCCCATTGGACCTGAGTAGAATCGAGAATGCTCAAAGGTAAGATAACGTGACGGATGAAGAATCATGACAGCAATATCGGGACTGCGGCCTCCAAAGCCTACCCTATACCGCACCAGGATTGGTTGAGATCTAATCTACAGTGGTTTCCCGTTTACAACTAATCCTTCAGCGCAGCAAATTTTCGAACCTACAATGAGTCTTTCAACTTACTTCACTCAACACCTGATCTGCAAATGCAAGCATGCAGAGCAGAATATTTTCCTATTATGCCATTATATAGCAAACTTGTATTTGTTTATTCAACGACTGCTTATTGTGCGGCAATTTCAAAATGCCGTGCAGCGAATGCTCAAATATGACTGTCGGCTTACCTTGATCTGAAAAAGGCAAAGCCTACTCAAGAAATGCAACTATCGCCGAGCTACGGATCCCCTCATCTCAATGTTTCAGTACTGCTACCTCAATTGAAAATTCGTGATGCTTGTTTTCCCTGTGCTTTTCCTTGAACTATTCTCATTGCTAACGACATTAAGTACACTTAATGGGACATGCAATCTTGACCCCATTCCCATATGAAGCATTCTCGGCAGGTTCCAGGAAATGCAATGTGCAACAAAACATCACCAGCCCTGCAGACATCACCGTTAAGGATAAGAGACAAGAGTTAAAATATGTTTCCAGGTGACGCCATTGGGACATCAATCTCTACTCCGGCTACATTAGTAATGCGCAACACCTTTGTATTCATACTTCGATTTCACTTGGATTTCAGGCTCTACTGTAGCTGTCACAAGTGCAGCAGTTCAGTTCTCATGAAATTCGTGGATAGGGCCTTCGACAATGTGCGACTGACAGCCAGCCAAGGCCCACAGCCCGACATGCTTCTGTTGCATTTCTTGGCTTTTACCAAAATCATTTAGTACAAAATAGATTTGCAGTAATGTCAACACATTTTGATGTGTGGCCACCAGGTCATGGACATGTTCTGTTGGAGTCTTTACATTATTTCCTTTAGGTGCACAAATATTGTGAATTCAGAACAGTTTGGGATGTTATACTTGTTGCTAATGTTCTTCGTAGAGTTTATCTATATAAAATAATGGACTTTATGTAATAACATCCCCTTTCTTGAGAACTGTTGACGGTTTTAAGGGTAGGACTGCCTGCTAACTTACTTGACTAAGTGATTTTCGCCCCAGTTCGCAACCATGAAATTGCCCATTTCAAGGTCTAAGGCATGGATCTAATAGCCATTGAAACTCCTCTGAATAAATATTATTACCTTTGGAAATTTTGATTTCCCAAAAATGTGTTGCTGTCGATGGTCCGTGAATAAATATTATGTTCACGTCTGGATCTGGAAAAGCGTGGCGCCGGGGAAACGAAGCGAAATCGCGGTCACGTCAACGCGGTTGATCGAAGATCCCGCGAAACCCATTTCCATATCACAACATCCTTTCGAACTCCACCCCTATGAAACAGGTTCGAAATACCTTGACACTTTATCCTCCTCTAAGATAGTCTATTCGAAGCATTGGAATACTATGAATATCCTCTACAATGAGTGACGCGAATTTACCTCTACCACCCCGCTCCTCTTCTCCTGCCCCCGTGTCCGAGGCACGCCAAAGAGCGAACTCGAGCGAGGGCGAGGGCGAATTCGACACGTCTTTGGACCAATCTACGGATTCTGTTGCGAGAGAAGAAAATACAGGCGATTGTGGAAGAACAGACAACAAGCAGAAGCGGAAGAGAACCAGGTATCCGTAAAAGTTTCCATGGTTGTCAGCATGTCTAGATTCAACATACGTATCGTCCTACGTACAAATACAGACGATTGGAATTATTAGACTCATTTGAAGACACTGCTAACGTTCGCTGCGAGCAGTCCCCAAGATCAAGCAATACTCGAGGCCGAATATAAACAAAACCCCAAACCGAACAAAGCAGCGCGTGCAGAAATAGTTGAGAAGGTTACCTTGAATGAAAAGGAAGTGCAGGTCAGAGAGAACTCTACGACGCGGCTGATTTGAAATCAGACGCGTTCCAAATCAAGTACCGTCCATAGCTAATGGTTTACAGATATGGTTCCAGAACAGGCGCCAAATTAATCGAAGAAAGTCGCGGCCATTGTTGCCTCATGAGATTGCTGCTTTTGGACTAGGAGGTATGGCAGCACTATCGTCTGACCCCGTGTCAGCTGGGGTATTCAGTAGCAGCCAAAATGGAGAAGAGCAGCTTGATGCAGGCTCGCAACAGGAAATCATTGGTAGCCAGGACGAAAACGGGAGTTGTCAAGATGAGGTGGAGATTCTACTTCCAGAACCTGCAGTGGAACACGTAGATATCACGGAGAAAGAGGAGGTCGAAGTTGTTACGGATGACCGACCCATCTTCCTGCCACCGCTTCTGAAGCATCAATCATCGTCCACAACGTTTATTAACGAGAGCAGCTCCTTGCCGACGACGGAAAGTGTAGTCAAGTCATTCTCGTCGACTCCAGGCTATCTAGCAAACCGTTGGAACTCTGTCAACAGCTCGTTTTCTAGCCCGGCATCATCTCAACAACCCACCTTCTGTACTCCTCAGGTGTAAGTATGATCTGTCTCTAGAAAGAAGCAGACATCTGATTGTCTGTTAGGTCCAGTGCAACCCAGCCCACTTCGTGTCCTGAGAGGCTAGAGTCCTCCACTTCATCTTCTCGGATGAGACTGTCGATGTCTTTGGACGGCAAAGCAGAGCTGATCACCGGCCCGTCCCCACCTCGCCCCCATGCTGCGCGTCCTGTCTCATCCTCGGGAGCTGTACCACACAAGAGACGAGGACTCCAACGAAGTCAGAGCGCGCTGCCATACACTCAAATTCCGTCGATTGCCAATGTGATTCCCCCATTTCAGCCTCGGTTGCCTACTGGCAGATCAAGGGATGCACGTACATGGGAGTTCTGTTGCGACCCCGAAGCTCAAGACGAACTTACAACTCAAGCCGAGAACGAATCACACGGCTCAGCTCTGGCTGCAATAAGTTTGATTCGCTCTGCTAGCAACTCAGCACTCAAACAGAATGCTAACAAGCGAAATGCCCCGTCAGTTAAGCCTGACTCCAGTAAACACGGCAAGAGACCAAAGCTTGGTCGTGCGACCTCAAGTCTTGCAAGACTGCAAAATCCTGCCAAGACATCTTCGAAGCCACTACACCAGCACTCGGACTACAATAAAGATGGTCTGATGCACTCGCCTTCTGGCGATTCCGATAAGGAAAACTGGATTCCAGATGAACGCGGAGGTAATCCTCTGCGTCGACCTCTACCGACCAGCAGAGCAGATAACCCACAGAATTCACGAGTCATCCTTGGTGACAATTTCAATGTTCCAACACACGCAGTTGACTTCCCTGGTGGCAGACATCGGAATCGGAAACCCGCAAAGGCTATACCTGAAATCTTTGAGGATAAGGAGAATGGAGGCATAGTTCCGCCAGAGGTAGAGAAATTCATGCGTGGTGAAGTCAGTCCGAGCAAGAAGGGAGACCTGGACTGTATCCAAGGATTGTTGTCACTGAGTCAAGGGAATTGGAGATAGTAAAGGGAAGGAGATCGTCAAGTTTCGAGTATTGCATGATGATGGAATTAGCTTTTGTCGGGCTGCATACGTACCGCTGGTGTTTGGGTTTATGGATAATGCTTCTCTGTCGATGTTTTGAATTTCAGATACCACGGCTACCAACGCTGATGATGCGCCAGAACTTGACTCCTCAATTTTGTGTTCTCTACCAAATGCGATGTCTAAGACTGCATACATACAGTGGCCTCTCCTACGCTTAGTGAGGCACCCTCCCTCTCAGTTTTCTTTTGCTTTGATGTACAATAATCTTGCCTGCAAATCCCAGTCGAGTTGGCACTATCTTGATTACTTCATTTTTCGAACATGAAGTCTCTCGAAAACCTGGCATACTTATTTTTACTTTTTGTTATCTTTGCGCTTTCCTTGATCGAGGCTGCAGTACTTGGAGCAAGACCATTTCCAAGTATAAGTTTTGGAAGTTTTGTATTTCATGTCGATTTACTTCGACGTGCCAATGTTCCTTTGATGTGTCCTTTCATCCCTTGTGAAGTAATTACCTAGTCTCTCTGTCATTTTTCCATACCTATTGCCCACAAGGCCTCATTCTCTACTGTTATTTGGGCTTCCTATCGGAAGTCATCACTTCTTCTCTGCCTTTCTCCAACAGAATATCGTGATCCACTCTTTGTTGGACTTCCTCTTTCAGAATTCATCATCTCTCCTCAAGCCCTCTTTTACCGGACAGTATCAGCTAGCTACAGCCCTGCAGGCCACTGAGTCGGAGATACTTTCAGACATTGATTCACTTTCGCTCCTAGAGCCTCTAATCGGAGTGATTATTACCTACTTATCGATTGCTAGCTTGCCACTTAGTAACCACATCTCCCTGGGGCTTGCCTCTGCTCTTTTAGTCGAGCACTTATCTTCTGAATTATTTGTTTGTTGAAGTTCGCACACGTCGGCACGTGCTAATCTTCTCCTCACACACTCAGGATCCACCCATCTGACTTTTATTCAGTTGCACTCGCTATTTCTACAGCGGCTAGCCAATCTCATCTCCACCCTGTGGCAGGATCCCTTTCCTGATCCATCGCTAAGCTGTGCTCGCTACCCCTGAGGCCATACCATCCGACCCTTCAGTCTCTATCATCTCCTCAAGCATCGCTGTGGCGACGTTCGACATTCATCATTCTTGACATCGGTAGATACAGCACTCTTGCTTAGTCCTCAGCAAATTCACTTTCACTCATAGCTAAGAGCTCTACCATCTTTGTGTAAGCTAGCCCAGGATCGGTTCACCTCTACCGAAACTCAGAATCCTTGACAACCTTTCTACCCGGGCACCCCTTCTTCAACTTCTTCACTCAGGCTGAATGCCTGGCCCTGTTTCTAAGATTTGCTACGTATCCTCGGAACAGGATATTATGCATCGCACTCCACCACCACCCTCAAGGGCACCCTAACATTGCTGACGAACTGGCAATCGAAAGTACTTCTCAAACAAGGCCATTCACATTGACCTTCAACACCATCTTCAATATCCACATTCATTTGGGCTGCTGAATATCTTCTCCCTTTGAGGACAAAGCCGTCTATTCCACTATTCCAGATCATCCGGTGAACGGGAATAGCAGGCTAGAGAAGCATGGGGAGAGGATATTAGCGAGCATGATAGGCACAATGTCAGGTCGTACCAACGATATGGCGACGAAGCCTACATTTACAACCTTTTCACAGTTGAACTTTTCAACATCCGATTATAGGAAGACATCCTGGTCCTCAGATGAGGATTCCGAAGACGGAGGAGTCATGGTCTCGCTAAGGCCCCTTAATCACCAAGCGAGCTCGCTTGTCTCACAACATCAAAATAAAAATAATAATAACAATAATAACAATAATAATGCAACTAGACAAGACTCGGCTCAATTGGTTCGACCCTATTCGAGCCGACCCAATTTGGTTCGACCTGATTCGATTCGACCCTACAACGCTGGTGTCGCTGGTGTCGCTGGTGTCGCTGGTGTCACTGGTGTCGCTAGTGTTGCCAGCGTCTCAGCTCCCGGTGATGATCTAGGTACACAAGACTTGCAACGACCTAGAGCCGATGGCCTACCTAATGTCGGAGTTCTTCGAAACTCACTACGTAATTTGTCTCCTGGCATACAACGAGCTACCCAGGCTTCACTTGGTCCCCACTGCTCTACCCCTTTGCATTTCCACCGGAAACCTCACCACGGACAACACGAACACCACCAAAGTTTGACCCCGGGGCCTTTCACTTGCACCAAAACTCGCAAATACAAATTATTGCACGTGCCAGACATAGCTCCTAGATGTACTCAACAAGCCGAGTCAAATATCAATGATCTCGTCAATGGCTTGGAGACATTAACACTTCAACGTCCAGCTGCTACCTCTTGGGTTTATTCTCCCGAGGACGCCCTTGTGGTTTTAGGGCAATGGTGCTATGATAAAGAGTGGATGCAGCGAGCAGAGAAGCTTGAGGCAAGGGATCCGTTCCGAGGCATCGACATGAACGAGGGCTGGAACCGTGACGCAGCGAATCTGATAGTCTCTACCAGAGACAGCGAATGGGCACTTCCGTGCGAGGATGGTGGACCAGAGATGAAGACGAAAATTAAGGAGATGATGAATAGGTTCAGTTTCTGGGCACAACTGGAGCCTATCGAGTGGGATGTGGAAGAGCTGAAGGGCATGTTTGATGTGGTGTTCGTTGGGACCAGGTTAGGGAATGCAGGGTGGGCGCGTAAGCCTGGAAGCTGGTGGGCGACAAGGAAGAAGCTGTTTGATGGACATAGAGGTAGGAGCTTTCTTGAGGAACTTGATCTTTGGGTGGAGGAAATTGAGGATGGGCGACTGAAGTGGAAGAGAGAAAACAAAGGAAAGTTGTTTGCCATTAAGAGCCGAAAGCGAAAGGCGAGCAGTGCAAAATCCCAGATTGATCTTGAGGGCTACAAGCGGAGAAAGAGAGTCAAGCTGCCAAAGACAAAGTCAGAGCAGGTTATGAGTGAAGAGTGGCGAGCCAGGCGGAGAGCGCAGGAGAAGAAAGCTGGTCGGTGGACGGATGGGACCTTGCTAATGGACCGCATGTGGGAGGAGTTCTATTGGGTATTGAATGAAGATGACCCCAGGGACGAGCCGTGGCCACGGGAAGTCTTCACACGATCTTATTACTAGTTTTCCAACATAGTGCGATGAGCTCTCTTAGACTAATTCTCAATCAAATATCATTCTTCCAAAACGATTTTGTACATTGACTAGCTCGAAATACGAATGTTCTTGAATTCTTGGAACAATGACTATCTACATTTACAGTTTATAATGTTCCAGTACGGCAGCACCTTATGACGAAACGGTCATAACCCCCCCTAGGACGAAATCGCGAATGCCAAATCACGAATGCCAAATCGCGAATGCTAAATCGTAAATGCCAAATCCCAAATCCCAAATCCTAAGTAGTATCGTTTTCTATACCCCTCTAATAGAATATACTTAAGACTAAGCTAAGCTTACCTAGTCTTATCTCTTTCCCCTCCTCCCCTCCTAGGAGGGGTGAGGAGGAGGGAGAGGAAAAGGGGCAAAACCCGGGTGTTTCAGCTCGTGGGTAAGGTAAGTTAAAAATATGAGTACTAGTAAAATTTTCCTAAGATCTTACCTTCTTCCTCTTCCTCTTCCCTTCTTCCTCCTCCCTCCTTCCTCTCCCCCCTTCCTCTCCCCCCTTCCTATCTCTCTCTCCCTACCTAGAGTTAAGTATTCTTTCCTTTTACTAGGTTAAGTACGCGAGCGATTAGGAGAAGAAGGTAAGAGGAGCGGGGAAGAGAGACGGAATGAGAGAGACGTAGAAGAGGGAGAGTAAAGGGTATAGGGGGAGAAGGAAATAGGAGCTAAAGATATCGTGGCCTTTTTAGTGAAATTCTATAATAATAATTAATTTGGGATTTGTGATTTAGCATTCGCGATTTGGCATTCGCGATTTCGTCCTAGGGGGGGTTATGACCGTTTCGTCATTGCATGGTGCCGTACCAGTCTGTATTGATTATTTACAGTGAGTTGTGAACTCAATGTTCTCAAGGTAGTTGGGACATTCAGCCGATGCTCTGCCAGGGCGGAACCTCAATGTCCCTCCTTCTTATGGAAAATTTCAAACACTCCCCAATGTACTTGTCTTTCATGGAACAACGAATAATTGCATTACCTAAATAAAACTCCGGGACTAATGCACACTCTTCTACGCTAGTTTTAGTAATCGTCATCAGTTAGTTGTATCCAAAGCCTCAGGAACATTCGCCGTTTTGCCATCATTACAGTCAGCTACCTACGGCATTTAGATACATTGCACAGATTGTACTACAACTACGGGAACAATCATCAAGCAAAACACTCGAATTTACCAAGATTCTAGAAATATTAGACAGGGTTCCTCGCGAGCATACCAAGTTTCGATAAACACTGGAAGCGATCAGATAATGCTAACACTTAATATTCTTCTACAATCTCACTACAAACCCGAGATCTACCAACCCACCAATTGCTGAGAATAGACTTCATGATTGTCAGAGAGCTTTGACAGAGAAGTCCAAAATCTTGATTTGATGGAATCCTCTCCGACATCCCAAGTATGATGCAAAGCAAGCCCACCCATATCTATTATATGCATGCCCTACACACCAACGAATGTGCCTTATTCTGCGTCCTTCGTGACCAACGCCCTGATCTCTTCTACAACCTCGATTTGGCGCATCTGGGTCTTCTCTGTAAAAGGCACTCTAGCCCACCAAGTCGGTGTGAAGAGCATCTCAAATGACTTAAGCCCCCGGATATCGCGTAGAGCAGCACAATTCAAAACTAGCTGGAAGAGCGTCTCGTCGACTGAGATGTTCTTCGCTTTTCTCGTGCGCCAAAAAGCGCCTTCCCAATGCACAGAGAATTGACAGCGCTTCATTCTCAGATTAAGAACGAAGTGCTGGAGATTCTTGCATGTGGCAATCATATCGAGCGGTCTGCCACACTTTTGGGGTGGTGCATCATCGAAGCATTGATTGTAGGTGCCCAGATCCATGTCTAGTTGAATGGTACGTATTGCGTCCTTGTGTCGTGGATTGATGACCCAAAGATAGTTCAGCATAGTGGGCGGGCTGGTGAAATGGAACTTTCGGAATGCGTAGAGTAAGCCACTCCCCACAACATCGACGTAGACTTGACGGCAAAGAAGATAGAGGGCTGCGGTTTCTTTCGGGGCATTGCGCCAATCGTTGTCGTGGAACTTATGGCCTTTCTTCTATGGAGTAATAAATCCTCCTTTCTCACCACCGCAAGTCCAGTCATTGATCACATGCTCGTAGATTCTGTTGCGTACCCTTCAATGAATCAGCACCAGTTTTCTTTGTGGGACAGAGAGCCAGGAGCTGAAACTTGGACCTGGCCAGTGCAACAGAGAGCTCGAGGTAGAAGATAACGGGTTATATCGCTTACTCAATGGGTAGTTTGAGAAAGCCACTGCTTTGAGGAACTATGGCTTGCGCCCATGCAAGAGACTATAATTCGACGTTAGCAAGTTCTCTCGAATGTGGTTGCAGATTTCTTACGTGAATTCCCACTTCAGGCTCTGGGAGCTCCTTGCATTCGACCAACCTGGCTTTCTTCGCTTTAGTTGCTCCTCTTGCCCATATTCTCTTCGCCCTTCGTTTCTTAGGAGGGGGTGCATGCGGCTGCGTGCAGTCAGCACCATCGATCTTTCTTCGATTTGTGAAATTCAACACGGATGCTACCTACGTCGAAAGCATTGAAACCGCCAAATTTCCTCCAATGTGTCTTGGGCTCTTCCTCGCTTTGCTTTCGCTTTCCTGCCATGGATGATGGATACCCAGAATCGTTGGGAATTTTCAACTTAGGACGTCGCACGAAAGCAAGAGAACCTTTGAAGAGGAAAGAAAGTATAACAAACGATCGAATTAAAGAGCGAAAAATGAAGGTGAGCCAGAAATGGCCCCAGGGTGACGTGACCTGGAAAGTAACCCAAATTAGGACCCGCTGTCAGGTTGTAGCTGGTAAGGAACTAACCCGAGTAACCTTCGTACTCTTAGTCACGATATATCGCAATTCGGCTCAGATTTTAGACGATCGCATCAAGATTTCACAAGCTAGACTGTGGTCTTGAGGAGCGGAGGAGACGAAAGAAAGGTGATGCGGTGCAGACATGGGATGAGGCTCTGGGAGGAAGGTGCGAGTTCCTCCAGCCTTGCGCCGGCTCGCAAGGCAGCAGCACCGTCAACTGCACCTCAAGAATCTCTGATCCTAACCCCGTTTGAGTTTGAAAACTTAAAGCTTATTGGTCCAACTCCTTTCCTCTCGTACACGGCAAGGGGCTTTGCACAAAGTTCGAACTTGTGGGGTTCTACCGCTCACGCGGCACTGCTAGAGTATCAAGTCAGATTGACATCTTGATTTCTTTTCATCGGATGGTTATATTTGGACTGGGTATACTGAGCTTTCTCCGCTGCTTTCCTATCAGTATCCAGGCCAGAATAAAGAAGTGATTTGATCGCCGGCACAGCTCAGGAAACGAAAAATTCACACACATTCCATGAACAAGTTGGTAAAGCTAATTGGAGGGTCATTACTGTCAGAAAATCCAGCAGTATCTTATATTTCAGTTGTCTTATCTAAGATGCCTTCCCAAAAGTCAACGCCGTTTATGCATATGCGCTAATGAAATAGGAGCTGAGTCGCAGAACCCAAGTGGCCAGCACGGAATAAGAGCAGCAGAGATGAATAGCCACTAGATATCCAGCAAGCTCATGGCCTTTTGTGGTGGGCTTGCGCTGTCACTGCAATCTTCGCTCGTTCCATATGCAGAGTCGTCAAAATCGATGTCCCACTCATCGCCTTGCTCCTCGTTCTCTTCCAGACCGTCCCATCCTTTTTGTGCTGCACCTCTGGTGTTCCATTTCAGGGATGTAGACACGCTTTCGAACCATTCCGAGCCGGATTTCATCACGGTTGGGAATGGATATTGAGATGCAGCGATGGTGATATGATCTCCTTGCTTCAGCTCAACGCGATTCTTGCCGTCAAAGGAACAGTAGGCTGTAGCGCGGGAATTGCGAGGGATAGAGACTCGGAGAAGGAGACTGTCGGAAAGAACCATGGGCCTGAAGGACAGAGTGTGTGGGCAAATGGGTGTGAGAAGAATGGCGGGAATATCAGGGTGGACAAGAGAACCACCAGCCGATAGAGAGTAAGCTGTTGAGCCAGTTGGTGTGGCGAAGATGCATCCATCGGCTTGGACCACGGTGAGGAGTTCGTTGTCTCCGTATAGTTCAAGGTTTGAGACGTAGGGAGATGGTCCACGGTCGATGACAAGCTCATTGAGAACCTCGAATTGCTCTGTTTCTTCCATATCCTGTCCTGAGGCCCCACCTCGGTAGACAGTGCATGTAAAACGCATACGCATGCTTACTCGCATGCCATCCTCTCCCATTACTTTGTTCAGCTGCTCTTTGAATTTATCATATTCAAAGTTCGTCAAGAAGCCAAGGCTGCCGAGACTGAATGACAAGATAGGAGGAACAATCCCCTGGAAGAGCCAAGACGTGAAGAGAACCGTGCCATCGCCGCCAAGAGTCAGGACTAAGTCAAACTTCTCAGGTTGATTTCGACACATCTCGGGTCTCCAGTATCGCAAGAGATGTTGGAAACGTGGATGAGCCTCCAAAATACTAGCAGCACCGAATCGTTTTGACGTCTTCAGTTTGGCATCTACGTAGACCGTAACACCGAGCTCAGAGCCGTATCTGGGAGTGCTCATAAGCCACAGTGCAAGCTCTTTTGTCAAGTTGACCAATTGATTGTCTCTTGCTTTGGTCACAATCATAACGTTACGGACAGCCCTTTTCATTGGACGTCGTTGTAGTTGTTTCGATATTTCTCGGACCCCAGTAGCCGTTGCTAGCAGTCGAGAGTGAGAAATCCATTCATTCCCCTGTATCTCTTCGAGAACCTTGTCGATGTTAAGAACATCATCAAATCGTTCATGGTAGAAGCAGGGCGACTGTAGGGCAGCGAAACGAGGTGTTGTTGGGGTTCCGGCCCTGTCGGTGAGATTTGACAAAGCAGCTGATAGCTTTTGGGATGAGGCTGTCCCAGGACGATGCTCCATCTGCTTATGTGCAGCCATGATGCTGGGCAGAGATAGGTTCTGTGGGTTGTGGTTTCTGCTGGCCGATGCCAATGCCTTGATAATTGTTTGCCTGGGGATGGACTCTACGGACAGGGCGTTCTTGCGGTGTCCGAAGGCAGATCTAAAGGAAGATGGAAACACAGGTGACGAGGGGAGGGACGCGGAGTCGCTTGGAGAGTTCTGTCCTACTGTGGTAGCAGCAGAGAAGGAAGATTCGGAGGGGTCATTGTCGAAGTCGTAGGAATATCTCTTCGTGTTCAATGCGGCGAGTTGATCGGCGGCGTGCTCACGCTGGAGCGAATCTCCGCAGTGAGAGATGCTTCTCAAGCCATTGGGATTTCGTGTTGTAAGAGACTGCGCATCCGCGGACTCGCACGGTGGAGATGGTGGGGAGCCCTCATAAATGGAGGCCAGAGGAAGGGTGTGAGGATTGGTCAGTGCTGGGTGGATCGAAGTGGGAGAACGAATGTCAGCCATTTTCGATTTTCCGTGACGGGCGCGGAAGGTCGGCTCTCGGGATGTGCTAATGGCACGCTAAGGGCCTAAGTACAGGGGCTCGGCGATAAGGTTAAGCCTTCCGAGCAGTGAAGGGTGGGCACGACAGCTGCTGCGATGCACTGCACTGTGCTGCACTGCACAGTCTTCGTGGGACTGAGATCCTCAGGTGACGGTGATGTTTGTGGATGAGAATCCGTGATGCGATGCGAGGGGCCGTGTTGCCAGCTATGTTTCAACGGCAACCTACACTTTGTCCCCCAACACAAAGTCGTCGGTGAGCTTGAATTCGAATTCGCGAGAGGAGAAATAGATTGCGGATTGCGTATTGCGTATACCTGGGAGAGTCGTGTGATGGTGCAGTGTTCAACCGAGTCCAGAGTCAACGAGGGCTTTAACCGGCGCAATGGGAATGGGATGAACTAGAAGACTAATTGGCCTGTCAGCTGTGATTGTCTGCCGCGTGGTGAAGAGGAGGAAATATTGAGAAGATGTTGGTTCTGGCATCAGGCCTTGCTGCAATGTGACATGCTGTTGTGCAAGCCACGAGCCAGGTACATGCACTACCCCGCCATCAAATCAACAGCCACACAGCCTGACACGAGGCCTCATGTGCAATGTTTCTGGGGGAGGCATGATTGAAGGGTGTCCATATGCAGGAGATGAACTCTACTTACTCGACGGACGGCTGTCAACCAACCTTAAGCGGAGATGTTTTGATGTAGGATGCCGTGTGTGCTGTTCCTCCTTACTCGTTCACAGAAGCAATCGAGTATGCAGGTCAAAACTCTATGAGATCGGCGCTTGTGTGGTGTCGAGGAAGGTGATAGTGATAGGCTGTGCAGCCAAAACGAAATACGCGTCTTGAAATATATAATAAGAAAAAAATAGAATCGATCGAAATGTGGCGAAAAGGGTATCTCCAGGTGGTGTAAAAAAGGGACGCTTGGTCTATGATCTATTAATCGACGCCGGAAAATGCAACAATAAAAGTCTATGTGTGAGAATGGAACATGGCAAAGATAAAAGGTACAAAGAGCGTGCAAGTAAACGCAAAGTGTAGGCACAAGCTGCCAGAGCTTTGCTTTGGAGGACGAGAGCCGGTGCGTTGGGTCTGGTGAGGAAGACTGGAGAACGAAATTGGACCCGGACTCGAATTTGTCTTATAGGAGGCGCCAACCTCGGTCTTGGGCCCTTGGATCTTCGATTTTCGTAGGCGAGTTTCGATGTGTCGTCGTCTCAAAGGTCACGGGCCTGACAAGCTAGCGTTTTCAGTGAGTGGCTGGCGACAAGTATCAACCCACCAGCAACGTGTGCACAGTGACAGGCATAATGTTTGGAGCGTCGTGGCCAACAGGAGTAGGGTTTGTGACAGGCCTTCTTTAGGATATTGACCCCGGAGGATCAAACACAGTTGCAGCTCTCTGTTATCACTTCCATCTGATAAGACTGTGGCTAGAAAAGCTTCAACCATATGGAGGCGGCAGGAACCCAGTCTAGGTGTCAAGAATAGAAGGCAATCACATCCTGAATTTGGCACTTGTGTCAACATTCTTCCGCACGTCACAAATTTGTCGTCAACCCTCGACGTTCATTGGGTTTGAGAGCTGATGAAACTTCGGCTCAGTTCAGGGGTAGAGCTCTCCAAACAGCCCCACAAGCACCGACCACTTGTTACAGCTTAGCCTCCGCGGTTGAAATCCCACGTCTCCTCCTACTCGCGCTATTTTTGTAAACAAATTCGGAGAAGAATGCTATGCTGGGTTCACGGTCCGATCCTTCGAAGGTTGTTCAACGACTTTGCCGCTGTGGAGATACATAGCTTGGCATCAATGGCATAGAGCCCCCCACGCCTTCCAACGCGGTTGCCCTCGTTGCACATTACACATCCTGGAGAATCGCCTTGCCCTGTTCGAGGAAGACGGCCGCTGCCATTGTACCAAAGGACCGCGAAACGTTTGAGAGCTGTGGAGCTGATAGGTATCGACGATGGAAATGCCACGCTTAAGTCGATCATTCTTTCCAGTGGAGATCTGCAGCAATCTTTGACTTGAGAATCGACTTGACAAACGTTTGCATCCCTCCATCCTTTCCCACCATTTCATGATCGTCGGCCTGTTCTGTTTCGTTGCAGCATATTGCTTTTCCTGCTTCATAGAGGTCATCCCAATCGCCGATTGTAAAACTTCCCTCACTTTCTGCGACCAGTAGATCTCCCTGTGAAGTGAATGCCAGTACGTGGAGTGAGTCTGCACTTTGGGATTGGATGAGGGTTGGATTCTGAATTATTCTCTTGGCAGTTCCGTCGGACGTAAGAGCAAGTAAGACCGATGTCAGAGTAAGAGAGAGGGGCATCGAAGCGGACAACAAGGCTAGGATCGAGGTTTGAAGAAGGGCGGGCAGAATAGGTAGGTTCTAGATTGATTGAGTCAGTACTTATTCCTACTTGACCGGTTACATATGCAAATACCGAAGCTGCTTGTACCAACTTTGACCCCGCATTCTCATTCTCTGGTGTGCTCGTGATCTGTAATGTGACCTCTATTAGGGTTCGCGGGAAATTGTGAATGAGAATGATTTGGCGGAGGGTGGACTGCATGATGGATTCTAGATGTCGCTCCCGCGTACCTAAAACTCAATAGGTCAGAGTATGTCCACATGGAAGAAGCTCGACACTTGGAGGTACACACCTCCCACTCCAGCCGCAGGTCGCACGATAACATCGATGACTGCTTCCTCTGGCAACTCGTCTCGTCTTTGCACTTCGAGAGGGCCATTGACCGCGCCAATGACTGTGTAGCCATTCTGCGAGAACGTTGCAGACCCATCTGCGCGATGAAGATGAGATAGGATCGCCGTAGGCTCTACTGATGGTGCCATTTTTGTGAATGGCCTTTGTACTTTCGAAAATGTTCGCCAAAACTGTGGATAGACATTCGGGAACTTTTTCTTGAGGGGATGATGCGAGAAAGCGGGACATCCCGCTGCCCCACCACATTGCTCCCTGGCAGCTTACGGCACCTTCGTAAACAATCAGGCGCCATTTTGACTTCAACCTCGTACGGCAAGAATAGCATCAATAATGCCATCAAGCACAGACGAAAGTCTACCAGACCGACCAGCTGGCGCCATTCCGGATCTGCGAGACCGGTTACCAAAGCTCACACCTCGCCGTCGAGCTGCTCCAGCTGCGAATCCATTACCAGTCCCCGAGACACCAAATCTTCCCCCGCCTCCCGAGCCTTCGACACTGGAATTCCAGAAGCCCACAAGACGAATATTGTCTCCAAAAGATCATGAGCTGTTCCTGAACTCGTCCACATACAAGCTACTCTTGGCCTTCGTCTTCGGCCTCACAGACTCGGTGGTCGACACTCCTGTCTCAGCCATCAAGGATAGCGATCTTAGCCCGGCAGTCAAGAAGCTGCTCGACATTCTCGATAAAGTTGATGATGTGGTCAACAGAAGTCCGCCTGAGGACCAGGGTGATTCCCGCTTTGGCAACAAAGGATTCCGCGACTTCATCGACCTGGCAGCCAAAGAACATACCAGCTGGCACGAAGAGCTAGGCATCACACCAAACGAAGCTATATCTGAGGTCTCAACATACTTCCTTCAGTCCTTTGGTAATCGCACGAGAATAGACTATGGTTCTGGACATGAGTTGAACTTCATGATATGGTTGCTGTGCCTCTACCAACTGCGAATCATCACGCCATCCGATTTTCGCGCCCTCGTTCTCAGAGTCTTCACTCGCTACCTCACTCTCATGAGAAAAATACAATCAACATACTATTTAGAGCCAGCAGGATCACACGGCGTATGGGGGCTCGATGACTATCAGTTTCTCCCCTTTCTCTTCGGCTCCTCACAACTCCTACACCACCCCTATATTCGCCCGCTCTCTATACACCAGAATCTCATCCTCGAAGAATATGGAAATGATTACTTATATCTGGGACAGGTCAACTTTGTTAATAGTGTGAAAAATGTTGAAGGTTTGAGATGGCACAGTCCAATGCTGGACGACATATCCTCAGCGAAGTCTTGGTCTAAAGTCGAGGCTGGAATGAGACGTATGTTTGTTGCTGAAGTTCTGAAGAAGTTGCCGGTCATGCAGCACTTTCTGTTTGGATCTTTGGTCCCAGCGGTGGAAGAGATGAGCAAAGAAGAGGAATTCGGAGTTCCGAGCGAGGAAGAGGATCCAGAGGGAGGAGAAGTGGTAGTTATGGTTGATGGAATGAGACACGTGCATCAAATGAATAGCTGGGGCGACTGCTGTGGTATCAAAGTACCAAGTAGTGTTGCTGCAGCTCAAGAAATGAAGAAAAGAATGGGTGGTGGTGGAGAAGGCCTGAGACGGATACCATTTGACTAGATTTTAAATTAAAACTACTCTGAAGTGTATTAAAAAACCATGCCTTCCCTCACCAGGAACTATAGCCTCTAACGATTATTGATCATGTCAATCTGCCAAGCCGTATCCGGTTACCAGAAACCTCATGTCACATTTCAGCATAGACAGCACAATTTCATTTCTGACATATACAATTCGTGTTCTTATTTTCAAACATTAGAAGTCATAATTATGAGCCAAATCCCAGTGTGTTACCAACCCTCAAGTACCTTCGCCTTAACATACATGCCCTTCGCAGGTCTGGCAGTCACACCCCCTTTAATCACAACATTCTTCTCATCTAACTCTCGCTCATCGTTCAACGCAAATTCAAACCTGCCGATCCACGCCGCTAATAAACATGCAAACTCAGCTGTTGCAAATCGCTGTCCAATACAACTCCTAGGCCCATGTAAGAATGTCAAAAGTGAGTAGTTGCTATTAGCCCCGCCGTTGGGGTTGTTGAGCCAGCGGTCAGGGTTGAATTTCCGAGCATCAGGGCCCCATAGTTCTTCAGACTTATTGATAGCCCAGGGGATGAACAGGACGCGGGTTCCCTTCGGTATATTGTGCCCGAGAATGGTGGTATCTACTCCTGCGTCGCGGAGAGTGAGAGGAACGGGTGGATAATAACGGAGGACCTCGCTGCAGACAGCTTGTAGATATGGCATATTGTCTATTTGCTGGCTCGTGACGCTCTCAGATTCGTTGAGACTAGGGAGATTCCCTCGGATTTCCGCTCGGAGTCGTGTTTGAACGTCAGGGTTGAGGCAGAGCAAATATACTGCCCATGTCATTGCCGTAGCTGTGGTCTCGTGGCCAGCTGCTAAAAATGTCATGAGCTGGTCGATGAGGTTCTCTTCGCTGAAGCCACCGCTCTCTAACGCAACGCTCAGGATATCGACATCTGTTAATTCACGCTTCTCAAGCTTGTCTTTCTTGGCCCTGATGAGTTGCCTGCAGGTCGACCTGATGACCGCTGCCGCACTCTCAATCTCCCCATTTCTCTTGATAGGTAACCTGCTAACAAACCACATTGGTAGAAACAGATTCAGAAGTCCGAGAATCGCAGCTTGACGAGAAGGCTTGAAAACGGTCCGGTACGTCTTGTTAAGCACCGTGTCCGGGTCACGAATGGCCCCAAAATCCTGTCCCAGACCTGCTACACCAATGATATCGAGGGTAGCCCGGCTTGCCCACTCTCCAACCTCGATGACTACATCATCATTCTCCACATCCGGTCGCTTTTGAAAGTCTGGCAGGTCTTCGTTCCTGATACCACCGTCTTTGACCTGCTCCGTCATCGCCTCTACAGCCTCTCGGGACTTCTCCCAAAACAATGGATATAAATCCTTCACATGTCTGAACGCGAATGCCGGCATGAGATTCTTTCTTTGCATCTTGTGCTCCTCTCCTTCCGCCAGCAATATGCCAATACCAAGAAGTCGTCCGAGACCAGATCGAAAATGATTGGGCTTTATGAAATCGTAATTCCGAGTTACAAGGACCTCGCCCAGCGCTTTAGGGGAGGTAATCATGATGCGCTCTGAGTTTAGGAGGCCCTTATATCGGATAATGCCTTCATTTGGGATGGAGTTCACCCTGAAGCCCAACGTCAGCATTACAACGACTTGCGCACTTGCCATCAAGACTCACCATTCGACCATGGGTGCGCCAGTTGGCAACGCTGAGATCTGGGCAAAGTGTCCATTCCACCAACTGCCGCCTGTAGGTTCGGGGAGATATCTCAATGGCGAGAAGAACTTTGGGTAGAGAATAATCTTCCAAAAGCACCACCCCAGAAAGCTCAAAACCCAGAATTGGATAAATGTGCCCAAAAATGACGGCCGCGAGAATAGCAATAGTCCTGGGAAGTGTCCGACCAAAATATAGGAAGAGACAGCAGATGCTCCTGTCACGATTTTGAGGGGGAAGTCTGACATTGTGATGCTGTCATGAATCGTGGATCTTGAAGATGGTAATGTAATGGTGGTTCAAGGAGGGGCTGAGGCTGGTGCTGAGATGGAGCTGAGATGGAGCACCCGGGGAGTCACAGGCAATTTATGACTGGAATGAATGCTGATGATTGCAATAGAGTTAGGGAGTGTGGATTCCTGTATCTCTGTCAAACACAGCTTCTCCCAATGTCTGCTTTCAGAGCGAGTCGATGTATCGAGTGGGACTTTAGTGACATCGGGCGGTTTCAGGAGGATGTGCCGACGCAACGTAGATTGAGCCGAGAATACTGAACGAAGGAAGCAAGTAAATCAGATCAGATGGGGGGCAAAGGCAAGCTATATACAAGAAGGAAGAAGGCTGCTAGGCCATCGCACGAGAAGTACTCTAGTTGGTGGTTGATGGAGGACGTCCGTAGGCATGAAGACAGGGTTCTTGTTGCGAAAGTGCACGGAGGAAGGATCGTCCGGGGTCCTTTTGCGATGTTCAAGGCCCAGATGCCGAGGCGAAGTGGGAGGCGAGGGCCGGGCTGCGAGCTACAAGTATGGGGGGGCTGGCTACGCTGGATTCAAGACCGACTACCAAATCTACGAATTACAATCAAGCCTACACCAACGCTACCAATAGCTACTACTACAGTAAGCCGCCGGGCAAGAAGGCGTTGATTGCTCGGAACCGGGTTCTAATGTCGATTCCGGCTTCAGGGAGTCGAGAAGGAGGTCGAGTTCCACCGCGCCCCGAGCCAGGCTGCGGGGAGATGCGTCCACGCACAGTGGCACACGCACCATCTGTCGCCATCCGAACGGGCATGTGCAGAAGAGCGTGTGGCTTTTGAGAAGGCGGTCAGTGACCCATCCAACGCAATGTGGCTGCGGGCGCCGGCCAGACTGCCAGAATAAGTTGCCGGAATGCGCTTTACGAGAGACGACGAACGGTTGTGGCAACCAGACGAATGCGAGATCAAAGCATTGCTCGAGTCTTTTCTCATTAGACCTAATTTCAAGAGAACTGATATTGCTTTGAAAGAGGGCAAGCATGTACCGTCCTTGGACACCGCAAATCCAATTGATTGTGTTGCTCAATCTGCTGTAGATAGGTGGTACGAACTTATTCTCCAAAGCGGGATATTACCGACATTCAGATACCATGCATTACGTTTACTTCATTAAACGTGACCTCGCATCTGGGACTACCTGCGTACAACTGGGTTCAAATCCTGGGGTTCATGGCGTCCATGTTCATCAGTGTGCAGCCCAACTTGCGTCTGAACGAAACTGGTGCTTGTGCGTACAATCCTGCATCAATTTTGTTTCTATGCGATTGGAGAGCTTTGAACAGAGACGATCTCACACCAGATACATACCGGTAGCGTTCTAAGAAGTGTGCCTTGAGTGTTTCAACTACCTTATTAGCAGCAGCGGGTGCGATTGCTCGGTTGCTGAAAGTTTGCTGAACATCTCCAGAGCGATGCTATGCAAAGAGGCCTCTCGACCTCAGGGCTGTCTCGGAAATTCGGCACGGCTTGAAATTGTTTACTTCTAACAAAACAAATACCGATGCTTCACAGGCTGTTTTCTACACCTATCAACGGCTGTATACTTTCGCATCACGTGCCTGCTCACCAATCAAGTCCGATATAGGCGCATGTGCCTCTCGATCTCCTCTTTCTCACATCTTCATCTCATTTCTCAAAACTCTCAAACCACGGCACTAAGTTTCAGAAGTTAAGCTGAAAAAAATGGCGCCTCTAGCGACTGTGGGTATCTTGTCAATTGGCGATATGGGAGTGGGGATTGCCAAGCTCCTGATTGCCAAAAACTACAGAGTTGTAACGAACCTCGAAGGCAGAAGGTACGGTATCTCTATCATTGTTGCGTCAAATTGTGGTCTTTTATTATGGAAATTGCAACTCTTGTCGTCTGATTGAAACCGATTCAAGCCTGGGCACAACCTTTTGGCACTCACATTATTCATGAAACACTTTATGTTGGCAATCTGACCAAGCTCGCAATGAGCACAGGGTGCTGTAGAGTGAAAAAGAATTCAAATAAAACATGTTCTTTAGTTCGAGTCATGTTTTGCAGTTTCGATCCCTTCTTCAGAGTCCTTGCGAGTCTTCTTTCTGAACACGTCCACGACCCCACTCCTGCTTCATGGCATTCCAATGCAATTCAGTGTCTTTTGTCTTTCAACTTAAGTAATACTGACTTTTCCCCAGCCAAGACACCCACGCCCGCGTAAAGAAGGCTTCCATCGAAGCACTACCTACAGACTCATCCTTAGTCTCCACCTCAGACTACATTCTCTCCATTGTGCCGCCTCGCGATGCTCTGGCAACTGCAAACCGTATCGCAACCGCCTTCAAGACTCTCTCAGCACCTAAGGCCAACCCTCTCTACTATTTTGATTTAAACGCTATCTCCCCTCGCACTGCTCGCTCTATTGCAACACTCTTCGCCAACCAAACACCAACAATCAACTTCGTGGACGGCGGTATCATTGGTGGCCCGCCTTCACTCAAAGAAGGCACCTGGTCCCTCCCCTCCATCCCTATCTCAGGACCTCACTCCTTAACCAGCGCCATCTCCGGTGCCCACCTCCAGCAAACCCTCAACATCAAGCACGTTGGCCCGGAGATGGGCTCTGCGAGCGGTCTTAAATGCTGCTTCGCAAGCACGACCAAAGGCTTCACAGCCCTGTGCATACAATCCTTCACCACCGCTAAATCGCTCGGCGTCCTCCCTAACCTAATCGAGGAAATGCGCGCGCGGCTCCCCAACCAGCTGCACAACGCGGAACGAAGCTTACCCGCGATGGCGCCGAAGGCATATAGGTGGGTTAAGGAGATGGAAGAGATTGCCATGTGCCACAGTGACGAAGGAGGCTTTGTGGGCGAGGGGAAGGGTATCTTTGATGGAGTTGCAGAGGTGTATAGGAGTGTTGCTGATGAGACAATTCTGGGAGAAGAGAAGACGGAGAGGAGGAAGAGGGGCCTTACGGCTGAAGACGTGGCGGAGTGTATGCGTGAGGGCTTGACGAAGAAGAGAAAGAAGGTCGAATAGGAGAGGTCAAATTGATACAGAATGGAATATCTGGGCTGAATAGGGGAGCTGGTCATGTGGGCTTGGCAACGGGAAGAACCACGTTTGCCGAAGATTTTTATTTGCTTGTGGCGACTTATTTCCTATCTCGTTCTTTGAAACATAAATGTTAAATACATCTGACATAGCACATACGAATTCAGCCTCAAAATCAAGAAAAGAGAAACGTCAGATATGTGAGAACACATTATGTGTATAAGTAGCTATATTTACAAGAAAGGATCTAGTTTTATACAGGGTATCCGAAACTCCTATCTTTAAACTCCGTCCAATGCAATGAAAGCTACCGTGTCCATATCGAAAGATCTCCGGACCTAATGCATCCAAACCGCTAAAGCGACAAACGAAATTTGAAATGTGATGAATATAATGCCTCCATCAAGCTTTTCTGCTGAGTTCTTCTTCTTGGCAGCAGCTGTTGCGGTAGCTGTCACCATCCCTCCTCCGAGGGTAACAGTGCCTATAACAGTAATCGCCGTCCCGCTAGGCTCCAAGCTCAGAATGTCACCGCCAACGGTGACTTGTCCGCCTGGCGTAAGAGTTTCTCCTGCAATCACCACATTCGTCTGCAGTCGGTCCGAAGGAACGACTCCAGTAACGAACGTCGTCGGAGCCGGACTCGGCAATGTGATGATTTCTCCGCCAACAGTGATAGCACTACCTGGATACAACGTCTGAGAACTAATCAAGAAGCCACCGCTTGAATCAGCTGTGATTGTTGAGCCGTCGACAACAACGACTGAAGGTGTAGGTGTTGGCTCGGGGGTGTAGCCATTGACAACGATACCACCTCCGGAGGCGACAGACACACGTTGGCCATCGCTGAGGGTTACTGCAGAGCCCGGCTGGATAGTGTGGGTTCCAATGACGATGCCCGAATTGGGGAGTGTCGCGATGGTCTGTGAGCCAAGTAAGATGGGCGAAGCTGGTCCGGTCGGTGGCGGGTTTCCATGCGTTGGGGTGGGGGTGTTCCCTGGATTCCCGATCCCAGTTCCCGTTCCTGTTTCAGTAGCTCCTCCTAGTCCAGTGCCTCCCGGTGAGGATTGACTCTGGTGTTGCGATGGTGTCGGTACGGAGTTGGGCGGTGGTGGATTGCCTTTAGTTGGGTTGTTTGAGGGAGTAGGCGTTGGTGTGGGCGGCAGCAACACAGGTGGTGAAGAGTGCGTAGGCCCAGGCAGACCAGTGAAGGTAAAAGTTGGCAATTGAAATGGCAATGAAGTAGATTGCCCACCCTTTCCAGGGGGGTTGGGACCATTTGACGGCCCATTAGGATCCTTAACAGAAGTTGGAGGAGGCGGATTGCTAGGCGGGGTCAGAGTCGGCAAGTCATGTGGAGAAGTAGATGGATCTCCTTTGCCGGGAGGATTGGGACCATTTGACGGTCCAGGTAGTCCAGGTAGACTCGTGAAGGTCAAAGTTGGCAATTGGAATGGCAACGAAGTAGATGTACCTCCATGACCAGGTGGATTAGGACCATTCGATGGTTCGTTAGGAGTCTTGACAGAAGTTGGGAGGGGTGGATTGCTAGGTGTTGACTGGGTCGGCCCTACTTGCTGGTGGGTAGTAGTGGAATCTCCAATCACAGGCGGGTTGGTGCTTTTGGGGTTCGACGGTAGCTGGGGCGAAGTCGAGGCAACCGGAAGTGTGTGGGTAATGGGTCCTGTCTTGACCGGTGGCAATGATGCACTAACGGACACCCCAAAAGCTCCTTGCGGCCCTACATCGTCTCCTCCAGGCGTGGCCACAATCGTTACGGTCTGCAAGCAAGAACCCGGAAATCCAACAAATGGTTGGTCCTTAGTAGAAGTGACTGTTGCTGTACATGGGCCATTTCCAATTGGAGAATCTGACGGCGTCTTGGCGGGAGCAGTTGCATCTAAGCTCGTACTATCTTTTTGCGGTGATGTTGGTGCTGTTGGAGGACTCGTCGTACTTCCTTGCGGTGATACTGGTGCTGCTGGAGGGCTCGGGCTACTTTTTGGTGGCGATACTGGAACTGCTGGAGGGCTTGTGCTACTTGTCTCTGGTTCTATTGGTGCAGCTGGTGAGCTTACGCTAATAGGAGTAGCCTTCAAGCTTGTAGTCTGAGGCTCAGGACTCGGGAGCGTTGGCTTGACTTGACTGGAAGGTGGTGAAGGGCTTGGAACCGATGGCGTTGTTGAAACAGATACAACTACGTGCTCCGATGTTGAGGGCACAGGAGCTGGTGAAGCGGCAGGCGAGGTCGTAGGGTCAGGTGCTGCTTCTGAATGTGATGTTGGTACAACGGGGGTGGGTGTTGGAGAGCTTCCTCCAGCAATCACACTCGCGCTCGTGTCCTCGCTTCTCTCAAGTAGTAATCCTACTGCACAATTGTAAGGTTTGCTATTCGCGCCTCGGATTGCGGGATACTGACCTCGGTGATCATAGATTCTGGTCGCGGCCGCTCTTTGAAAGAGCACCAAAGCTCCCACAGTCAGACTTGAGAGATACATGATGGGCGCGAACACGGCAAGCCTGAGAATTGACAATTCTCCACCTACACAGAGAATCACGCATGGAAGTGACTGACAGGAAGAAGAACAACAACAGCAGAACGGAAGAAACGGAAGGGCCAGACCATGGAAATCATATACGCGAAGGATGCAGTGAGATTTGGGGCATTTGGGGGCTGAGCTGCCTTTGACCAAGATCGTCACCGGGATCCGAGGAAACTCATCTTAAAGCTAGACGCGGATCCGAGCAACAAGAGGTGCAAGCAAGAAAGCGGCCGCATCGTTCTGTATCAAGGGCTGCTCAGACCGTCTGCAAGACTGCGCTCTTGTCGCGCGTAGAAGCGCGTGCTGTAGGGCAATGCTGCTTCCGAGGGTCTCGTCCCCACAGGGCGCACTGAGATGAAACGCAATATAAAATTGAGATGAAAGATTATGAGAGCTTGCAGCTGTCAGCACGCCCGAAATAGTAAGAGAGATGTCGAAGGATGCGCCCGTTGGATGTGGCGCTGCGGCACAGCGTGCAAGGCCAATGACAAGGAAGTTGGTTGATGTCGTCTTGACGCTTTGGGTGGCGTAGGAAAATAGCCGAAGAGCGAAGCCTTCCTCCGGGGGAGATTCAGGGGTAGTTGCAAGTGGAGCGGCGATGTGACTGGTTCGTAAGCGAAAAGCTGTGCGGGACTGTGCGGACTGTGTACGGCGATACGGTTGCGCTCTCGAGGCCGCCAGGGGTCTCTTCCCCCACCGTGGAATTGGTCTCCCGTCCGTTGACTTCGAGAAACTTGACAAACTTGAGCCTCACACAGTCACTCTTGGTTTGGTCCGTAAACAAACGTCCTCAGGCCCTTTGTGACTGTGTCCTGGCAGCCTTGTTCACACCAGCTGGGTGGCCTTGGAATCGCTGACGCGGTGTTTACCCAGCTCCCCAAATATATATCAGGCTTCCCTCACCCCCTAACTTACCCAGGGAAGTATTCTTGGTGGCAAGTGCAGGCACTCTGTTGATCCTCATCCTTCCAACTGTTGTCATCGCCCCCGAACATGTTAGCTACAATTTTAAAAGGCGTTTCAGGTTATTTTCTGTATTCTGTCATACGTGAGGTGCACTTTGCTGAGTATTTGCATCCGTGTCTATATCTACGGCTTTCCAAGATGTTGTTCATTTCTGAGTTCTGTTCTTCCCTTTTTTCGCAAGATGTTTTCTTGGAGAGCCTTACCAGCGGCTACTCTGTCGCTTCTGCTTGTTCTTGATCTCGTAGAGACAGCGTCTGCGGTCACAATTTTTGCTTCAAGGACCACAAAGTCGCTTGCGCCACTTGTTGTTCCGCCCAGTCAACTTTGTAGGTCGCAGATCGAAACAGAATATTTCTGCATATTGGCTGACCTCTGTCTTCAACTCCTAAGGGGACGGCAACGATGGTCCATGGTCTTCGTTCTTCCTGCGAGTAGGCACACCGCCTCAAACTATGAGGACCTTCGTTTCCACAGCAAACAACCAGCCTCTAGTGGTCCTCAACCAAGGATGTCTCTCATGTGATCCTTCTGGGTGCGAGAACAGCCGTGGTGGAACATTCTACACAAATACTTCTTCTACTTGGTATGTTGGAGCGATTTGTGACTTCTAAGCATACAAGGCCATTGGCATACGAAATGGACAAACATAGCGAGCCTTGGAATATGAATGTCATTATATTAACATTCAATTGTCAGGATTCAAAGCAACATCACACTCAATGGGATCTTCGCTGTTGCCATAGAAACAAACTTGGGTATAACGGCCGAAGCTCAATATGGCAGCGATGTCGTTGCTCTCGGTTCCATTGGAAGTGGACTACCAACAATCTCGGATCAGCTCCTTGGCGGAACAGCGTCAAAGGACTTCTTCTTGGGCACTTTTGGCGTCAATGCAGCTCCAAGTAGCATCTCCAACTTAAATGACCCAATTCCAAGCTACTTGTCCACTTTGAAAGCTCAAAGCATCATTCCGTCGCTATCGTACGGATATACTGCTGGTAACCAATATCGCTTTAACAAAGTCTTTGGGAGCCTTACGCTGGGTGGTTACGATGCATCTCTCTTTGAGCCGAACGATCTGACATTCAAGTTTAACGATAACGGTAATCTCGATCTAACTGTCCATGTTGACAGTATCAGCATATCTTCGAATCATGTCAACACAACCATCAGCTCTGTTCCGTTCCCGGCATTCGTTGATTCAACCGTTCCATACTTGTACCTCCCGATTGGATTTTGCAAGAAGTTTGAGGAGGCTTTTGGAATTACTTACGACACCACCAGTGGCCTCTACCTCGTCAATTCAACATTACACACCAAGCTTTTAGAACAATCAGCCAATGTCACTTTCACACTCACAAATTCGACTGGCACAACACTAGTCGAAATTGTCCTCCCATACCAAGCTTTCGACCTCAAAGCAAAGTGGCCACTAGTCAAGAACTCAACGCGATATTTCCCCCTCAAGCGAGCAGCAAATAATAGCCAAACAACCTTAGGCCGAGCATTTCTCCAAGAAGCGTCCGTATACCTCCTTAACACAGATTAGCTCGAACTCACACAAATTAGATATTTAATAGCAGACTACGAACGCTCAAACTTCTCCCTCTACCAACGAAAATGGGTTGCGAACGCGCAGCCAGATATCCAAACGATCTACGCGATCAATGAAACCGCAAAACCACCAAATCAGGCAAAGACAACAAGTCAGGTCTCCATCCCAGTAGCGATTGCTGGCACACTTGGCGCAGCACTTTTCCTTACCGTCGTCATCGGCTGCATCCTCGTGATCTGGAAACGAAACCAACGTTTGAACAACCATCCACTTACTATATCATACCCAATCCCGAAACCGCCATCAGAACTTCTGGCATTTCTAAATGACCGGAACGAGAGTTACAACCATAGCCCCACATCATCCCTGAACGACCGTTACGACAGTACCTCCTCACACTACACAAGCGAGCTCGAGGCAGAGGGCGCTCAAGAAAAAAGCCAGGAATTAGATACTACCCCAATAAAGAGCCCAATAAGGAACTCGATTTTGAACGCCAAAGTGGTTACAAAGCCCCAACAAGTGTTTGAGTTGCCGGCAGGGGAGGTCAATGGGGATGGGCTGTTTGGTTTTGTGGCCTGGAGGCCGGGAAGACGGGGTTGAGGAGGATGGATTATAGCTTAGACGTAACAGGAAACAGACATGACGACGCTGGGCCCGGCAGACATGGTGTTGGTAGCCGTGAAATGGGACGAAGATCTCTCGAGACATGGACAAGTGCAGTGAGATTGAAAGAGAGGGAGGTGAGAGGGAATCAGGAATGTACAATTACGAAGTAACAGATTGCCATGTACGGTACGAAGAAGATATAGGGGGGGCCACCTATGTAAGAGTAGTTAGTGACTAGTATTCTGTATATTTTGAAAGCCTAAGCCCAGACCTAAAGTGAAAAAACCACTCTATCCGAACTAAGCTTACTACATGGCTTTTCAGCTTGTCCATATAATTCGTTCAAAAAGGCCATTGCCCAACGCTCAGACCATTTCACTCCCCTCGTTCCATAAGAGCCTTAGGTATGAGACCCGATGAGGATTCGGAGATACTTCTCAAAGGACCAGCCACAAATACCAATAGTTCCTCAGCGTCATCCTTTGTGGTGCCGGAAGTTTTCACGATTGTGAGGTGTCTCTGGGAATGAGATGCTTTTTTGTATTCAGCGCGGCCATAACTAATCTACAAATCAATTCTAGAGTGCTCGAATGCGTCTCCCCCCTCAAACCCTCATCAGCCTATTCAATCATGTCGATATCAGCCTCAGCAGTGACAGCGGCACCATCAGTCCCATTCTCCTTTGCACCCCAGTAATCCTCCATTTCCGCATCAAGCTCTTCTTGTGTCTTCTTAGGTCTTCCATCTCGAGCGAGACGTTCTCCACCGCCACGTCCTCCACCACGTCTCTCCCCTCTCTCTCGTCTAGCACCTGGACGTCTACCCTCTCTTTGTCGCGGGCGAGGGCTGCGGGAGCGACTGACTCGGCCTGGGACATAGCGATCAACATTAGTCGGAGGCGGTCCACTGACATCCGAGTGACGAATTGGCGAGTCTGAACGGGATCGGCTAGCTGGAAGTGTGATTCGGTCAAACAACGAGCCTCTCGAAGCTGGTCCAGGACCTTGGCCACGTCGTCCGGCAGAAGGACCAGAGGGAATAGACACCAAGCGAATTGGTTGTCCTGTTTACGTTAGCCAGAATCCTGCCTGTATCAAGAACTGCCATACCCTTTGCATTTGCTCCGTCGAACTC
The DNA here is from genome assembly GCA_002865655.1 of Hyaloscypha variabilis F. Taxonomy (NCBI): domain Eukaryota; kingdom Fungi; phylum Ascomycota; class Leotiomycetes; order Helotiales; family Hyaloscyphaceae; genus Hyaloscypha; species Hyaloscypha variabilis. The sequence goes on along the minus strand of KZ613946.1, from coordinate 1,344,263 downwards.
GCGGATAGCCTTCGATGCATCTTCGGGGTATTCGTAAGTAACGTAGGCTATGCCCTCGGAGCGGCCGGCGCGATCGTATGTGAGTGTGAGTTTAGTGACCGGGCCGATTCGATTAAAGAGATCCTGTGTTGTGCCTTAGCTCTAAGCTTTCTTCGAATTTATGAAGTGATATCTTACATCCAAGTCATCCTCCGTCAGGTCGTAATGCAAATTCTCGACACGAAGTTTAGAACTGGTAGATTCGCTAGGATGGGTCAGCGGTGTCCTAGAGAATACGTTATGGGTAGACGAACTAGACGGGCTCGGGGGACCAGCGTCTGTCATTTCGAGGAGGTCTTCGGCCAGCTGGGGATGCGTGAGCCAGAGCCCAAGGAAGGAAGGGACACTTTTCGTACTGTTATCGTCAAACTTATCGTGAACCCATTCTCTGCGTATTGGTTAGCCGAATGGCAGCTTATAATGGCGGGCGGGCATACGAGTCAATGTTTCTATTGTCTTCTCGAGTCGACTGTGCGAAAACGAGGAAAGGCCTGGGTTAGCTGATGTGTTCAATGTATGTACTTCTCTGGACCGCCTCGAAAGGCATCGAGCGCGATTTGTTGTGCTGCGACGAGGTCCGAGGAGGATCGTATATTCAAGTGCATGAGGATTGAGGAGGAGGTGTATGCACCTGCAGAGAGTGTTAGCCAAATTGGATCCTTCTAAAGCACCCGTCGCGCACCTTTCTTACGCCGTCGCGAGGGAAGTCATTGCGATCATTCCTCCGACCACCACCACGGCGTCCGCGAGATCGGCCACCTCTCTGTGAATAGTGTTAGCAGGGCCATCTGTGGCCAGGAGCTCCACGGCTCCAGCGCAAGGCTGAAAGGATAGAGGGGCTTACGTGACGTTCTGCAACAATTTCGTCGAGTGCGCGATCCATTGCGTAGGACAGTAGAAGATGCGTATCTAAGAGCGAACTTGAATTGATCTTGGTTGTGTCGCGAAGGATTGCTCGAAAGTGTTCAGATAGTGGGAAACACTCGAAGCCGCGAGCTATTTCAGGCTTGACGTCGAGTCGAGGCTCGGCAAAACAGGATCACGTGATCTACATATGGGAATCCTGTGTCAACGAGTTGAATACAATCAAGAACAGTAGTAGAAGTACGCGTTCCTTGCACTTATGACGTATTTGTTCAGATTTATGAACACCAGATCCGTTCCTTGCCACCTTCTTCTCAATTATTCCTTCTGGACTTTGTAAAGAAGCACCAGAATTTATTCATTTGTAGTCGCTTCTCCTACTCCTACAGATCTTTACAATCATACATTACATATCATCCCAGCATGGCAAGGGACTCCTTTTAGAGTATGCCATTCCAGGCTACTATTCAACCGAGCCTCCAATAAACTTGCAAATGTCTCGACTTGCTCGAATCAAACAGACTGCGCGGTAGAACAAGGTTCGTCCGTACTCGTCAGTCTTTCGACTTCCTTATCGGTCCTGGAGAACTTACGTTCTCTCTTTCTATATTCTTGATAAAAATATGAGAATGGAAGGTCGACTTTTGTTTCAATTGATCGAATATCCTCGCCCATATCCATTTTCTTCGCGCCTCTTCGAAGAAAAATACCAGACTCGGAGACCATTCCGAAATGGCCAGGGTAAATTTGGATGTCAGATATCGTTGGTATTTGTTGTTGCTCATCATGGACATCATCAATAGTACTTGGTACCACCCCCACGACTGTAGCATGCCGTCTAAAGTCATCGCTAGAATGCTCATTTCCTTGTAAAGTGGTGATAGCTGTATCCTCGTCAAGCTTTGTGGCAACTAAGAATTGTATGAAAGCACCCTCTCGTGCAAGGCTTCCCAATGCAGAGATCTGCCGCTCATCTAAAGAGCCCTCTGAATAGTCGTACCGGGATTCGTTACTGTCGCTGTAAGTTGTTTGTGGATCAAGGGAAAGTAGGCCTTCCTTCACGCCCCAACCACCCCCACCACTAAGGACACGAACTAGCCTGGCCCCTTCATTGATAAGTGTGCCCACGTAGCAAAGACCCTTAGAAGTGGAAGGGGAGATGATTGCTCTCAGAGCGTCCATATCAGTCGTCAATATCTGTTTCACCGGCCCTTGTCTACCCGCTTGGCGTGAACGCGGATCTTGAGGTAAAACCAGAGCCCAGACATCAATTGTCCGCTGGTCGTTTCCACCCTTGGCCAAATACTCACCAACACTTGTTTCCAATTCTCTAGAAGCAGGTCCGATGTCTGATTCGCCTTTCCGACCGAAGTTAATTGTCCTGACAATGTTCCCAAGGCCACTATGAATTCGCCGCAGTGGAGTCAAAGGAACGCATGGGATCACATGGCGCGGAAATTGGCCCTCTCTAACAAAAAGATTCATAGTAACATTTTTCTTCTCGATTTGATCTCTCTCAATCTGGAATGAATCACCATTGGATTTCCATCTCGAGAGAAGAAGCGTCGAATGCCTCCCGTTCTGGAACAACGTGTTGGCCAGTGGAAGCGTGAGTGTAGCTTGGTAGGGGCTCCGCGCCGAGATGGTCAGGGTGGACTGCATATTCGGACTGCTTCCGGTGTCGTTATTTTTCCAAAGATTTTCTACTTTCGAGGGCTTATGCCAGACTGAAAATCCCGTTCCCGTGAGAGTTTTCATTGATAACGAGCGGGGTGCCAGGCCATCACAAACTCCACATACGACGTCTGCCTCAACGGGGCTCGAAGTTCCAAATACACGTTGAAGAGCTTGTGGTATGAACTCAGAACTTGCTTCTAACCAGGATGCAAAAGTTGGGGTAGCAAGGATGAATATTGTATGGTGTTCCAGCTCGGGAGTGCCTTGCACCTCCCTGATTGGCCTTTTGAACGCTGTGAACGCATCAAGGACACTTTTTATAGTCTATTTGATTAGCCAAATCCATTACTCCAACAAAACAAAAGGTTATCTTACAGCTTGTTCCGGCTGTTTGATGCTAATTGTTACCTGCCTCACAGCCAGAGACAAATCATGCTTGTTGGTGCCCTTTCGAATCTTGTTCGCTGATTCGGTATGGAGGCTCCTTAGAGAGGGCCATCGCGCTTGCCTGATAAGTGCCTTCCGCATGCTTAGACCTTGGTCTTTTGGTGACGTGCGTATTAAGCTACAGAGGGAGGGAGAAGCGGGAGCCCTCTGTAGATACCTAAGAGGCCTAGCGCTAGTGTCACGTGACCGAAACAGTCCTCTCTCATCTAATGTTCTAATATGTGCCAATCATGATTATGTGAGAGTAAGAGTGATAGTAAGACGCAGGCTAATTTTGCTGATGGATGGCGTTCTACAGTATTGCCCAAGTTGATTGACCAGGGGAAAATTTGAAGCCAGGTGTTGCCTCTGCAGCGTTTCCCTGGTATGGCTCAATCTTATTGCGAAATTAATAATTTGTGCACGTGTGGAGGAGAACGTATCTTCCTACCAGAAACGTAAAATATAAAATCATCACAGGGAACAGGCATCGTCCTTCTATATTATTAGAAATTCGGACACACAGTACGCCAGAGCAGCACCGTCCCACATTGCAGGCCCCCTCGAACTCGAAGCCACGGAGGCACTATTGAGGCTGATGAAAGGGGTGGCCAATGAAAGCAACTGGTCAAACCTATGGACACCTGACCTGAGGCGTAGCGGTTTAGACACCGAGGCGGGATTCGTATCTAGTTTCTAGGCTTCAGCTGAACGACTACCATGAAGCGGCGGCGTTCCCGACTCAACACGGTGGAGCATGCATGCGTGGCTCACGAAGACGGCACACGAAAGACGGCAAGTTGACACACCTGAAAGCGATCGAAATATTATGCTCAGCTTTGGGGTTCAAAAAGGATTGTCAGGATTGTCAGGATTCTAAAATGTTGACAGATCGACTAGGTAGATGGGACTGGAGCAGACTAGCACTTGGCAACTGGAGTGATCTGCGTGCTCGTTGTCACCGGTCCTTCTTGGGCCTGTCTGAACATAATAAGATCCTCGGATGAAGAACGCTGCCTATTAGAATCGCTTCCAATTCCTTGCAACCTGCAGAGAATGGATTATGAGCAGTAATCTGATATGCGAAGATTCCAATATTTGGTGGTGAAAGTAGAGAAGGCGACAGATACCTTCAATCTTGGAAGGAGATTCGGACCCAGACTAATACTGTGGCTTTGCCCCGCAAGCATCTTGAGCAGGGGCTTCTCGTGTCATCACGAATCGATCTGAAGCCTGCAGGGGATTTATCTGGATAAAATCGTCGGATTGGAGTACTTTCAGACGATGGAGGGATACATCTGCACAAGGGCATCCAAAAGCAGAACACGCCGGATCATGCCTTCAAGACAAATTGCCTCAAACTGTTGAACTCGGCCTCCTGCAACGATGCGAGTGTCCCATGATATGCTAGAACCAAGGGCGCCTGTTAACAGCGCGAGATGCTCGGAGAAATCTAGGACACGCTGAGAAGAAAAGTTCACGCAATCTCTGCAAGATCAAAGTAATAAATTCGAAGTACGGGACGAGGGTTTGCTTGAAATTATCAACACTCGACAGGCCCCAGTGGCGCTAACCTGGGTGGTCCATGCGGGCCTCAGCATCCTAACTCGCCGTCTTTGTTTCCTTCGCAACGATCCCCAAACAACCACAGAACGAATCGCCGACAACCTCCTTGGCTCGCTGGTAGAGAAGATCCGCAGAGATCTCTCCGTCATCGTCCCGTCCGCTCCTTTGATCTTATCACACTCCTTTGCCTCCTACCTCCACCGATCTCTGGAGCATTGTAATCTTGGTTCACCCAACTTCTCCTGAGACAGAATATCTACCAGGTACGTCAGTGGGGGAACTTATACCTATGACTCGGCACCCGTCACTATTGCCATGATGAAATCACGAGGCTAAATACTCTGCCTTCAGCTTGCTGTCGGTGTCGACGGGCTCACTTTCACGATCGGTAGCGCAACGGAAAACACATCCGGCGACTGCCTTCGAGTATCCCCTCTGGATCAATTGCCTGGAGATACATAACCTCATCGGTCGAGATCCTTCATGCCATCCATTTAGCTGGCTGTTGTGGTATCTGGTCGCCTTGCGGCGTCGACACAATGGCTTCGACGTCTGCGATGTCGTTCACGGCACAACAAATAAGCCTTGCCAATGGTACATTTCGAACCAAAGCTGACGAAGATATTTCCCAAATTTCTCCCATAGTCAGTGGTCAGGTATCCCCCCAAGGTCCTGCACCACTCCCCAGCTTCGTGTTCCCTTCGAGGGTGCCGTCGTCGCCTTCAACTTCTTCCGCTCCGTCTTCCTACTCCAGGGCTACTGGACGCAGGCCTCTATCCGCCGTCGAAGTTAGGGCCGGTCTCAACGAGAGATCAAGCAGCTCTCATGGTGAAAGCAGCAGATTACCTGACTTCTCGTTTGGTATGCAGTCTCCGCCACTCTCCCCTCAATCAAGAGATACCCCAAATCGACACAAGCGAGGAACAAGTGAATTTATCGGGGGAGATGGCGAAACTGGTGCTGGGCAACTGCTTTCTGCCTCTCCAACAAAGTCACAGGCCAATTTGCCCCCTCCACCCGGTCGTCGAGGCCATGCACACAGAAGGTCGCAAGCATTATCCTCGCACGATTTGAGCATGATTTTAAAGCCCAGCCAGAGTGTGCAGATTGGTGGATCTGCTCCTACAAGCCCATCAGGCAACCTCGAATACCAATCGCAGCCTTTCCCAGGTCTTCAACCCTCAAATGTAGAACCCTCGAACATGGAGTCAGAAATAACACCCAACGAGCCTTTCAAGTCATTTAAGAGTTCGCGCGTTGGGTTTAATGAAGTGGTGCAGATCATCCCACGACCTCTGTCCCTTGTTAGCAGCGATTCTTCAAGCACTGTTCGTGGTCCGAGTCATAGTGTTTCTGGGTCAATTTCTAGCATCATTTCAGCTGGTTCGCCTCCATCAAAAGAGCCGAGACTTAGACAAGATGCGCGACCGAAGACCGCCGATAACCAACCATTGAGAGCACCAGAATCGCTGAAGCGCCGTGGATCACTCCCTTTGCTAATGGAAAGTGCAACTGCTTCTGTTGTTGCCCCTTCTACCCCCAGATCAGCAAGAAAGTGGACATTTTTCGGCGAACCAAAGTCGGGCGAGTCCTCACCCAGATCCAGGCCTGCATCTGCTTCCAGCTCGACAAAGGAGAAGAAGACCGAGACAGCTGCATCATCTCCAGGTCTTGCCTCACCCAATACACCGCTGCCATCTACTGAACCAAGCTCTCGAAAATCTTCGATATCCAGAAAACCAAGTAAGAACAAAAAGAAGGTTCGTTCCTGGGCGGGGTCGATTTTGTCTCGCAAGTCCAGGCAACGAGGCCAGAAAAAGTTGAGCAGACGATCGCCAACACCTCCTCTAAGGGTTTACGCAACCATGGAGGAGAACGAAGATTTTGATTTCAATCAGACTGAACAATCGGCCCCTCTCAAGCCCGAGATTCAAACGGATTTTGCTACCTGGAAGCCACGAAAGCTACCTCCCCAAGAAGAAGAATCCATGAGCCCAATCATCGACCTCGATGCGGCTCTAGGCCCCTTCAACACCCCCTCAAGTTTTGGATCTGATTGGGATAGCTCACAACGAGGTGGCACCAGAAAGAGAGCTATGCACAGTGCTGCGGGCTTGGGAGGATTTACGGGTCCGGGCATGCATTATCATCGACGTGCGGAGAGTGCACCGGAATTCGAGAACCCCAGATTCGGTCTTCATCGTCTCGGAAGCAGTTCCACAATGGCCGATGTCTTCGAAGAAGACGAGGACGAGGAGTGGGAGGATGCCAAAGCTTCAGATCGGGATTCGAGTACCCAGGCAGCAGAGCACGAAGACGATACTGAGACCGGTTTGGGAATTGACATCAAAGTCGTGGATTCCGAGGGCATGGATATCGGAAAAGTCATGGATTTCGAAGAAGCCAGTTTCCAGCGGGGGGTCAAGCGAAAAGGCTCGGGTTTGAGTGAGGGTGAACGTCGACAGATGAGCTCAACGAAGTCTGTTCACTCAGCGACTTCGCTGATGGACGAACCAATACAGGAAGAGTCGCCCAGTCCGGTGGAAATATTTGATGATGCTCTTCCGTCAAGACCCGAGTCTAGAGCTCAGTCATCGGATTCAACTGCAACTCCCCCATTTCGACCACGGCTGGGGAAAGATCTGGCACCTGTTGAAATCCAACCATTTTCGCTGCAACCGCCCTACCCAACTCCAACAAGCCCTCGATCTACCACACAATCTTCCTTCCCGTCACCTCGATCACCCTTTTCGTATGATACTCAGCGTATCTCAACTGCTCCCTCCTCTATTACAGATGAGAACGGATTTCAATCACTACTGATGGGAGAACCTGGCCCTGAGCTACGAATGTCAGTTGATGGCGTCCCCTCTCTCACAAGCAGCAACTCTACGATGACGAGAGAGAGCGGCTTTCAGCAAGGTGCCCCTCAATTCCGTGACGGCCAGCGCTCTGCTTCCCTTTCCTCGGCGGCTGTGACTCGCAAGCGGTCAAGCATGGCGAGTCTGTCACGTCTGATCAGCAGCTCTCACGGAGAGAGGAGTAAGCTCTCAATCGAATCTCGCCCTGAAAGTTCGAGTGGTATCGACAAAAAGGATAAGGGCAGCAAAAGCAAGCGACTCAGCCGGATGATGCGATTCTGGAAGCCCAAAGAGTCGAGCTAATCAGCTTCGGCGCCCCCTACCACGCCACACTCGAGTCTGTCAATCTCGTTTTGTATCTAATTTCCAGATACCAACGAAACTTAGGGCAGACTACCCGATATTATGTTGATGTACTTGATGAACAAATGGATGTTATGTGTATACTTTCTTTCTACGTGGGGCGGCTACACCCATTTCGGCTCCACGTTTGCGTGCTTCATTGCTGCCGCACTTCAGCGAACCCATCAGCATTGCCTTCTTACAATAGCTTCAGCGCGATAAACTCCCTGCTACTACCTCGAACTGTTCTGGTTGGAAAGGTTGTTTTAGAGGGAACTTGATGCATTTCAAAGCTTGTATTTAATGATAGGATGGAGGGATTGCTCAGCATGGAGATGGAGCGTTTGTGCGTTTTCCACGTAGCATTGCATGCTCTGACCCTGCGGGGGAGGACGAGCATTTCCACTTCGATACTGGATGAGATGAATAGGGAACCTGGGCATTCACGGGCTTGGCGCTATTGCTTCTGACCTTGTGGTCTTTCATGGCCTGAGGGGGACTGAAATTTGGCACTGAGTCAATGAGCTACATTGAGACGCTCGCACTAACCGTGCTGATGCGAATAATGAATACATAAACTACTTGAACTACTTGAACATAAATAATGTCTTCCTTTGAGATCGACGTGAAGTGTATATGTTCTGGTTGTCTGGTTGTGTATCTATCTAGTTCATATAAAAGCGGGCCAATTGCCGAGCACTTCAGCCTCGGGTGACTGGGAGCTCTGGATCACAAGGCTTGAAGCTCCATCTCTCTCCTCTCGCAGCAAGCAGCTCTTTCACGTTGACTACCACGACTACAACATTATCGCAGACTCCGAATACCTGCGCCTCTGGAAGGCCATCGGAACTTTACTGTACGAAAACAACTTTCCACACCCTCTCGATCAGCCTCATCTAGAAACAATGTCTGCCCCAAACAAACGCTCCTCAACCTCATCAACATCCTCTTCCTCCTCCCGCACACCCACCAAACGCCTGCTCACCGAGCTCTCAGCCTTCAACTCCTCGCCCGCTTCCTCCCATCCAACGCTCATCGCCCTTGTCCCGTCGCCCTCCTCCCTGCTCTCCCTCCGCGCCATCCTCTCAGGCTCACCCCTCCCAATATCAACCGGCTACGCCTCCGGCCGCTGGCTCCTCAACATCACCATTCCTCCCAATTACCCGAATTCCCCACCTACCATTACCTTCGTCACGAAGATCTGCCACCCGAATGTGAAATGGGAGACGGGGGAGATCTGCCTCGATGTGCTGAAGGAGAATTGGACGCCTGTGCTGGGCGTTGTGGGTGCATTGGAGGCGGTGGGCAGGTTACTGGGGGAGCCGGGTGTGGATAGTCCGCTTGGAGTTGAGGTCGCGAGTTTGCTAAGGCAGGGGGATACTATTGGGGCAAGGGGCTTGGTGGGCTTTTGGTGTGGGGAGGAGAGGTTTGATGGGGTGTTGGAGGAGGGTGGTGAGAAGGATGCGAGGAGGTAGTAAAGGGAGAGAAGGGAGAGATTGAGGATTGTCGATATGGATGGGACGAAACTAACTTTGGATTTCTGGGATGGATATTTAAGCAAGCGGGCGAACAGAATGGTTTTATGCCGCTGGGGATGGGATAGAGTCCCGTTTAACTTGATATACCAGTAACGACATATGGACTTGAATCATGGACCGGTTTCTTCTCAGAATAAGTGTACAAGAGAAAGCAAAAATGTCTTTATGCCACTATATAAAACAAAAGATTCATATAACTTGCACATCTATGGTATACAGAAGGTCAAACCAGTAAAGAAGCCCATGTAATGCTATGCCATGAACGCCGTCATAAATACAAGATGAACCGCCCTGTACAACTTTTGTGCTGTCCACGGTCCATCTATCTACCGGGCCACTCTTGACTCAAAGTCAATATCTATGTGAAGATACGAGTGTATTGTACCGGAAATTTTCACTCATTGTAATGGTATACCTAGGACTGATTAGACAAGATCATTCAAGGAGCAATAGGGAGTAAAATACCTTGTAATTCGGTAAACCAGTCGAACCCCATCCTAATCTCTTTGCCATTTTCGCAAATCCTTCCGTCTCAATCAAATTGTAGAACGGGAAAGGTGGAAACATAGCCCCATCCCGATGTACTTCTGCCTTTACCAATAACGCGGTCCCTCCAACGCCGTCTAGATCGATTTCCTGCTTTGGATCCCCACCCTCGTCTGCCATGTATGCCATTAAAGTCCGATACGTAGCCATTTGTGCATATCCTTCCAGCAGAATATCATCTTTACCCATTCCTTCCGCCAATTTCTTTGCCGTATCGCTATCTTGCCAGCTGTTGAAATCATACGGGCGCTCCGCAGGTTTTCTCGTCTTGGGATCCGTAAATCGCTGGAAGCAATTTGGAACAATAATCGGTTTATTGTGCCATGCAAGATCTTGAATCAACGTCGTGGGGGTTTCCACGATATCAGAATCTAACCACAAAACCCACGAGGTGGAAGGGCCCAGAGTTGTGAACAAAAGGGAGTTCCTCGCCCTTGACATGGCAGCACGTCTTGCCTTCTGGTTCTCCATCTTGTGTCGTTCCACCTCCGTCTGCGAAACCAAGGGTGGCTCAAAATCCTGTCTCTCGATGATGATACTGGCAAATCGCTTCTTTTCTGGTCCAGACTTCTGCGTCTTAGTGATTTGCTCTTGTAGAGCCGCCGTGGCAGCATTTCCATCTCGATTCTTCGGTATTATAAATGCAAGCGTGATGAGTTCATGGGGATACGATAGACGCAGTAGGTTGTGCCAATATTCTTGGTAAAATCTGGCGAGTGGTGTCAAGATGAGGACAGTTTCTCGGTTTCCAACAGGATCGCTGGTACTCGTGAGGTTATTCATGTGGTAATGCACCACCGGGGGAGGTATTCGCTTTCCATTTGCCTTCTCGTTCTGTTTTCGAAACGGCGACGTTGGGGGAGATAGAGGGTTTGATGCCGCCGCGGCCTTCCTCGCTGGCGAGTCCGAATTCGAGGGCTGGAGTATGAAGATGAAAATTACTATACATAACACCACACCCACTATGATTGTGAGCGGGTTCGTGCGCCGTAGTGACCGGACTGGCCCCATGCCGTCGTACGTTGGTTGTCCTCAATTAATGCGATTAGGAGGATCTGGAATTGCATGTGTAGGATCGGGAGCCGCAATCAGGGTTGGCGGCTCTTGACAGTTAATCAGAAGACTCGATCGTCTTCCCCAGTGCGGGGGATTCTCGAAGACTGCGCCGTGAAGGAGTGATGGCGTTGGTGAGCTGTCAGAGGATGGGCGTGATGGATTGACGGTTTTCCTGTGATATCGGGCGACTTGGGGCTGGCGGTCTTGGGCCAAACCCCAGGAAATAACCTTAAGCGAGAGCTGCAGATACGACCACATCTTTCATGATTACGAGAACACACTGTCTGAGTTGACCTTTCCAACGACTGCCTCTGTTGAGTTCGGTACAAAATAGATTGATCTGGCAGAAAGCTAGTTTTTACTAGAAATTCACCTTCTAACACTTCCGCCCGCCAATACACAACATTTCACCTCAAGCATACATATCAGTAAAGTGACCCTTTTCACATTGCACTTGTGCTGGAGATGTTTTCGTATTTAACATCTGTCTTGGCATTTACTGGGCTTGCTTGCCTCGTCTGATATATATCAGAGCCACCCGAAATACGATGAGGCATATGCGGTGGGTCTGACCTGAACCGATATGAAGCATTCTTACCTGAACACTGGAAGGTCCAAAATCTTGCTGTGCAGCCAGCTTCTTGTTTCCGAGATCATCTCGAGCAAATTATTGTCAGGGGATTTCGTGCACCACTCCCTGGGTTCTGCACAGTATCATTGTTATCCCTAGAAATTGCAGACGTACTACAGCGTTCTCTGTGCTCCCGTGATATTGGGGCCGGTAAAGAGCATTTTCCCCCAGCCACTTACCTCCATAATCTTGTGTGTCACTGTTGCCATCACTATCATTTACTTTCGCCCAAGGAAAGGGACCATTATGCTAAGCATTAAGATCTTAATACAGAATACACTCCACGGACACTGGCCCCATTTCTAACACCCTCAAATTAGGTACATGGTCCCTCAGCGTAAACGAGAGAGGAGCTAGTCCAAGGGCTGACAGCCCAGAAACAGTTCCAAGCTGTGAAGCGGTGCACACATTGAGGACCTTCCGGGTAACCCCTCTAAGGTCGTTGAACTCGATCCGGTAACTCAAGATCTGCTGCAAGCAGCCGCATTAATAAGCTAATAATACTCGATCAACGGCTGTCAAACAGCTGCCCGAAGTGTGACTTGCCACTCGGCAGCATGAAGATTGAAACATAGCATATGTGATACTTGCGGGATTTCGAAGACGCATGACTTGTTACACAAGTCAAGCCTCCATGAGCGGACGACTGCAAACAAAGGCTTGAACGAGGTGCATGAAACGGCTGAACCGATGGAAAAGCAACGAGCCGTGGGTTGCAAAGATCACAAACATGAGCAACACAGGACCAATTGGGGCGAGTCGCTGCGTCGGCTGTTTCGATTCCCAAAGCGCATGCAGCTGCAGCTGCAACGGCTTGGTGTGGATAAGAGTAAGAAAAGGAGAAGGAGAAGGGTTCAGGTCTGGCGATTCCTGCGCTGCCACTGCGGTAACGCCTGTCGGCTATCGAGCACAGTAACGTGCCAGCGGACCTCAGAGGTGTGAAGTGTGCCGGCGCGTAGGGGATGTTGCCCAGCTTCTAAAGTACAGCATTCACTCATTCAAGCCTTGGGGCTCGTTAATTGGTGCAATCAGCCGGTGTGTGAAGAATGTAAATTTATGGAGGCACCGCTGCACCCCGCGGCTGATCTCCTAACCCCCGTATGCGTGCGCTTCTAGCCAGAACTCTGAACTCTAGACTGTCACCCTTCCTAACATCCTCACCTCCACATCGCACCACCTCGCTCTCGACCTCCATATCCCGGGAGCAGATGGCTTTGAGCATCCTCAACATCCTGTGGCTTTCCTCATAACCCCACCTTCAGAATACATTCACCCCTGACGACTTATTGCACTGCACTGGCTGCGCTGAATGCCGAGTCCTTTACCTAGACGCCGGGAAGAACCTGGAATAATTTCGATTTCGAAGCAGCAGTCGGCGGTTGCATCGATACTTCGATCCTACGTAGCCGTGGCTGTACTACCTGTTCATCTCCGCAAGCCTTCTGCAGCCGAAACTCGTCTGTACAGTCGCCATGGAGCCTGTACCAGAAACTGAGCGGATGGAAGAGTTCAGAGCATCTCCAGTTCCCAGGCTTCGACTACAAGATTCTACACTATACGAGCATCAAAATATCGATCTGAAGAACAAGAAGCCCCCAACGCTTCGACGGTCCACGGATCCCAACCCCTCCTCGCCCCTTTCGCCTGTGGCTTCATCTCCCTCGATACCTTATAGACCAAGAAACACATCTCCATACTCGCGTGGCCATCTGCGGTCCAAGTCCTCCACAGGATCTCTTGCCCCACCGATGGCGCGAGCTCAGTCTATGCCGGGATTCAATACGTCAGGGCATCTGCTCCCATCTCCTCATCAACGGCCTTTGAGTCCTCTTGGGTCTCCGAGCCGAAACCGAACACCAAGGAAGCCAGTTGATGAGGTGTTCCCCGGTTTGCCAAACCGTGGGTTGAAGGATATCAGTGAGACAGACGATACCTCAGAAGACCATACTCCTAGAGCATCGGAACGAAGTAGCTCCCCAGTCCTTGGTCTGCCTCACTCCGCCAGCTTCACCAGAACACGTCGACCGTCATCCCCTCTCCGATATCTTGTTCCACATAGCAGTGCGGCTAGTACGGCTAGTAGCACGGCGCCAACCACCCCTTCGTCCATTACATCGTCTCCCTCTTACCAATCCTCGAGATTCAATGACTCTTTCCTGGGAATGAACAGTTACTCGGGATCCCTCAGTTATCCTGGCTCATATGCCTCGTCCTCCATGCCGTCAACCCGTAAGTATTTTCGGCGCAGAACATGCCATATGTTTGGATTTCCCGTCATTCAGCTGAAAGTTTGCATCCTAAGCTAATTTTGTTTGATTGTAGCCACTTCAGCAAGATCTCGAAGTCCTTCCATATCATCACTCGAGACGATAGAGGATTCGCCTGACGCGGAGGAAGCTGCTTTGAAGCAGGAAGCTGAACGTATAGCGCAGCTGAAAGCCGATGCTGATGCCGCAGATAGCGGCGAGGACTCGAAGACAAAGAGTAATCTCGACACACCTGGCTCACGGGGAAGGTCGCTGGCCACAAGTTTTGGCAGGGACAAGCGAAAGCGATGGAGTGTGTGCGGTGCTGAGAGAAGAGGCGACCTAAATCTGGACACGATCTGGGAGGATTGAGCAGGAGAGCTGGCTCACAATTGCAGGCATGACGCGGCCAATAGGAGAATCTTGAACTCGCCTTCGAGAGGCGGGCTAGGCGGGCATGTTTCTGCACGCGATGGTCGACCAGTGCAGGCACGCTCTGCATTTGCAGCACGAATCTGCAGGCAGAAAACCTTTATTTTGGGGAAGCTCCATTACTCGGTGCTCTATTCCCTTGCTCTCGATATTGAGTACGATACCCACTTGCATTTTGAAACGTCCGAAGATGGCATTCTGGTCGGAGTACGGAGGCTAAGCTGCGAGTTTCCCAGGGTTATTGAAATCCCGTTGTACATAAGGAGCAAGTTGTCTCCCAATAAATCAATACATGAAGAATGGAATAAAATCCTTGGTGACGTGTGTCGGACGAATTTACCTTGCCTCGTTTGGATGGTTCCCTTTCAATATTCCCCCTCGCTTGGGAACCTCGTCTCCCAGCAACATGCCCCTGAGACCAACATCACCGATTGTATAAGAAGGATAGAAAGTACTGCAGATACCTGATAGCTTCTACAACTATCACACTCATTCAGTTATCAATAGAGCTTTGCGGGCGCAGTTGCATTTGCATTCATCTCTTGTTGTTTAGTTCTCCTCTTTCATCTCTTTCATCTGATCACAGACGCATCTCAATTTGAAGCTCAATATGCAGCTCGTTACTATGATAGGCGTGGTTGCGCTTTTGTCGACTTCAGCTATTGCTGTTCAAGACAAAATGGAAAAGAAGAGTCCGGTTAGTGTCTCTTACTCTCATCGTGGTTCAAGCTCACAATTTTCAGCAGGACCATTGGTGGCAGTATGTTCAGCTTAGAAACCTCTCGGTCTCTTCGTTGGAAAGCTACTAATGCAAATTAGATTGAGAGACTCGCAGCAGGGCAGATATCACCATCATAAACAAGATCAAAGAGATAGCAGCCCAAGTTCTACCACTGTCGCCGCATCTTCCTTGACCGCCGTCAACAGTGCAGTGATCACCGCCGCCGATACTGAAGTGGTGAGTGATGGAGGGGCTTACACCACGGAGTATATCACGTTGCAGAGTGGTGATACATCAGATTACGGAGCCGCCTACACGACAATGTACTTTGACTTGACGGCCGCTGGTACAGCAGGATCATCCGAATCATCCCATCCGAACCACAGGCACCACCAGTATGTCTTGTGACCAGTTTTCTACTCTGATACTTTTCTGTTACTAATTTGTCGCCCAGCAATCACACCAAGCATCACATTTCCCTGACTTCTTCCATCGCCTGTCCAGCAACAATGTCAACTAGCTATATCACAATTACGACCTCAGTGACTATTTCGACAACTATCTCCTCAGCCCAGTCGTACAACTCATCCACAATTGCATATAATTCGCCAGTCAGCACACAAACGACAAGCCAAGGATTCTCAATATCCCTTGTAAACCTGACATCGGCGGTAGCAACCTCTTCTGAACCGGCATCTTCAGGAGCTGCCTCGTTGGTGTCTGCTGCAAGTGCTTCATCAATTTCGTCAGCGCTGACTTCATCCACGCTTTCATCTGCACCACCTTCATCAGCATCATCCGCCCCAGGGACCTCCGCGCAAGCTTCATCAGGATCAACCACCCCAGGATCCTCTACGTCAGCTTCATCGGCGGCCACGAATTCTTCGGCAGTATCTTCAACAGCAGTGAACTCTGGAGTTCTAGCTTCTGGGACATCAAGTTCTTCTGAAGCTGCGAGTTCTTCTACGAGTACCCCAAGGTGATTCCATCTGCCACGCACATAATTTTAGAATATCACCTTTACTAACACAAGAAAAGTTCTCACCACACCAGACACCGCGAGACCAAAACCAAACATCGTCAACACACTCGGTCTACCTCCTCAACTGCCTCCTCAACTGCCTCCTCATCCATAATGACAAGCGTCTTAGTTTCTGCATCTGAAATTTCTGTTGCAGCTGGAACGTCAAACCTACACCCGTCTGTAACAGTCACACCAAGTAAGTCAACAAAAGCTCACAAGAGTCGTACCATATGCAAATTGTGCTGATTCTGTTTTCTAGCAACGACCATCTCAGGTAGCAGTGGCATGCCCACTGGAACACCCAATCCAGCTGCTCTCCACTGCGGAGTCCACGGTCTAGCTGATGGCGAATGGCTCATCGGGGAGTATGAGGAGAACAGCGTCGACGTACACGTCACATTGCTGGGCTGTTACGAATTCTGCTTGGTGCGTTCCATGCCCTTTCTACCCAAACTCTTGAGTATTCTGATGTGATCTGCAGGGAGCATCTGGCGGCTGCACAGCCTACCAATTTTACACTGATCTGAATCTGGGCCCAGAAGAAACACGCTGCTTACTTTATGGCGCCAGCGTGGCCGACAGCGTGTGGAGCATCATCGACGTACCAAACATTTGGTACGATCTTGCCTGCGGAAACCCCATGCTTTAAGCACACAAGAGCAAGTTCTGGAGCCTGGGTTGAGAGCTCTAGATGAGTGGGACGAGTATTGTGCTGATAGATTAATGGTATTTGAGAGTTCCTTTTGTGTTGTGTTTGGATAGATCAATAATAGTCAGAACTTTCATTTATGTTACATCTGGTATCAAAAAGGGAAGGAATGTTCGCGCTACATCTGGTTTTGGAATGGGGGAGGAAGCACATGAACCACAATCCTTACAAAATAAATAACTTTATTCACCATACCTTCCCGTCTTTCCTACATAAAATTGTTGCAAGCAAGACACACTTCTCATCTCATTTCTTCTCGGTGCCGCTTTCTTCTCCCGATTTACATAAATTTGGCTGAGTTCATCTATGATGACCAGAGACTGTGTCAGAATTCCTGAGATCATATCACAGTCTCGCTTTTCCTTGCTCAAATTCTGTCTTGGCCATGTCCCTAAGAATCCTTTTCAAGATCTTGCCAGAAGGATTCTTGGGAATAGCATCAACGAACTTGACACCGCCTGTCAACTCCTTGTACTTAGCCAACCTCTCCCCACACCATGCCTTTACCGCTTTCTCATCCAACGACTGGCTCTCAGATACCGGCCTCTTCACCACATAAGCTCTTGGGTGCTCGATTTCCGGCTCGGTAGCATGCTTCACCGCAATCACTGCCGCATCCACAATGTGAGGATGTGAAAGCAGAACTCCCTCAATCTCAGGTGGTGCAACTTGGAAGCCGCGAACTTTGATCAGCTCCTTCTTCCGATCGATGATGTACCATTTCCTGGACTTTCCGTCGCAGTAGCCGATATCTCCACTCTTGTAGAAGCCTTCGGAGTCGAAGGACTCAGCATTTGCTTTTGGGTTGTCGAAATAACCCCTCGTGACGATAGGACCTCGGACACAAAGTTCGCCTACAGTGTCAAAGGCGGAAATATCTTTGCCGTCGTCGTCGATCAGCCTGTGTGTACTTCAGCAAAACTCAAGGAACGAAAACTTTGCAGATGGGATTTCATACTTGATTTCAACGTTCGGAAGACTCCCTGCAAGACCTACGCTTCCAGTGAAGTCAATTTCGGGATAAGGAAAATACTAGAAAAATCCGAGGGTCAGAACTTCTCTCTTAAAACAGCATGTTTGATATCACTGAGAGGGCTGTTTGTCTCAAGAAACTGGCTGCGTCAATGCTCGGGGTCGTTAAGAGCTTACCGTAGCTATGCAAGTCGACTCAGTCATACCCCATACCTATTTGTGGTTAGCAAATTTGTTGAAAGCTTGACTCCCCATGGATGGACGTTTTGTACTTGATTGACCGTGGTATGACTCGATAGGAGTGCTTGCAAGCGACTTTGAGAGTCCTTTGATAAGGGAGCTGCACCACATGTGACTGTCCGGATACTTTCCAATGAGTACTTCTCTACGATCGACAGGGAGTTGATCATCAGGACCACAATCGGAGGTACAAGACTAAACGGTCAGAAGTCAGCATGCCTAGAGATGTACATCAAAACATGCATATCTATAAATGGAAACTCTTTAGTGATCCATTAGACTAGACGAAAAGGTAACAAGGAAAGGAAACTAATGAACGAATCTAATAGTTCTTACCCAACTTCATTGAGGGAGAAGTTCTGGATTGCCGCTAAGAATGGCTCTAGTTCAAATCTGCGTAGAACAGCACAAGTTTCCCCGAGCCGAAGTGGCGAGAGATGTGCAACTAAACCTTTATAAGTAAATGAGTTTAATCGCGTGATGTATAAACTAACCTGGTGCGATGGCAAGATGGAACATTGGGAGATGTAGGGGTCTTCTTGTCTAGAGAAAATCAGTAGCTGTGTGGTTAAAGGCCAATAGGTCGGGAGCCAACAATAACTCGAAGTGACTTACTCTCCACGTCTTGCGGGTGTTCTCTTGCACAAGTGTAATCTGCGCTGTCCAATTGCGATGAGAGATTGTAACTGCTTTTGGAAGGCCTATGAGTTCATGTCAGTCAAACACAACATAACGAGATTTGAGGTTAAGACGATATTTCAGTTTTACCTTGTAGTGATGAGATGAGCAGATCACTAGCCCAGAAATCCGAAGAGAACATGAAGTCACGAAATAGACTTACCAGTAGTTCCACTGCTGAAGAATCTCCCTGCTACGGTCTCCGTGCACATCTTCTCATCGTCAAATCTGACCCAGTCCTCTTCACCACTGTTCAGAAGGCTTGTCCAAGATCTGAATCCTGTTGGTAGTGGCTGTTGAAGCACATCGAACACCCAAATGTTTGACTTAGGGATGCCATATTCTGTGGCAGCAGAGAGTGCTGCGTCGAATATTTCAGGTTCAGAAATCAAGAATTGCACTTTCGCCGTCTTGATATGATGGAGGAGCTCTGGTTTCGTGCTGCCCACTGAGTCAATACTATATAGACTCGCGCTATGGATGAAAAGAGTCAAAAGCTTGGGAGCTATCCCCGAGAACCTTGCAAGCACCAGAAGCTCCTAATACCACAATAGAAAGAAGTGGCACATCAGTATGAGATTAAGTCTTACTATGCCGGATTCGAACCCGTGAAAATCCCACCCGCACCAACAGTGGCGAGAAACAGCATGGGGTAATAGATCTGTTGTGAAGATTAGGCAGAGAGAACAGGGGACTGAAGCCCGTATACTAACATCATTGAAGGAGTGAACGCAAATACAATCGCCTTTCTTCAAACCTGCAGCATGGAGACCTGCAATAAGCTTCCGAATGATCACGCGAGCTTGATTTGAAGATAGCGTTCTCGAAGGGTCTTTGGCGTCAATATAAATCTAAGACTCATCAACTGACATGTTTCGCCTTCATAGCGCGGATGGATATATACAGGCTCATCTTTATCGTGGTGCGGATCATCGAAGATCCAGGACAGAATGTCCTTTGTTGGGAGTTGTATTGTCCTTTGCGGCTTGAAAATGCCCATCTTGCTATTGCTTGCAGATTCCTCAAGAGAATTCTCTGGCTCTCGAGACGAGGAGATAATCTGGTAGGTATCCCCAAAATGAGGAGTATCAGAACGCTAGGGACGGGCATACAGTAGCGCCGCCTAGTTCTGGAGGCTCTGGACTTAGCTGAACTTACTCCTGCTAAAGCCTAGCTCCTGGTGTAAGAGGTCTTTGAGATTGTTTGGGCTTGTTGGTAGATTCTCAATTGGCGGCGAAGAAGACCTTCATATAGTTGCCGATACCCCTGTTGGTTTCACCACGGAGGAGGGCGATGTGAGAATCCGAATTCCGGGATGTACCTAACCCAGCACGTAACCTATCCTATTGGCCTGCTCGCCACCAAATTTAACGCATGCTGTTGTAAGGTGACTGTGGCATAATGTGCCGCACTTCTCCAGCACGCTCCAAAGGCGGGGTAAACGCACCCCACATTGTGTTATTGGCTTCGTGTGCGTACCGAATAACCACTCAGATTCACTAATGATCGACAAAAGCGAAATGGTGATTACCGAGGCTCGAATTGAGTTGCGGTACTGAATTTCGAATGGGTCAGCCATCTCCATGGTAGCTAGCTCTCCAGCTCTTCAATGCCCACTTCCCAGGCCATTGCATTCTTTCATCTCCTGTCAAAATGAACAATGACAACCTCTTGCTTCGCATTTTCGCCAATGAGCCATCTTTCGTCTCCACATATCTTTCCTTTTGCGAGCAACTGTTGCCATAAATCGTCTCTCAATGAAATCTCATAACCAGGCCCCGTCATGTGGACCCTGGGCTTTAAGTTGATTGATATCGTCTCTAACATGAAGCAATGTCGTGCACTGAACACCACTCCGGCGTTGGCGTCTCTTGCTTCTGTGATGGTTAAGTATGGAAATTCCTATACACTAATTAGGAATCATCCGGAACTGCGGTATCTACTCACCTCGTGTCTCCAGCACGGCGCGAGATTACGACGCCTCGAATCAGAGGCTCTTTGACAGAAAGACATAGAAGTGTCGCCATCAGCTCCACAAGAGTCAACCCACATCGGCCCAGTGACGAAGGGGATTCCGATAGTCTTGACCTTGTGGAGCCTTGGGAGAGCATGCCCTGCCTGTTGACCTACAATCCAACGATGATCCTCTTCGATCACATAGACATGATTCTCATCCAACTCAAGGCCACGGAGCACAGGAGTAGATCGCTGTCTAATTCTGTAGAAGTCTAAGTCTTTGAAAGAGAATCTCCTCACAACTCTAGGTCCTTCAAAGTTATCATCTGGTTTCCCCTTCCCGCTAGGATCTTGCGAAGGGCGATAAGTTGACGGGGAAGAGATGTTCCAAATAGCTAGAGCCTCGATTGGCTCATCTTCTCCCCAAGCACTTCTGTTGGGCTGCCAGAGATACAAAGCATAATTTTGAGCTGTATGATAGCTGAAAAAGCGATCTCTTGAATTCAACGGCATGCCCAGGAAGTGTATTTTCCATTCGTTTCTGAGTGTATCAGTCCAGATCATATAAGTGGAAAAGAAGGACACCGACCTAAAAACGATTCCCCACTTCCCCTCGGATTCCCTTTCAATGACATCGTAAGCAGTGGCGAAGTGCCTGAATACCATCTCGTTCTCATTCAGCTGGTGATACGGTTCAATTTCGCACCACTCGACCACGAGAACTTTCTCGTGCAATCGCAGCCTTCTAACGATTTTCCTCTCGGGTTCAAAGTCGACCTCCGATATGGTCCCGGTTTCAAGATCATACAATGCATATCGCCGCAGATCTGCGGAAGGGAAGATCAGAAGGCCTTCTTCGTAGGTCCATAAAGTATCTGGATAATGGAAAGGGGCTTCTTTTTCTTCGAATTGTAGATGCCTTTGCCAAGGTGCTACTCCATAGTTCCGTGACCATTGCGGAACGACAAACGATTTTGCCAATGGAAGCTTTTCTATGCTTCGTGGAATACCACTCTTTAGGTGATGATATCTTTCAGCGACTTTTGAGAAAAGGCACGACCAATCGACGTATACATCCTGATCGGCGTTGCGGAGCTCGCGTGCTCTGGGATAATGTCGCAGAAGCACGTGCCGATTGAGTTCAAACTCCGTGAAGGCATCGTGGAACTTCTGGCACACACGACGGCTCAAGATAAGTTCTCTGGGGGAGAGGTATGCAACTATTAAGAGGAAGATGTCGTTGGGGAGCGCGGTGATGCTCATCTTGAGTCTTTCCCAGGAATGATGATGAAGATGTGAGGTCTGAGGTCGGCATGTTTGAGGAGATTCGGCCGCGCCGGTGACGATCTGCACTAGCACGTCAACCTCCACCAACAAAACTTTGATCCATTGCGCTTTCAAGCACCGGAACATTGAGGGATTATTGGCAATGATATTATACTTACTTGTCACTTTCAATATTCAAGAGGGCCGGATTGGGCAGAACAATGTAATCTCGAGCCTACCTCTTCTGGG
The DNA here is from genome assembly GCA_002865655.1 of Hyaloscypha variabilis F. Classification (NCBI taxonomy): domain Eukaryota; kingdom Fungi; phylum Ascomycota; class Leotiomycetes; order Helotiales; family Hyaloscyphaceae; genus Hyaloscypha; species Hyaloscypha variabilis. Next base: position 1,322,224 of record KZ613946.1, on the reverse strand, counting down.
TAGGCCATGGACGTAGACAAGCCATTATCTACAAAATCATAAAGGTTCAATGGTGTCTCATACTTCCTCAACAGAATAATTAATTTAGCTAGGGAAACATTCAATCGATTTGACAACTGAAATTTCTCTCTGATGCAGTCCCAGGAGAAGGCTAACCACTCTCTGGCTATCAATTCCGTCCCTAGTGCAAAACCTCCGAGTTCTGGGTACAATTTGGGACAAGGCTATGGAAAACGCTCTTATTTGCCATTCGAGACTATCATGGCCGCCTTGACATCCTCTCTGTCCGTCTTTGGATTACCAAGATCATTCACTAGCCGCCTGAAGAGGCCTCTGAGTCTTCTTTGATACCACCAGCCACAGAATGCAACCGTCCCCAAGAACAGAACAGCCGTAATGCCACAACTCTTCCAATATCTGTTTGCATCTTCAATCTCCAGGGTATAATTCGTTGAAAGAATCACTCCAGTTTCTGCATCGGGTTTCGTCCACCATTCAACATTTACGTCGCATTTCCCGCTCCGATAGACGCCCATTAATTGCATCATTGTACCCCCAATAGACGTAAATACACCCCCAATACCGAACGCTGTTGCTAAGCTGTACCACACGATTGCCCAAGCCGATCGGAAGGAAAAGAACGTATCCTTGGACCATAGTGTTCCCATTTCAGTGGGCGTAAAAAATCCTGTTCCGTCAAGAAACCCGTCTTTTCTGAGTAACGAGAAGAACTCTCCTTGGTGTGGAAGGCCTGCAAATGCCCACATCCACAGAAGGATCTGGAATATCTGTGTGATGGTGTAGACGATGAAAGTCAAGCTTCTGCAAGAAACGCCGACTTGAGGTGTGTAAAATGCTGTAAGAAAGGCAAGCACAAATGGGACTCCCATCAAGAGAAGTGTCAGGCTTATTACCACTGCCCATCCCGTTATTGACAGCGTTGTGATCGTACGCAGAGCGGCCATGTCTTCATCGAGGACAGCATCCCCTTTCGTTGCCGCGGATGGCCTCAATTCATAGGTTTTCCAGGCCTTCCTTACCCAGTCTCGCTTGCTTCGCCCGCGTAACCATGACCAAGCTGGCTTATAACGACTATTATATGCCAGCTCTAAGACTCTCGTCCCGAAATGTAATTCTTCAAAGGTTTGAGGGTCTTCAACATCGCCAAACTCGTGAGCCACCACTCCCTCGAACGTGTTTGGATTGTTTCCCGCTAGTAGAAGGCCAGAAACAATAGAAAGGTGAGGGATTATCATGTACCACATTCCGAAGGCTAGAGCGATGCTTGTATCGCTATCTCCCAGATCAGATAGAACAGTGACAATGGTGAAGATGAAGGTTCCTAGGAAGAACACGATTGGACAACCAATAGTTGCTCCAAACGAGTACTGGCAAGCTAGCATAGTTCTCAACTGTTTCTATGTTAGTATAATTCTTGTGCAGATGAAACTTGGGTGTGATGACGTGGCTGTGGAGCTCACTCTGGTTTTGGTGCGACCAATATCTCTGAGAACCTGTGAGTTCCGAGGGAGAGGGATTTCTTTGCACTTTAAATTGGTGCAATTCGGAAGCGAACACCTCTCATCATGAAGCGGCCATTGTCGAGAAGTAAGTATGTCCGAATCTCGATAGGTCCGGATGGGGTGGACTAGAGTCTGGACATAGGTCCATGGCGAGCTGGCATTTAGCTTCTTGGTGCTGGCAAAATCTGGCCAGTGGTTGTTGTTATTATGGTGGATTGTGTTCCATTCTATGAATTTCCGGTCACTCTTTCTGGCCTTTGGCTCTAAGCTAGGCAGCAGTAAAGTTAGCAATTGTCCTTTTGCACGTAGAGTGCTTTCTTTATCTGGAGATGTCGCCGAGAAGTAAGAAAGGGAATAGCTGCTCCAGTAGAGACATACTCGAGATTACCACAAAGTATAACGAACAGAAGTCGAGCCCTCATATCTAGTGTCAAACGAAAGTTCTCAGTCTTGTCTTGGAGGAAGTTTATGACGTTGTAATCCAGATAAGCTTCATAGAAGCCGCTCAAAAGCATTGGGCTCGGGAATGCAAAACACATTGAAAGCCATATAACGGTATCACAGACGACGCAGACTCCGGCGAAGATCATAGCAAAAGGTGCCAAGATCCACGAGATTGCACGAGACAGGTCGGGTACGAACAGTTGTTGCCAGACTGCAAGCTTCCTACGTCTCGGAATAGCCAGGCCTTTACGGTGTGTTAGATCTTGCTCCAGAAAATGAGGGATATAGTCCTACAGAAGACAATTGCTGGAAGAAGAAACCCTACGAATGGGGATAACCATTGGCTCTGTGATGCAGATGTCGAAAGCTGCCATCCAGGGCATGTCTCCTTCACCCAGGTGTAAGGTACCTATTGCCAAAGTGACAGGAGTTAGTCACTGTCAGTATCCATAGCTGTTTTTCAATAATCACGCTTCGTGGAAGCCACAAGACTTAAGTATGTGTCATATACTGGCATGAAAAAAGGAAGAGCACGTTGTAAGGTTAGACTCACCTCGACAACTGGGGCACCAATGTAATTACCATCCCAGACAGCACCACAAGGGAACTGGCCTTCTCTGGCAGCAGTGAGTAAGTCATCGACAGATGATTTGATATAACAAGGAGTTTTCTCTACAATGTATCCGTTGATCACTTCCAGAGATGCGTTGACAGCTAGCAGACAGCAGTAGGTGAAGTTCTGCGAGCCACTGAAGGGATCTCCGGAGTTCGGTAGGTACGTGAGATTGGCAAGTTGTTCAAAGGCATCCGAAAGAGAAGTGTAATTTCCTTGCTCTTGCAAGGTCGCGGACAATGCCGTACTCAATACTGCAACGGTAACAAGCAGGAGTTGGAACATTCGTATGAGAGATCGAAGTGCCATATTGACGACAGCCAGCTAGGATATAGTCACCGCGGGTCCCCAGCACCATGACTCCTAGCCGGGGAAGCATAGTTAGGCGCACTTATGAGATTTTATGGTGGCTCAATATAGTACTGCCATCATCATAGAATATCAACAGCGTCGATATCAGTTCTTTGTGCTTCAGAAACTCATATTTAATGATTTCGGGCGACGAGAGAAAGAGAGAACAAGCACGAGAGACAAGATCGGACTCGAGGAGCTGATTCTCCATTCGTTCTTATAGTTCATCCTTTGCTCTCTCGGCCGCTTCTGCAACCTCTTTTTCTTCCTCCCACATTCGCTTTTTGGGATTTGGTTGATCTTCGGCCTCTTCTCCGTCCATTGTACCATCCCTAATTCCTTCTTCACCTTCATCATCTATTGGAACGTCTCCGCTGTCGTCAATCATTTTACCGATTTTCTCGGACATATTCTCGGCCGAGGCTTGATGAGAACTCGCAGGTCCCCCCTTTCCACCACCTCCAACTTGAATACTTGGAGCCGGTTGTCCTGTCATAGTTATTTTCGGACCTCTGGTGCCACTACTATGCACGACTGTTTGCTGTTCCACCACCGCGCTCAATCCAATCTCCGCTTTCTGGCCACCAATCACACCAAACAAGGTAAGAATTCCAAAGCAACCTTTGAAAAACATTTTCGGCAGAAACCATAATATCCACCAAGTTGGCCCATATAAGAGCCTTCTCCAAACAAGCCAGGCAATCGTTGTGAGAAGGATATAAAATGCTGTCTCAAGATACCAAGTATCGCTCTTCTGACTCGTCAACAAAGTACCCAGCAGATTCCTTGACCTCGACAACATCGTATCCAGTGTAGAATAGGTCTCCGAGAGCTGGGCTAACGCTGTAGTTGATTCTTTAAGTGTATCGTGCGCAAATTGTGACCGTGAAAGCTCGGCCGCCATCATATCGTGCGTCCGTCTGAGAGCCAGAGTCACATCAGTGCTGGCATTCACCTCCCTATCTTCCTTCGAGAGTCCCTTATTCTGTTCTTTCCGTCGACGTTGTTGCCCTGGTAGGGGCGATGCTGTGGACGACCGAGGTTCCAGGTAGGATTGTAAGAGGAGTTCTCGTTCGTCGCGCTGGGCCATTTGGAGGCTGCGCCGGGCACTCAGCTGAGCTCTGCGGAAGGCTGTCTGGCATCTAATAGAGTGTCACTTTCAGCCGTGACCCAGGAAAGGTCTCCATGGAGGTCAGAAGCATACCCTTTGAGCTCTTTGATAGCTCTTGTGACAGCTTGGTCTAGTCTATCTTTTTGCTGTCTAAGCTCACTTCCCTCCCTCCCAGAATCCAAATCATTAACGTCTTCTTGCATCAACTCCAAATCCTCGCCCTGATCTTTCAAGGTTTGTTGTATTTCCGAGGCAAGCTCCGTTACAACATTTCCCTCTTGATTGTCTAAGGGGATCGACCCAGGTTGGAATTTGATGGTTGCCAATCGCTCGATGAGGTCCTTTAATTGTGTATTCGACTCTTGCAGAGCTGCAAGACGCTTTGAGAGGCTTTGGAACGACATCTCGATTGTTTTAGAACAGCTTGCTGTCGTGTTGTAGAAAGTGTCCAACTGCCTTGGAAAGTTGGCCACATCAGGAGGAATGTCGGAGCTACGGCGCGGAAGTTGCCGCCGTGCCTGGAAACTTTCGATATCGCGACAATCTCTCTCCATCACGCACGTTTTCCTTGCACTGCTGCACGAGGACTCTAGGTACAGTCAAATATATGCCAATGCTGTTCGAAGTACTGATTTGCGGTGCAGATATCCTCGCCCACGCCTCGATCCAAGATGATTACCAGGTTCATCACCGAGGTATCAGCGACCTTCAACCCTTTCCTCCCTCGAGCAAAGACCGCTCGTCTGTTTCTCTCCTTCCTTCCACCGAATGCACGGCAGACCATGAAGATTGATACGAAGCTATTGCCGAAGACGTCGCGGGAATCAAGTTTCATACAGTTAAAATTCAGTAAGCTACATCTGGACAGAACGGGAACAGCCTTTCTGACGTGGATCTTTCAGAAGATGGAAAACAGATGAAGCTGGATGCTGAGAAGTTAGGGATAAAGGGAGTCGTCGAGGAGGTGGATAGGCATAGTAGGATTCTGTCAAGGCAGGAAGAACTGAATGGGAACTGAGGAAACGATTCATTGTATATTATTGCATGTGGGTGGCGTTCAGGAGCTTGTTCGGTATTCTTCAGGTACTTGAATCCTGAGCTCAATTTTGAGCGAAAGCCTTTCAATGAAATGGCATCCAGTGCAATTGTGCATAGTTCATGAGCAGACCCTGAAGAACAACAAGCAACACTCCAGCTTCATATGTGCACTGCAAAATAGCTTTTGGAAGAGGGTTTAATTACGTTGCAAAGTCCATCTAAAACGTCAGGCAATAGCACTTTTGTACCACTTTGTCCAATCATTCCTTTCAATCCCTTGGTCTGGTGTCTCGTGCTGGATGCGTTTATGCAGCAGCACCAGAGATGAAGAACCACTTGTCAATGCTAGGATCAATTGGAGCCGGTGCCAGGTTCTCGTTCTGTGGGATATGAGGAAGCTGGTCTGGGCTGATACGGCTGTGGGATTGCTTGACGGTGAGATTAGTCCTGTACCGTTATTTAGCATACTACTTTCGAAGGAGACCGTGCTAAAACCTACGTGGAAATTTCACCCGGGTTGGTCTTGCCAGTGATCAGCTTCTCCCAAGCCTCAGCACACTCACGGACGATGTCAGTGGCATACCTGCAGCTGTTAGCAAATGCACCTAGTCTGAGCGAAAATGAAACGTACTTCTTGTTCTTGCATTCTCCGGTGAAAGCAAATTGGTTCTCTGGCTTTCCGTCTGGGATTTTGTAGATTCTGAACCATTCGTTTGTAGCCCTCAGGAGACCAGGCAGGTGTCGCTCAACATCCTCGACATCATTGAGCTTGGGCGCCAATGGGTCGTTGACATCGATGACAATGACCTTCCAGTCGGTCTCTTCCTCATCAAGCAGAGCCATGACACCAAGAATCTTGACTTGCTTGACTTGTCCTGGGTATCCGACCAGTTCGCCGATCTCGCAGACGTCCAATGGGTCATTGTCACCCTTGGCCTTCGTCTCAGGGTGGATAACGTTGGGATCCTCCCAGGTCTAAAAGTTGGTCAGCCTAAGAAACTTGTGCGAGGATGAGGTTGAACGAACCTGAGGGAAAGCGCCGTAGTTCCAGAGATAGCCCTTGTGGGGAAAGCAGTTGCGGACGAATCGAAGCTTGCCTTTCTTCGTATCTTGCTGTAATAACCCGTAGAGTTAGCATCCAACTCCAGCACCTCTACAGAATTGAGATTGTCCCGCATACCTTGATAGGGTTCAAGTTCTGCTCCTTGCTGATCTATTTGATGAGATTTTGGTCAACGATCATTATTCTACGAGTTTGCTGTTGAAGGTGATGGCGGGGTCGGTGAAGCTTGCTGGGTCCAAGCTAAACAGCTTGAAGAGATAGGCAACATACCTCCATCTTGGCATTCGTCCATCTTGGGATCTCGACGACCATGTTCAAGATAGTTTGCTGTTCATTGGCGTATAGGGGGATGTCGTGGAATGGGGAGACTGGAACTCCATCCTTCTCAAGATAGATGCGGTGCTCCAGAGTGTTAGGAGCTCCGACCTTACGAGTGGTGTATTGGGAAGCCATGTTTGCGTTGACCGTAGGAGTGGAATTGGAGGAAGAAGAGGAGCTCGAGAAGTGTCGAGCTATTTGATTTGTGCGAGAAGAAATTTTGGGTGTATTATTGGATGGCGCCAGTGTGGCCGCGAACGAGAACGAGAACACCTGCAGGTTCTGGCACAAGGCGGTCGACAGGTGAATGCTTGCAAGTGATCCACGTGTTGAAGCCCGAATGTACTGACTTCTGAGGAACATCCAAACAGGCTGGACTGGAGGATGAGGGACCGGGACAATGTGGAGAAGATCGCAATTGGCTCTGGTCTATTGACTTAATTCCCTCCGGTGTCAAACTGCCTGCTCTCCGTCCAAGGTCTGGAGCGGCAGAAGAGGGAGTAACCGAGAGATTCCCAGCCGTCCGATAGCGATAAGACACAGGGCACGTGATCTTCAGATGACATCGGAATTATTTCAACGCAGAATTTTGAAGTTCACTCGAATATTTCCATTCTTTCCATAACACACTGTACAATGTTATGCAGCGCCTCACTTCAGCCATCATGAAATCGGCAAAACGGGTTCCTATCCCCGCTCGCGGGGTCGACTACAGGGGGAAGATTGTGCTTGGTGAGTCCTTTTAGACTATTCTAAGACCGAGAATACCGTCTGGAGCTTCACGAAAAGGTATACTGACTTGAAAATGCATTCAGCTCCAATGGTGAGAAGTGGTGAGCTAAGTAGTCGGCTTCTGGCCCTTCATTATGGAGCCGATCTTGTTTGGGGTAATTATCCCTTGTTGCAACTTGGCTCCATTTGACTAACCGTTACGCCAGGACCGGAAACTGTGGACAGATCCATGATAGGAACGACACGCAAGGTCAACGAACATCTATCCACTATAGACTTTACTCGGTTGCCATCCCATGGCTCGAAAGACCCTCGACAGGACCAGAAAGAGAGCTTGATATACCGACTTCACCCCGAGAAAGAAGGAAAGCGCCTCATATTTCAAATTGGCACATCCGACCCAGAAAGGGCAGTTCAAGCAGCAAGAATTGTGGCAGCGGACGTTGCAGGAATTGATGTCAACGCGGGATGTCCCAAACCTTTCAGTACAAGTGGTGGAATGGGAGCTGCACTATTACAGACACCAGACAAACTCTGCTCGATATTGGAAGCACTAGTCAAGGAAATATCTACGGAGTTCGAGATTGGAATTAGCGTCAAGATCCGGTTGCTCGAGACAGCCGAGCTAACGGAGGTATTGGTTCGGAGGCTTTGTGCTACTGGTATTACTGGACTGACTGTACATTGCCGAACTACGCCCATGCGACCACGTGAACGAGCCATACGGGGACAACTGAAGATGATTGCGAACATCTGTCGAGAAAGCGGGGTGGCTTGTCTTATGAACGGTGATGTTGAGACTCGAGCACAAGCAGAACAACTGATAACCGAATTTGGAGTGGATGGAGCTATGATTGCAACAGCTGCAGAGACAAACTCAAGCTGCTTCAGGAGCGAAGCTAATGGCGGAGTGGCACCCTGGAAGGAAGTTGTTGAGCATTACATTAAAACTGCACTCGAAGTCGAGAACCGATTCGGGAATACGAAATACTTGCTCAACCACCTTATCCCTGGGAAGCAAGCTGTCTACAGAGAAGTCACAACTAGCAGGAGCTACCACCAGGTCTGCCAAATGCTCGGCTTTGAGCATCTCGAGGCACAGGCTAAGGAGATCGACAAAAAGCTCGGAATAACCTCAGAGACTCAAGATCAAGGGAGAAGGGGGAAGAAGAACAAGAGTGCTATGGCTGCCGGTGGTAATCAAGCAAAGATACGGTCAGTCCAAGCTGAGGAGAAGAAATCTCGGTCCGAAAGAGGTATTCAAAACCAGCCTATTGCAGCTGTTGATATATGAGATCATATTCCATTTAGACAGATGTGGATAGAAGGCATAAGCATGGGCGTCAGATTCGACTGCGATAACGTACAGTCGGCAGGTGGGAAAATGGAGTTGCATATCATGGCGTGTGGAGTTCCTCATATTTGGATGAACTCAAAGTCATCCTGGCATAGAGCATAGAGCATATTGTTTGTGTACGCTGCATAGCATAGGTTCGTTTCTAATTACACGTTTTTTTTTGTGGGCTTCGCGTCCAGCGCTACCTGGCGATCTCTCAATGATTTTCACTTCAAATTCTAACCACAGCACAGGGTTGCCTCTTCCGGAGCCCCGCTTTGTCTTAATCAGCTTCCTATACATCTGGTCATGTTCCTGTACAGGACATACCTTAGAGTAATCGTTTCCCAGCTGAAGACGAACGAACCGAACCAAGCACCTATGCAGATCGAGAGCAATATGAATCCATTGTAATACATAGCCAACAACATAACGAAATACGCAACAGCAAACTGCAGCATGTGGAAAGTCGCTCGAGCCGCTTGCTGCTTCATGTTAGGCCGAAATGGCGGTCGTGGCGAATTAGTCAGAGGGACCTGATCGCAGCTTGTCGAAGGAAGTAACCCCTTTGTCTCGCTACTACTGTGTCCAGGGTGTGCCAGTTGATGTTGGCTGAGGAGATAGCTATTGTATATTTTTGCCATTCTACAAAGGAATTCGAGGGACATGACGAGGAGGATGACACCTAGACAGGAGGCAGCAAAGATTCCACTGGAGTTTATGCGCCACGATTCGGAAATAAAGCCTGTTATGTCAGTTGGCTGAAGTCGAGATCTACGAATGTGCTCACAAGAGTCAACAGTATTCCAATTCCACAGCATCTAAACGTCTTCGTCAGTCTATGATGCCTTCGACTGTCATTGCATTTCCCGAGAAAAGTGCTCACAGAAATTTTGCATGGCGAAGTTGTCTGGCTCGACATTGAAGTAGCAGATGCGCTTGCCGTGGTAGTAGTTGTCACCGGATTTATATTGCCCATATCCATAAAATCTGTTTGACTCTGTTTCGTCTTCGAGCTCGTAACAATTAATGTACCCTCGTGCAGACGTACAAGGAAGTATAACGCTGCCAGATAAAAACTTCAGCTAATATTGATTTTATCGAGCGAAAGGGCGAGGATGTCCGTTCTGGAATGCTTGACTAGTCCTTTGGAATGTATCTACAACTCCTTCGATACTGTATGACACGAACTTAATTTCTTTAAACCCGTATTTTGTGAACGGGTGATCAACAATATGAAGACGATCACATTTTTTAGAAGATTTCAACCGCATAATGTTTAATTGTAAGAATCTTATCTAGGCTTAGTGCTAAGAGCAGTTCAGAATGTGTTCGAAAAGTCCTTGCCCAGGTGTTTAGATTTCGGATGGCTGCGCGTCCAGTAGTCCATAAACCACGGTACAACAACAAGCTATAAGTTCAGAAGAAGTAGCCTAAGATAGAATGCCATGCAGGGAAAACAATGCAAGGTATTGTCATTGCACTCTAATACTGCTTGAATGTCCCTAGTGACCTAGCACCCCCTGATGTTAAGGCTATTCAGCTCTCGCTGCTCTTCAGCGAATACTCCTCTACGCCCACAAAATGGATAGGGTTACTTACATTGGATTAACATCATAAGCGGACTCTTATGTTACGTTTCAAGAATGTCATTCCTACAGGTACATCACAAAGTGGATGCTCGAAAACTTTACCTTGAGGTAAATAAAGCATGGTATCTAAAACTCCCCCACGAATTTTGATACAGAAGTGCCACCCAAGCAAGTAATAGAAGAACAAAGGCACCCGATCGCGAGGAAGTAGTCAACAAGAGAATGACAACAGACGCCAAGGAAGAACACCAGACATAAGCAAGTACTCGACAAAACATCCCTCTTTATCAACAGTAAAAAGTAGCGACCAAGAGTCACAAATAACTTCAGTCCATGGATACATCCGCGTTGTTTGCAGCAACATTGAGACTGGGAGCTTCTCTACCATCTTCTGGGGAAGGTTCGGCCTTGACTTCTTTAACTACACTGGTAGTGTCCAAAGACTTTTCAATTGTAGAGTCGGCCCAATTATTTTGTTCCTCATTAACCGCCGCAATTGCAGCTCCTGCAGCCGCCTGAGCCTCTGCCGACTCTCTCTCGAAGTCTTCGATAATCTCGGCAACATCAGACCTCATCTTTCGTTCTTGCTTCGGCATCATTTGGCCTTGAGGGAGCTGAGTCCCGGAAACCACTTCTGTATAATCTCTCTGCATCTTCATGAAAATCTCATCAGTCTGTAGTCCCATAGACTGCTCGACTTGCTTGCACATATTCAATAATCGGTTTCGGACTTCGTCGCAGCTTTCCCGAAACATCTCGGAACGAGAGCTATCTACGTGAGATGCCATGTGGCTCTTCATCCTTGCAAAGCAACCTGAACCTACAACGCATGTTAGTGATAGCAATGGAACGCAGGCCATCTACTCGTCATACCAGATTCCTTTGCACACCAATCATAAGCAGTGGAGAGATTACGAGCAATGACCGGAGTGAACTCTCGATTTGCTTCTCGCTGCAAGTTGTTGATGGCCTCAATCATTTGGTTTGTGAGTTGGGTGAAGATGTTTTCGTAGTTACGAAGTTGCTGACCGAGCAGTGCTATGCCAGCACTTCCAGCTCCAGCCTTCATGCTTCGTGCCTCAATATCACGATGGAAAGATGTCAGAAGATTCTTGGAAGATCTCGTGAACGACTGAAGAACACGAGGCATCCGCTGCGCAAAAACCCTCTCCCAGTGGCTGGCCAAGTGTTTTATGATAGGCTCGGTCCTGTTCCGATTCTCGTCAGCTTCTTCTTTAGATCAAAGTTGGGCATCATAACGCTTACAGTTGGAGGTTGAGATCATGAGGTCCTTGGGCATTCGAAAAGACACCCTCTCGTCTCATAATGGCTGTTAAGTTAGCGACAACCTCAAAACAATAACTCAACTAGTCATACCTTTGTATGTTGCCCAATAGAATCCGCCAAGAGCACGATTATCCTAACACTGTTAGATAGCTGCACTTAATCCGTTTGTTTCAAGATACACTTACGCGATTAACTGGGCGGTGCCATTTGCTTACCGTTGTGTTCGCCTCAGAGATGGCTGTCTCGATCAATTGATCGTAGTTCTCAAATATATGCTCAGCTAAAGCTTCGTTCATTTCCTTCAGGCAGTCCTTGACAGCGCTATCAAGGGACTTCTCCAAAGTCTTCAATCTCGACTTCAAGAAACGTGACTCTGCTGCGAGTTGAGCGTCACTCAAGTTTAGTCCAGTACCATCATTCGAAGCCCACAATCTCAACGAGTTCAATGTTTGACTGAGGTTAGTCAAGAAGGCTCGACAATTTGAAGCTCTTCCTGCCTCCGTGAGTTTTTTGCAGTGAGCTTGGAGTTGAGGAATTTCAGTCTCCTCTGCAGAACGGAATCCAGGCACCTTGTTGTCTCGTTGCAAACGACCGCTGAGTTTCTGGTAGGCACGAGAACTCACACAGAAGACCGGCAGTGAGCGCGCAACTTCATCGTAGTCACGAAGTTGGTCGTCAGGGTTGAATTGATCAGGGTCCTCTTCTTGAGCTGATTCCATATCAAGCTCACGAATCCCATCCGCAAAATCTCGCTGGATTGCGGCTCTGGAATAATTGTTTCGACCTTCTATACACAGGGCACTCTGTAGCAGAAAGAGAGTCAGCGATTGCGTAATAAATAATGATCTCGAGACAGATCATGGTCCGGTATCATGAAAGCTTACCATTGCAGTCTCAATCTCTGCTTGGGCTTTCTCTGAAGTCTTCAGCTCTTGATTAAGCTTTTTGATCTTGGCATCAATCTCGCTCTTTTCGTGGCGGGCACGCTTCTTGTCTTCCTTTAGCTGGGCAAGCTCGACTTCGATTGCATCTATAGTTAGCGGGTCCCCTTTCTCGGATTCATTATCCGAATTGCTTTCAGGATCTAAGTCGTTTCCGTCTTCATCGTCACTGTCATCAATGAAATCATCCTCGTCATCCGAGCTGGCTCGCGATGTCTTAGCCTTCTTCCGGGATTTCGAAGAACGTTCTGTGGACCGCTTTCTCTTCTTCGACGCATCTGTTGGAGCGAATACAGTCTTGCCATCCTCTACCTCGTTTCTCAAGGTGTCCCACACCTCCATCGCATCGTCTGCGTCATTGATGAGCTCTGTGTAGACCCCTCTAGACTCTCTCAAGTCTTTCACGGACTGCTTCAGGGCTTTCTGCTCCTTCTCGAGTTCGTCAATTCTTTGCCAGTCAGCAGCGGTAGCTTCTTCCAACCCAAGAGTGTCCGATGCTTCTACGATTGAAATGTCGTCTGTCTTGGAACAGATGAAGGTGATACGAGAATAAGTACCATCAAACTTGAGTTGGCGTTTGAACGATTCTCCTAGGAGAGATTTGGCAGCCTTGTCATCAACAGCCTAGAATGATGAGCAGTCAGCAAATTTCTGTTTCAGGAATGACCCAGGATCAGATCAGACAATGGAAACTCTTTCGAGGTGTGTTGTAATACACGAGATTAAGCAAGAGTGTCCCCGTGCCCCGCTGTCTGAGAATATTGGAAAGAGAAACTCATACCCGATTAATCGGTGCAACAATGAATAAACCTGTGCATTGTTTCATATACCCTGACTGAAGTTAGTAATTAACGATCTTAATGGGATTGAGAATGGCCGTCTTTAACTTCAAGGCACTCTCCTCAGGGAACAGCGATCTACGAGCCAGAAACAAGGGCATCGTCCTAGTTTTCCCAGATATGTTGCCAGGAGAAGATCTTGCTTACCAGCTGCTACAGCTGCTCGTGCTGCGTTGGAGTCGTGAACACCAGGTAAATCAACAATAACTGCTCCAGTGCTCAAAGCATCGGCCTTTGTATAGATCCGGACCACGCGAATGAGCGGCCACCACTCAGTCTCTCTTTTTTCCTTTTTCTTTTTAGAATCATCAGTGACTTTTTCTTTGCTGTAGGGCATAAGTTAGCGCGAGTTTCTTCAAGAAAAGTGCCGCTAGATATAGTATCCAGAAGATATCAAGTGCTCTTAGACGAACCTGTCTACGTAATGTTGCAGCGCGCGATAGAAAGCCTCGGGATTGCTCTTCGCAATCTTTTTAGTCGTGCCTAATACTGCTTTAACATTGGGCTCGTTCATAAGTTGTTCGACGGTGCTTGACGCAAGGTCCTCCTTAGTCTTCTGCGGGTAAACAGCTTTTATTTTCGCATAGGCGATTCCAGCTTCAGATTCCGGGTTAGTACAATCTCGGGAAACCTAAGATAATTAGCACTACTCAGTTTGTGCTTTCGTATCATTTACTTGACCACTGCCATCAATGAGCTCCGTCAAGGAAATCCTCAAATCCTTCTCCCAATCAGAATGGTTGATGAATTCGATCGCACCGCGATACTTTTCACTCTCATCTTCGCTAGAGTTCCAGGACATTTCAGTGACAACCGCCGTACACGCTCGCATGCAATTGGTGGGGACAAGTCGTTCCTCTTCTAACATAGCATTGATGACGCTGCTCTTGCCTGCCCATTGGATTAGCACTGTCGAATCTTAAATGTTCCGCGAGATAAAAGCTTCAGACATGTCTATGCTCTCAATATAAGCCAACGGGATGCAGGAGGCCTGCAAAGCCGCTCGGCCCCGCAGCGGCGATAGAGAAAAGACAAACAATGCATTTGGAGAACCAGACTCACCTGCACCCGTGTTCCCAACAACACCAATGATCGTCGGGGTATCTAATTTGTGGCTCAGCAGGCCATCTACAGTTGGTTAGCTTGAATTTTATGCTAAGAGTAGAGCATCCCAACCAATTTGTTGGATCCAGTGTCGGGCGTCTCTATTAACAGAAGCCATATCTACCAATGGGGTCTTGAGCTTCTCCAGAAAGCGCTGACTTCTTCTCATCTCAGCCTCCAACTCTTCGGGAGAACCTTTTTCAATAATCTTTTGCATGCGTTCATGTTGGGAAGGTTGTTTCGTGGAAGATACAGTGGCAGAGACGTCACTAACTTCAGCCATTGAAGTATCTTCAACGTTGTGAGCTTCGTTCTTCGCAGTGCTCGCCGGAGGGTTGGACGACAGGTTACGTGTGGTTGAGGCACTGCTAGTCGGAGTGTTTCCTGCGTTGCACAAGTCAGCTCATGGGAAATTTAGATTGATGAACACCTAATGCAATGAAGCATATAGTGCTCGCACTTACTGGTCGGAACAGATATTTGAGATCTTGGAAGCAGATCTCCATTCTCGTCCTTAACTTGCACAGCCGGGGAGACGCTATACGGAGACGCATATGAAACTTCGACCTTGACAGGAGCGCTGTCTTTAGAAGTAATCGAGACGTTTGGACTAGCAGACAGTTGAGTATTCAAGGACTGGAGAGGCGTCCTCCTGGCACCAGAGGATGTTGGCGTCGACTCCATTGCCTCTTCAACCGCAGTGAAGACCACAATATTGTCTTTTAAGTGATTCAAATCCCTCATTTGAACTCCGTCACCAGTTGGTTTGTGTGCGAACTTGAAATCGACCTTGACTCCGGTTCGCTTTTGGTAGGCACCTTTGATTTTGGAGACAGAGTGTTTCTAGAGACGATCAGCATTGACTTTGACATTAGAGTTCTCGAACTTACTGCCTTCACTTTAAACCATAAGTAGTCGGAACTGACTGCAGCGTCGGAAGACTTGTCATGTTGTAGAACAGCGATTGCAAATTCTTCGTTTTGGAGGTCGACCTCAGGTCTATTCTGCAAGGCGATAGCATGCAATCGTCTGTATTCCGTGCCTGCCTCGAATAGACTTGAGGAAGGAGAGACCGAGCCCTCCATTGTTGTGGCTGTCAATAGCAATTGATGCTTTGAAGAACCCCCGAACAAAGTACCAGTTGGATTGACGTTAAGGCCTTGCTGAGGCTCCTAATGTACCGAGAATGGAAGAAAAGAGTTGGCCAACCGTGGGATTGGGACTGCGCGACGCGTTGAGGTATTGACCAGGGGTAGTCGCGCCAGAAACACGCTGAGCCACGTGATCCATTTTTACCCCGGCTTCCGACCCTAAGAGGCTAGCCCGCTAAAACGCTCGCTTAGCCAATACTCGAGAGTCGAGACGTCTGGTTCTTCATGTCTACAGAACAATGTCCAATCGAGCTTCGCCGGAACCTGAGCTGTGGCTTGCGGCAACAGGAGTTTAATTCTTCTCCTTTGCGGCCAAAGTTGATCAAGATATCCACGTCAATTAGAAAGCCTTCTTATAGTCTTTCCTCTGTCCATACATACATCCTGGCATCTTTGATAGTGCATCAGTGATGAATCTACACAACAGTATTGTCACTCAGAGAATTCAAGTGCCGACTGCCGGAACTTGTCGAGTCCAGAGCTGACTCGGCATGTGTGGGACCTTCAGTCGCCCTGACCCTATCAACACCCGGGACAACACGCTTTCAGACGCTGGTGGAACCCAACATCACGCGATGAACATCCGATATTTGAAGCCTTCGGGCAAGGCCCTTCCTGCTCTAACCTTTTTTTACCCCATTCATATCATAAGCCGTGAATTTCCATGTCGTCCAAGAACATTCATCAGAGTTCCTACTGTCTGCTTCATGATGGTGAAGCAAATCAGTCATGGATCCTATCACCCCACCACGTTCGTCTTCTTCATCACTTAGCTGGTCATCATGGTCTTCGCCACCAAGTGTATTATCCCACAAGCAGCAAGTCCGCGTAGCAGTTATCGGTGCAGGACTAAGTGGCTTGGCGCTAGGACAACTACTCCAAAATGCTCCGAATGTTCAAGTCACGGTCTATGAGAAGAGTCTGGGAC
The DNA here is from genome assembly GCA_002865655.1 of Hyaloscypha variabilis F. Classification (NCBI taxonomy): domain Eukaryota; kingdom Fungi; phylum Ascomycota; class Leotiomycetes; order Helotiales; family Hyaloscyphaceae; genus Hyaloscypha; species Hyaloscypha variabilis. The sequence continues at coordinate 1,305,853 of KZ613946.1, read as the reverse complement.
TAGACAGCTTGTCTGGCTACCGGATCATGGTATCCCATTTCGTATTGCGACGTCTTCATGCATCTCTCTCGAAGGATATCTGGAGGAAAATCGCCCTGAGCATCGGAATATCACCAAAGGATGGCCATGAATTGACCTTCATGAAAAGGTGATCCTTGCTTCCATCTGAGGACCATTTTCTCCCACAGCTAAAGGCTTTTAGTTCAGGCCAAGAAATGTTCTCGTTCGACGCAGAGGAGATGAAAGACTCCTCGTCCGTTTCTCGCTGGCTTTTGAGGAACGCACTTCTCCACAAAAGTGGCCGTTTCGTGAAGTTCGGGAAGACGTTTGAGCGTTTCGAGAAATTGCCAAACGGGGTCGTAAATGTGTTTTTCGAGGACGGAAGGGTCGAAGAGTGCGACTTGCTCGTTGGCGCGGATGGCGTGGGTTCGAAAGTCAGAAACCAACTCCTACCGAATTCCAGGGTTTCGGATTCAGATGTTGCTGTCATTTATTTCAAGATTCCCTTGACGCCCGACACCAAAATCCTCCTCCCAGCACCATCTGCAGTCATGGTATGTCACCAGTTTGAGGTCTTCCTACCATAATCAACGGCCAGTTCGCTGACATCAACATAGGCATTTATGCTGAACAACCAGAATATCAGTAGGTGTTGGGGGAGAACCTATTTCCTATTCTGGCCTGTCTTATGATTCTCTCCTAAGACAATGTCCCCTCCCGAAACAACACCCATTTGAGAAGCTGCTAAACCCCCGCTTACCAGTGGTACATTCCTGGGTAAACCCTCGTAAGCCATGGGCGACGAAATTCGACGATTACGAGATCGCACCAGAAGACTCGTTCATTATGTTCGGGTACGGAAGTCCCGTAGGCGACTTCTTGAACAAGGAAAAGCCACCAGGAAAGTTCTCGCCTGAAGAATTGAAAGAGGAATGCATAGCACGGATTAGATTAGTTCCCAATGCTGATCCAAGATTCATTGCCCTAGCGGAGAAGTGTCTCATCAACACGGCTTATGTCCATGTCGTCAGGGATTGTCAAGCAGTCAAACGATGGGACACAAGTAGTATAACTCTTATCGGAGATGCAGTCTTCAAGTACGTTCCTAACGCACCACTCCAGTACACCGCACTAAACTCCACAGCATCTCAACAATGCTAGGAAAGGGAGCAAATTGTGCCATGCTCGATGCACTTGATCTGGCCGAGAGGCTGCGCATATCAGACCCAATCATGCCAGCAACTCGGCAGTATGAACTGCAGACATGTGCAGCGGAGAACGTGAAGCGGAGACTGAGAGAGCGGCAGCGAAGTGGACTCATTGAGAGCTTGGTCTATTTTGGGGACAACAAGCTCCAGGAGTTTTGTCGTAAGCAGGGCCTGAAGAGGGCTCTTGGGTGGATTGATGACCCACATGCGAAGGACTTTCATTCAAACAAGCAGTCAGCCGTCTGATAAATCACATCGGAGCTTGGTTATCACCCGTGGTATGGACTTCATCCACATAGCTTGGAGTGAATGAACGATAGAAACTAAACGAGAGCGAAATATTGCAATTAAAGCATATCCTTACTTGGTGTCCTTGCGAAGACTGGTCTCAATAAACTATTTGCATGCAGAATCACTCACACGATGAGATCGAAGCACTTGAACACCAAACTTTAAAACTCAATTCGGGTATCAACATCCAGCTTGCCATTTCCAGCTAGCTTTACAATTCTCACACCAATCTACCAACCACCGGTTCTTTCCAGGTGGTTGGTAGGGCCACGCATAACGTGGACGAAAGTAGGTATCTCAAGATGCACCCATCCCAAATCCATCGCTTATCGAAGATGCCGCCAAAAATGCAACCCCCACAATCATTACACGAACTTTGGCCGTTCCGCTGCTTCGGAGCGCCGAATACAGATTCTCATAATTATCATTAGGTTGGTTTCTTAGTTCCCCGCTTCAGCTGCGAGGTAGTCCGTATGTAACAAAGAAGACGGGTAGGTGGGTGTCCTCAGATAGGTGGAAATTCTGGGTTTGCGGGTCTCTTCCTCCCGAAGATAGTCCTCGTTCTGGACTTATTGCGTGGCTTCTTTTCCTTTTCCTTCTCGGGAGAAGAGCGCGACTCGGTAGATTTCTTTCCTCCTGCATCGTCGCTGTACTTAGATTTGTAAATCCTAGAACATGTTAATGGAGAGTGGTATAACGACAACGGTATGCTTACCAACTATTCCCAATCATGCTGATACCTTTGGCTTCTGCTTGGCGGTAAAATTTGGCGCTCTTCATAAGATCTTTCTTGCAGCCTACGCCTTGGGCATAGCAAAAGCCTGCTTCGGCCAGAGCGTCGGCATCTCCCCATGCTACTTTAATTAGGAAAATCTCTTAAATAAGCAGATGGTAGCGAACTTACATCCAGCGATTTCAAAACATCGTAGAGCAAGAACCTTATCCTGCTCGATTCCCCATCCATTCATGTGACTGACTCCCAATTCATAAATGCTCAATGCAAACTGTGCCTTTCTTGCTTTCAACTCCATTAAATCGACCGCTTTCCCCTCCTTCATTAAATCTTCATCGTCGGCAACTTCAAGGCTGGCAGAGTCTGCAGCTTTCCTAAGCCATGCTACACCTTCTCGTTGATTCGGTCGCATTCCCCAACCATGTCGACAGGCAAGCGCGTATAGGAGCATCCCAGTAGGGTCATTCTGTCGAGCTGCGAGACGAAGATGGTAAGTAGACTTGTTCAAAGCACCGGCTTCATGATACTCAATAGCTCGGGCCACATTGTCTTCCGGTGACAAATCTGCTGTTGGCGCTAAGGAGTGCTGGGACCTGGCTTTAATCGTGGACGAGGAAGCAACAGAAGGGGAGTACGCTTCAGTTGATGTGTTCCCCCTCAACATCGATGGGCGTTCACTGGAAGAACGGGGAGGGTCCGTAAGTGTACGACCTCGCTCGAAGAGTGACCGTCCAGTATCTGCTGAAGGTCGATTGGGATCAAAAGAAGACCGTCCAGGGTCGAGTGATGGTCTTCCAGGATCAAGAGATGGTCTCCCGGGATCGAGGGATGGTCTACCTGGGTCAAGTGACGGCCGCTCTGGATCGAACGAAGGACGGGATTGAAGAGTGTCTGGTCTTAAAGAGGATGTAGAAGGTCTAGATGGAGGTGAGGGTGGCGCCCCCCCAAACGGCTGAACGTTGCTAAATGGCACTGGCTGTTCCCAGGAGTATTGTGACTGCGAAAGTCCTTCTTGGAAGATCAACGAGTTCCTTTGCAACATCTTTCCCCTTGGTAACGAAAATTTCGAATAAACATAAGAAGGTGCGGCCCCTGACTCGGCAGTGCTGTCCGGAAATCCTTCACTATGCATACTGACGGGAGTATGTGCAGTATCGTCGGCTAGGATGAATGAAGGTTGGCTATCCCCTGAGGCCTGCCGTGAAGGGATATCCGTTGGTGGTCCATTCATACTTGCTCGGCTCAATGGCCTTGAGAAGTTGAAAGCGGGTCTTGGTAATCGAGTACCACCAACAGATATCTCTGAGCTCATCGATGGCGACCTTCCTACATACATTTGAGGTGATATTGGGGACGTCGATAAGCCACTTCCAGCAGAGTATTTCCGATGTGGTGACATATTTGGTCGTGGATTAGATGTATTACTTAGGTCGTCATCTGAGCTGTCCATAGACATTGATCTGGGGCTTGGGGTCCTTTGCACGAATGGCGATCGAGGTGGTGCCAACCTAGCATCATAGCCAGCCACTCTGGATTCATCGTGAGGTCTGAGAGAAATATGTCGCTGCCGCATGGAATCATAGCTAGGTCGCATTTGTAAATTGGAGGTAGGTCTATCAATATGTCGAGGCTTAAGATCGTTCTCCAATGAAGGGGGCGATTGATCCCTCCTCGCACCAAAGAAGCTGGTCTCGTTGCCCGGTGGCCTTCGTCCTCGAAATTCTTCTTCATCGCGGCGAGGAAGCGTTGGAACTGGAGGCTCTACTGAAGGTCGCAGATCGCTCAATGTAGGATGTACAGACACAGGTCGAAATCCTGGTGTTTCTACTTCCGACTTCAGACCTGACCCAGGACTTGTTGGCGATAGCGGAGTTGTTGCCTCTGCGGATGCAGAGCGAAAATATCCTGGCCTGCCTTGACTCAATGAATCGATGGTGAGAGGAGGTAACCTGCTCATGCGCTTTCCTCCACCGGCATTCTGCTGCTCTAGCTGCTTCGCCAGCAGACGGCTCTGCGCTGCAAAAGCATCGAGAGGAGAAAGCTCCGGTGGTATCTCTCCTGCGACATGGAGACGCGGTGATGGCAGTCCGGATCCAAATGGCCCATGCAATTGTGATCGTAGGTCGATGAAGTTCGGTCTAGCGGCCATTGTATGAGCCGTCGACCACGGTGGGTTCCAACGCGTGCTCCCCCCTAATCCAAATCTATGTCTTTATGTATCGTGGTGATCGTGAATGGTGTTGACGAATGGATTGGTGAAGAAGGAAATACTGGGTACAGATTTGGCCAGGATGCTCGGACGTTGTGGCTGCAGAAATGAACGTGTTTTGCAGTGAAGCGTGTGAAGGTCAATTCGATGGTCGCGGCGGCTGAGCGCAGGTTGAAGGAGCTGGAAGGATCGTAGAGAAAATATCGATTTCTTGATTTGGTGAAAGGAGTGGCGAAGTAGACGTGGCGACGGCCTTGAGGTCGCTCTGGGGGCGACGTTTGCAATTGGGAGCGCAGGCAGAGAGAAATGGTGCGATGGATTGGGTTGGGTTGGGTGAAGGATATTTGTTTCGAGTTTTGACGGGCACAGACTGGGGGGTGCGACGTGAGGGCCGGGGATGAGATATCGTCTGAGTGGCCTGCAGGATGTTTTAGATGCGGATTGGTGCACTTGCTTTTGGCATCAACAGGAATGATGGAAATTGGATCTGGGGCTGGCCACATCGAAGACCAGATCCAAGTTTCTCAGCAAAAAGAAAAAGGGGAGCCAACGGGTGCGGCCAAGCAACGAGCGGACATTCACGAGAGATGGATTGCATTGGATTGCATTGGATTGCAGCACAGCGAATAACAGCGGGCGCCGCTGCTCACGATGCTTGTCTGCGCGAAACGAGGCCGAAAGGGCCAAAAATACCCTCGCGCTGCGGTGTGATTCGTTGTCCCCTGAAATACTGGGGAAGTGAGCAAATCCGCCGCCCGCCGCTGACCTGTTTCCGTACCTTGGGCCTGCATTAGGGGCTGCTCCGGCCTTCTAAGCTCCTTTTGGGCAGTCCGAGTGCAGGTACTCCGTACATTCCCGGCTAGAGTCGCTAGAGTCGCTCGAGTCGCTCGACAGTGCATCGATAATTTACGGACTCACGGCTTCACGGCGTCGTGGGATTCGAGAAGGTCTGCGGATTGCCTGTGGAAACCGCCGTGGATCACTCCTACAAGTACGGACGTATATGCGTCGTGATGTCAAAGATCATGCGTCGCCGTTTCCTCGTCTCTGCTAGAGGCTCTTGCTGGGGATCCTATCGATTATCTATCTGCAGAATCCACCAGACCGCCCGCATCTCACATGCTACTTGCTACCCGCCATGCACAGCACCAACACATGCACGCAGGGACTCCTCCTCCGCACTAAATCACCGGACACGAGCCCAGGGGACTTTAAGCTCGATCTACCCGCGACTATACCAGATGTGAAGGCTCTCCCAGAAGTCCAGAAGCTCTTCAACAACTGTTATTAATGTCGAGTGACTCTGGTGGTCAAAAATAACATCGCCTTCGAGTCCCCTGTCAGCTCCAGCTCGTATTTGGCGAGGCGTTCGTGTTGCGCAACCACAACTTTTGAAGTGAGTCGTCGGGGCTGAAATCCCGGGGTACCATGGCTTCCAATTTCCATGCAGACAGCCAATCAAAACTCGATCGCAAACCTGTTCCTTCAGCTCTGCCAACCACAAAAATCTTGATTCTCTTGATTCAGATAGAGACAGGTGGCTTGCTTTCCTGATCTGTCTCCTGTTCAATCGAATATGGAAAGAGGGTGTGGTGCCACCTGTGCGCCACGAATTTGACACTGTCTCAACCAGCTTTGGAGGGTGGCAAAAATCAAGCTTCGATCCATAGCCGCAAGGCTGAACGTTGAAGCTTGTCTTGCAGACTGCAGACTTCCCTCACGCGAACAGTTTCAGGATTCATGTGCGATGATATCTTTCTACCTGATCTGGTCCTCGCAGCTCCAAGTACTGCTGAGTTTTCGGGTCCGTGGTGCTGCCACATTTTGCTGATCGGACTCGTGATCGTGTCGCTTCATTGTAGTACATATTTCAGAACGAAGTTTAAGATCTTACGAGTTTCATAAAGGTGCTACTTGGCTTTAAAAAATCTCCTTTTGTAAGCGAGTCTACCTCTCAAAGATAATATCTGCTATCAAGTCATTAGATCTTTTACTGCTTTGTGTCATGCCGTTGTTGAAAGCATTATAGAGCAGACTAAGAGGTTCCTTCCATGAAAGAAAATGTAGCCTGATGCAAAAATTGCAAGACTCATTTTCTAGCAAAGGCATCGAAACTAGAAAACGAGACTCATAAATGGGTTGTGGGCCTTATTCTCTATTGATATAGACGATTCAGGGGAAGGTTTTCGCATCCTTACCTTCAAGACCACTTCACAATTGAAATAGCAAAAGAGCAGAATCAGGACTCTTGGCAGTATTGTGAAGCAAAAGGTCTCAACTACTCTGTCTTTTCGGTTAATTTCAATGGTCAATGAATAGATGTGGATAATTTGCGGTTGAACTCGCATGTCCTCGATTGCTTCATTTTGACGAGGGGAGAAATATATCATCCTGCATCTTTTGCTAGCAACATGCTGTACAAGAATGAGATAAAGTAGGTGCATCTTAGCATTCAAACAAAAAAATAACTCTGCAATTCTGAACAATGACAGTTAGAGTTTCACTGAATAAAAACAAGTAGTCTAGCAACGAGTAGAATAATTGAGTTGAGCTGCCTACGTCTACACGCTCTTTTTCTTCAGACCCCATCTCGCACCTATCCTTCACTAAATTGCCAATTTTCAAGTTCCTCCCGGCCAATCACTCACCCAGACGAGCTTCAACGCCCCTCAAATACCGCAACGAACGTGCAGTGCCCAAAGTCTCCACCAACAATCTCTCGTAATCCCACCCCAGCCCCTTGGCAGCCAAGCCCATCAAGCAATCCTGATCATCTCTCCCAGGCCTGCCAGGTCCCGTAATATTCTAGTACATTCATCAGGGACATTCTCTCGTTCAGTTTGACAACTTACTGGCTTCATATTAACATCAAACAAAGCGAACTTCTCCCCTTTCCCATCCTTGAATCGTCGAATATCAATTCTGATCGGCGCTGTCCCGCTCAACAGTTTCGCCACGCCCTCGCACTCCCTCGCCGCCTCCCCATACCTCTCGTCCCTCTCATACTCCTCCTCCGAAACGAACCTCGAATTAGCAGTCACAGCCACAACGCCATTCCAAGGCGCCACTCCATCTACATGGTTAAACCTCGTCACAATAGGTAAAGCCCAGTACTCATCTCTGGCCTTGCTCGGCGGCATCACAGTGACAGTGGCCTCTTCGCCCACCAGGAACTCCTCGATCATTACCGTTGGACTTTCGTTAAGTAGTCCGCTTACATGAGCTTCTAGCACTGCAAGCGAAGAACAGACTTTGACGCCGTAACTACCACGGCCTCGGACCGGCTTACCAACTACTGGATACGGGAGATCCAACTCTTTCAACTTCTCACTTAGACTTTCTTCAAGAGATGCAGGTTTGCTGATACTCCAGCCGCGAGGCAGGGTGAATTTTCCCGTTTTCCGCAAGATGTTGTTGACATACTCCTTGTCGTCGAATTTCTCCACTAGATTTGGGGGTTGGCCGATGATTTGCAAGGTATCTTGGAAGGGGTCTAGGAGAGCTGATGTCTGGAGGGGGTGCGAGCAGAATAGAATTGTGTTTGCCCACAAGTGGGTCGCTCCTTGCTTGATAGCGGATAGGATCCCTGACTCGGTGTCGGGGAAACACCAGTCTGATATGGAGAGGGGAGATGGTGATGGCTTTGGTGTCAGTATCTGGATGTAGGGTAGTTTTGAGAGCGTGTAGGCTATGTCTGCCCCAGAGTCTTGATACCCTGCGTGACGTCAGAAGGTAAGCTGATGGAAACGGGGAGAACGTAAGACCTCCTGGCTTCATGGGCTTGTTGATACCATTAATTGGCGGGGGTGGGGAAGCTTGGTAGAGGATTGCTATGCGTTTTGCGGCGTTGCTTGCAGAAGACATTGTCGAACTGTCTCTAGCGAAGTGGAAAGTGGGAGAGAAGCTTTTCTTCCAAAAACTTGAATATAATCGGGGAGTCGAAAGTGTTGATTTGACCATAAATTGACTGAACAGACGTCAGGAATGATTCCATCCAATACTGAAGTTTAGATAATACTGACTTAACAACCAGTCTTGGCTTCGGCGTCAGAATCCGGTAAGAATGAGAGCATATAGAGGTCTGCAACAATCAGACACTCGTTCTGAATTCTCTTTTAATGCCTGTAGTTCTCTAGAAAGATATATGACTCCAGTGAAAATCTTTCTCTGAACGTGCATGCTGACCTCGCCGCCTCGGAAGAACTATCCGAGAAGAGATATCATCCACCATCACATGACCCAGAAGCGTATCTTTGATCAGGGACCAATCGCAGGCATTTTCATCTTTTTGATATTGAACTATATTCAAAGCCTCTGAACTCCATCCCATGCGAGGTTCCAAGGGAAAAAAAGCTACATTTCACAAGTTTTTGGACTGCAACTTCTTTAGTCTAGTTGCTCCTTCATAAACGCCACGATCGACCGCTGCGGCCACTGTTAAAGTACCACCGATAATGGCGCAGAGCCCGGTGAGGAAACCTGTCAGGCTCTTCGTTCTCTCTTCGCGGTTGATCACTTTCATAGGTGAGATATCCTATCCTGTGTTAGTTTTACTCGGAAAATAGCCAAAGCTGACTTACGTATGAAAAGAAGACTCCTGGAATACCACCACGTGCGTGTAGCTTCTCTTTGTGGCCTTCCGCAGAATCATCTCCGCCACTCAAGCTTCTCTTATGGCTTGTGACAGAGTATTGGTGGGTTTCGATACTGCCATCATTTCCGTGCCCAAGTTTTCCGAGAACGCCATCGTCAGGGTTACTGTAAGATCGACTATCCCATCCCAGAGGTAGATACGATGTGGAAACGACCTTGACGAAGTACATGAAGTTGTAGGCTGGTTCGTTGGTGATCTGGTGGGTATCATCTAGAGGATTGAGATGATGATTGGTCCATGGAAGCTCTCCTTTCTTGCCCAACTTCTTCGTTATCTCCTCGGGAAGTTGAGGTCCAAAGCGAAGAGAATGAATAGTATGGGTGAAGACATGCCCACCAGAAACCGGGGTATCAAAGTAGTTGTTCAAATCGTGAACATGCATATTGCCGTTGCTGAAACTCCGTCCGGGGGCAATATGGAAATTTCCCACCACCTTGTTCACACGAATGCCACCCTCAATGCGACATCCTTCATTCCTTTGAGAATCCAAGCGTTCTGCATAGTGTTCACGTTCGCATTGCTCTACATTCTCACCACGTCCGAATGCCCAGGACACACTCGCATATGCCTCTCGAACTTCGTCGCAAGTATTACAACAGCCAGCTTTTTGTGCATTCGCAGGGGGGTTTGCGCCATAACAACCACCGCAATAGTCAGGGTCCAAATGTGGAGCTTCTTCGTGCCTGCTTAGGATTAGCAACATATCCAAAACGAGGTGTCTAAATGCCTACAAGTCCAAAGATTTTACATCAATGACCCTACCTCCATTCGCTACAGACTCCAACCTGACTTTATTGACACCATGCATGACGCCTGTCTGTTGTTCTCCAGAAACGTCCATCACGTCAAGTGTGAGAAGTTCGCAAGGGATCTGGGGGAAGCTAATATTCAAATGTATTTCCATCTTTTCTCCTGCAGCCCAATCGAGTCAGCTAAAGACATCGTTGTTTCCCTGCCTGATATGATCTTACCTCGCCCCTTATCGACAATCAACTCAGGGTGCACTACCACCCGCCTGTAATCCCTCCATTCCCCAAAGGCCAGATACAGCACGATAAGCAACGAAGCTATCGTGACAATCCCTCCTGATGTTGTTCGCACTCTTGCTTCATCAACAGTCTTGGTAAAGGCATCCAGCCTTGTAAATCGCGATTTCGCAGGCATAATTGCAGATCTGAGCTTCGTATGCAAAGGTACCAGGTGAGCTGAGGGGGAGCTGAGCCTTGCGGCGACGATTGCAGTAGCACTTTTAGAAATGCATAGATGAAGAAAATTGGAGTTGAACTGGCAGAAGGATGAAGTGAAAAGAGTGCAACTGCAGAATCGCAAGAGAGAGGGTTTGCGCGGTGGAGTTGGTGGTGCGTCTTGGAATAATTTATCTACTGCGAGGAAAGGTGTCCATAAGGCGATTGGTGGGCGGTACCTTGCAGTCCGTGCAAGGCCAGTTTTGCTGGGGGTCGGAGCAGTCGAGTAATCCTAGTCCTGACCTTTATATGCAGAAAAATTGGCCTCTTCAATCAGCTGCTGCAGAGTGTATTCACTGATTTCTTATCTCTATATTTTTTCGAAAAGATTTCAATTTTGCAAAGGTTCAGAGACTTTGAAGGAAATTCACTGGCTGCGAAAGGACAATATGATTGCTGGTCACGTGGAAAACTTGCTGCCCAAAATTACGTCAGCCACAATACTAGCGCACTTTCCTATTGTGCGAGGCTACAATGACTCTTGCCCATTTCTTTGTCCGACTTCTTCACGACACCTACAATCAGCAACCTCCTCGACTCCTCATTCACACCCTCATCTCCGATACATATCAGAGCGATCTCTTCCCTAAAGAATCTTTTCCCTCACCCTCAAACAATACCGAAATTGCAACAAATGATCTGATCCGCGAACCCCACCAAGAAAGCCTGTCCCTCGTCCCGGATCTCGAAGTCACACTCCCTCCACGATCGATCGCTTGGGCCAGAGACAAGATGATGCAACGCGCTGCTGCGCCGCCACGGGGCCCACGGGGTTCTTCTCCCAGTGTCCGTGGTGGCCCACGAGGAGGCATTCAGAAGAATCGGGGTGGTGGTGGTCCCGCTCGAGTTGATAAGGATGGAGACTTGGTGATGGATGCTGGTGCCGCAGGGGGTGACAAGCGGAGAGCTGGCAGAGGACGAATTGGAGGAAGTCCACAGCCCAAACCTCTCACCACTGGACGAACAAATGCGGGTCCTAGCAGAGGTGGCAATCATAACCTTCATCGAGCACAAGCCATCTTGCGTGGGATGGAGTCTAAACAAGCAACTGTCCTAGAAACACGCATCACGGCTGGTGGAGCATCTTCTCTACGTATCGATGGACTCTCTTCCAGCAAGGCCGCTTCGAACCCCGACCGTGGCCTCGAGGCCCTCCTTGGATTCCTGGAACGAAAAGCAAGTGGACTGGACGCCAAATCGAATAGGCCTGTTAAGATAAAGAAGGTATGTTTAATGATATGATCGTAGGATCACGAGGTTCATGCATCGTCGCTGTCTCATTGCACTCGGGTTCAAGCCAAACGCCAACTGCGAGTCGTGGATCGACATTCCCCGCTATTCCGCTCCGTGATCCGCGATCGATTCCAAGGTATTTTACCTTGCTAACGTCGAACTAGTCATCTATGAAGGGTGACTCTGTCATTATCACGGCCAGCCAAGATGATATTGATCAGATTCAAAAGCTGGACAAATTTACTTTCGCCGGTTCGGTTCTGTCCATCCGAGCCTGTGATCCTCCTTCGCCGCGAGACGGAAAATCAGTTGAGAAGAAGGAGACCGTTTCTCAAGCAGCACAAGAAGCCAAGGATCGATTTCGAGCCATTCTCGCTGCCAGATATGATGCAAACTTAAAGCTTCTCAATCTATCCGCTCTCGCACTCGATACTGGACTTCGTGAAATGGGCGTCTTCGATGGATCTACGACCACGTCGAAAGTCTTCCCAGCTATGATGGTGGTTTGCGAGGGACTATTCAAGAGTCCACAGGAAAAACGGGATGCCATCATCAGTGTGACCCTAGCCGACAACAATCTCGCTGATGTATCAGCTGTCACCACGCTCGCCCAGACATTCCCGGATCTCAAAAACCTAGATCTTTCTCGAAACAAATTTATGGATATCAAAGGCTTGAACGCTTGGCGATGGAAGTTCAGGCATCTGGAGAACCTCGTCCTTACTGGAAATCCAATCGAATCTCAACCAACCTTAAAGGATGAGTTGCTAAGACGCTATCCAAACCTTCAGATTGTGAACGGTGTCACACTCAGAACCCCGGAGGAGATTGCTGCTGCAAAAGCAGTTGCAGAAGCCACCAAATCACCAATTCCGATCGCTGGTCCAGACTTCCGTGACGTTAGTCAAGTCGGAGAAAACTTCATCAGACAATTCCTCCCACTCTACGACACCGACCGCATCGCACTTCTCGGAACCTTTTACGATGCTCATTCAGTGTACTCACTATCTCTCAATCTGTCTTCGCCAAGATCACCCGAACACAACATGCCAATTCAGCCTTGGACTGCATACATCAAATTTTCACGAAACCTCACAAAATTGACTCATCTTACCGCAAGAATGTCCCGTCGTTACAAGGGAGCTCAAGCAATTCAACAAGTCTGGTCCGCCTTGCCCTCTTCTCGCCATCCCGACTTACAATCACATGCGGACAAGTACCTCATCGAATGCCACCCCATACCTGGCCTCGTTGATCCGTCCGGCCAAAGTCCCCGTGGAGTGGATGGTCTCATCATCACGATGCATGGCGAGTTCGAGGATCAGCTCGAAGCTACAACAGAGAAATCTCTTCGTAGCTTTTCAAGAACCTTCATCTTGGGCCCTGGAGCTCCAGGCGGACCACAAATCAGAGTTGTAAGCGATATGCTCACTCTCCGAGCATGGGCACCCCTGGCATTGCCGCAGATAGCATCGATATCGCCAGAAATACAACCAGCCATCGACCCTGAACAGCAAAAGCGAGATGCCATCACAATGCAACTGGTGGAGAAAACAGGAATGGTCCCCAACTACGCAAATTTGTGCTTGACAGAAACCGGATGGAATCTTGAGCAGGCTTTCATTGCATTCACTGCGAACAAGGTATATCTATTGGGAATAACAACTTTCAAAATCCGTGACTAACTTTTCAATAGGATAGGCTACCCGCCGATGCATTCATCCAAGGAGTAGCAAGATAGTTACGGGAATCGTGGAGACGGTGTTGGAGGAGGAGGAGGTGTTTAAGATGGAGTATGTTATATTGCAATCGTTGAACTGCAACAAGCTGCGAAAGACGGGATTTGGAAAATCCAATCAATGCACTCAAAATTGTGCCACACATCTGGGGTTTTGCTAGCGTGGAGTTGGGGCGGGTTATGAATCAAGAGAGACTCTTAGACGTCCTTCGCAGCGCATTTGAGTTTACAATACTTTAGCGCGCAACTCAAAAATATTACAATGGTTTAGACACCACACGTTAATCTTCACTTTTGTTTTTTTGTGACATATTTTTGTCAAGAAATTAATTATCCAAATAAGGGGTATCCAAGTACCGAAGATTCCCAAATGGCAGGGTACTAACTACAAGGAGGTATCATATCCAAAGATTATCCGAAAAAGATTGACAAATTAAACATCTCCTCATGGCACCTCGCCAATGTCTGGACCCCCGCGACCCTCAAACTCGACCCTCGCCTGCACATTCGCAATGGCGCTCTGCAGCGCACTGGTTAGATCAATGTGGAACAGAGGTCGGTTGAGACCAGAGACCACCGCAACACGGCCGCCCAATCTCTTGACGGCTGCGCCCTTCAAGTCGCCACTGGACAAGCCGCTGTCGGTATCAGCATGAATGCCATCGCCATGGAAAGGGCGCTCTTGCTCTTGCGTTCTCGCTGCCTTCAGTTCCTTCTCATTGCCAGTAGTCTCGGCGAATTGAGCGGCGGAGTCAGAACCTCCGAGCTCTGCGACGCTGAAGATGGGCTTCCAGCGGCTGATGCTCGAGTCTCCCTCAGCGATGCTGGGGTAGCCGAAGCCAGCGGCGACAAGGGCGCGCTTGGTCCAGCGATTGTTGATGTTGGTGAAATGCCAATCGACCACGGACGGGGCAGTGTATCTATCGAGTTGGTTGCGAACATCGATGAGCTGTTGGACGGAGGTGATGTCGACATTGTTGACCGCGCTGAAGTCGAGGATGATGGCTTTCAGGGTAGGACGGTCGTGTTGCGCTGCGACTAATGCCTTTGCCCTCTTGCCGCGTGGTGCAGGGTCATTCCATGGGTGGTCTCCTGGGCGGTCGTAGTGGTCGAGATTGGTTCGGCGGGTTTCAGCAAAGATGTGGTTGGTCAGTTGGTCCAGGTAGTGGTTAGCATTGGGATAGTTGAAGCCTTCGGAAAAGCGGAAAATGAAAATTCCTGTGTAAGGTACTGCGACTTCGATATCGGGGTTCGAACCATCACTGTGATCGATTGGCAGGAAAACGTTGCGAGTAACAGCATCCTCGTGCACCCCTCCAGATTTGGCATTTGTCTCAGAGCCGATGGGCTTTCCGGAATCGCCAATGATAGTCTCACCAGCAAGGGAGTGCACTTTGACTTTGCCAAGGAATCGACCCTTTGCCTTGATGATTCGGAATATCAAGATGGCAATAGAGACACAAATGGTGGTGTAAATTCCATTCTCAATTGACGAGAAGACGGTGACGAGTACACCAGCAAAGAAGACCGGAACCTCGAGTGGAGAAACTCGCCAGAATTGATACACGGTGTTCGGTGACGTGATGAGATCACCAACAGCGTGAATGATAACAGCTGAGAGCGCGGCGTTGGGGATGTAAAAGAACATGGCGGGGAGCGCGTAAATGGCGAGAAGGACAACGATAGCAGTGATAACGCCAGCGAAGGGCGTTCGCACTCCAGCCTTTGACTTGATTGCAGTTCGAGAAAAGGATCCAGTGGCAGGATAGGCTCCGAGGAATGGTCCCAAAATGTTCGTAACACCAATAGCAACCATTTCCTGAGACGGGTTGATGATGTAGTTGTTGACACGACCAAAGGATTTCGAAATCGCAATATGTTCAATCAAAAGAACGATGACAGTTGCTGGCAAGTCGCTTGCGAAGATTTTGATAATACTTTTGTTGATGGTTGGGACAGCTGCATTTTTGAATCCTACGGGGTTCTGTCAGCAACTCGTTAATGATACTGGGGTTGGTAAACTTTACCTCTTGGAACTGTTCCCAGAATCTTGAACTTCGGCTTGGCTTTGTGGTGCCTGTTCGCTAGGTAACTGATTAAGATGTACAACAGGATGACGAAAGCAGTACGAAGTGTTGAAATGAAGAAGATCGCTTTCTGGCGGGACGGAAGCTTCTTCGCGGCAAACTTGCAGGCTGAACGAATAGCATAGAGCAAGAACAGAGATGTAAGTCCAATAGCCACGTCATATCTCGAAGTGACCTTCCTCACATTGGGAAGATTCTTCAAGGTGTCGATAACGACTAGATAGGTGGCAGCTCTTGTGTTGAAGTATGACGAGAGCCCTATGAGTGTAGGAACTTGACCCACGGCAATGTTGAGGGCGGATCCAGTCATGAATGCTGAGATGGAAACAAGGGGAATGAGGTCGACGATCCAGCCACAACGAATCAGGCCGATGAATGCAATAATGCACCCAGCAATGACAGCGAGAGCGGAAGCAATGACATGCCCTTCGACTTTGGGATTAGTTTTGGCGGCCTTCACAAGGATATTTCCGACGAGGGTCGACATCACAGCGACGGGCTTGGGAAATGTTAGACTGTGATCCGGGGCAACGGATGGAAAGTACTTACACCAATCGTAATATCCTTTGAAGTTGCAAAAAACCAATAAATCAAGACGCCCATGAAGGATGAATACAGACCGAATTGAGGTTTCAAGTCAGCCAGAACAGCATAGGCCATGCCTTGCGGGACTACCACCGCTCCAATCGTTATACCTGGTTACACTGATTAGCATTTTATCGGGGGGCGAACTTAAAATCGTTTGCGTACCAGCTACGAGATCACCGGCCAACCATTGAAGATTATAGGAACCGATCCAGTGCGTGAAAGGGAACAGAGAGCGAGTGTATTGGACCAGATCATGGCCGGACGGGAGAACGCCCTGGACCCATTCCAAGCTCGTGGGTTCCTCTTCCACGTAAGTGTCGGCGGTGGTGCTGGAGAAGACAGACTCTCCACGGCGAATCTCATCATTCAGCTCGTTGCGGTAGTTGAGCTTGATGCCGAGCCCTTTGGCAAGAGCATGTCCAACCTTGGTAGATGCCATCTTGACGTCTGATCGAGCAGGCGGTGGGGACCGAAGAGGCTTTGGGAGCAGGAAGTCTCGCTCTGAAGGCCCGCGAGATGTGGAACTTGAAGAGTTCAAGTAATGCCCGCGCTGGGCGTGGTGGTAGATGACCGACAGGGTAGGGAGGTTGTCCGAGGTGGATCGTTGCTAGAGGATCTGACAGGGCGATCTGCAGGATGCTGGTCAATGGAAGCCTGTGCCTTGTGTGCTCTCTGCGGGAGGGAGCAGGCTGATATAGTCCTCGTCTGGGGAACCGCCGCCGTGGGCGCGGGAGGTGCGAAGGGACCAGGCTCTGTTGGGCGCGTGCTGGTGGGTTCACGCACGCACTGGGGTGTAGTCTTGCAGTCTTGCAGTCTTAGACCCTTGGGCGCTGAAGCTAGCTAGCAAGCACTCCGCAAAAGCAAGCAAGAGCAAGAACAATGCTCGAGAAAATCACGAAATGGGCTCTGCAACGCGAGCACCGCGCAGGTGGCAGCCTTTTTCGAGACCTTTGCAGGGCGCCACCAATAATTGCGTGCTCTGCCAGGCCCAAGTGGTTGGCGACCCAGGGCGTGATTGGAGACCGTTGCAGACAGGTCCAATCGAAGCTTCGAAGTGCAAGAAGATCGCTCCTTAGGTCCAGGTCCTTGTCCTTGTCCTTCTGAAAGTTCTGATGCAAGATTCTTCGCGCAGAACAAAACACAAATAGTAATAATGCTCCGCCGGCGGAAAAGTCCCGGACGGGGTAACCGCGGTCTGCGTAGCGTCAGCACCGGGTGTTGCCCTTGAAAGTGTATTATAATTCACACAGCAATTTGATGCACAGGGTAAGGGAAGAGGTGGTAGCGGCGGGGGCGGCAATCGCTCTCGAGGACCTAAGGTAGAAGGCTAGCATCAGTGCAGCACGCTTGAAGTCCTAACGCTGGGCGAATCGCGATGGCCCCCTCAGCTAGACATGACCTTTCTGCCTTTGGACGGTTGGAGATTGCCGTGCTGGGCGGGGGGGTGAGGACGATCAACGATCGTTGTTCAATTGTTGGCCCAAAATCGAGCACGCCATCAACACCAAGGCCCGCGAAGCAGAAACTAGACCAGTGCACCACCTCCAACAGTCAAGCTTCTAGAGGCTCCACAGAACAATGGAATCGGCTGCATGGTGGCATTTTGGCAGGGTGCCAATTGTGCCATGCGAGCCGTGATGGCAAGTCAACTAAGTGGCTGTAATAAGTACGAAGTAAGTAGGCAGATTTTTTACCTTTCTCCAAGCGTCAGATGCGCCGGGTGGGCCTTCCACCTGCCAAATCCAAGAGTGCAGAGCTCCAACGCATCTGGTGCATGCGAGATGTTGCCCTCCTCATCTGCCATATCGAGAAGGACATGGGCCCTGGCCCTCATGGGGGGGCAGAGGGGGGGCATGGTGCAGTAGTGCGCGGGTGGCCGCATTCGCTCGCAGCCTCGTCTGGGCCATGAGCTCGAGCTCTGCAGGGAGGCGTGCGGGGACCCGCTTTGATTCGTCGCCTTGGCCAATGGCACACCGCCTGGATGGCATCATTCGCAGGGGAAAAAGCCGAATCGCACGACATTCGGGTCGACGCCCTCCTGGAGCTGTTGCTCCCACTCGCTTCCTGTCCCTCCCTGTCTGCCAAATCGATGCCGTTTTTCTGCGTCACTTATTTATTGTCATGTCCCGTCCAGACCACACGACTCCCACGGAAATGTGTTTCCATCACGTATCCAATTACCTCACCATCGGCCTGCGCCGTCCATGGTCCATCTCAGCCTTCTCAGCCTTGAGCTTGGCTCGACAGTTCTTGGGCAGCACGATGCACCACGCGTCCCATGTTGAACAAGACGTTGACGGCTCATACGCCACGTCGATCGGGAACTAAGAATGAGCCAATCGAAGAAGGTGAGACCAAGGCAAGGATCTGCAAAACTTGCTGAAGGTTTCCATCGTGTGGTGACGTGTGGGGGGCCACACTGGATGTCGTGTGCTTGGCAAAAAAACTCGATGGTTGAGATACGCTCAAATCTTCACTCCTTGCTCCCGCCCAATCGGGGACTCTCGCTAAGAAGACGCCGATCAAAGGTTGACCTCGAGGCCATACTTGAGTACAATGTCTCATAATGGTGGCCGAGTAAGTACCTTCACGTGACTGTCTACTCACGTGAGCTGCCTCCAGAAGGACGATGTTTCCTTCTGCAATTACTAGCTGGCCTCCAGCTTGGATCTCAACGCGGGAGCTTGTGTGCTATTCTTGCAATTCATCATAACTCGATTTATGCAGCAGCTCTTAAATTACTTGTTTCACTATTCAAGTCCAGCTCAGTACTTCAAATCTTTGCAGAGCACCACGGTCGACCTGCTAGATGAAGCTCCTTCTGCTCGTGGCCCTCCCAGGGACTTGCATCACCATCTTCAATACAGCCAAAAACCCTCTCTTATGAATTGGGCGGAGGAATTTTAGAGAACGGGTCTTACAAGTGCAAGAGCAAGATGTCTGCCCTCATAGTCACTTTCCGCGGCTCCTGCTCCGAGTATAGTTGTACCTCAAGCTTTTGAAGATCTCCTATATGAAAGCAGTTTTCGCAATCTAGAACAATGGCAATGAGAAGCTCAGGGACCTTCCAATTGAAGCAACCAGATGAATAAAGAAGCTCGAAATAATTTGTGTGTGCCAAGGGCCCAAGGCAGGATTGTGGTTATACGCCTATGTCTTACACCAATTTCCAATGATAAAGCTATTGAATCAGTCACAGACTAAAAAGACGCGTCAATATGACACCTGATCACCTGGCAGCAGCCAAAAAGCACATCAGGAGCCTGGAGCCTAGTTACTTGTCACTTGAGTCCGGTACCATTAAACTCGAATGCTTGCTCAAAAAGTTCTTCCGAGGCTAGCTGTCACCTTTCAGCTCAGTGCGATCACTCTCTGTTGCTTTTGATGTTGGTGATAAACAAGATTAGAATGCCCCAGCTTGGTTCAAAAATGTGTGAGCCAGATCGACAACAGAGATGAGGGGAAAGCTGTGAGTATGACGCCGAAAAAGCAATGGTGGGAGATGATAGTCGTTCCTATTCTGCCTTCGTCTTGGAATGGGAAGCGAGGAAAGAGAAAACACTAGACTTCTTGTATCCAGAAGAGCCAGAGGACCTGTTGCCGGTGGCTTATGTCGAAGAGTTTGGGGGATATCTTGAGTAGAAGAGACTTCTGCGTATAGCATACTGTGATGGAATCCCAATCATCTTAGACAGCTTGTCTTTTGACTTCTGCACTGCGAATGCTCAACGGCTCTTGGCTAGAACTGCAAGAAGTCCCACTCACGTGACCAAAATTACGTAGAGTCCACATTTGTGGCTCTGAACTTTTCCTCATGATACCGAATCGAAGCATACCGTTGGAGCCTGCGAATGGCGCACTTTGACGCGTTGCTGGCTGTTGGAGAGAATTTTGGATAAAGCGTTGGTTAGTTAGCCGACAGGGCAGAGGAAACGCGACGCGCGAAATCCTGGCGCGTCAGGGTTGCTGTGAGACTTCAGCCTCGGGATGAAAGTCTGCAATGGCTTCAAATCACTGAACTATATCTCAACTTACACTCTGTTGCGTATGATCAATTGAGATCTGCTCTACATACTCAAATGCTGAGTAACCTGCACGTAGGTACTCAGCAAGGCTTGCGATGTCTACAAGTACTGGTGGTTCGCCGACGAAAGAAAGCATTCCCAACTTCCCCAAGTTAGCCCCGCCAAGTTTGACTGATCCCCCCTCACCGAGGACACACCGCGCTTTACGTCGGCTGCAATCCTCTATCACACTGGGGCAATCATCAAGCCAGCCTTCACTGATCTCTCAGCAACATAAACAAGCTCTGCAGCGTAACCTGTCGCCGGCAGACACTCCTTCTCTACCCCACCACAGTCGAGGCAGATCAAACAGCGATGCCACGAATATGACAGGCTCTAACTCAGGTTCTGCCAGCAGACGGCCGGCAGCTGGCAAAAGACCTATTCTCGCAGATGCGCTGTCACTGGATCGACTCATCAGAGATGGTCCACCAGATGGAGACCTGCTCGGCGCATTAGAGAGCACGAGACTGAAGATATTGGACCAAGGAATCAAGAGTGATACAGATGGCATGGTAAGCAACAAGTGTATTCTGTTCAATCAATTGCTAATGAATGATCAGTCATCACTCCGAATCTACGTATGGCTCATTCTCCTCAATGCGCCTGTCCTAGAAACGGATTCGTATCTCGCGCTCATCCATAGAGGAGCTTCGCCAGCATACTCAAAGATCCGGAACGATACCTTTCGAACACTGGCAACTGACCCTCTTTTTCGGAGACGCGTCAGTGAAGCCAGTCTCATTCGCCTGCTCAATGCAGTGGCGTGGAAGTTACATGATGCGAAGGAAGCGCGCGCAGAAAGTCTTGGGAAGATCACACATACAGCAAACGAGCAAGGTAGTCCTGAGTTGCAAAGTTCGACACCATCTATGAAGTCAAGAGCGCGGGCCTTGACTTTGACCACGGAAGGATCTGATGCTGGAGCTTCTGAACCTGGCACATATGTTCAAGGCATGAATGTATTAGCAGCACCATTTCTCTATGCCGCAAGAAGTGAGGCTGAAGCATTCGTTGCCTTTCACCGCTTCATCACAAACGAGTGTCCTGGCTATGTTCGGGGTGCTATGGACGGAGTTCACAAAGGTCTTGCGCTGGTGGATAAAGTGCTGGCAATTGTCGATCCGAAGCTCAGTCTCTACCTGATTGGCAAGGGGATGAATGCAGAGCTATATTCATTCCCATCCGTTCTTACCCTGTGTGCATGCACACCTCCGTTGCCGGAAGTTCTACGCCTTTGGGACTTCTTATTTGCTTACGGCGCACATCTCAACATCTTGTGTATTGTGGCCCAGTTGGTGATCCTCAGGAACTCAATATTGAGCTCTCCCAGGTAAGTCAAGAACTCTCGGAAGTGAGCTGCTCTAAGCTAACACTGTTAAAGTCCTACAAAGATCCTTCGATCCTTTCCACCATTACAAGCTGAGATGGTCAAAGAGGTAACATTAACACTCATCCGGAAGATCCCTGATGATGTCTACGCAGAGATCGTATCTCACGCGAAATAAGTGTTGTTGGAGCATTGCATTGGCGTTCAGGTATTGCATTTCTGGGTGTTGGCGATACAAAAAGGGGTCTGGTACTAGTTGATGTATTATGAGGGGAACTTTTGCATGGAAGAAATGGTGTATGCCACGTTTGTATTACCGACGACACGAATAATGACTTGTTATCACATTCTTCGTCCCACCTTTGTTCCTGGATTCCAAGCTGCTCAACAGTCGACACGTGCGTCTCGTGGAACAAATCAACCCATGTTCAAAGCTCAATTAATCTTACATCCCACCTTTCATATTCAAAGCATCAGCGCCAAGCCTGATCCCTCCTCATCCGAATAGATGTTTTCGCATCACAAGTGCACATTATCAAGATATACTCTTCTAACATCTCGCAAGGTTCGAGACACGTGTATCCCCAATTGGACTAGGTGAGAATACAACCGCAGGCTCGTTCCTGCAGATCCGCAATAACCAACGTCACTCTGCTTGAAAATATGGATCCAACACAACCGACTACCCGAACACCAGCCATCCATCCATTGGCTTTCCTAAATTCGAGCACGGGATTTCATCCCATCCTCCATGAGTCAAAATATAAGTATATAACAGCTTCCATCTTTTCCTTATGGTACTTTGGCCAGGCAAACAAGGCTTGCACATCTGCGATCCTTCCTCCTTGCTCCTCCTCATCATGGCTGTCCTTTCTACAGCATGGTATATGAGCTTTGCGCTGCTGGGGTTATGGAATACGAAAGTGCTTGCAGAAGTTGTTGCAGGTCCGGATTTGAGCTTGAGTTTGCAGGCTATTTTGAATCAGGCGCATCAAGGACCGCTTTACACCTATCCTACTAGCTTGACGCAGGGCATTGTGCCGGTTAGTTGGATCTGCTTCTCGAGATTCTAAGAGGGGAAAGGGGATTGCTCTTGGTTGCTAATTATATCACTAGAAAGGAATTCATTCTCACAATGATTGTAAATTCAAGTCTTGTGCCTCACAGAGGAGTAAGTGCTAATAACAAGCAGACTGGCGAGACGTCCCCTTTTACTCGGCAATTTCAGTTGGTGCCATTTCTACTGAAGCGGATGTCTGGCTCTACAACGGCACGCTCCATATCGGACATGAGCAAGGAGCCCTCACAAATGCCAGAACCTTCGCAAGTCTGTACCTCAACCCCATCCTGGATACCTTGAGCCGCCAAAACCCTGCCAACTCATCATTCTTGACGTCAAAGACTTATAATGGAGTCTTTGACACAAGTGGTGGCCAGACTCTCTATCTGTTTGTTGATGTGAAGACTGACGGAGCTACGACCTGGCCTTATGTGGTCAAGGCATTGGAGCCGCTGTAAGTGTTCTATATCCCCCTTTCCCCTATCCAGGCAACATGTGACCACATCCATTTGTTGTTCTCTCAACTTCTTTTACACATTGTTAACATCATACAGACGCTCTGCAGGTTACCTCTCCAGCACAAACGGCACCACCTTTACCAGCGGCCCCGTGACCGTAATCGGCACCGGCAACACCCCTCTGAACCTAGTTCAGCCCATTGCCTCTCGGGATTACTTCTGGGATGCTCCCATCCCGACGCTCAACAGCACCTTCTCCAACGTCACATCTCTCGTCTCGCCCATTGCTTCGACGGACTTCGCAGCCAACTTCGGTCCCGTGCTAGGCACGAGTTTGAACGATACTCAGCTTGCTTTGTTGAGAGCACAAGTGAAGACCGCACATGCGAAGGGGATCATGGTGAGGTATTGGGACCAGCCTGGTTGGCCTATTAGCACAAGAGATGGCATCTGGAGGCAGTTGTGGACCGAGGGCGCGGATCTTATTAATGCAGATGATGTTGCTGCTGCCGCTGGGTTTGGAGATGCTTGGTGAGTGGGAGGTTGAAGAAAAAGTCATTGGGTACCAATTATGAAGAGAGGTCAATTGGATAGTGTAATTAAGAAAGCTTCTCACTGAGGCGGCATATCCACGGAGATTGTAGCTGATCATCTTATGATAGGTACCTGAGATGCCGTAATTTGATCGCTCCTTCCCCCTTGTAGCCGAGGCGACCTCGAGGGTTTCCGATTTCACCTGCTTCTTCTTGCATTCTATCATCAAATGACTCCAGTTCTCAGCCTTTTACCGTCTATATCTTCTATCCAATTTTGCATCACTCCATTGTACATTCGCTACCAATCAAGTAGACTCTTTTAAGGTATTGTACGTGTCGTAATGCCTCCACCATGAGCCAACATGGACTCCAGTAGCATCAATAATCAGGAGAGAAATGGTATCAATTAAGTCGAGCCTATAGATAAACCCTCAACATCACTACCTCTTATTGACGGCACCAATTCGGGTAGTGTAGGTCTTCGATTCCGTGCTGTCAGGACAATACATGCTTTCACGGTGGTCAACAACGTGCCTAGAGTGGACAACCCCTCCCATCCTGCTTACACCGGGTCGCGAGCAGAGGTCTCTTATCCAATCAACACCTTCATACCTGTTAATAATCCAGTGAGGAACTTGCCTCGAGTTAAGAAAACCTCCCACCCCGCTTGCATCGTGCCTCGACAAACGCCTCAAGAGCACAACCCACAGGTTTTCAGGCCATCTACCAGCGCCCAATTGCACACTGTAGCACCTTACCAACTAAGCTGAGGGCTAAATGCTAATTCCACGATGTCGAACGCACAGCAAATGCTTGGAGAGCACGGATTATGGATTCCAAGGCTCGCCAGCAGCGCCAGACTAAACACAGTACTGCCTCAGCAGTAAAGGAGGGATCTACACGGTCGCCTCAGAGCATTGAACGCGCTGCAAATGCCTGAAGAGCACAGGGCAGGAAGTTATATTTCGTCATATAGCGCGAAAATAAACACATCACCGCCTCAGCAAGAAAGGAAATAATCAAAGGCTCAACTCTCATGGACAAATGCGCAGCAAAGCTATAGGACAAACGAACCGCTTCCTAGACCTCGGGCTCCCTCGGAGGAGGTAGTGCTTCTGCAATCACGAAAAGCCTCAAAACTTCCTCCATCGCTGTCAAATGTACCGTCAACGTCTCAAAAGAAAGGCTGTCCATTCTTCGGCCACCACTTCGAACTGAGGACCGCAATTATCTCGACCGTCAGACGGCGCCAGGTTTTTAATAATAGAGGAATAATATGAACTATTTCTAAGGCAGCATAAGAGAGAGGAGAAAAGAGAACGCAGAGGTTGCTCTTATGACATAGGTCTGCTCGTAATGGCTAAGACTTCTAATGGTGGCAAGTACCTCGATTATTCTCTATCGAAAAGGCGTGAGCTTGAAAGTATCAACAAGCGTATCAGGTACTGTGAAAGTTTAGAAACTTCCAAACATCCGAGCACTACTAAAATCTGTGACATCAATCAAACCATCGTTCTCATTAATTATTGACTATATTTACATGAATCATGACATTCACGTTCATTCGATTCCATTTCCTCCCAACCCAGTCGTCCATACGCAAACGTTCATAAACGTAATCATCTCCCAACCCTCCTAAAGTAAGAGAAAAAAATGAATGGTATCATTCGCTGCGCAATGCTCCCCAAATGAAACCCAGCCAAGAAAGAACAACAAAAGAGTATTATCCAGTCATGAAGCTGCCTTGCTGATGCATACTCCTCGCTAAAATGCATCTTCAAAAGGACAATCTATGCTATCGTGCCCTTCGCGCTCGCACACTCCGCACCACTTATCCATGTTGATTACCCCACTCTCCTTTCCTGCCACGGGACCGGAATCCATTGGGTTCGGGATAATTCTCACTGCCGCTGGGACCGCCGGGTCAGTTTTCGTCTTGACGGGCGACAGAGGTGCAGGCTTGTAATCTTCGTGAGAAGGCTTTGGAGACAATCCCGCCTTGACAACATCCTTGCCCGTTCTCAGTTGTGATCCAGAAACATCTCTCGAGTGCGTGCTGTTTGTGGTTCCGTTGGTACTAAACATGTTTGTACATGTCAGAATGTCGTGACCTGAGGTTTCACACAATTCGCAGAAACTCTCGTTGGCAGACGAGTAAGTATCACTCTCAGGCATGGTCTCAAGAGTGTTCCCTCGTCGGTGGTTCTCTGGCGATGTCCGTTCACGGTCACGCCAGCTGACAACGGTTCCTTTAGAGTCTCGGATGGAAGATCGATCCTGGGTGACAGTACCAGTGCTCATTGCACTGGCACGATGGCTGGGGACATTGTTAGCACTGCCCCTGCGCAGTCGTTCCAGTTCCCGCTCCAGCTCATCCTCACGGTTCACTTTAGATTCAACAAGTGCTCGAAGATCCATTACTTCTCGCTCAAGCTTCTCGCGGACAAGACGATCTTTGATAGAATCAACGCCATCGCTCGGGCGGCGGCGGGAGGAGAAGCTTCCTTGTCTTTGCGTGGGAGTTTTCTGAAGGTCGTTTGCAGCTGCTGTGTCTGGAACAGCGTCCCGACTCAACGAATGAATAATAGCTTTCAAGCCTCGAATCTCGTCGTCTCGCTGTTCCACTTCCTTGGACATGGATGGAGATTCTCCATTGGCGGCACCATTCATGGCTGCAGCCGCTTTCTCTCGCTCGCGGCGCAGCTCTGATCTGGTCCGCTCGACTTCGCCTCGAAGGAATTCCACCTCACCACGAGCTTCGGCTTCTCCTCGTCGAGCGTCCTCCAAGCCTTCTTCCAGTTCCTGAACAAGCTCCTCTAGTTGCTTCAATTGTCTCGCAACACTGTCAACATCTTCGCCTCTTTCTTGCAGTTCTCTAACTTCCTGGAGCAGGTCCTCTACCCGCTTCTCATACACTCGTTCGGTCTCCGTGCTTGCTAGCTCTAGGGTATCGATTGTGCTCCTGAAGTCTGCCCGATGGGCATCGAACTCCGCTGTTAGCATGGCAATCTTCTCATTTTTCTCCCGCAGCAATGTCCGTAGTTGTGATGCATCCTTGTCCTCCATGCTCCCTCTATTATGCCTTCCACCATCTGAACTTCCCATTAATGTCTGCACTTCTGCCAAACTGCTCTCCATCTCTGCCAGGCTGGACGCTTGCTCTTTCAATTGCCGATCACGTTCTTCTAACTGCCCACGTAATCTCTCAATCTCATCATCGTTCGCTCGAGATGCTGGCCTCATCTTTGTATTGAACGAGGACACAGAGCCGAGGCTTCCATTGGTAGCGGTTCTTGCCACACCGACGGGCGTGGTTTCATCATCACTATAGTTCATAGGAGTCTGGCCAAGAGCTGAAGCACTTCGCGGGCCGACATTCGCCTTCATTCCGTTCTTGGGCGTATAGCCAACCTTCTTGCTCGGATCTCTTGAGTCTTGTGTGCCCCTCACACTCTGTCCAAACTTTCCCGGTGCAGGGCTGGCGTACCGAGCAGGGGTCCTGGCGACAGGTGTGCCGATTGAAGGTCTTCCTCCTAGTTGTGGCTTTCGCAGAGGTGACTCTGGTCGTGGTAGGGATGGCCTAGACTTTTTGAATTGAGGACTTGGTGCTCGGCCTGGCCCTACCGACTGACTGAATTTTGGCACCGATGGAGTTGGTGGGGTATATGTATTTGATCCCTGTCCAGCAATTTTGAAACTTCCTCCTCCTATTGATGGAGTTGTAGGTGTAATCGGGAACGAACCATCGTGGGACGAAGGCGATCCACGTCTTGTCGCTCTATTGATAGGAAGGAATATGCCAGCTCCGGATATAGAGGTCGCGAAGTAAGAGATGCTGGGTGACTTGTCAGTATTGTTTGGTTTCTCGCCGTTTGCGTGTCTTACCCGTCAACATCGCCACTATTCTTGCCCCGCGAAGCAAACTCTTCGCTGAGTTCCACTCCCGCGAAAGTGCCCTTCTTGCCGTTTACCGTACCTATGAACTTGACGGTTCCATGCATGCTTCCCGGAACGTCAACCAGGTCACCGACCTCAAGGTCGTCGTCGGACCCGCGGGACGGAGTAAAGGGTGGCATTGTTCCAATAGTAGGTGAGTCCTCGTCCAACACCGTACTCAAGCCGTAACCTACACTGGCATCGGGTATGGTAGCAAGGGAGCTGGATGTGAGTGTGCTCAGTGATGACTTGCGCGAGAGCGCGTTCTTGGTGAAGGTTGTGGGGACTTGCAACGCGCTAGCTTTGTAGCTGGCGTTCAGATTAGGCGTAGAAGCTGTTTTGATGGTGTTGCTCAGTGAAGGGCGAGGTCGTGCAAGGGATCGTTTTGGTGTGTAGTTGTTCGACATCGAGCGTTTCTCGCGTTGCTGTTGTTTTTTCCTAGAGGCCGTGGCCGTGGTAGCGGTGACCCCTGTAGCAACGGTCAGAGGACTGGATCGCGTTACCCTCGATTGGCAATCTCAATGCGGTACATTCATAAGCAGTACTTGTCGAGTGCTGGCTCTGCGTAGAATACGGCGAGTTCCAAATCGAGGGAGGTTGGTTCTGAGCAATGGCAGACAGAGTATTGCACAGGAGTTGCAGCTGAGAGAGCAGATGGTGAGGTATGGGTAGGTATGCGGTTCCCCCTGCGCCAGACAGAACGCCCGCTAATTCGGGAATTGTGCGGAGTGGAAGCGACAAAGAAGCTTTGGGAGGGTGTGGGAGCTTGTTTCAAGGACGCAGGTTCCGAGGCTTTGTGAGTTGTCGGCGTCTCATCTGATGATGGGTGGGGACTGGGGACTGAGGAGATTCTGGAGCTGCTGGCACTTATCAAGAGAAAGCACGGGGGAAGCTGCATCAAGGAGAAGCTGCGGTGGATCTTTCTCAATGAGCAGCACACCTCACCTCACACACCTCACCACATCAGCACCTCCCCACGCTCCCCTATTCTGACCTCATGCGGCTAATCCTAGCACCTGCCCACAACCCTCCGTCTCCCATCTCGTCACCGCCCGTTCTCAGGAAGGAGCACCAGGAGGCCCCTCCAAATTTTTGGGACCCATGCCACCTCCACCAGGAACGCCACCATCTGATCGTTGTTCGGAGAATAAATCAGATGGTGTCTGAGTTCCTCGCATCCCTTCAAATACTGCTCTGACTGTCTTTTTTTCAAAGAAAGAATGGCTGAGCGATCACTCGTTCGGCCGATGCCTTTGTTTCGTGGAGATGACGGGGTCAACAGGCCTGACAATTAAACTGAGGCTTGATCCTAGTCAGAGATGCAGGTACCCTTTCAGGGATGGAAGCGGCTCCCGAGGGCCTTTGACATTTTTAAGTTTTCCCTTTAAACTTTGTTTGATGTTCCCATTGTGTTTCGTTCATTCTGAAGCTTCGTTAGAAGGAGTTCATATATCTGGCGGGCGCCAATCATCCCTTTTCGCCAGGGTTGATGTTTTCTTTGTGATCCCCCCTGTTGTAAGGCTTCCCTGTCCAAGTGTGTAGATATTTCCACAAATCATCGAATTCGGCCCCAAGAAAAATCTCAACAAGGCAACGGCAGATGACAGTTGTGATTAGCATCCAGCTCGTTGGAAAGTTTCAAGGGCTACTACTAGCAGCTTCGAATTCTTCAATGACTTCTGCGTGAGGGGTACGTGGAGACTTTTACATGAGCCAGATCTTTTTACTTGAAGAAAGTCTACGACAGGTCATACCATGAGAAGCTGAAGTGGACGACCCAGGAGCACCCCTTCGTGATATCTTATCTATGAATTGTACAGTGCAATGGTTCGAAGCAATATCTTCGTTCTTTCATTGAAACTTCATACAAGTTTCTGTGATATTTACGAGTATGCAACAACGCCGACATTATAAAGCTCAATGTAGCTGGACCTTTCCAGGAAAAACATGAGATTAGCCAATCTCATAGGCAGTATATTAAATACGGACGAAACTTGAAGCAAGAAATATAATATGTCCAAGGTAGGCCACATAGTCAGTCACGTGTAATGAGACCAGGCGGAATTTGCGTGCGCTAGCGCAGCCGAAATTTCTCTACGGAGTATAAGAAGTGTCGTTTTCTTCGAATTTTGTTTTGGCTCCTTCGTGCGGCGAGAAAACAACCGTGTTGCCCCTAACACCACCTTACGGTACCTTATGGTGCGTCAAATTTCTTGGGGCGTCAGTTTTTCTCACAGAGGAAACCAATTGCAATCGACTTCTCCATCTGAAGCGCTGGACCGCGTTCGCTCCTTCGATTTGTCTTAACGGGCTCGTTGGAAGCAGGGTCTGGTGCTAGATGTAGGGTTGGACATTTCAAAGTATCAGTAGGGTAGAGATTCTGGAGAGGATTCCGAGAACGGGGGAATTCGGGAGCCGGAGAATGTTTGAACGAAAGTTCGTGGTCGAACACAGGGTACTTGTCATGACGTTGGCAGCAAGTCATGATATTGTTACAGAAGGCCACAAGTTCATGGAAGAGCTTAAGTATTCAGGGTATTCTGCAGAAGTACATTGGTCTTGCGAAAGCCTTGATTTCTTAATGCTAGTTCCCAGGAAGAGAACATCTAAACACCAACGCCATTCATCAAAAGCAGTGCCAAAATCCTTTTATGGTAAATTCAACGCTCCGCTTGTCCTTAATCATGATCATCTCCAACCTTCTCCAGCTTTCCAGGATCTCTCTTCTCGCCCGTCTCACCAATAACTCTGATTCTGTCTACACGCACACGCTCTCCCTCTCCGTCACCATCCACAATGAACAATACCAAGCTTGTTACATTCTGGAATTTGACGAAACGTAGAGAGAGTGTAGCCGTGCCGGTCGAGTCCCAATCCTTTTCGGAGAGAGTGATGGCTTGGGTTGAAGGGATATCATCTGCCTCCTCAAATCCAAGAATATGTGGGCGATTGATATAAATTTGGACTGTCTTTGGTCGCATGGGGACTTCTTCGTCGTCTTCAGCCGGAGGAGGGAGGGAAGTAATCTGCAGGGTAATTAGCAATGGCAAGAATAACTTGCATTCTGACATGAAGATACCTGAAGTGTGTGGACTTTGAGGGTAGATTGGAATGGCATGAACAACATCAGTTGCTCATCCGTGTCACTCTCTACCCAGTCTTTGTCCTTTCCGGCCGCTGCTTTGCCCTTCTGTAATCCAGTAGGCTTGCTCTGATCAACCAATATTCGTACGCCTCCGAACTCGCTGTCGGAGTTGAGCAGTTCCAGGCCCTTTAGATCCACCTGGTCAGTAACATCGCTGTATCCTCTTGGCAGATCTCCAGTGCGCCACCCGCTTCCACTACCAGATGCTCCAAAGCCTGATGAGCCTCCTTCGGCCTCCGCAGCTAGCTTCTTGACAGCGGCTTGAAGCTTTCTCGGATCGGCTCCCTTGATCTTCTCAACGGCTTGGCCCTGATTGAAGATCATGAATGTTGGCATTCTGTAAACGCTGTCAGAATGTCTTCCAAATCAACGAAGCCTACTTAACCAATGTATGCGATAGGGATTCACATACGCAGTGATATCATGCTTAGCTGCAATTTCCTTCTGGGTATCGACATTGACCTTCACAAATGTAATATGATTTGGCCGGGACAGACTGGCAGAGAGCTGCTCATACACCGGGGCGATCGTCTTGCATGGTCCACACCAATCTGCATAGACTGTTCGAGGTCAGTAAGAGTTGTGAAGTGGATTGCGCATTGGCAAGCAAAGAGGAAGATGCATCTGTGAAAGTGGCGGGGTAGGAAAGGGCCGGGTCTTCTCACAGTCTGTGACAACTATTTTGGAGGATTTCAACAGATCGTCAAACTGCTTGGGCGACGATATTTGCACCGTTTTCGACATCTTGGTGGTTGGTTGGTTGTAAAGTGGATGTGGGGGAAGCTTTGAATGTTCGCAAGCTTGATTTCACATCAAATGGAAAGGAATTTACCGAGCCGGAGCCGTCTAGTCCAGGCACCGCAGGAAACGCGTCTAGGTTTGACACTTTCGCTGCACCATAACTTTCACTCTGTTTATCTTCTCACAAGCAAGCCATTTCCCAGCGGAATACGAGAGTGCATGGTAGTAGAATTGTGTAACATCTGAATGCTTATTGCGCCTGCCTTTCGTGAAGTCAAGGCCTCATGGTTCAACAGATGGACCTCTACTGCGCGTCGCACTTTGAGACTTAGTTTAGTAGCTTCAAGTCGCATAGGCATTATCACTCAAGCATATGAAACCAACATATTGTATTCCACGAGTCCATCATTGCAGCAATACGTTTATGTTTTAATGGTCTTGTAGGGTGGCTGTTGCAGTGCGATGCAAACAGATGAGGGCAGCAGGCTGTCGGCTTATAAATGATCACGGGATATGAACGCAAAATTGGGGCCCAGTCAGGTTGATTTTTTGCAATGAGTCTCTTATGTACAGAGAATGCAGATGTCAAAGCTCATGCTACACTCTACAACCCCGCTGCTTCCCTCAACATCTTACTTGCTTGCAAGCGCAGACCGGGTATCTTAAGCCATCAAAGAATCGAAGTGTCGTGGGCCGAATTAAAGAGTAGAACGCCAGAGATCATGACGTCATCGAAGGTTAATGCTAGATGCTTAAATGAACTACATTGGCCGTTAGTGAGAGCTTTCAAGAGAGGTCAAAGGGAAACGCACGAGAGCAACGACTGCGGCAACACCGAGTCCGAGAGCGGAGACACCTTGGACGGAGGCAGCGCCAGTGGCATAGGTGATGGGAGAGCCGGTAGCAGTTGGCGAAGAGACAACGCCGGTTGACTTCACAGTTCCAATAGTCGAGGAAGCATATCCAGAGCTGGAGGATGAAGGGCAGGCGTAGACAGTGACAGTCCTGGGTCATGTTAGCATCATGAAGAGGCGTCCACCGATTGGGGCGACTCACTCATAGCCGTAGTCGGCGGCAGCAACGGAAGCCAGGGCGGCGAAGAGGGCGACGACCTTGAATTGCATGTTGACGGTTGGAGGTTTGTTTGGTTTGGTTTGATTGAAGAGTTGAGGGTTTTAAAAAGGATTGGAAGCGGTTGGTAGGAGCTTGTTTGAAAGAGCGTGATTGAGTAGCTGGTTGAAAACGAGTGTGGTGATCTGGGATGAAGAAGGAGAAGAGAAGTCAAAGACGACGAGGCCTCCCCATATGTAGTGCGCGTTCTGAGGGTGAATTTCCCTGACCCACAGGCGGAGATGAGGGCCATGAGGCTCAGGCTTCACTATCTCTCACCCCCGTCTTCGACGCTCTTAAGATGGCCACAATTTAACTTGGAGCAGGGATAGTGATAGGGACGGTGCGCCTACCGTGGGGGAGAAGTTGGAAACAAGCTTTGTACTGGTCATCCATTCGTTAGCCACTGAGACATATGTGAACTTCAAGAGATTAATTGAGTTGAGATCACCAAAACATGTTCGAACACGGGCACCCGTTGGGCTGCAGAGTTCACTTTTGGACGTTTAAGCTTGCAATCAGACTCAGACCTCCAACTCCCTCTCAGATGGATACTGCGTTGCGATGGAGGTGAGCTTCTGATCCTTCAGGGGTATTCTCATAGTTGATCTCCTTTCCATGCAGGTACCTGGTCCAAACGCCAGCCCTGGAGAGTGCCCCCGACGCCAGACGATAGTTCATTGCCCATCATTGGTGGGATGTACGGGTGCGGCTTCGGAGCCAACGTCAAAAATGGGTTATCAAAATTACACCTGCGACCCCTGTTTATTGAAAAGCACACGACCATTGACCAGTCGCCAGAAACATGTGGAAGCAAGCGAGAACCTGTGCGCCGCTGCGGCTGAGAGGATGGGGATCTTCAGGAGTCAGGATGGGGCATTATTGGGGGACGAGATTATCGACAATCGTTCCCACCGTAATATCGGCGTCCAAGGGTTTTCCAGAAGTGCTTGGCAGTTCACAAGATTTCGCTGTTTCAAACGAAATTCCTTCATGGAGATCTGCTAGGATTTGGCGCAAAGCGTTTGGGCCCCGCTATGTCGATCGAGAACTTTGAAAATGGAAAGACATGTCCAAGACACGCGTTCATCTATTTATATTTATTTATGCCCAGCCAGACGCTCCAATTGTGCTCTTGGCTGGATCAGTGCGTGATTCCGCTAGTCTCCGAACCAGTTCTTCTCGTGTATTCGCAATTCATGGCTCTTTGCGAGCGACTTCATCGAAGAACGAAGCATCCAGGTGCCCATTCAGAGACATGAAACGACAGAGCAGTGTAAGAGCTTCCAGTGGCTCGCAGCCCGTGAGACCTTCAAGGAACAGTGCCATGAGACCGACAATTGGAGCAGAGTACCGTCTCTCACATGGCTCCGTCGCAGGAGACCGCATATCAATTCCTCCTTCAAACAGCCACCAAGCCTCGCTCATCAAGGTGAGCACTCTCTCTTCTTCGCGTCATAGGATGTAAGGCCAATCTTTGGAACCCTCTTCATTGAAAGAAGAACATCCCACCCAAGACAGTCCACGTCTTCGTTCTCCATTCTTTTAACGACTGAGAGGGTCCTGGAGGCCTCCGTCACGAAGTAACGGGCCGCTCACCATCAGTGCTTTTACAAGAAGGTGAGTTTTGCGTTGTAAAATTAATATGAAGAGAAAAGGAGAGGAAAAATTGGCGATCGAAAATCTTTTTGAAGAGGGCTCTCGCTTGGTACGCTAGCGCTTCTCAGGGTGGGCTAAAGATGCGGCATACCTAGGTACTTGAGATGCTCCAGGTCGGGTTAACTTGCTGCTTCCCTTTGCTAAAATCTACATTATCCTAGAGCTTTAAGGAAATCACAAGATAAACATTTCAATGTCTGGTAACTCTAGTGCAAGAAGTCTTCTACTGAAACATAGGGTAATGTGATGAGAAATGCCCTGTCACGTGTGGTACTTTGAGATCCAAAGCCGCTTTTTCAGCCTGCCTTCCTCCGACCCCGCCTACAAAATTCTTGCCCCGCGTTGATAGCAAACAAACGTCGCATCGCACCAGTTAGCCTCCTTAGTCCAACCCACCATTCCACACGTCTGGTGAGCTCAAGCTCTGGCACGAAGTTGACACTACGGCAACATGGCGACCAAGACAGCTATCATTTCTGTCTATGACAAGACCGGCCTCCTCGACCTGGCAAAGGGCCTGATCAAGCATAATGTGCGCCTACTAGCATCGGGTGGAACTGCAAAGATGATCAGGGAGTCTGGCTTTGCTGTCGAGTAGGTGCTTCCCTGACCTCCCATAGTTCTTCAAACTGCTAAACCATTCTATAGAGATGTTTCTGCAATCACCCATGCTCCAGAAATGCTTGCTGGCAGAGTTAAGACTCTCCACCCAGCTGTCCACGCAGGTATCCTCGCACGCGATCTTGCCTCCGACGAAAAAGACCTCGCTGAACAAAACATCAACAAGGTGGACTACGTCATCTGCAACCTGTATCCTTTCAAGGACACAATTGCTAAGATCAATGTCACAATCCCAGAGGCTGTGGAGGAAATTGATGTTGGAGGAGTTACCTTGATTCGAGCTGCTGCGAAGAACCATGGCAGAGTCACAATTTTAAGTGATCCGGCCGATTATCCTGAGTTCTTGCAAGAGCTAGAGAAAGGCGAAGTCACGGAGCGGAGCAGAAATCTGTATGCCTTAAAGGCTTTTGAGCACACTGCCGACTACGATGCTTCAATTTCAGATTTCTTCCGAAAGCAATACGCAGGAGACGGCGTCCAACAATTGGCTCTTCGCTATGGCGCAAACCCACACCAGAAGCCTGCTGCCGCATTCATGAAGATGGGACCACTGCCTTTCAAAGTTCTCGGCGGATCACCCGGCTATATCAATTTGCTTGATGCTCTCAATGCTTGGCCCCTTGTGAAGGAGTTGAAGACTGCTCTTGGACATCCGGCTGCAGCAAGTTTCAAGCACGTTTCGCCTGCCGGAGCTGCCATCGGAGTTCCTCTTAACGCTGATGAGCGAAAAGTTTACATGGTCGACGATATTGAGGATCTAGATAAGTCGGGCCTTGCTCAAGCATATGCGCGTGCACGAGGCGCCGATCGTATGAGTAGCTTCGGTGACATGATTGCGTTGAGCGACATCGTTGATGTTCCCACCGCAAAGATCATCTCCCGCGAAGTCTCAGACGGTGTGATTGCTGCTGGCTACGAAGATGCTGCACTAGAGATCTTGAAGAAGAAGAAAGGAGGCAAATACCTGGTCCTTCAAATGGATCCCGAGTACGACCCAGCTCCGCAAGAGTCCAGGAATGTTTATGGCATTACTTTGACTCAACACCGCAAC
The DNA here is from genome assembly GCA_002865655.1 of Hyaloscypha variabilis F. NCBI lineage: Eukaryota > Fungi > Ascomycota > Leotiomycetes > Helotiales > Hyaloscyphaceae > Hyaloscypha > Hyaloscypha variabilis. The sequence continues at coordinate 1,270,157 of KZ613946.1, read as the reverse complement.
GACATCAAGATCTCCCCAAAGTCCTTCTCATCAATCATCACCCCAAAAGAATCCGGACCTCTGCCAGATTCCGCTCTCAGAGACTTGACGGTTGCCACTATTGCCTTGAAGTACACTCAAAGCAACTCAGTGTGCTATGCTCTCAATGGCCAGATTATTGGTCTTGGTGCAGGCCAGCAATCACGCATCCACTGCACCCGTTTGGCTGGAGACAAGACCGACAACTGGTGGCTCAGATTCAACCCCCGTGTTCTTGGAATCAAGTGGAAGAAGGGCACGAGACGAGCAGATAAGAGCAACGCAATCGACCTGCTGGTTAGTGGCCAACTGCCAAAGGATGGACCGGAGAGAGAGGGTTATGAAGCCTTCTTCGAGGAAGTCCCGGCGCCATTTACCGAGGCGGAGAGAACTGAGTGGCTTGGAAAGCTCAGTGAGGTTGCTGTTTCTAGTGATGCCTTCGTAAGTTCGCTCGATGATACTACAAGCCTCTACTGACTGCCTAGTTCCCGTTCATCGACAATGTCTACAGAGCTAGACGATCAGGAGTAAAGTACATTGCTGCACCAAGTGGAAGCCAGAACGACTCATTTGTTTTCGAGACAGCTGAGAAGCTCGGCATCACGTTTGTTGAGCAGAGCATCCGTTTGTTCCACCATTAGCTTCGTGCTTGTGAGATGATAGTGAGTGCAAGCCAAAATGGAGTGACCAGATAGAGATACCCCAATAGATTTCGTCGTGGGGCAATGATTAATATTTACTATGAAAACCATCTCGACCCTCTTCCATCTTTACCTGCGTAGCTAGCTGCTTCTGCTAGCATCAGATTACTTCGTATCCTTCTAACATTGACAGGATCTGAGAACTGATAATCTCAAGTAGTATTGCGCTCAATGGAGGTACTTCTGAGGCAATTCTAGGCTGAAGCGGGCTCTTCGTTCCCTTCCTAAGATGTGGCTAGCCAGCTAGTTGCTTGGGCCCTGTTATCAGAGTTGGGCGCTAGCTCTTGAAATTCTGTATCTGCCATGTAACCTGGTATCTATGAACTCATCTGGCTGCAACTTGCATGCCAATATTCTTTCGGATATGAAAAGTTTCGTGTTGAGTTGAGTCCTAAAAATGAACAATTTTCGGAAGGATGATTGGTGGACAAAATTGAGGCCTTGACGATTTAATGGACTGCAGGTACAGTTGATCCTAGGAACGGGGAAGCTGTCGACCACGTTTTCACATATTCAGGGGCAGGGCCCAAAATGGAAGCAGTTTGTATCCTCAACGACTTCGCATCTTTCTGGTACCTCGGATAAACCCATGTGGTTTCGCACCAGAATCAAGATCCCACGTCCCTAGATAGCCACGTGCAGGGTGGTACACTGGTACGGGCCGAAAATAGTCGACCATTTAACGGCTTCCAGATCTTCCACGGAATGACTGGACATTCCAAATGTGCTTCTTTAAATAGAGTGTTCTCTAGAGATCGGTTCTGATAGGGCCGCTAGGACCTCCTGCCAGCTCGCAATCGACGCTTCCCCATGCTTGAGGAGAATCAGCGCTAATGTACTCTATGCAGCAAAGCACCTTATTCAAGGCCGACGTCCCCTCACGAAAATCTGACTAAGTGCAGCAATCACGGAACAAGACTTCCCAGATATTGTGGCACTTTTCATCGAATTTCAAGGTACATCGTACAGCGGCCAGCTATGCGGCCCAGATCACGGCTGCAGAATGTTTCGAGGACGGGTCCAGCGACTCAGCGACTTCTGGCATGTCCACGCAGCTGTCTCGCCGTGCTGGAGTAGTGTCAAGTCGAGCTCTTCTGGCCCTGTTCTTTACCGCCCAGACGATCTGGGGTGGTGGATCATCCGCTGCACATCACTCGTCCAAGCTCAGTGAAACGCTGCAAGCGACGAGGGCCATCTGCAAACAGGCGGCCTATCAGCACAGCGTGACAGGATAAAAGCAGGTCGAGCGCATGGTCTTCACCCGCCACGCTTCGTTACCGCCAACCACGGCGCCAGAACATCCTCAATCTCACCCAGCGCCCTGCCAGGGTCTGCATCCGCAAGCCAATGGCACGCCGCAGTCGTTCTCATGCATACTGCACAATGCTGGCGAGGAGGGGAGGCGCGAAGCTCGCCGGCTTAATTGGATGTCCTGTTCCCCGCCGACAACCCTTCGAGTCCAGCAGCCGCCCAAGGTACAGAGTGCTTTTCTCTTTCTCTCTCTGCTGGTCGCCGAAGGTCCAACAGTGCGAACTTGACGAGTTTTACGACGTTCATGAATGCTTCAATTACCCTTGCAGTGTTGTTTGCTGCTGCAGCTGGTGTTTTCCTGAAGGAAGAGGGGTTCTCCCATCGGCTTCGTTAAGCAACGCAGTTGAAGAGCAGCCATATCGGCCCAAAAAGTAACTTCCAACCAAAGGCTGCATGCAAGTTGAGAGGCGTCTATTTTAGAATCGACTCCCCGTTCGCTCGCAACGCCCTTCCCGGTATCCTATCAGCGCTTCGAGTCCCCCAGCTTGTTCGTCGACTTCTGCCAAAACGTACCCACCCCTCCCCTGGGCCCATCCAGCCGGCAAGCCATATCTTCCCACCTCATCTCCCACCTTTACTGATTCATGATAGTAGCCTCAAGAGTTGTCTCGAATTAGACAGTGTGCTAGCGCGCGCGTCATTCACATAACCTTCTACTTCCCCATCGCTTGATAGACCTGTGTCTCTTCTTCCTACGATAGCTGGTCTCTATCTGTACATCGTCGTCTTTTAAAGCATTACCTTTCACATTCCAGACTTCGCCTTGCCGTTGTCTTGGACGTTTTCCTCGCCTCTGGAGTTGCGAGGATTCTTTCTGCATTTCAACAGTGCGTTCATATCACCATGTCCAGTCAGTCCCACGATCACACCAGTTGGCCATACAAGCAACTGACCGGCGCTTCAGCACCCAACGAGAAGAAAAGACCAGAGTACTTCGCACGAGAACGAACATCAACGAGCTCCTCAGATCAATCACTCAAAGTCCCACGCACACCACGCTTCGCCGAAGCCACGACAGTATATTCCCCGATAGAAGCCGGCGAAGAAGGCAGATCCCCGTTCGCAGACCCTCCCAGGTCAGAAAAGACACAATCATTCATGGCGGAGGCACAACCTTCTGATATTGGCTTCGGCTATATCAATGATCCGTCACGGCAACCAGTCGAGGTTCCCTTGACGCCAGCCTCGCCTTTGAAGAGTGCTATGAAAGTTCCAGGGACCCCGGGGAGAAAGATCGATAATCCTCTGAGCCCAACCTTCAGAGAAGAGCAGATTTTAGAGAAGCATGAGGTGATGACCGAGAAAGAACAGGCGAGAGACTTAGTACGTTATGATGTCTACATTTCAAGGCTCAGCACAACTAACAACCTCCTAGAAAATCAAGACAAGAGTCCGGATAGCAAAATTCTTCCTTCGCGGAGTGAACTTTAGCTGTAGTCTTATTGTCCTCTCTATGCTCTCGATGACCTTCTCGATCTTCAACGCAACAAAGGCGCTTCCAGCGAGAAACAACCTCCCGGCGTGGGCAGTTGGCACGAAAACTTGGCCACAAAAGGTTGTGCTCGCCGTGTCGTGCGTATCGCTAGCCTTGTGTCTCGTCGTGTTCTGGAATTACTGGAGAGGTGGCCACAAACGTGCAGAGAAAGTCGCAGTCTACTACACGCTCTTCGCGGTAGCATTCTTCATTTTCAGCAGTATCATGTGGGGTCTCGCTGCCGGTATTCTTCAGAATGCGAAGAACAACAGTGGCAACAAGGATGTATGGGGATGGTCATGTGTGGACAACAAAAGACGACAAGTATTCTCAGATAAAGTGGATTATGCACTGGTTTGTAGGATGCAGGTAAGTTTTCCTACCCTTGATATCATGTCTATTTCTGACGATGTTACAGTCATGGTCCTTGGTGTGCTGCCTTATCGAGGTCGTTCTCGAGAGTATCACGATCCTTCTTTACGCCGTGGTTTTCTACAGATACTACTCCAAGCAACGTCTCCGGAAGTCCATGGATATCCGTGATCGCGCTCGTTCCGACCTCTACCTGGCTCAACTTCGCTCTCAATCCGCACCCAACACTCCCGGCTTCGGACCAATGTCCCCATCTTACTCTCAACATATCAAGTCTCCTCGCTTCCCACCCTCCATCTACTCCTCCAACCCCGCAGCCGCAGCTGAGGACGGTTATGCCGGGGCTCCTGGTACTCGATTTGTCGAGGCCAAGCCAACATCAGCTCTTGCTGCAAAGCCCTTCGCACTTCAAGCACCACCGATCAAGGTTCACGGCGCTACACCAAAGGTCGCACAAACCGGGTTTGCTGCACCAGCTCAACCAAAGGAGAGAGTCATCGATCACGTAGCCGCCGCGCCCGGGGAACAGACATACGACGCAGTTCCAATCCCAGGCGCTTACGCGAGCCCCCTAAACAGCCCAGGAATGGCACAACCCCACCATCAAAGATTCGGTAGCGTGGGAGAGGCGATCACCAGTGATCAGCGAATAGAGTCTCCCCCGGGAAGCCCAAGAGGCTGGGACCGGAGATAAATAGTTGCGTCTTTTTTTCTTGTGTATTGGGGGATATATCACCGGAGTTAAGGCAAATTTAGCCAGGCTATCAGTAGTATCTGAGATATTGAGAGACGGAGCAGACAAAGTACGAGATAAATGTCACTCGCTGGTGGATATACAGTTAATATGGTTCTATATGGATTCGACATCTGTGGAATGTGCTTTGCTTTGTTCCAAGTGTAGTAAAATAGTAGAAAATACCAGGCTTTGAAATTAACTCGTTCCTAGATCATATGGTCCATGTCAACTGCTTTCAGTTTCATAACATAGCTCAGCTGGCTTGTCTCCTACATCTTCTCATCACAGAACTACTGTGGATATCATGTCTTAAGCTGCTTGAACAATTATCCTAGTTAGGGTAAACAGAACGACATGGTAAATTACTTTCCATTATGGGCAAACGGTTTCAAGAGTAAAACCCTTGAATGTGCCTAGTTTCCTCGCATTACACGTTGTACTGAAAGTGCCTCCCGCCCAGTGCTTCCAGATAGTCAAGTACACTACAATGTCCACGTTTAGCTAGTCTGACCAGTACCAGGGCTCGTTACGTTTGATGCCCTATTCTTAAGATGTACGATTCTTGAGCCTCGGACTCTTGGAACATGGCAGCTCAGCGTGACCAACTGGCTGATGAGAACTAATGCACTCAGTAGAGATTGAGAAATTGCTACGAACGAGAGAAAAACTTCATGCGCAGAATACACATGGCGGAGGTTGAGAAATTAGTCTAAACCTGAAAAGCAGAGAATTGCTAATGCTCATCTCAAGAGAATAGTGTACAACTCTGCAAAGGAACTTTCATGGCACCATCTTCAGGGAAATACTGAAGGTATCTTGATCTCCTTTGTATTGCTGATTCCGGAAAAGAGCTACGTGAGCATCTCCCCTCTAGTATATACAGGCAAGTAATTTCTCCCTGCCATGTAAGCAAATCTCTCTCCATTTCTCTCTCCTCATGACCGTCATCAACCGTCAATCATAGCCCCTACTTCCCAACCACATCCTTCGCCTTCTCTACAGCCTTGCCAACCTCACTCTCGACCTTACCAACAGCGCTCTTGACCCCGCTCTCCGCCTGCTGCTTCAACGTCTCCTCCTTGCCGCCCATCTTGTGGTACTGCAAGTACCGGTATCCCTGCGTGAGCTGCGCGCCCTCGTTGACGAAGTGGCAGAGGAAGAGGAGGTAGTTCTTCGGCTGGACGGCGAGCGCATAGCGCATGAAGGTCGCGGAGTAGACTACGAGCGCTCCTGTCATCTTGCCGGAGATCCTGGGATTCGAGATCCTGATTAGCTCTCTATTGCCAAGACGAACATGAAATTATATAGAAAGCCTTCCATAGACCCACGGGAAGGGCAGTGCTGAGAAAGGGATTGAATGTTCGAAAAGGGAACTCTGAGTCAACAATTGGGAATCGCACTCACAACTCAGGGCTCTTCTGCGTATCCATCACTGCCGCAATCGGAATACCGAAATTCGACACCGGGCCCCAGAAATCTATCTTCTATCAGCATCTGCTTCTCTGACCCTCCGCCATCCGCTTCGAAGCGCCAGAAGCAAGTCCTGCTCGCGCACGCGAGTGCAAGTGGGGGAGGTTCGGGAGCGATTGGGACTGGAACGTACGTGTTGAGCAGACATAGTTGAGCATGGGGTTTGCCCGGATCTTCGCATTGACTGATTTCACGAAGGCCGCCATTGTAGAGGTTGTGATGGGTGAGCGATGGTATTGGTTTGTTGATTACTTGGAGTTTTGGTTTTTGATGGGATTCAAGATTCGGGTTTATCCGAAATTGTCCCGATTCGTCCTCTGGGCTTTGCTCAACATCGAAGTGACTTGAGGATTACTGACTTACCATCAGAGTAAATTATTTTCAATTATTGAAGAATGAAAATGATCAAGACTATAAGATCGTAGAAATCGTGAAGGGTTGATGATCTGAAAGTGAAGAATGGTTGGGCTGAAATCAGAACGAGTTGTGAAAGTGATGAAAGGGGTTCAAATCTTTTAGTTAAGTCTGTCCCCTTCAAGTTCTGTGAAGAGCGATTCAGGCTTTCAAAGCAATATCTTGCTCAAACGAGACAGACCAGAGTAATCCAGACTTCCTTGCCCAAATGTCCGCCTTGCTTGGAAGCATTGACCCAGCTCTGTTCATTTTGCATCTTCCAGAGCAAGAGGGAGGATGTCGAGTAACCAAATTCCTGCGCTCCTAAGGATAATGTTCTCGACACCATGAGCTCCGGCATCAAATTTGTTTAGAATTGCGTGGTGGCGCCGTCTATGCTACAAAGTGACAATTTTCGGTGGTATGTAAAACCCAACTCCCCTCAACGCCGATACTGTGCTTGAATTTTCTCCGCCCTTCCTCAAACCGTCATGACTTCTTTTGCGACCCATCGATAACCATGCTCTATCTTCTCGGAGGGGCGAAGCCTGGTGGAGGTGGGCCACCAGCTGGGAATCCGGGAGGGAACCCACCAAATCCAGGAGGCGCTGCTCCTCTACCAAAGCCTGGAGCTCCAGGGAAACCTCCAGGAAATCCTGGTGGTGGTCCGCCAATGCCTGCAGCAGGACCCTGAGACAATTAGCAAGATACGCAAAATAGACTGAGATCATAGACATACCGCCAATCCAACAGGAGCACCTCGTCCGGCTGGTCGTGCAATGCCAGCGCCTGCTGCCAGAGAAGTAACTCCTCCTCCTGGCGCACTTGCTCCCAAACGTGCAGATGGATCCGCTGGTGGCGGGGACTCAACGGAGAGTGAGATGATATGTGCGCCCCGAACGATTGTAAGACCCAATGTACGCTTCTCTTCCGACTCAACGAGGGGTGCCGAGCTGCTGCTTGCGCCTGGAGCTGCTGCTGCTTTTGTCGCCTTGCGCTTGACGCGTCTGAACTCCTCGGTATCTGCGAGAACAAGGTTCATATGCTATAGAAGTAAGAAGTCGCGCGTGTAGAGTCAGACCAGACTGAGGCTCACCTTGTCAAACGCCAACATCTGTCCAACCATCTGGCGTCCATCATTCATAGTGACCCTCATCCGATAGTTGATCTATAAGTCCATCAGCATGCGCTCAAGCTTCCAAGTCGGCGTAACAAGCTTCAAGAGCTTGTGTAATGGGTATAACGTACGAGGCCGGCCTACAAGAACACCAAAAGTCAGCCTACAATGTCAACATAGAGCTTCTGAAGCTGAGGCAGAGGATTGGAACTCACCATCTTTCCCTGCTTGTTCGCCATGACGAACGAGATGCGCGATGTCACGGCTTCTCTTGGGTTTCAAAGAATGGGTATTTGAAGTCTTGGAACTTCAGTCAACTCGTCAGCTTTCGCAAGCAGTATGAGATGTGACTTGATATCCAGATCCTAGCTTTGAGGAGGCTCCCATGGAAATTTGCCCGTGAGGCGCTAGTCTTTTTTAGAGCTTAGCCTCGCTAGAGGCAGCCCACGATAATTTTCTAAAATCGAGGAGACCTCGAACTTTTGTTGAACGACAAATCCAATCCGACAAATTCTTCCACGACAACCTCCCACCATCAATCACCATGGCTGAATCCGGAGAGAAGAGTGGCAACCCCATGAAGGAGCTCCGCATCCAAAAGCTCGTCCTCAACATCTCTGTCGGAGAGTCTGGTGACAGACTGACCCGTGCTGCGAAAGTGTTGGAACAATTGAGTGGTCAAACTCCAGTCTACAGTTAGCATCATCTTTGCCATGAGAAATCTCTGCTTGTGCTAATTCAGCTTCCACAGGCAAGGCTCGATACACCGTCCGAACCTTCGGTATCCGTCGTAACGAGAAGATCGCTGTGCACGTCACTGTCCGTGGACCAAAGGCTGAGGAAATCTTGGAGCGTGGATTGAAGGTCAAGGAATACGAGCTCCGAAAGCGCAACTTCTCTGAGACTGGCAACTTCGGCTTCGGTATAAGCGAACACATCGATCTTGGTATCAAGTACGATCCGGCGATTGGTATCTACGGAATGGACTTCTACTGCTGCATGACCCGACCTGGCGAGCGAGTTGCCAAGCGTCGCCGATGCAAGACCCACGTTGGAGCTTCCCACAAGATCAAGCGCGAGGAGACCGTCAAGTGGTTCAAGAACCGATTCGAGGTGCGATTCATAGCAAGCTGCACTAACAGGCAATATACTGATCTTCCCAACAGGGTATCGTCCGATAAATTTCGCAACTGGTTCATTCGGCATGGGCTTAAGGAGTAAATGACATGTGCATAAAAGGAGCATCGTTGGCTGTACTTTACTGAATCTACGGATCAGATTACAATGAAGCAGTCCAACAAACTGTTCAGCATGCTCCTTCGGGACAGCTGCGGCCTGAGAGACCGACCGGCTTGCCGGCTTTTTACAAATGCCGTTTGAAATGAGACCTTGAACAAGAGTTGTGAGCTGAATGATCTTTTTCTGATGTAATTTCATTGTCATACCCACCAAACGCCAATGTCGAAGGGTCGACCTCCTCGATCATCCCAATATCCCTTCTATATGTTCGGCCAAAAGACAAATCACCCTAAGGATTCATCTCTTTGATCCTGTAGTATAGCTCCTCCAGCCTCCTTCACTTCGTGTTATCCGTTCCATTTATCATATTGTTGAACACCTTCCCTATTACCGTAGGCTCATGGATCGTCAGCCCGCATTCCTTCCTCGATATCAAGGACAACATACCTCGCTCCTCTGATCGCTAACGCCTGCCGCAAACTTGTCACTTCCCACACCCTGATGTTCATGTACATTGCCACCCTGATCCTGAGATCCCAGCTTCGATGCTGAGCCTGGCGTATGATGATTCGAAGCTCCCGCTCGACTATACGCCTTCTCGATATTTTGTACACCCCAAGTCTTGGTAGGCAGCATATCAGTAATACCGCTCAGCATGCTCTTCTCTTCCTTGCCGTCGTTTAGGTTCTGACTCGTCGTGATATCTGGTTTTGCGGACATCTTATCGTTTCTATACAGAAATATAGATCTTGTTGGGAAGAATGTATGTAGATGGCACTTTCGAATTTATATCTTTTTGGGGCAAATATTTGTCAGTTCGTAAACATTCCCTTAAGGTTCTCATCATCTTCTTTACATAATCATCAAAGCCCTTCACGGGGGTCCAACCATCCGCCGAAACGTCATGAGAACTCGGAAGTCGATAGTCAAGGTACTAGCTCATACCGATGCTCTTAGCGGGCGCCGATGACCACGACAAGTACCTAAGTTCAAGCACTTCAAGGCTTTTTGGCATTTGAGTTTTCTTGGCTCTTTACTTTCACATGCATTTTGGTTCAAGAGTCAAGAATGGTCAAGCAAATTTACGTGGCTAAGGGTAGTTTTCCTAAGTTTTCAATTCGTGACTAGGTCATAACACTCATAAACATAGAGAATACAGCTGAAAATACGAATACATCCCATGCCTAACAGCACCTGTGCTCCACAAACTCCTGCTATTCAATCCTCATTCTACCGCAAATATCTCCCTGCAATATCTGGCATCACTTGGGTGGCGATCCGGTAGTGAAGCTATTCTCCGTCAGCAAAAGAACTTTAACTGTCTAATGTATAGAGGATAACATACTTATGCCACATCTTCCCAATAAATCCTGCCGCTGGTTTCTGGTCGTGGAAACTCTGTCGTCGGGCAGCGGCGGCAGCATCGGTACTATTCCTCTTCTGGTTTATGAGGCCGGAGAAGAGGCCACCTGAGTTGGAGCCCTGCCAATAAAGCGCGTTAGTTATGCTTGAAATCGGACTGACAAGGTGGATTAGAAGGGGGATAGGAGAACGACGCACTCTTCGATCGCCGCCGATGTTGTTCGCAGGTGTGCTCTCCGTTCCCGTGCCTCCCTTAATAGCAGTCGTCCTCCCAGATGAGGCCATGATTGCAGATATGTGGTAGAATGAAACTGATTCGAATGAGATCTTTTGTATCCGGTATGAGACTATAGAAGAGCTTGGGAGTGATAAGATTCGGATAGGAAGAGTAACAGGCAGGGCAGGGCAAGGGCGTCAATCTATATAGATACCCCTCCTGCACGCCTCGTGCTGTCAAGCTCTCGGTGCATCCACGCACTCCGCCCCGAGATTTCCAATCCACAAAAGGCATCACACAATGATCTCATCAAGGGTAGCACCAATCCCACGCAGTCCCTCCCCTAGTCACCCAAAGCGAACCCATACACTCAGCCTCGCTGCTCCCTCCCCCATCCCTACTACCCCGCGCCATGGCCTGACCTTCCCAACCGCAACCCCTCATCTGCCAACCATCTGCAGCAGCACAATCAGCCCAAACCTCTTCTCGTCTCTCCCGCACATTCCGCAATTGCAAACCCATCCATTCAGAACCCCTAATAGTAAGCCTCTCGCTTTCTATTGCCTCTGCTTACGCACCAGATATGGAAGAAGTGTTGGAAGTACTCAATAACCCCTCCACACCTCACATGCCCACCCCTGCAAGACTCTACTCACCCGGATCGTCCACCCTCATGCCTCCAATCACGGACAGGCAAATAAGGCGATAGTCAGGGAAGCTGCCTCTTGTGTGAAACGAGGGTTCTCGTCAAATCGAAAGTCATGACGATGTAACGATCGCTAGTGCGATCGGGGGAGGGAGGACCAGGAGGCCTGCCGATCTTGACAGCTTTGGGGAAGAGGACATGTGATCTGAGATCTGACAAAACTTTCAGATACTACTTCCACTTGTCTAAAGGTACGGATTCAGAACAGGCACCACATTTTCGCACTACAGGGCAATTGAGTCAAGGCATTGAATGGTTGCTGTGTTGTATATGCGTTGGGCCAAAAAGACATGGTAATTCATAGAAGCGTACTGCCATCCCAAAACCGATTCCCTTCACCATGTCTTGCACCAGCTATCACTGGCCAGCGCCCTATAGTAGCATTTATCCGTGTTCTTCCCCGTTATCATTTTGTACTTCGTACACCCGCACTTTTTTCTTCTTACTCGCCGGGCTTGACAATCTTACAGATCAGATCAGAGCCACCGACCGAATCACCCTCCTTGATCTGAATGCTGGCAACCTTTCCAGCATGAGGCGCAGAGATGACCATTTCCTACATAAGATTAATAACAACTCACATTGCGGTTTTCGTGTTTTGCTTACCATCTTCATAGCACTCAAAACAGCGAGTGGGTCGCCCTTCTTGACTTCACCACCGTCCTTGACACGAAGCTCAACAACAACACCGGCCATCGGTGCTCCCACCTGGCTACTGTCTCCAGGATCGGCCTTAGGCCGGCTGGTATTCTCAACAGCAGCTTTGATATCATCAACGGTGACTTGACGGACCTCGCCTGTATAATGTCATTAGTCTTAGCTCTGAGTTTGAAGGCATGTATGTAGTCTAACCGTTCATCTCGTAGAATACTTCTCTTTGACCAGTGGTATCAGACAACGGACCAACAGCAAGAAGTTTCAAGATCAGGACCTTGCCCTTCTCTAGTTCAACATGGAACTCTTCGCCAATTTCGGGACGAGACAAGAAGTATCTAGTTGGAAGGACACTCAGATCGCCATACTTCTGGATGAACTTCTTGTAGTCATCGAACACCTTGGGGTACATTGCGTAGCTGGCGACATCACACTCGGTAACGCTGCCCCACTTCTTGTGAATGTCCTTCTTGATCTGTGCGAGGTCAAGGGGCTCAAGAGTCAAACCAGGACGCTTGTCAAGCTTGCGTCTGCCACGAAGAGCGTTCGTTCTCAGGGGTTCGGGGAAGCCGCCATATGGCTGGCCCATAAGACCTTCGAAGAACTCAAGAACTGAGCCGGGGAAGTCGAGCTCAGCAGCCTTCTTCTGGACATCATCAAAACTGAGCTTGTTGGAGACCATGAATTGAGCCAAATCACCAACGACCTTTGAAGTTGGTGTGACCTTGACAATGTCACCAAGCAAGTCGTTTGCTTGCTCGTAAGCCTTCTTGGTTTCCGCCCACTGAGCACCAAGACCAAGTTGGGAAGCCTGGAACATCATGTTGGTTAGCTGTCCACCTGGAATCTCATGCTCATACACTTCCGGGTCCGGACCGGTAAGACCAGCCTCGAACGGGGAGTACAAGAGACGCAATTGGGCCCAGTAAGTGTCGATGGCTCGAACATGGTGAACATTCAAGCCTGGGTCGAGATCAGTGCCTTCCAAAGAGGCCAAAACGGCGCCGACACTCGGCTGAGATGTCATGCCAGACAAACTATCCGTAGCAGTATCCACGGCATCAGCGCCAGCATTGGCGCATGCTACCATCGAGGCGACACCAGTACCGGCCGAGTCGTGAGTGTGGACATGGATAGGAAGATCCGGATACTTCTTGCGGATAGATCCAATCAAGAGTGTGGCAGCTCTTGGCTTCAGTACACCAGCCATATCCTTGATGCCCAAGATGTGGATCTTCAACGCGACAAGCTTGTCAACCAATTCCAAGTAGTATTCCAAATTGTACTTCTTGTGCGGGTTGAGCACTGGACACCGGGGGAGTCAGCATAGTACTATTTCGGAGTGTCTTGGGGGTAAAAAGAGCTGGCGTGGGATGTGTTAGGAATGCATAATGATGAGGAAGGAGTATTTCAGGAAAGGAGGACAAAGAATTTAAGGAACCCAGTTGCCCTTACTATCTCCTGAATAACACACTGTTCCTTCAACAACACCACCAGCCTTGTGAACGGCGTTGATGCCGACCTCAAGTTGGTTAATATCGTTCAAAGCATCGAAGATTCGGAAGATATCGACACCATGCTTCTTGGCTTGCTCGCAGAAGTGGAAGATAGCGTTGTCCGGCAATGAAGAATAGGCAACACCATTAGCGCCACGAAGCAACATCTGGAATGGGATATTTGGCACTGCCTTGCGCATCTTTCGAAGTCTGTCCCAAGGATCCTCATAGAGGAATCGCATGGCAACATCAAAGGTGGCTCCACCCCAGCACTCAAGACTATAGAGGTTGCTGTAAGCATGGCTAGTCTCTTTGGCGATGTTGAGGAGATCGACAGTGCGGACTCGTGTCGCCAGGAGCGACTGATGAGCATCACGCCAAGTTGTATCCATGAGAAGGCAGCCCTTGTTCTTGCGGACGGCCTTAGCAAAGGCTTCTGGGCCTTCCTCAACAATGATGTTTCTCCAACCCTTCTGGCAGGGCACAGAAGTGTCAATCTTCTTTCCAGCCTCATCAAAGAGTTCTGGCATGATGATTTCACCCTTGAACTTTGGCTCTCCAATCTGCCCCTTGATGCTACTTCCGTTGACGGCAAGATCTCCCAAGTAGGCCAACAATTTCTGGGCACGGTTCTGGCTGCCGACAAGATCGAACAATTGAGGGGTATCATCGATGAAGGTTGTCCAGCAGCTGCCATCAATGAACGTGGGGTGAGTGAGCAACGATGCTAAGAAAGGGATGTTGGTCTTGACACCGCGGATACGGAACTCAACGAGAGCACGAAGCATCTTTCGTCGCGCAATTTCGTAGGTAGAGCCATGGCAGGTACACTTCACAAGCATACTATCGTAGTGGGCTGGTAGAGAAGATAAGTTAGCTTGTATAACGTTGATTGAGAGAGGAAACGATGGAACAATGAGTCTAAGAGAATCCACGGAGATTCGGTACTTACGAGTAATGATTGCGCCTGCGAATCCATTACCACCATCGAGACGGACTCCGTTACCACCAGCTGAGCGGTAGACCTCGATCTTTCCAGTATCCGGCTGGAAGCCCTTGGCGGGATCCTCGGTGGTGATGCGACATTGGATGGCAAAGCCTCTTGTAGAGATGCGATCTTGAGTCAAACCGAGTTGAGCAAGAGTGGCACCTGCAGCAATTTGAATTTGGGCCGCAATAAGATCAATGCCAGTTATCTCTTCCGTGATGGTGTGCTCAACTTGAATACGAGGGTTGATTTCGATGAAGTAATAGCGATTCTTCTGATCAACCAAAAACTCAGCAGTTCCAGCATTGCGATAGTTGACAGATTTTGCAAGCTTGACTGCATCGGCTAGAAGGCTGGTTCTGACTTCTTCTGGGAGATCCTTTGCTGGAGCCAGCTCAACCACCTTCTGATGTCTTCGTTGTACGGAGCAATCACGCTCGTACAAGTGAACGATATTTCCATGGTTGTCTCCGAGAAGTTGGACCTCGATGTGCTTGGGTTTGTCGAGAAAACGCTCAACAAAGACGGTTCCATTGCCAAAAGCAGACTTGGCCTCGGAAGTGGCTCGCTGGAAGGAGTCTTCCAAGCTTTCTTGTTCCCGCACGACTCGCATACCACGTCCACCACCTCCGTAAGCTGCCTTGATGATGATGGGAAAGCCGTATTCGTCTGTGAATTTCTTGACATCCTCGAATTTGTCAACCGCTCCTTCTGTACCAGGTACAACCGGAACTCCAGCCTTGATGGCAATAGCTCTGGCAGAGACTTTGTCGCCAAGTGCATCGATGACCTCGGGCGAGGGGCCGACAAACTAAAAGTCCGAGGAATTAGTTGCGGGTCTTATTTGTCTGATATAAGGGCTAAGGGAAATACGAACAATAAGTCCGGCCTTCTCAACATTCCGAGCAAATCCGGCGTTCTCAGAAAGGAATCCATAACCTGTCCGGAGAGTTAGAGATTGCTTTGGTAGAGCATCTAAAAATCATACCAGGATGGATCATTTGCACTCCATGTTGAAGGGCAATCTTGATGATCTCGTCACCCGCCAAGTAAGCTCCTACAGGTGTGTATTGTCCGCGCTTTCCGATAACATAGGCTTCATCGGCTTCTGCAATTACAATGATGATCAGTAATTTTCTTTCATACGTGAGACCTTGGGGTGATTGCTTACTTTGCCGATGCATGCTGAGTCGATCCTCATAGCTGACAGCCAGTTAGCGCGGTTGCCCAGAACCACAATATCAACTATTACCTGAAAACTGCGACAGTCTGCAGCGAAAGCTCGTGGGCCTGGTTGCGAGTCAGTGCTTGCATAAAAGATTCTGCAATTGGATAGGTGGGGCATTTGGAAACTTACAGTTCGGAAAATCTACAGTATCGCCGTTTAGATTAGCAAACCCAAGTACCCCGCTAGGGATGAACATACACGAATAGCTACACAACGTTAGTATTGTAACCTGGCACAACTTTTATCGTAGATATTGGGGAACGTACGGATTTCTCCTCGATTTGCAACTGTAGAAAAGCACAATCAGCACGAGTTTGCTGCAGCCAAGCCTGGCACGCAGTCTGGAATGGGGCTCACCAAGAATCTTCTTCAACTTCATGATCGTGGAATTGGCACGGATGCGATGGATGGTCTGCGCCTGCTGGAGATCCATCCCCTCCTCAAACACCTCACTGTATGCGCCATTGGGGTCGTGCTGATCCGTCATTGTTCCGGTGTCGAGCTGAACAAGCTGGAGAGGTGCGGTGAGGAGGTGTTGACAAGCTCTGCCGAGCTAAGCTAATAAGGCGGACGCGAATGTAAGCAATTGCTCGACAACGAATGTTCGAAAATGCCTGGAACCTTGTGGCAAATTATCCGTAGAGGAATTGGATGCATTGGCTTTGCTAGAGAGCGATATTGCTCCCCCGGTAATTGGGACAATGCCAATGCTTGGTGGAAAAGATCAGGTAGGAACGCGGACTTACTTGGATAGCGGGGTTGTGAATGAGCTTCACGAGCTGGAGCACTGGGAGTGAGCGTGTACACAGGATCGAGTCGATTGCTGGACAGAAGGGAGGGATGAAGGCGGAGCGGAGAGGTTGTTGACGGCTAGGAATAAGTGTTGAACAAGCTCGGCTTTATGAGCTCGGGGTGTTTAGGGTAGCTTCGTGGTGGGGTTGGCGAGGACAGGAGCTCCTGAGACAAGCCTACTGCCGCTGTCCAATGAGCACCCCCCGATACGGAACACTGCAAAGCGGCCGGTCCAAGAGATCCTCGGATTCTGCGGAATAACGTGATTCGATTGTATGGCAGCTCAGGGCAATTCCCCCACGATAAGGCTATGCAAACCGCAAACTATGACATAAGGCTGTTTCTCCGTGGTGTTGGTGGGGTGACCGAGGAGGAATTGGCGCTTTTTATGGCCGTGGGGAAGGGCTGTCTGTCTTTCACCGTTACGAAAAATTACTTTTCTCACGGGCGCTTCATGCAAGGGGCTGCACTGTCCAAGATTTTGAGATGGGAGAGCCTTTCTCCCGGGCCTCATGTGAACTGAAAATCCCCCTCGTCGTTTCGCTCTTTCGTGGCCGACCAGCGCCGACCTCGGTAGCAAATGGCAGGGATTATTTTCAACGAGGCTGATGGTGGGGATATGGCTGAGAGCATTCGGAGCCCTTTTCTGTCGTTGTGCATGCCATGTGCAAGATGCCCCGCTGCTAGCCGCTGCAAAGGCAAGTTGTTTGCAGCGAGTTGGAGTCAGAGCAGACCACCGGCAGGTCAAAACTGCGTCTGCTATGAAGAAGAAAAGTAGACGTGCATCGCAAAGACGTGTCACTGGTCAAGCCCTGCTGCAATCATGAGTTCACATCACTTCTCCCAACGCTAGATGCAGATAGATAGATGTAAAAGGCTTTTGTCAGAATACATCAGAGAATCTAGTAAAGCAAGGCTGGACCCACTCCTATCAGTTACACGCTTGCCCTCGATTGGATCTCCCAAGAACCTCTCCCAGCAAGCACCTGATGCATACAACTACACTCATGTCTGGGAATATGAGACAAGACCTTTTCGGACCCCCCTCCCGCTATGGAAATCAGAAAAAGGGTACAATCCGAGATGCCGTCATTAATGTATGCCACTACTTATTTGCACCAACTTCAGAAACCAGTGTAGCCAGTCGGTTGAGGTGCGAAGCCGTTGGTCTGAGCGAAGGGAGCAGGCGATTGACGTCCTCCGGCTGGGCCAGCAGTGATCATCAATCGGTTGCCTCCAAGAATTGGAGTGTTGCTCTCGTCCTTCTCCTGCGACTTCTCCCGTAACTTGCGCTCCTCGTTGTCCTTCTTCAAAGTCTCAATCGTAGAGCTTTGTTGGGCTAGGTAGTTGATCATGAAAGGCATGGTGAAATCGGTGAGACCGTGGCGCCATGAAATCTCCATAACAACATGAACAGGGATTAGGTCATAACAGGCGTATAACATGCCGACATAGCATTCGCGGCTGCCAATGTCGACGAACTATTGACCAATTAGCATGCATAACAGAGCTCACATATTATAAAACTTACGTAGCGAAGCAACTCCTCAACGACATCCGACTTGCCAGATATGGCCGCGGTCTCAATAGCGTCCTTGAACAACTTATCTTGTTTAGAAAGGGCGATCGATTTCTCCCAGCGCTTGTTCTTGCGGTAGATGTTGGCAGCGATTTGACGGAAGAAGACCAGGTCATGACGTTCGAGTCGTTGAGCAAGTTCGACAGGATCGTAGTTATCGTAGTTCTCAACTGAATCACGCAGAGTTTTGTAATCTTCCTCCTCGATCAACAGATCATTGATGGCACTGTTGACAATCTTCTTGTTCTGTGTTTGAACATTGAGAAGGAATGGCTTGATGAGAGGAATGTTGTCTGATTTTTCGAACATCTTAACAACACGGTTGACATCGATTCGGGGCGTCAAGGCTTGAAGAAGGTCAGTCAGCAGGGAGGGCTGCTCTTGGAGGTAGAAGTTGAGCGCCCGATAATAGATCTCCAAGTTGGCAACCTTGACGATGATGTCCTTGAAAGAGTGGTGTTCCCAAGCGTCGGCTGCACGTTCCATCATAGCAAGAGCTGCATTGTCCCATTCATCGTAATGACAATACAAGAAGACGAGTTCTGGCCATAGATGAGCCTCTTCGCAGGCACGGATCATCTTTGGGATGTTGATTCTGCTCCAGAAAAGCTTCAAGTGCTCCATCACTTGATCCGGGTGATACTTCGACAAAGCAATGCCGAGCTCTGTGAACATACCCATATGGGCACGTTCAAGACCAAGACCCTGCTCGAGAAGTGCGATGAGCTCATCGAAGTATCCATTTCGCTCATATTGCTTGACAAGACCTTGCAATTCCTCAGCATCAACGATCAAGTTCAGACCGCAAATTTGAGCAAGTCGGAATTCCTTCTTGTCGACACAGGCAGCGTTGACTTGTTTCCAGACCTTGATGTTATTCGCCTTGCGGGCACACTCAACAGCAGCTTGATAATCTTCGAGGTGAACCAGTGTTGTGGCAAGCTTGGCCCAGTTGGAGATGCTCGTGAAGAAAATCTTTGCAGCTTGGTGGTGGCCTTCAGCATACGCCTTGTCACCGGATTCCTCAATGTCAGCGACGTTCGTGCCTCGTAGGAAGTCCTCCAACTCGCTCAATTGGTCGGTTCGGGCATAAGCGAAAGCCAATGCAGTGTCGATGGCGGGCTCTCGGAGAGTCTTGCGTGCCATACGAAGGAATTTGATCAAGTCTTCATCTTTGCCTGCATGGGTAGCAATCTCGATAACCTCGTTGTAGTTGCTGGGGTCATCGGCGCGGATGTAAGAAGCAATACCATCGCTGACGCGGAGTCCGTCCAATTGAGCCTTGGCAACTCTGCTCCAGACCTCTGGAAGTTCAACACGCTCCGCATACTCTTGGGCCCGATCGATACTGACAATATGCTCTACAAGCACATTGGCGGCGCTCTTGTGGTCATTGATCTTCTTGTAAACCTCAAAGGCTTCCTCGAACAAGCCAACCTCAATACAAATGTTGGCAATATCGGGCGCGTTGTAGGCATCAAGGCGATGGATGTAATCCATAACTCGTCCCTTGTCAGCCTTGGTTGCGGTGAGAATGAGCAGGTTCTACAATCATCGAATTAGCTTTAATCCCTGAATCGTGAGTGGAGACTCGGGAGCCAGGTCCTGAGGTCTCATAGTGTATGAAAAGAAGCTTACCTGGAGATTTTCATTATCAGAGAATACACTGGGCTCAAGGACGATCTTCTCAAGCAGCTCAATGAGTTCAGCAGGCAGATCAGCGGCCAAGAACGAAGCAACAGCCACAGAAACCTTGTCAGGTTCAGTCGACTCAGGAACAGCAGTAGAGATGACCTGATCGATCACAGAGCGGCGGTGAAGATTGTTTGGACTGAGAACGAAGGCCCACAATTCTCGATCAGCTCTCTCAACAAGATACCGAGCCTGGGCTTTGAACATGGAGTTGTCGTTTGTGATGCTGACCAACTCAATGTCATTTTGCCCCTTCCTGTAAGCAATGTACTTTAAAGAAACAAGTCAGCGTACATCTTTCTGATAGTGCTGGAAGTACGAATGTGCCAAGAGCTGTGGGACAATGCTTTGTATTGTTCCTATTGACCAGGTACAAGAAAAAACATGGCATTCGAGGATGTTGTAGACTTACTGCAAGATTAGGATCCCGCTTTTCGCAATACTTCCCAACGACTAAGGGATCGTATTGATCATTCTCCTTCAGGAACTTCTCTGGGGCATTGTTAGAGTCAATGTAGATCTTCGCGAGTGCATTGTAGACAGCCTGTTGCTGATTGCCAGCAGCTAGTGTGCTTTCAAGAAACGGAAGTAGGATCTTGAGACGATTTCTCGACTCAACCTCTGCGACAAGTTCATCGATCGGTACTGAGGCTGGATTGACAGTGGAGAGAAGGTTCTTGATGATGGATTCATCACAATCAACATCAAGAAGACCACCAACGACTGCAGGTGTGCGAGCAGGATTGACTCGTTGGACATAGACCTCGATCGATTTGAACTGTTGATTTTGGTAGAGATAGAGAACCAAATCGTGGATGAAGTTGAATCGGTCGCAAACAATGATCAGCGGCAGCTGCTCAGTCAACTTGGCTTCCTTCAGAAAGTTCTTCACTTTCTCTGGATTGTAGAAATCTGGGTGGGTTGTCAGCGGATGCTACAAGGATTCCTGTAAATCGTGCTGGAAAGGGCAACTTACTGCTATCGCGACAAATTCGCTCGACCTCAGTGAACTGTCCCATCTTCGTTGCAGCCTCAATGTACTTGAAGTTGACATCTTGGTCTTCACTAAGATTGACGATGCTTCCAAGATAGTAGAATAGACCTTCAGCAGTCTTGTACTTCTCGAACAGATCAATTAGTCTGGTAGGGCCGAGAAGATCTGAATATTTGGTGGCAATTTGTACAACAGCACCAAGATTTTGACGAATGTTTGACTTCAACATGGCGTCGAGGCAGTCCAGGGATTGCTCCAGAGACAGACGGCCGAAAAAGTTGGTAAGCCAGTCCTGGCTGAAGGTCGGAGTCGCGACAATATTGACGAGAACACGCTTCACAGCCTCTGGATCATCATAGTGTTCTAGGGCTCGTTGAGAAAGACCAGCCTGCTCGCACAATGCTGCGATGCGAGCTCTGTCGTAGTGGGAGAACATGTCATTGCCAAGAATGGCATCGGCAACTTGGGGCGCATTCATGAGATTCATCTCGAGGAGACGAGTTTGCAGATGGCCTTGCTCTGGTCGGTTGTCCTTCAAAGCATCTAAGAGAAATGCTGTCGCTGGCTGAACCATGCCTTGAGATTGGAAGACATCTACAACGCGATCGATATCGACTAATGAACCGCCTTCATTGTTTGCAAGCTGAGTTGCAAATTCACTTCCCTTCTCGGGGTTGATGCGAACCTTAAAAGGTGTTAGTAAATGCTCAGTAAGATTGTGTAAAGAGTCCGGGCAAAAGAAAGCCGGTCCATGAGGGAAGGGGCTAGGTTAGGAAGGTAAATCGCGACTTACAATATTCTGCAATAGCACAACATAGTCGGGTGTGTATCCAACTTGCGTGGCGTAAGGCAAGATCTTCTCGAATTGGCCAGTTTCCGCAAAAGCTGCAACAACTTTGGCGGGAACGTTTGCACGCAAATAAATGCTCAGAGCAAGGTTCAAGTCATGAGGTCGAACAATATCACCGAGCTCTTCGGAACAATCCAACTTGTTCTCCTTCATCCACTTCTCCAGTAGGTGCTTTCGGTTCTGAGCAAGGACTGGTCTTACAAGCTCGAGTGTCTCGTGCTTGTTGAGAGATCCCTTATCAAGCAACATGCCAAAATACTGGAGAATGACAGACAATTGTCCTGGCACAGCTGGCAAAGCCTTGAATCGCTCGATTGTCTGTGGTGTACGAAGGAAACCACGTGGAGAATTAGCGGCAATCTTTGCGGCCTCTGCGTAGTTTCCTGAGTTCACTAATTGGTCAAATTGTTGAGCATACAGGTTGTCGGCGCCAGGCAGACCCGCTCTTGATGCAAGTTTGACCGCAAGGCTTGAGTTGGCAGGATTTTGGAGAAGATACGGGATGATAGTGGTTTCGTCGACAGCAACGGACAGCACTTGGCCCTTGCGGTTGACTCCCAGTATCCCCGCAGATTCCGAATCTGGAGCTGTAATGAAGATGGTCTCGCTCGAAATACGGTTCATGAAGATGCATGCGCCAGTCTCCAAATCGTACAGGTGGATGAAGCCGTATTTGGTGACAAGGTATATGATGCTGTACCTCTGGGAGACTTGCATAGCAACCGGGAAGTCGTTGACAGCCTCAGCCGGGAAGTAAACGTCCACTGCCTTCTTGGGGAAGACGGGGTTCGAAGCTTGATGATCGACCTCGACTATGTGCAATTTTGCTCCAGTGGCAGTGCGAACGGAGAATGTGAACACCTTGGTATCTGCCGGGGCGCCTTCAAGCCGTAATGTGCCGAATGCAGCTGCATGTCCTTCGATAGCTTGACTGATACCACGATCCCGCGAGTAGAGCTGCATAGCACCCACAACTCGGCCTTGTTGCTGTGTAATACCAACGACTACCATCCATTTGCCATCGTCGCTGACGCGATAGTTGATGATTTGGCATCCCTGATTTTGTTAGCAAGCTTCGTCGTGCTCAAGGTGAGCTCTACGTACTGCAAGATTTTGATTTCTCTTGAAGACTTCAACTGGGGATGGTTGATTTGCGTCAAAGACATCCCAGTGGTAAACTGCAGTATCTGTTACCAGGCCCAAAGATGTCTCGCTGAACCACTTCCAGAAAACCACGTCCTCGTTCATTGTCGCCGACTTCAGCTTTGCCTTGGCACCGAGGTCGAATATTTGGAGGGTTCGGGCTTGTGCCTTGAGCGCAATAATCTGCTTCGTCCAGTGCATAATGGCACTATCGGCTTTGATGGGTCGCCTAATGACATTGTTGGCCTGTTTAAGGTCGACGATAACGACTTCGGGTTGCGCGGCTTCATCTTTCTTTTCTCGTACACATATGAAGGAATCAGATTCGAGTGTCTACGCTTACTATCAGCTATCCACCGCGGGTGGCAGAAGGGAGGAAAATACTCACGCATGAGTTGAATCCAATTGATCCTGGCTGCAGAGGTGAATGTTAGATGATTTACACAAAGCGGGTGCCTGGAAAGCGCTTGAAGAGGCTGAAAAGAACGGTACGTACTTGAACTCCAAGGTTGGTCAACTAGATAGAGTTGTTAGCGGCAATATCCAGCATACATAGCTATATCGAAGCGTGGAACCTACCTGGACCAGCTCGGTGAACTTGATGGGCAGAGCAGGTGCCATCTCGACTGTTTGCGCTGAGGCGCTTACCACCCTTTAACCGTGCTCAGAATTAGCAATCGTAGAAAGGCGCAAGATGCAGTTAAAGAGCGTAGTGATCCCAAGAGCTCCCAGAAAATATGCGGGATGCTGTGGGGTGATTAGGTTGAAATTGTGATTGATTGCGTAGATGTTGAACGAGGTATTCCTTTCGCGAGACAACAACTTTGGGACGGCGCTAAAGGCGCTAGCGGCTTACAAGCCTAGAAAAGGGGCCGGCCGGCCAGATCAACGAGAAAGGTGAATGCATGCGATTCTTTCTCATTGTACTCGCCTCCGAAGTCCATACACCCTTGGAATCCGTGGCGCACTGCTGATTCTCAATGTACCACGACTTGAGGGAGATTCAAAGTTTGAAGACCTTTAATTCCATCGAATGTCCTTCAAATTAAGGAACAAGCTAAGTAGCAAATATCTTTACCGTTCTAAATGTTCTATGGGATGCAGTACATCGGAAACTACTAGCTTTGCGTCACGAACGACGACTGCTACTGGTGATGGCCTTCAAGTATCCCCTGGACGTAGGGGAAATATGTTTGTCCCCTTCTAAAAGTCTTACATAAGCCAGAGCTGCGCGAAGTATGCTGTTTGTTCCTCATATTATCACTCAAGTAGACCATATTGAGGGGAAAATATTATGAGAGTATATTCTATTTAAAGAGCATGATCTCACACCGAACGACTAGCAAAAGGGTCTGTACAAAGTAAAATTCTATTCATCAAACTCTATGTCAGAGTTGAGAGTCTGCCTCTAGCCTGTCTCCTGGGACTATCTATATCCTCGCAATATCGTACAAAGAGAAGTGTGCGCATGGATTGCATCCAATCCCATCTAAAGATCCCAAAATTCAAATTACAAGTGTCGTAAAAATGCCTACCGTGAAAACTCCTAGTGTATGCGTATATCCAGCAAAGAGCAAACAAGCAGCGCACGGAAAACTCTCACGCTGCGCCAACCTCGATCTTCTTGCCTTTGACACTCTTCCACTCAATAGCGGCAGAACCAACAAAGGTAAATGCAGCCATGATTGCAGCCACTAAGAAAGCGTGCGTGAGGGCGTTATTGTAAGCAAGCGTGACACCGGGAAGGTCAGCCTTCGCGATAGTTTGTTGAATCGACGTTGCACCAGCTGTTCAGTATTAGCCTTATGAAGTGGACACAAATGGTTGTTTCGGAAGCCGCCACGCAACACTACTATCGAATGTACCATAACTTGAGGGACATTCAATCTCAATGACCATGCTGCTTTGTCGAATGTCCCTTAATTTAGGGAACATTCCAGTAAGCAAGACTCGTCTCTTTCTCCATGTCTCTTAAGTTACAGTATATTAAGAAGTAGTGTTGCGTTGTAATATCGGACACCCACCAGTGGCGGAAATTCCTGAGAGGCTTTATATGCCGAAATTTGGGGGTGACAACAAGATTCATTTTTGCGTAAAAGAAGGTACTTACTGGACAGAACAATCTTTGGGTCGACACTTGGAGCGTATTTCGCCAAGTCTGTAATTAGTTTGTTCGTGAAGACATTTTGTCCTGTCAATCGCGTCAGTATTCTCTTCTGGAAAAAAAAAATTGGGGTTGATAAGCTTACCGACGGATACGAACAGAGCACCACCTAGTGTCTGAACGAAAATGATCACGGACGTTCCAACAGGAACTTGGGAGATATCCAAGACCGTCTGAACAGCAATGAGAGGCTGTTCAATGATTAGCAAGAGCTGATGGTGCTCGAGAGGCAGGAAGAACTGACTTGCTGCATGCCTAAACCGATCCCAACGCCAGTCAAGCACTGGTAACCTATCCACATTGCATGGCCAGAGTCGGGCTTGAAAGTTGAGAGCATTCCAGCACCGGTAGCCGCCAAGATGGACGATACAATCATTAATGGCGCGTCTATATAAGATATTAGCAGGTTTTAGATTTTGGAGATAATAAACTTACAGTATCCGACCAGTGTGACACCAATACCACTGATGATTGAGACGAGTACCAAGGATAAGACCATCGGCAAATTCATGATCCCTGACTTAACAGCGGAAGCGCCCTTGACTGCTTGGAACCAAATAGGCAAGAAATAAACCAACAATAGGAAGAACGATCCCACGCAGAATGAGTACATGGCCGCGGCCCACATTGATCTTTTCTTCATCATCTTTGGGGGGATGGTTGCGGTATCTTGCTTCCAAAATTGGATCGAAACAAAGATTGCAATCAGCACCGCAAAGAAGACGAACAGAAGGATTATGCGCCACGAGCTCCACGCATACTTAGTCCCACCCCACTGCAGGGCCAGTAGAAGGGAGATAATTGCTGGAATGAAGAACGCAGTGCCGTAGAGGTCAAATTCCTTTATACGTTCTTTCCAACCGAGGTTGGCTACTGCAGCTCTTTCGGGGGCCTTGAAGAAGATCAAGATGACGAGCATGGTAATTGCACCGATGGGTAAGTTAATGAAGAAGCACCAACGCCATGTTGCTAGACGATGTTAGATAATCCAATAATTCGAGAACCAATGATTGTCCGAATTTCGTGGCGCAATACTAGGCTTCAATGTACCACAACTTCAAGGAGAATCAACGTCTGAGAATTAGTCCCTTTCATTGAATGTCCCTTGATTTGGGGGACATTCTAATAGCAAGGTGCTCTTTTCTCTTTCTGATTGTTCCGTGAGTTGTGGTACATTAAGAACAGCATCGCGCCACGAATTTCGACAACCACTAGTGGAGTTAACAAAGTTCAGCTTACCCTTGTCAGTGAAGACACCTCCTAAGAGAGGGCCAGCAACAGAAGCAATACCGTACACTGAAAAGTTAGTATTGTATCTGTTGAATATTCAGTTTGGGTAACATACTAGCCCCGATAAACCCAGTATACATTGGACGTTTCACAAGCGGCACGCTGTACGCGACAATCTAGGAACAGTTAGCAACTAGCTCCTGATATGATTAATTACAAGCAAGCTTTCGCGTCCGTACAATTAAAGCTCCTGAGAATATTCCTAATTCAAGCTGTCAATATTCTTTCTTGCATGGTCATATTGCACTGGACATACCTGCAGATCCCAGTCCAGCAATAGCACGGCCAAGAATCAAAGCAATTGAGTTTGGTGCAATACCACATATCAAACTTCCGAGCTCGAAAATGCCAATAGCGGTGAGATAGACATATTTGATTGAGAAAAAAGTGTAGAATTTTCCGAAGAGGAGTTGGAATGAGGCCGTTGTGAGTAAGTATGCTGAGCCGTACCACCCAACGTCCGCCAGCGAATGAAATTGATCTGTGATTTTAGGAATAGCGGTGGCAATAATGGTGTTATCCTATAGCAATAAATATTAAAACATAAACTTGCAAGTATATAAGGGTCTGCGCATACCAGAGCCATCAAAAAGACACTCAAACACAGGGCCAAAGTTATGAGGCTCAACTTGACACCAGTCGGGTACTCGACGCCTTCCCCACTGGTCATCACCCTCGTCAACTCATCCTGCACGTCCTTCGTCGTCGAATGAACCTTTCTCAAGCCGCTGTCAGTGCTGACGCGAGCCTCCTTGCTGACAGTCGGCTCAGGGTCTGGCGACTGTGACCCTTCCCGCACCGAATCATCAGCCTCGCGCGCTTTCTCGTTGACGCTGGGCGAGGCACTCTTCAGAGTATCAGAGGCAGAGTCGTAAGTCATTGTCGCGGGCTTCTCGCTGCTGCTCGCCATGGTGGGAGTTGAATTGAAGACGTGGGTTGCGAGAAAGTAGCGCACAGCAGCGCGGCGGACTTTTCTTTTATGTATCTTTCCCAGCAGTTGGCCCGACTTATTCTCGGCCTTCTCTCGCGCCCAGGCCCGGACTTTGGTTGGCTCCCCTTGGAAGTCTGTGACCCACCTTCGGCCTCGGATCTGGAGCTAGATCTCAATACGAATAAAAATATGGATAAGAAAGGGATCTTCGTGGGGAAGGCTAGAGCTGACAAGACTAACAAAGGGGAACGCTGATATTTTAAGGTTAAGACTCCATTTCTCAGAACGGAGTCTCTTCATTATCGGAGACTTCTGTGCAGCTCTCGTGTGCGTCGCATGCTTGCAACTTGCACAATGCTGGCTGTGATTCTGACACAATTCCTGCCAGTTGCCATCGTGACTTGTTGCTTGCGAGCCAGATTGCTCGGACTCAGGTTGGTCCGGCCAGATAGAAAGCCGAGATCTAGCCCTGATTCGTAGCGGACATTTCATGTTTCCTAAAGTCCGCGACCATCCGCCGGTACGCCTAATATGACACCCTAGGTATCATTCGTATTGCGAAAGCGTGACTCATCAAGTCTTGAAATTTCAGCTGAACGCCGGTGCATCTGAATTCTGAACACCGACTTTTCGATCAGGCTGTCTTTTACGAAGCCTGAGAAGCCCCGGTCTCAGGCAACCCTTACGCAAGCTCGAACTGGAAAGAATAAATCTGACATTAGGTCGTTAAGTGGTCAAGTGATCTATTTTCGTTCTTGTATATCGATGACCCTCTGATTTCTGCGGGTTGAAGCATTTCTTGGATAGTACTTTTACCTGTTGGTCCTTTGGCTGCGTTCCGATTGGACCGTTTGGACCTCACCCTTTGCAACCATACTCGGCTCGCCTCCCTTTTCTCTGTCCAGAGAAGTGTCATCTCGCATTTTGCGAAAAGGGGCCTTGACAGACCTCCACATGTGATAGTCGAAATTCGTGGCGTCATAGTTGTCTCCATTGAACCATAAGTTGAGGGAGATTCAAAGTGTGACCCTTTATCGAATGTCCTTAGATTTGAGGAACATTCTGGCAGCCTGGTCACTCCTCAATCTTGATCTCCCTCAACTTATGGCACATTGAAAGCCCCGAATGCGCCACGAACTCAACAACGACTGGTGAGGACACAATGATATTGATGACTCGCAGCTCACTGGATTGCATTTGATATGAGCAAATTGCATTGCCTTTTTCTAGTCGGGAATTCTGTCATCCGCCAAATGGCAGACCAAAACTACATACAGACAGGGTTGAGAAATCTTCATTCATGTATCGAGCTAACTTTTTGGCCCAATCTATCAACTCCCCCTATGCATAAATCATGACAAGACAGCAAAGCACTCGCTCACGATGTGCTTGGATCCAGAGTAACACCGTTCGCGATCGTAGCCCAGCCTATTAATCGCCAGTGCTTCTCGATACGACGACTCAGTGCAACCTTCTCGCCAACGTTTGTGCATGCCGGACTTGTCAACACCAACTTCGCAGCATCCTGTCTTACTGCCACAACCTTCGCACCCGTTGCTGTGGAACCGATGTTCACCATAAGCACCTCATTCTTAGCGAGCTTCGCAACCTTGGCTTGCTTTCCATCTGCAGTCTTGACACCCAACAGTCGTCGAAGAAGATAGTAGTTGACTTCGATTTCAATGTAGATATCCGGCAAGCGGCCTTTCAGTCCAAGGACAAATCCAACTAAACGATCGGCGCGGCACAGTGTAGGGTCGATTCTAGTTCCAACACCAATGAGTCCACCAGGCACGGCATATTTCAATTCGTTGTTCTCCGAGTTTAGAGTGACAATTCTGCTGAAGATAGGCGTGCACTTGATAGCTCCCTTCTCGTCTCTGGTGACAATACCTGGTCGAATCTCGATCTCGTCTCCAAGTTTCACAACGCCGTGCAGAATACTTCCACCAGCAACGCCTCCCTTCAACTCTTCGATCTCAGCACCAGGCTTGTTGACGTCGAATGATCGAATAACAATCATCTGAGGGTCCATGGTGAAGTCTCGAAGCGGTACGGGGATTGTATTGACGATTGCTTCGTTGACAGCATCGATATTGAACTTGAGTTGGGCCGAGATAGGAATGATGGGTGCGCTTCCTGCAACAGTGCCTCGGATAAACTTCTGTATTTGACCATTGTGATCCTTTGCGGCCTCTTCTCGCATCAAATCCACCTTGTTCTGAAGGATGATAATCTTGTCTAGTTTCATGATCTCAATGGCTGCCAAATGTTCTGACGTTTGTGGTTGTGGGCAGGTTTCGTTTCCGGCAATGAGCAAGAGAGCAGCGTCCATAACTGCAGCACCTGACAACATTGTGCTCATGAGAATGTCGTGCCCAGGGCAATCAACGAAGCTGTACAGTGGTTAGCTTTCTCTGATGACGATGAGTGGGAAAACCTACGAGACGTGTCTGAGTAGTCTATATGTTCCTGAACATCCATCTCGTTCGCATGGCGGGTCTACCTCCTTCTCGCTCTTGTAGCTCTTGTAACATCCTGGCCGGGGGCACTCTTCGTTATCGCACTTGTAGATCTTTGCGTTGGCGTATCCGAGCTTGATCGTAATATTTCTCTCCAGCTCATTCTTGAACCGAACGGTCTGTACTCCTGAGATTGCCTTCACCACAGTCGATTTTCCGTGCGCCACATGTCCTATCGTACCGATATTGATGGTCGCCTGCCTTGCGATAATCTCGGGGGTCAAAGGAGTCAGAGACTTGACATCCAAATCTTTCGGTTCTGTCTGCGGCGGCAGCGTAGGGCGAATGACCGGAGGTGCAACTTCCTTGTGCGTTGATTTCTTCAATGCAGATTTTATTGGCTTCTCCTCCAAGTCCTCGACATTGGTATCCAGTTCTTGTGGCTTGAGAGCGGGTGATTCTGGTCCAGAGTCGGAGTCTGAATCCAGATCATTTCCATATCGGTCGCCGTTTGCTGCGGCCGCCATTTTGTCGTTTTCGAGGGTGACAGGTAGGTGGTGTCGTGGGTGAGAGGACAAGGTGGAATCGGGGATTTGAAGGCGATGTGGGATAATTTGAGTCAGAAATTCGATGTTCGACCCCTCCAAGAACTGGTTCGGCTAGCGCAGCGTGACGACGAGCTAATTCACACAAAGCGGCACTAAACTCTCTACGCCTTATTTACGCATCAGCGCAGCCAGGAAACCAATGCCGCTTTTTCTATTTATCGAGTAGCTGGGTTAGTGAAATTGCCAAGGTTCAGACCTCAACAGCATCAAGCAACCGGGTTGCGATTCTCTTGTCGCACACATCTCTCGCCGGTCCACATAACTCAGCATGGCAACCATAGCCATCAGTCAAACCCTTCCCAGATTCCTGCTTCCACGGTTAAGTTGGCAGCAGGCGCCACTCCAACATAACGCCTTACGAGCTCTGAGCACCATCCCAGCAAGGTACAACAATGGAAACTCAAGACAGAGAGCTCCTTCGGCCAAGAAGATTACGACGAGATATGTTGCCTCTGTACGGCCAAAGTCCAGTATTCTCGAGAACCCTGTGCATTGTAGGACTTTTCACGCCACCGCACGACGAGCTCGAGACCATCACTTCGATACCCTCAAGTTTGTGCAGCGTTTGCAAGAGGAGGGTTTCACAGAGGCACAATCAGTTGCAATGATGAAAGTGCTCAGTGATGTAATAGAAGAAAGGTCAGCCAATCCACAAATCTCCATAAAGCTTTGTTAACATTGTTGGTAGTATTCAAAACCTCACTCGAACAATGGTCCTCCGCGAAGATCAAGCCAAGGCAACATATGCGCAAAAAGTCGACTTCGCAAAGTTGCGTTCTGAACTCCTTTCTGCCGATTCGACAGAGTCATCTACTACACGAGCTTCGCATGAGCGCCTGACGAATGATTTGGCGAAGTTGAACAGCAGATTGAGAGACGAAGTTAGCAGGACTCAAGCATCCGTGAGGTTAGATTTGAATCTTGAGAAGGGAAGAATCAGAGAGGAAGCCAATGTTCAAGAACTGAAGATTAAGGAGACTGAAACGAAGATTGAACAGGAGGTTGCGGGGCTCAGGGAGAAGCTAGAGGGAGTCAAGTTCCAGACTCTGCAGTGGCTTATGGGTGTTTGCACCGGTAAGCTACTGCGCCTACATTCTGCTCTGCACAAGCTGACGTTCAATAGGTACCGCTGCATTGATTCTTGGTGCTTGGAGATTGTTGATGTAGATGTCACATCTTTCAAATCACCTTTATAAATACCAAACCAGAGATAATGCGGTAGCTTTTATTATGTCAATCATCTAACCTCCCCAGCAACATCTACTGTTCCAATTCCCACTCCCAGGAAAACATATCGTTGCCTTTAGATGAAAGGTTCAGCGCGTGCAACCCCCAAAGTCAACGCAGAAACAAAAGAAAAAGCAATCATGGTTATGTAAAGTGCTCAGCCGTGCCCCATATTCAACCGTATCGGCCGCCAGTTCATATATGGCGATGTCAATTCCTTCTATGCCGGAGAATTGACTGGCTCTCAGGATAGCAAGTGCAAACATCTAGCTAGGTCATAAGGTGTGGTGAACGAGGCATCAACTGGGTAGCGAGCAATTCGAAAATGGTCGATTGAATGTATAATTTGGTTTTGCGGCTGTCTGACTAGCTAGAGACTGCTGGATATCGCGAATAGTGCTGCGTTCGGTATAGAGATAGCTAAAATCCGAGGCAAGTACCCAGGATTTGGGCTCATAGAGAAAAGACATCTTCTGATAGGGGATCTGTGTATGTTATCTTTCTGGTCTTGCCGCTTCTAGTTGTAGTCTCGTTTCGACTTTGAAGCATATCGTCTTTTTGGCTTGACAGATCCATGGCGAAGTCTACGATGTTATCCAACTGGTCTTGAAAGATAAATCTGTCTCCACCGAAAGCGCTACGGCGAGCGTTATCGCCCTCTCCTCTGCGGTAGACAGGGGCTCTCTTCGATGAAGTGCTTTGCTTCAACAAAAAATAGGCTCGGCCTAAGGACTGCACAATAATCTTTTGAATTGGATGGCCCCGTTTCAGGGTGTAGGCCGTCTCAATATGGCAGCCCTGTAGCGCAATGCGCTTGTCAAGAAGGATTTTCTTTAGACGAACAGCGATAATGTAGCCAGCACCAGGAAGTTCGAGTCTTGTTGCAAGGATGAGTAGCTCCATTAACGTCGTGATCTCCGTTGATCTCGTCTTTGACTGCGACTCGTGGAGCTGAATCGATTTGGTAATCGCCAATTGTATCAATAGGTCGAAGACAACGCGGTTCGCATCTGGGAGGTCGATTTCCGTCGTCTCTCCACTCAATTGCTCTCTGAAGATACTGAAGTGGTGATAAAGCAGACCCCTAGGAAACTTGCAAGGATGCTTTCCACTTGCTAGGATAATCGAAATACCATCAATCCCACCAAAAGTTTTCCTAGCATATTAGTACGATCCTCGATGTTTCGTACGATATTAGCTTACAAAACCCATTCTCCTGCTGGCTCAAGCTGGGCAGCTTCAGCTTCCTCGTCGTGCTCCTCTTCTACCACCACACGGGGCTTCTTGGCTGGCGGCTCTTGCTCCTGTAAGCTAAGTTAGCTTGTTCCTTTTCTCTCATCGGCATTTCCTGAGCTTACCGGGGTCTCGGCACGTCTCTTTTGTCCTCGTCTACTGCTCCCTGGAGAATCAGAGCCAAGAGCTCTTCTGTTTCTGTCCTTTACGCTGCTTACTGTTTCGAACTCACTGCTCTCAGAATCTGTCTTGTCTTCCTCTGTCTCGTCCCCGCTCGTATCTGCACCATGCTCCGCAATCTCCTCAAATAAGTTCTCGAAAGCCTCTTCTACGTCTGGGAAGAGCTGAAGGATAACCTTGCAGCGCCTCTTCGTGGCTCCGGGGAGCATTTCCCTCAATATCACAACTTTTGCATCGAGTTCGTCATGTGCGATTCTAGTTTCATTGCCGAACCCGTAACTTGAGTTTGCTTGTTGCTCATCGCTTGTGCCATTTCTTCTTCGAGTTGCTCCGCTAGCGGTATGAAAAGCCTCTGAAATTTCCATAAGCTCTAGATTCTCCTCAACCCCTAGATCTTTGTCGTTGACCAGGGTGGTGACAGCATCTGAACTTGGCTTGAGTGCTGCGTTCTGCTCGCCCTTCTCATTCTCAAGCGACGGTCTCTGTGATTGTTGGGTTTGACATTGAGTTGATAAAGTTGTACCCTTTGAAGAGTATACAAATCCTGGTACTACTCCACCCGGGAAACGCTCTTGGCATTTCGGGAGCGGCGGCGTCGATGGAGGAGTTGGATCAAATGAAGTTAGCGTCATAGAGGAGTCATCTGTGGTGACTCGACCAGTACTCAATTCATCTGGTCTGTCCTTTTCTTGAACCTCTCCATTAGCCATGACACAATCATTAAGAAGAATGATTGCTGCTTCATCAACATTCCAATTGCAGTTGCCCAATATGTCAAGTATAAAGCCAATTGAGTATGAGGTGCCGACGAGATCTAATAAATTGGCAACTTTCTCTCTCGTGTTATGGTTCAGGATGTCTTGTAAGGAATAGTAATCTTCGTCTTTCACCTTTGCAGCCATGTTGTTGTATGATGATGATAATGACGATGATGAAGAGCTAGCAAAGCCAGTGGATTGTCTCGAACTGGGGCCAGGACTTCCCGAGAGTGCATCGAAAGCATCGTGGAAGTTTCCATCGAAAACTTCGAGGAGGCTTTTGATTTCTGATGTTGATTGACGAGGGAAGTGTTTCTTGAGTAGGTCGATATTGGCCTGGATGTCTTGGTCGACTCTGCCATTGAAATGCACTCTAGAACCACCCCTTGGAGCCATCATGCTAGGCTAAGGAAGACTACAATTGATTGCAACTCTAAGATCTGCAGGCAAGGCTGAGATTGTGGAGACAAAGAACCAGAATGATGTAGATGGAGGCGCTGAATTCCTGGCGGAAAGTGATGTTTCCCTTGGATGTTCAACCGAAAAAGAATGTACACTGGTAGAGAACCTGTCCGATAGTAAGCGAAGAGGAAGGTGATGTGCTGCTACTCAATGAGGGAGGATGAATAGAAGCTTCAAAATGAAGGTAGCGAACACTGGAGCGGAAATTAAGGTGATTTATTGGTGTTGATGAATGTGTGTAGAACTTGTCGAAGTAAACACTGGTTACTTTTGCGGAGCAGAACGC
Organism: Hyaloscypha variabilis F; assembly: GCA_002865655.1. NCBI lineage: Eukaryota > Fungi > Ascomycota > Leotiomycetes > Helotiales > Hyaloscyphaceae > Hyaloscypha > Hyaloscypha variabilis. The sequence goes on along the minus strand of KZ613946.1, from coordinate 1,236,024 downwards.
AAGTGGTAGGTGGACAACGTACGGAGGCGGAAGAAGGATGTTGTAAGAGGGAGCGTCGAATATTCAGCGAAAAGTAAAGCGGCGCCGTCTAGAACATAATCGGCGAAGAAGGAACCGAAGTGGTGGGAGGAAGTGTTGAAAAATTTAACGGAAACCGAAGTATTGTTTCGGGCAGGTGTTGTGGAAGTAGGAGAAGCTTTGGACCTTTGATATCAACGTTGAGGGACGCTTAGGTAGACAACATGAAAGTGAGACCATCCAGCAATAAAGCCAGGCGGGGTAGCTCAAGACTGAGATTAATCGATTCTCAAGCTATTTGAAGTGACTTTGTGATAGACTGTGAAGATGTTCACATGAAGTATCCAAGCACTTCGGCGGCAAATGAAAGCTTTTGGACGGATACAATGATGAATAGAGTTTGATGGAAGAAGTCATCGAAAACTTCAGCAGGTAAAGATTATGTTGTGAAGAACACCAATGAAGATGAACGTTCTTTGTCAAGGGGAAAGTTGGCATCAACCTGGCAAGAAGTGGCAAAGTTCCCGTTGAACTGTGCTCGGTGCTGAACGCTCTGAGGAAGTAAGGATGGATGGTTGTACGTGAGAGAATGAGGATGACTGGGAATATGAAAGAAAGAGCCTGCGGTGGAGCGTGTTCAATGGAGGGGGAAAGGATATGAAATGGGTTGAAGTGGCTTGATGTTAAGGAGCAGAACTTGGGAATAGAGGAAAGTGTTGAAAATATCAAGCCTTTAATACTTGCCCAGTTTTCTTCAAGGGTGGGAATATGGCGCTACCACACACGGCAGAGCTCTTGTTTCTTATTGAGGTATTTTCCAAGGATAGTTTGGGACTATGAAGTGGTAAAGAGACGAAGACCGGAAGTCGAGCTTTTGTTGTGTATGGCATCAATGTTCCATAAATTAAAGTATGTTGGGATTTTAGGCTTATGGGTCAATTCTCACTCATAAGTCTGAATGGATGAATTATAAACATGATTCCCCATCAGGATTTTCGTTACATACCGTACCAAGATTCCAAACTTTCTAGTAATCTTGCAATGTAGATCTCGGAGTCAGTATCTCACATTTACTCCAATTCCCGTGATCTCCTTTGGACCTGGATGGGGTTTTCTGACCAAGGGCCCAATGTTCCTAGTTGCCCTATCATAATGAAAAAATTCTTTTGGTAGATGAGAGCACAAAAGACAGTACCCTTCCGATTTATCGAATGGGCCACTGAAAAAACTGATAACAAAGTGAAGAGTTCCTGACCAGGGCATCAGAAAATAAAATAGTATCTGCCCATGAAAAAAAGTTCCGTCTTGTATAAAGTCTAGTATTGTGAAAGGTGAAGAGCTGAGACTTATGATATAGTTATGTCGCTTGTATGCCCCAAAATCATGATGCGAACTGGTATATCATCGACGTCTGAAATACCATCTCACTTTCAGTTACCACCCACGCGAGAGTTTCTTTTGGATTGAAGCCATTGCAACTCGATAATCTTATACCATGCCGCCGATACAGGAATATAGAGGTACATACACCACCTTATATCAATGCTACGATCTTGAAGGCGTGAATAGATGGAGATAGGAGCTTGGAAAAGGCACTTTGGTCAATGGCCGCCCGCATACTTCTGCTCGGAGCAGCTTCGTGTATGTGCGTGTAGCATCTCATTTCTGGGTATGTACACAAGTTATTTGTAAGTAGTCTTATCAGCGCAAAGGCAGACCATAACTATAGCTGGGCTGTCGGCTTCACAAACCAACGCCACCGGGCTGTTACAGTAGAAATCGTTGCCTTATTCATTTCCCAAATCATCTCGATCCATCATTTCTCATCACCTTCATCGTCTTCCGCAGGTTCCACCCTCACGAGAATCTCTTCTAATAAGCCTTCAAGAAAGACATCGACATCTTTGCCCATCCCAACTGGCTCTTGCTTGTCCCAATGATCGATCTCTCTGCAGACATGAGCCAACTTGTACACCAACTTTCTCAGCTTCTCGTGTGCTGCTTCTGCCCGTTGCTGTTTAGGTGTAGTGCCGGTTGCTCGGAAGGCTAGCTGGAGCCGATATTGCCGGCGCTTCAGTGCCTCCTCGAGTGCAGGAAATATCACATCGTTGAGGGCATCAAGCTCGCCGTTAGGGCTTGCAGGCGCTGGAGACGGCATAGAAGTTGGTGCACGCGACGATTCAGATGAAAGGCTCTCTCGGGAGGGAGTGTTGTCACGCAGTTTTGATGGTAAAGCCGGCAATGGCTGTTGACCTAGCTGGCGTGGGTTGGTATTCTGAGAAGGTAGAGGTTGTTGAGAAAATGGTTGTTGCTTGGGTGCGGTGTTGATAGGTTGGTTTGTAAGTCTCTGCAGTGGTTGGCCTTGGCCACGGAATGGGGGGATTTCAGGTAACTTGATAGGACCAAGCTTTGGTAGTGGCTGCTGGGTCGGAGGCCGAGGAGGTTGCGATACGGATAGTGTGTTTTGAGGCTGGGGAGGGATCTGAGGTAGTGGGGACTTCATTGACTGTAGAGGAGATGACATGTTGAGGAACCCCATATCTCTCTGGAGTTGTTCTTGTAATGATCGGTCATAGTCTGGAGAATCAGTCGATTGAGATGAGAATGCTTGGTGGCTTGCTCTAGGGGTCTGTGGCGGTGCAGTTCTCTGCTTTTCTGGTGAGGGTGGTAAAGGGATTTTGGCAGGAGATGCAGGCTGCATACTGGGAACAGGTCGTCGCTGTGGCGATGCGTGACGTGGTTGATCGGAAATAGGAGAGTTCATTGCCTTTACAGTATCGGCGTTGGAGACGTAGCCTGAGTCCTTCATCTTCGCTGGGGAGGAACTTCGAGGCCGTTCAGCATAGTCGTCTTCGCTCTCCGAGGATCTCGATGACCGTGCATTCGTTGCTGACTCGCCCATTGCATTCAATCCTGCTCTGCCGGTTGTCCTGCCTCCAGCAGGTCGAACCGTTCCAAAGTCCCATAGGTCCTCATTGGCTGGTGTAGTTCTTGGGTGTTCGTCTCGTCCATCATCCGAGTCATCATCATCGCCCTTATGATGAACTGCCCATCGTTCATATCTCTCAATCAGCTCCGTAAGGTACGATGTCTTCTTCGCTCTTCGCACGAAGGGATGCTTCAACAGCTCTCTTGCAGACGGTCGTTTCCTCGGATCTTTTTGCAAACACAGCTCGACGAATTCCTTGAATGCTTTGGAAAAATTGCCCTCCAATTCAGGGGGTGCATTCTTTGGAATCAAGAATAATACCTTCATCGGATGTATATCAGAATAGGGGGGTTCACCGTTGGCCAGCTCCAGAGCAGTGATGCCTAACGACCAGATATCTGCCTTGTGATCGTATCCAGACTGCTTGATAACTTCGGGCGCCATCCAGAATGGCGTGCCAACGAAAGTATTCTTCTTCGTCATCGTGGCAGAAAGTTGACCAGAAACACCAAAGTCGGCCAGCTTGACTTGTCCATTGGCTCCCAGCAGAACGTTCGCCGCTGTAGCAAGGATCAGAAATTTGCGCTTCACAGAATTGGGCAGAACCTACCCTTGATATCTCGATGAAGCTTCTTGTCCCCGTGCAGATAATCCAACCCGAGTAGTAATTCACGAATGATAATCGAAATATAATCCTCCCCAATCAGCCCCGGCTTCATGAGATCTCCACAACTTCCGCCCGAGCAGAACTCCATGACGATCCATAGATCAGAGCCTTTCAGATATGATCCGTGGTATTGTGTGACATAGGGAGAGTGGAGTTCGGAGAGAATGGATATTTCCTGGATGATATCTTCGACCTCATCTTCGGCATTTTCGACGTCAATAACTTTAATAGCCACAGCTTGCCCGGTGCGTTTGTCAACACTGTGATCATTAGCGGAGCTCAGACATTGTCAAAGCAGCTTCTGGCAAGTACGTGCCCTTTGTAGACTTTTCCAAAACTGCCGCCGCCTGTGTTAAGTCAGCTGTGTTCTCCGGGCGCACAGTCATACGAGTATGAATACCAATGCAGTTCTGCTTCGTGTAAATTGTCTCGGGATCAATGACACCGCTCATCATACCACCTCCACCTGACATTTTTGCGATTTATGGTCACCCAGGACCTGCTTCTGAACCGAGGGAGGGACAAGATTGTGTTTCCCGGGGTAAGGATCTGTCTGCTGAGTAGTTCTATCCTCAGGATTGGCAAAGCGTGTTGTGTGCCTAGCCTGCGACTAGACCACGATCAATAGAACTGGAACAGGAAGGAGAGAGGAAGAAGACACGATTGTCCGAAGGACTTGCTGTGTCGAGAGCCACAGCTGAGCGTCGAGGGAGATGGGCCGCGTCCTGTCGTTAACGCGGTGATGGTGGGGTTAAATAACAAGGGCTAGGGCGAGGGTGACCCTCACTACTCGATTTATATAGCGGTGAATACTGCTGGTAATCGCTCTTCCGTTTATTACCGATAACAATTTTTTCCAACAGGAACTAATAGGGGGCTGAGGTGCTGGCAGTCGAAGTTGGAATGTGGACTTCATTCGTCGGTATTTCAAGAAATCCGGGGAAGAGGTAAGCACGACACGGAGCAATTTTGGTGGCAAATGCAGGTACACCAGGAGAAAAGAAACCTCGTCGGAAATTCAAAACAAAAAGGCTGTCTAATCTTATGACAGGCGTTTAGATTGTCGTACATTTCATTCTCGCAAGAGATTAGTTGGTGGAAGGGTTTTGTTGTGATTTCACGAACTCTTCTCCATAGCCAATCACCAGAAACATCATCGCTTCGCGTAATAAACTTTGTTGATTCCAGGGGCTCGGGATTTTGGGACTGCCTACTACTGCATGCAACGTGCCTGATGCTACGAACCACCATAACAAGGCCTCATGTCATCATGTCTCCCATAGAAGAATAAGAAATGGAGATGGGGGGATTGTTCATTCATTCATTCTATGCTCGTTGTGTCATTGGCCCAAGTCCTTCTAGATGCAAGCGATGAGACAGAAAATGTAGAACGCCTGCCATGTGCTTCGCAACCTCAATAAACCGATGCTCAAGACCTCCCTCGCTGACGTGCAACTCTGCAGACTACCTGTGACAATGCCGAGATGTTCATTAAATGAGATCTAATCTTCAATAAACTCCACCATGACTGTTCCGTTCTTGAGCCCGGCGTCCTCGATCGTCTCGTCCAGGTGCTCAATCAGATCCTTGCCCATGCCCTTCAAGTCGAATGCGATGCCTTCCTTTCCTTCCAGCGGGTCGGCCTTGAGCCATTCGTAGATTCGGCGTACGGTGTCGTCAACTCTAAATCTACGAACAACACGCCCATTCGAATGTCGGAACTGAATTCGGGTCACTTGGGGTCCCATATCAGGCTCAGCGTGTGGGTTGTTGGGCAAGATCTGTGAGAAAGCAGAAGTTGCTGCACTGCTACTACCTTCGCCAGTTTCAGGCTCACTGCTTGCAGACTCGCCCTCAACCTCCTTGCCTTTTCCTTTACTGACATCGCCAAAACTCTTGGTCAGATCATCAGGATCATCTTCCTTGGGGCCAGCTGCTGTTCCGTTATTCTGAAGACTGTTCTGTAAGGCCAAGTCCAGCATTTCATCTTCCGTAAGCCGGTCCACATCGATAGATTTTGCTTTCTCAGGCTTCCGCTTAGCCACAGGGTTCTTCTTTGTGACGTCAAGACTGTAACGGTCAAGAAACTCGACTAGTTGCATGAGAAACTCCCCAGCTTGTGGCACCGGGGGTCCCGACCATACTTTGACCTGCTCTCCAGTTCTCGGGTCGACGATAGCAATGTGAGGATACGCAGCTTGGCTATCTTTGGTTGGAAAGTAGTACTGGACGTATTGACTTCCTCTTGGGTCATCTTTGGAGTACTGAATGAAGATGAAGTTCTCTTTCACAAGCTCCTTGATGCCCTCATGCTTCCAGATGTCGCGATTGAGTTGCTGACAATCAAAGATGGACGGGTCTTGGACATTAACCAAGATCCACTTGTTTTCTTCCTTGCCCTTGTCTCGAGCCACATCCCATGGTACTTGATGCATAAGCTCGAAAGGTGGTCTGAATAATTCGGCGAGACGAGCAGCTTTGGATGATGCTTCGGAGGCTCCACCAGTTGCTTCAGCCAGACCTTGACGACGTGACGACGTATCGGCAGATTCATCCCAGATCGAAGCCACTGGTCTTTGGTTAAAGAGTCCGACTGGTGGCTCTGTGATTTAATTAGCCTGTGCTGAGATCGATCAAGGTGCAAACCTACGTCTGTTTTGTCTAGCTCTCATTTGTTGCAACATTGCGGCGTGCATATCACCACCGTCCCAGTCTCCATCAGGCCCTCCTACCAAAGTCTCAGTTCTCCGTCCAATAGGTGCTCTCACGCCATCTGCATCGTAACCGCCAGTAGCATCGCCACCAGCATAAAGCTCTTCTTGCATTCTCCTCGCAATAGCCTCATCATCTTCCAAGTCTGCAGCATGAGCAGCCGCTGCAGCTGCAGCACGTTCAGCAGCCTCCTCATCATTACCATCATCATCAATATCCATATCCTCGTCATCGTCCGAATCGATCTCAATAGCAGCTTTCGAAGTCCCGTGCTCAGCACTTGTAGCCCCAGTTTGTGGGCGAGTATGGGTTGGTATAGGTGGGGCAGACGGATCGGGTTGATGGTCTAAGCCTGATGCAAGCTCGGGAGAATCGAAGAAGAGTTGGATGGCCTGCTCAGAGTTGTTTTCAGTCAAGCCTAGGTATCGTCTCGCAACATCAGCGCCGGCGCCAGTGAAGGCCATGAAATTTCCCACAGCATCGTCCATGATGGGTGGGTAGTCGTGGTCGACTATATCTTCAGAAGTCAAGGTGAGAAGGTGGTAAAGTGTTATGGAGGAAAGAGGTTGGAAGTAGAGTAGAAAGTGGAGGGGTGATCGATTCACAAGACCGGGTGATCAACGTCGGGGACACAGATGGTTGACACCAGTCGTGGAGAGGATGCCGTGAATGGCAGGATCAGAAGCCAGAATTAAATATCTCTGCAATGTCTCTAGACATTGTGTGCGGAGCTGAATGAATTTAGAAATTTTCGTTGGGAGTCAAAGGAGATAAACAGTGGCACTGGGTTGTTCCTACTGTAGGTACTCGTTATCGCCCACGTGACGACGACGAGGCTGAGCAAGGCTGCCAACCGCACTAGGGGGGCATTGATAAAAGCACAAGGAAATTTCCCAAGCGAATTTTGGCTGGTGCCTAAAACGAGTCCATTCACTTGTCAAAAATGGTGGTCTGATCTATGGATGGATTGAACACTCTCTCTTTGTCTCGGGCAAAGGTACCTCTGCAAACACTTCCTTAATTAAATGTACTTACCTGTTATAGTCCATTCAACTCATTTTAGATAGCTTTGAGATGGCCCTTTCATGTGCTGATTAAGCAGCATTGAATTATAATTTTGGACCTTTATTCCCCCTTTGTGATCCTGAAGCTTACTTCATATTACATTTCCCTCACCTCCACTTCTCACTTATTGATAGCGGAACACCACCCAACATAATGGAGTTGAAGCAACATAAAGACCGAGCTACATTTCAATACAAGAGTTTCGCCACGTTTTCCCTGAATCTAGCTCTCCGCAAACATTATAACCCATAGATCATGAGGCCTCTAATCTCCATCTCCTCGACCCATTCCACAGAGTTTGCTGTGCCAGTTCGCAGTATCGCCATCGCCTGATGCTCGAACACGATTTCCAGTAGCTTTATTACGCTTTCCATACTGCCTCCATAGCCATGGTTCTCAATCTTTCTCATAATGTCTAAAACTTCCTCCTTCTCTCGTAAATCAGTAGTTGAAAACCCAGCCATAAACAAAGGAAATATGGCAAAGCGAAGTTCGACCCGCGGCTTAAACAACACGAGACGTGCCACTTGTATAATTTCACGTGCACATGTAGCGACCTGCGACTATAAACATGTTACCAAACGGTTATCTGCTACATATTACCTATTTTCGAACTGCAGCAGAAAATCAAAAGTTCCGGAATGGATGGTGACAGACAGAGGCTATATTTCACCTACATCGATTTCAGGGCTGGAATCTGCCATCTGGTGTGGAAACATGCTAGTGTGGGCATAAATCAGGCATGCTCGAAAGAGCATATACGACTGCAAGAGATCAGCATATTTCATCGTTTTGGTGCTCGAAACCATCATACATTGACAACCGAAGCAAATACTCTTTCCGGCAGAGATTCATAATCGTTCGACCATGTCCAATAACTAGGAAAATGCGTTCGCCAACTGTCCTGGCAGCTGTGCACGAGGTTGTGAAGAGCCTCAATACGCGTCCGCCGACTCATGAGACCCGTGGAATCGGAAACAATCTGAGCTGCGTCTTCGGAAAGTTTTTGCTTAGCCTCTACGCGTAAATCTCGAGCTAGTTGGCCGACCTGCAGTGCCAAGAGCAAGACTTCTTGATTTAGTCCTATAAGTGCCGGAAAGTACGGCTGTTCCTCAGGAGGAAAACCTTCCAAGTGGGATTCGGAGGTAGGAGGAAGGCATCTTTCTGGGGACGGTAACATATTTTGCTTCAACAAACCCTCGATGAATCTCCCTTTCCCATTTGCACAAAGAAGGGCATACACATCGATGCGACATATCATCCATACCTGTGGAAAGAAGTCAGCACTCGAGCTGTAGCCGTTTCTACCGGTCGCATGTGTCGCGAAGATAAAAGCCTCGAAGATGAAGCAGATTCCCGAACTCCCCACCATTTCCCAAAAGATATGTGTTCAAAAAATTAACGTTGAACAACAAGATGGCTCGATGAAGCTGCTATTCGATCTTGAATTATAGAAAGAGAGATGTTGCCAGCCATTGAAAATAGAGAGATGACTAACAATAAAGTCATAACCTTCAGTGATTTGGGATTGCCGGCGAAGAGTAACAATTCTCAGGAGTTGATCGCTGTGGTGCTGCCACATATTTGATTCAGGTTCACCTGCTGCTATCTATCTCCAGTCAGTTTCCTGATTAAAGGAAGGAGGTTGCAAGCACAATGTACCTCATACAGTAATAAGAATGTGTGCGTCAACAATGGGCCGTCCGAATATGAATCCTGCGAGCTTCGAACCATAGTTTTCAACGCTGGAATGACTTGCTGATAATGTTCTAAAGCATCTGTGTTGCTAGAACCGTTTTTATGGGCCAAACTCAAAGCAGCCAGAGCCATCATAGCATGAAAAAGCTGTTCAATGTTAATACGATACTTTTGAACACAGGTTCGCGACTCACAGGAGGATATTCCTGCGCTTGAATCTCAAAGACGTCCTCATGTCCGATCATTTCCGCTATGTGATGGGAAATAGCCGTCCGATAAAGCTGTAGCAATTCGTAATCTTTGCTGGCAGCCCGCGCATTATCGAGTCCAGGTGCATTAGGATCTAGCAACTCTCGCTGATGATCTGACAAAGGATAAATGGGAGGAAATACGTAGGAAGAAGGTGGAGTTGACGGTATTGTTGGAAGCTGTGTCGAACCTCTTCGGGTGGGCTCCTCGAACACGCTGAGAATGATCGTGTTAGCATCCTCCATACGAGATGTTGCGCAAGCTGAGTCTTCATTTCCCTGAATTTGACCTTGCTGTAACAACTCTTGTGTCGGATCCAACTGAGATATGCTCCAGTCACGATATTCCGGTAAAAGCTCGAAACTTCTCGGATTCGCAATCACAAAATATTTTCCAGGTTGCGTCAACTCTGCCTTCATTTCTCGCTCTTCATCGGTTTCCAGAGCTGAAAATGGGGGCAGCGAATCTTTCAGCAATTCTCGGTTCTGCTCAAGTTCTGGTACACTGGCTAAAGGAAAGTCAGCTTAGTATGTTTTGGGGGGAAGACCAACAATCCCAGACAACGCTGCCTGTTCTGGAAACTTCCTGCATTCGATCTATAATTCGCGAAGTATCATCCTTGAAAGTGAGTCGTGGATTGTAATCGCTACGTCCATTTGTATCAGTATTTTCCCTTCGGATAAACTTGTTGTATTGTATACCAGAGATGTTTCAGACGGACACACTGCTGCTGAAGTGTCAGTTGCTAAGCTCCAAAGAACTCATCGGCATAAGAATGAACAAAACATACCCCACAAGCAGGTCGTTGCTCATCACACTTTACTTCTGCACATGGATTTAGCGATACGCAAGAGTGCTGCGACTCGAAGTCAGGAGGGTACACAAACTTCTAGTCCGACATGTCCTGAAGCAAGCCGTTAGCAGCTCATTAAGTTTGTCAAGATCTCCTTGTCGGATTCCTTACCAACAACCGCTCCGTGATCGAGGCGGCAACCTATTCCTTCGAATCTCGTGCGTAGAAGCACTTTGGGTTGAGTCGTTTTGTATCGAATCTGAAGAGTGCTCGGGCTCCTGTCTTGGGGCTATTGGGGGTAGATGGGCATGCTGTCCTCGCGATGAGAAATCAGCACGTCGACCTTGCATCTGCAAAACCGCCGACGATACATCGACCAGAAAGGGCTTAAGTGTAAGAGATCAGAACATAATCTTATGATTCGTGTAGATTGTAAATATCGTTAGTGTCATCTTGGATGCTCAAGTGATGTGACTAAGATTGGGCATAAGTATAGTGATAGAGTTTCTCGCAAGAAGGGATTTTGGAGCTGTTAGATTGGTATCCAACTGCCCCAGATACGACAACGGTTATCGAAGTGCCATGCGAATAATTCCAAAAAGCAAAGAAATTTGAACTCAGAAACAGACAACCGAAGGTTCGAGCCTCCAGGCAATTCGGTGCCTTGGGTGGCCCCCGAATCTCCAAAAGGAGAAATTGACGGCCAATTAGAACAAGGAGAGATACCGCCGCGCTCGCCATCCATCTATTACTGTGGCTCATGATGAAGCATCTAACTACTTTGAGAAAGGGAAAAAGTCAGCCCTAATGGAAGGTAGGCGTCCTCCCGATAGGGCGAGAGTTGCAACAGACTGACAGCTCTGGATTTCTTAACAGATCTGGCAGGCAGCACGAATAGAAGATGTCGTCGGACTAGCCGGGATTCCGGCCAAATTGACGAGCCAGTTGGGGCGACTATGAAGCTAGCTGCGGGCCGCAATCAGAGGCTATGATGTGCTGGCAATTTTCTTGCGTTCTGGCCATTATATAAACTATGGATTTGTAGCGATGGATTTGTGAATTTGCGGATAGGTCCCGGACGCCACTAAAAGACATGGTGCATCACGTCTTGTACAGGAGAGATTGTGATCACTTGGCCCTGTTGACGCCTGCTGCCAGACACTCTCTTGCCAGTGATTGTGCGTCACCGCAATCGCCACCCCCTTGTGACCGACGCATTGGCTTGTGTCGTCCAGATCGTCGGTAGCGAGGATCTGTGACCCAGGTCTAGAGCAATTATGGGGTTGAGACTCGGCAGCAGAATGGCTGCGAGTCAATAGAATAAGCCGGAGCTGCTGTTCTCATTTCGCTACCTTGATAACAGATAGAATAGAGCGGTAAGAAAGACAAACTCAACGAGCCGGATAGTGAACTGAGCATCGGGTACCAAATGCAAGACCGTTCAATGATTGACTGGGTCAGGGCAGTTGAATAAACAGGGGCGATTGATCGTTGAACGCCCACGTGGAAAAGAAGGCATGGGCGGTGTTCTAGACCCCAGGTACACATAGGAGCATTCTGGAAAAGGGAAAGCCTGCGAGCCCGGGATTTGACAACCAAGACACCGGGATTTTTAGTTGCGAGGAAGCCACGAGGGCCAGAAGAAACTACCGTGGCGCGTGGTCTGAGATCGTAACGCTCCACAATTTCAGGGTTGACATTTTTCCATCAGGGGGAACCTGCAGCCACAGAAACTTATCGAAATCGCGGCTACGCCGAGCTTGACAATTTCTGCTTCAAGCCGGAAGGAGCCGCATCTGCGGCGAAAGATCGAGCGACACCATGCCGAATGGAGCCATGAGCAGGCCAACCGGTCTTGTTTGGAGTTCCGACCGAGCTTTGGCCCAGAATCTTTCGCATCATCTCATTCCTACTGTCTGGAAGAGAGACTCAAGATGTCGTGATGCGGACGCAAGCCAGGCAAAGTGCGAGCGGACATAATTTTAAGGAGGCGTCTTTGTGGCCCTCGGTGGCGAATGAAGAGACACTTCTCGGGCAAGTACAGTATCCGTGCTGTTCGGTCGAGGTCGATAGCTTTCCACAACATTAAAGTATTTGGATCTTATGAATGCGAGGCACGCCGCACGCCTCAAGGGGAAATCAAATATAAAGGACAGTAGCCCGTCTGTCCTTGAATACTTACCGTCTCAGTCTTGGCTGGTGATAGAAGCATAGCCTAAATGGAGGCTGAATGGCATACTCAAGGAGACAAGTTACTGCTAGAGAAAGTGAGATTTCGAGTTCCATGTTCGTTAGAAAGCTTTGACCTCTAAAATTTAGAGTATCACGTGACCTAACTAGATCTTGAGTCCAGGAAACCGCGACCTCGTAATCACTGGGAAGAAGGCAACAGATCTTCGTCATCATAAATCTTGCTAACAATGCTCATCCTATTGACTCATTTGCTCCCTTCTTAAGGTGGCTCCTCTCCCCGAAGCTCCTTGAGCGTAATGCATTGCTTTCCCCACTTCAATCCACGTCACGATGTCGACAGAGGCCAGAGAGCTGGAGCTTGTTGGCAAAGTTGAGATGCGCATTGCCCTTGCAAAAGATGACAAGCTTGAGTCTATTCTCAAGCCTTACTTGGCCCCTTTGCTCTTGAAGCTCGGCAGCGAGCATGTTTCGGTGCGTAACAAGGTATGACCACCCGCCATCCTCCTAATGTCAAGAGTGAGAATGATTGAACGCAATCAACAGGTCATCTCAACATGTCAACATATCAAAATCCGCCTTGCTGGAAATCAGTAAGTCTAGAAATCCGTTGGTGCCTCAATCCGGCTCACTATTTCTAGGGGAATCGTCTTGCCTGTGGCGGCTCTGCTGAAGCAGTACAAGGAGAATCCTGAATCTTCTATGATTAGACACTTTGACCTTATGTTCATCCAGCAGAGTGTTGGAAAACTGCCCTCAAATGTTAGTCGCTGAAAGAATATTTCATCAGAGCCTGCTCTAACGATCTTGATTACAGGAGCAAATGGACTTGTTGCCCACAATATTGCACGGTCTAGCAAAGGACTCTGGAAAACCGACTTGTGCAACTATCTTCAACCTGTTCCTTCGTCTGCTGCCTCAACTTAGAGTGCCGCCTCGAGGAAGCAAAGAGGACCTTGAACTACGCCAGCAACTCGGACTTGATGTCCACCAAGAAGATGCCCAATTCGTAGCAACTTGGTTCGGTAAGCTTATGCTCTTATCGATCGTTCGATCTACAGCTAGTGGTATCACCTGTCCAGGGCTCACAGTCCATGAGTATGAGTTCTTGACTCTGAATGGCAAGCAAGAGACGTGGGATTCTGCCGCAGACGAAGGACTGAATTTGACTCAGACGAAGATCATGGTTCTTGGTTTTCTGACAAGTGGCGCATTTACCGATGAGGAACGATTTCTGCCTGCTCTTTTTGCATCTGGCGACGCCAACTCCAAGATATCCGGCGCCGGCGATGACTTGCTAAAGCGCTCCACAATGTCTTTAGAAAAGCCCGAAGTTATTCGCAATCTGCTCCAGATTTATTTCACTCTAAAGCCTGCATTACAAACAAGGCTACTCATGCTTTTGACCAAATCCGCAGTATCAACAACTTTCCCGCAACAAGTCATCAGAATTGTACAGGAAGCATTACAGCCAGATGATAACACAAACCTTCCCGCGAAAGGCCTCGAGACGATCAAGTTCCGTAACGCACTGTTCAATTACATGAACTGGGTATCTCGCATAGCTTCTGCTGATGACCTGTCGCAAGTTGCTCCTCAACTGGTCGAGTTCCTTCGCAGCTATATCGAAGACCAAGGCTGGCCTGTGCCAAATGAAAGATCGTCCGATGCTGCGTCGCTGAGAGCTCTTGCTTATGAAACGTTAGGATCCCTGGCCAAAACAACTCCATCCATTGTTCTTGAGAGAGAACTATCCCTGGTTCGATGGCTTTTCAGATCCTTAACAGAGGAAGGGTCTTCCGACACCATCTTCGTTAGCATCGAGGGAGCATTGGCGAGTTTGCTGAACGCTTTTTCGACGCCGTTGGATCCCACCATTAGGGACGAATTACGCCTATTGCTGCTCAAGTACATGACACTTGAAGAAGGCGAGGCTATTGTCAGAAGTGCTCGTTTCGCAACTGTGCGTTGGGCGAACAGGTGTCTGGAATACAGTGATATCGTAGGGCGATGGATAGATATATTGGCGTTGGGAGGACGGACCGATGAACGAAGTGATGTAGTTGAAGAGGGCAAAAAGGGACTGGTGAGTGTTAGCTGAACACATTCAACACAAGTCGAATTCTAACCCGTATATTCTTTAGGACCCTTACTGGTATCGGTTACTCAATGCCTCTCCCACATCGTCTTCATGCCCCCTTCCGGACTGGGGTCGGATGGTCAAAGTGTTCTTCACTTCCCACAGCATGCTTGAGAATTCTAGCATTTCTAACAGCATGAAGACTGGCATGGATATAGATGCTGTCTCTGTATTCGGCAATTTTCCTGGTTCCAAGATCCATGCATTTTCTTCCGCCATAAATTATTGCCGTCGAATGCTCCTGATGGCTGCGTTGGAGAAAACAGACAGTCCCATTACCGTGGATGCGGATTGGGAGCGGCAATTGGATGTTCTGTTCCGATCTGACAAGCTCTCACGAAAGGCTATGAAGGAGCATGTTAGATCCATGAATGAGGATGCATTATTTATCTATCTAGCTGCATCTTTCGAAGGCATGCTCAGAAACGATGGAAATGGACTAGGAGAATGTGGTAAATGCTTCGTTGAAATAGCGTCTATCGCTCCAAGTATTGTTATTGGAAACCTTGCTGAGAGAGCTGTTGAGTTATTACCCTCGATCCGGTCGAACAACGTCGCCACACGTTTCCTTGCGACACAGGCGTTTGGGATTCTCGCGCCTCATCCATCGTCGTCTACAGAATCGATACAGGGATTCATGAAATTGCTCACTCATGATATCAAGCCGTGGTCAACAGCTGTAGGCGCAGATGCGAATAAAGTCCATGGATCGATTCTCGCGCTAGGCTCCATCTTCAGCAGAAGTGTATATTACGGCCGTCTTGACGATATCGACTACGTTAGCGTTGAAGAGACTGTTACCCTTTTATTGACTATTTTGACGGAGGCAAATGATGCCTCAACAAGAGAAGCTGTACTTCACGCAGTTGGTCAACTCGGGGCATCGGGCGTTCTTTCTGCAGCACTGATCGACAGATTGTCTTCTGGTACGGCCGCGATTAATGATATTCTGACGGCCGAAGCTAAGAAGGGCAACGAGAAAGCAATTTCGACCTTGGGCCGACTTGGGCTCATATTCGATGACGATGTTCCCGAGTCAGATGGTCCCCTCGCATCAATTACATCAAATCTCTACGGCTTATTCGAACTGAAACAAGCTGAAACGCATTTCACTGTCGGAGAAGCTCTAAGTTGCGCTGCTGCTGGGTGGGAATCCGATGTCCTTCAACTAAGCTTGGATGTAGATGCTTCGTATAGTGGACGAACTAAGATGCATAAAACCCTCGAGGCAATGCTCCAGAAGCTGCTGCAAGACTGCAAGACCACGAAACCATCCTTGAAAAAGGCTTCCGGAATATGGTTGTTCTGTCTCATTCAATATTGCGGACACCTCCATGAAATTCAAGCAAGGCTGCGTGAGTGTCAAGGTGCCTTCATGGGACTCCTCTCTGCACGTGATGAACTCGTGCAAGAGACTGCATCCCGAGGTCTTAGTCTGGTGTATGAGCAAGGGGACAAGGAACTAAGAGAACAACTTGTGAAAGACTTGGTTGCATCCTTCACCGGCACCAGCACGCAGTTAAAAGTGGACGAAGAGACCGAGTTATTCGAGCCCGGAGCGCTCCCAACAGGGGAAGGAAACTCGGTCACCTCTTACAAAGATATCATATCTTTGGCAAATGAGGTTGGTGACCAGAGTTTGGTATACAAATTCATGTCACTTGCGTCGAATGCTGCAACGTGGTCTACCCGTGCCGCATTTGGAAGATTTGGGCTGAGCAGCATCCTCTCTGAGTCAGAAATTGATCCGAAACTCTATCCGAAACTGTACCGCTATCGTTTTGATCCAAACCCAAATGTACAACGTTCGATGAACGACATTTGGGGCGCTCTGGTGAAGGATTCTAGTACCACTATTAATCTCTATTTCGAAGAGATTCTTGCGGATCTCCTCAAGAGCATACTTGGCAAAGAGTGGCGGACGAGACAAGCTAGTTGTGCTGCCATTGCGGACCTTGTACAAGGTCGTGAGTTTGACAAGTACGAAAAACACCTTCAGGAGATATGGCATGTTGCGTTCAAGGTTCTAGATGATATCAAAGGCTCTGTTCGATTAGCGGCTCTCTCGCTTAGTATGGTATTGACTAATATACTTGTCCGCCAAGTTGAAGCCGGTACTTCTTCCAAGCATGCTCAGACCATGTTAAAGGAAGTTCTACCATTCCTCCTTTCGGGTCAGGGGATGGAAAGTTCTGCCAAGGAAGTTAGACACTTCGCGACTGTGACGGTCCTAAAGCTCATCAAAAGTGGAGGAAAGGCTCTCCTGCCATTTGTTCCAGAGCTTGTTGAGCAACTCTTAGGACTTTTGAGCACGATCGAGCCCGAAGAAATCAACTACATTTACCAGAGGGCTGCGCAATATAACCTTACCGAAGCTAAAATCGATAATGCAAGATCAGACGCAGTTGCTCAGTCCCCTTTGATGGAAGGGATCGAGCGTTGTTTGGATCTACTAGATGAACCGACCATGAAAGAT
The DNA here is from genome assembly GCA_002865655.1 of Hyaloscypha variabilis F. Lineage (NCBI taxonomy): Eukaryota > Fungi > Ascomycota > Leotiomycetes > Helotiales > Hyaloscyphaceae > Hyaloscypha > Hyaloscypha variabilis. Next base: position 1,219,087 of record KZ613946.1, on the reverse strand, counting down.
TTCGCTCCTCGTCTCGAAAATGCTGTCAAGACAACACTCGGAATGCCTTCCAAGATTGGATGTGCAGCAGTTTTGGTCAGCCTTGCTACTAGACACTCTTTCGTCTTTCGACCTCACGCAGATATGTTCCTCAAGGTCATAGAAAAAGCAGTACTTGACCGCAACAATGCTGTCAGTGCTGCATATGCTAGATCTGCTGGCTACTTGTCACGTCTTGGATCTGATGGTGCCCTATTGAGGCTTTCATCGTACTCGAAGGGTCTTTATTTCAACGCCGAGGACGAGACACGAAGACAGGTTGCAGCCGAAATCACATATGCTGTTTCGAAATTCGCCACAGACCGCTTCAATGCACTGGCCTCGGAGTTTTTACCATTTGTCTTCTTCGCAAAACATGATTTCGATGACCATGTTAAGGAGCAATTTGAGAAAACTTGGAGTGAGAATGTTGGAGGCTCCCGTGCTGTTCTCTTGTATTCCAAGGAGATCGATAGTATTTCTGTTGAACATCTTGAATCTCCAAAATGGACCATAAAACATACTGCTGCTCTGACTATTGCAGATGTAGTGGATTCGTCTGGATCAGACATTAGTGGTCCAAATGCGGCAGCAATCTGGCCAGCGTTGGAGAAAGCCTTAGCACTCAAGACATTCGACGGCAAGGAGAAGGTGCTCGGAGCATTCGTCAAGTTTACTAGCTCGGGGAAATCACTCTGGAACACGGAACCTAGCATTGCAGCTCAGATGACGAAAATTGCGATCCGTGAAGCAAAACGGAACAATGAAGTATATCGACCTCACGCGTTCAACAGTCTAGGGGAATACAGTGAGGCACGCACGGATATAGACATGTTCGAGGAAGTCCACAGCATCGTTGTCCCAATTCTCGAGGAACTTTGCAGCGAAGACAAGATGGATACCTCCGACGACACACCTAGTGGAGGGAAGTCGCAGGAGTCAGCCACCATCACAGCTAGTATTTCAGCCTTGTTCCGAGCTGTGAATGTCAAGCAGCTCGATCCGTCTCCTCTCACGCATCTACCGCTGCTCTTGGAGGTGATTGAAAAGATTTTGCCTTCGCCCAAGATCACGGTTGCGGCAAGAACTGCGCTCTATGATCGAATCAAGAGCTTGTTCGACGGCCTTCGCAAGAGGACATATAGCCAAGGTTCCAGCAAGTACGAGTTGGCTCTTGGCTTCTTCAAATCGTTGGAACTGCCTAGTGGTTCAGGCAGTGAAACTTTGAGAATGAAACGGGGTGAGGCTGGCGAAGCGATTGCGCTGGCTTTGACTGGCGGAGTCTTTGGAATGTTCAGAGACGGGCGAGATCAGATGAAGGCGACGATGAAGGGGATGGTGGCAGATGGCAAGAAAGACGAGCGATCACCAGGAGTGAGAACTGTATTAGATCGGATCACGAAAGCACTTGACGAGTGATAGATAGTAAATTGGAATAGAAATCCTTTTGGTACGAACGGTATCTTAGTGGAACATTGCGAATAGGGGAAGGCCCAGCAATCCCGTGATCCAGGCACGCACGATTTATTTTCCCGCCCGAGCTGCATTCAAGCTTTCCTGCAAGTCGTCACACTGCATCTCTCGAAATCCCGGTCAGCTGCAATGGCGCACCCACTCCCAAGATTCTTCGCGCGGCGGTTCTGCCAACAATCATCTCCATTCCCAAGAGCTTCAAACTCATTCCCTCGAAGATTCCAAGCCAATCCCTCACCTCGAAGAAACTACGCGACGGGTGAAAGTGGCCCTAACCCTCGGCCTGGCCAAAGTCCCTTCAAAATCTGGCCCTTTGTTGCCATCACTGTTGTCGGATCTGGAGCGTATATTTTGATGGTCAGAAGTCGAGTTGGTATGCGTCAAGATCTCTTCTCTTTCGATTGTGTTAGGCCCATTTGAAGCTCAACCTCGAGAGCCGCTTGACAACCAACATCTATGCCACCTTACTCAACATATTGTCTCTATCTAAAAAGATCATATTGCAGAACAAATCTTTTTTCTGACACGGAACTTTACATCTAGACATGGCCCCAACAAATGAGCAAATTGCTGCCCCGAAGAAAGACACCCCGACCTTCTCCCCCACAAACGTCACCGTCCTCTTCGTCCTCGGTGGCCCTGGAGCAGGAAAAGGCACACAATGTGCGAACCTCGTCCGGGACTACAAGTTTACGCATCTCTCTGCAGGGGATCTTCTACGGGCTGAGCAAGACAGGAAAGGGTCCGAATTCGGAGACTTGATCAAGAGCTACATCAAGGATGGCAAGATCGTGCCCATGGAAGTCACTGTCCAATTGCTCGAGAACGCCATGACGGAAGTCGTGGAAAAGGACAAGGACCACAAGGGGAAGTTCCTGATCGATGGGTTCCCCAGGAAGATGGACCAAGCGCTGAAGTTCGAGGAGACGGTGTGCCCGAGCAAGTTTGTGCTCTTCTACGATTGCCCTGAAGAGGAGATGCAGAAACGTCTGCTGAAGAGGGGCCAGACGAGTGGAAGGTCCGACGACAATGCGGAGAGTATCAAAAAGCGGTTCAAGACTTTCGTGGAAACTAGCATGCCGGTCGTCGATTACTTTCAAAAGGAGAACCGAGTAATCAAAATTGCCGCCACGAAGACACCAGACGAGGTGTATAAAGAAACGAAAGAGAAGCTCGAAGAGAGACTCGGAAAGAACTTTTAGACTATTTCGAGCAAGAGGAGCGAGTCGTTAAGGTCGTTGCTACGAACACGCCTGACGAAGTGTATAAAGAGACGAGGGAGAAGTTGGAGCAGAGACTAGGAAAGATGTTTTAGATTTGGTAATACTATAGGTAAACGGTCAGGAGGGCATATAGGCCTTGAGGTCACGACTGTAAACTAGCAAGCATTTTCAATGCATTTTATTCTACTGTATGTGCTCAGATCTTGTTGATCAAGCTTCTCTCAATGTCATGCCTGGATCAACGCCAGAAACAAATTGTGCATCATGCCGGATGCTATGCTACCAGTGTACAAACAATCCGAACGCCGGTGACGGACCTTTGGACGTCTTGGGTATCCGAAAAAGTAGGGGAAACTAGAAGTCCTCCAACGCTCAATCAGTGCCCATCTCGACCATGTTGTCCCTGCCGCCGATTCTCCGACCCGCACCCATGCCGGAAGCTCCAGCTACCTTTCTCTCAACCTCATGTGCCTCGCGCTCCTTCTGCGTCTCGGCAGCTTGTCTTTCCCGACTGATGACCTCCTTAACAGCCCTCAAACTCTCCTTCCACTGATCCAAACGCGTAGCAACCTCACGCCATTGCTTCTCGCCAAAGACACGGTATGTAGTTCTGTGAACCAGGAAGACTTGTTTTTGTTGCGACAGCTTGCCTTCAACCAAGCCCGCCCGAATGACATCAATAACCCACATCTCAACGTCTTCGGAAGGAATCTGCAAAGCCTTGGCAATGCGCTTGTAATCGAGTTCTCTGCTGTTGGTACTTGCTGCAACGCTGGCCAATGTTAACAATCTCATCTTGCGATGAAGCTTGCTGTTGCTCAGGCCTTGCTCCTCGACGAATCCTTCGTGCTCGTCCCTGAAATCGTTGTAGTCCTCAAGTTCCTTCTCCGAAAATATCTCAAGGAGTTCCCAATAGACTTCATGTGATTTTTCGAGTGCTTGAATTGTGGGGAGGGAGGTAAGATCATGGAAGTCGAAGTGGGTGTTGGAAAGAAGAGCGATCTTCAAGGCGCGCAGCGAGAGGTCTTGTGCTTCGGTGGAGGAGATTTCGTCAGCGGAAGCCTTGTTGAACGTACGGAGAGCCTTCAGAATGTATTGGTAGGATTGTCTGTGAAGACGTAATTAGCAAATAAGATCTCCTAGAATCTGCACAGCAAGTAGAGCTCACTCTTCTTCTCCAGCATCCTCCGCAGTGTCCGCGATCATTCCAAACAACTTGCGCTGATCTTCCTCGTCAACATCCCATTCTACAAGCCAGTTGTCCAACTTCTTCAATTGCGGTCGCAACATCTCAAACAGGCCGCTGCTTTTGACAAGGCGCAGGATAGCCTGGAAGACATTGAATCGGACCTCATTGTCGGGTTGGAGAAGGTTGAAGACGGTCGTGAGAACACTGAGGGCAAGGCCAGGGCCGTTGACTGGAGAAGATGTAATCGGTCTTGAGAGATTCTCGCAGATTCGTGGCAGGAAGATGTTGACTTGTGGGGATTGAATAACTAGGTACACGAGTAGATTATAGGCCGCAGTGAACTCTTTTTCAGGAGAGGAGTTGAGGGCCGTTGATGCAGTCACTAGTCTCTTGAGGGCATCGTCTTTCTTGTTCTCCTCGAGCAAAGGTTGAATCTCAGCTCCGATGTTGAGATACTCAGCCAGCTCTTGGGCAAGGTCTGCAAAGGTACCATCGATAAAGACTTGCTGGGTTGAAGGCGCCATCTCGTGCAAGACTGCTGAGACACAATCGAGGAGGAACTGAGTGGTTTCGACAGTGTGTGTACGAGTAGGGCCAACAGTTCTGGGGCTCGTGAGAGCGAGGTCAAGAGTTCTAGGAGATCTGGAAAGAGCAAGGGAGACAGTGCTAGAGCTCGCGCAATGTTGCAAATGATTTGGCTCCATATCGGATTTTCTCTCGTGGGATTCGCTTCTGCCCCGCGCTAACCGTTTTGGGTCTTGCATAGAGGGGTTGAAAGTCAACAATCGGCTGTTTTTCAGCCCGATCCAGCGGTGAGAACATAGATCAGATGTAGTTGCTAGGAAGCAGTGATTATTGTAACTGAGGTACATAAATCTAAATATTTCACGTCTGAGGTCACTAAGTTACCCCTCTTTTGCGCTACTTTCTTTTCACAGCTGGGATGAATTAAGGTGACAAGCAAGGAGGAGCATGCTTCACTGTCCGCACTGTCTTCTGGTGAATATCAAGTAAGAGCTAGATCTATTGCTCTGCATAGAGTACAACGCAACCTTAAGTAATGATTTATATTCAGAATGTTCCAGGGGAGTTCGAACAATCGGATCCTTAATTCTTCCCCTCCAATATCCAAGTTATCCTAGGGGTTTTAGAAGTTAGGACATCCATAGCTACGGGATCTACAGATGAGGAGACTCCAGAGTCGTGTACTTACCGCAATGGGGCAAGTTCTTATGTTTCTCTCCACTTCGAGGCCTGAATATTCTGGTTCATCAATGGCCTTTCTCCTCCCTTTCGAGCCTCATCCATGACTATGTGAATACTGGTCTGTAGCTGCATATATTATTGTCTTCCTGCTAATGTTTGGAGAATAAAAAAAGGTGGCTGCCCAGGCATACAAAAAAATATACCAATGCTAATCCCCCTATCTAGTCTCGCGTAACCAAGAAGCAGTTTGCACCACCCCAAGGAAATCAAAATACAGGAACATCAGATTAATATCTGAACAAACGGGTCCGAGAACAGCTTACATGCAGCCTTTTTGCTTCTCTCTTATGCATAGTTGCTGAGGTCTTGACAAATAAAATATCGCACCCATCAACATCAACATCAACATCATACCAAGTCTTCATTTCTCCTAACATCACGTTCAAGAGCCTATCAGCAGCACCCTGCTGAAGTACAATTCCAACTCGGCAACAGCACTACCTTTCAGAGCAGTTGCTGTCCCTACCCATCCATCAGGTCGAAGAACCACTACACCGCCGAGCCTAATGTCAATCCCATATCGAGCATGAGCAGTCTGCTTTTCATCGTAGAAGACTCTACCAAAGGGCATGATTCCAAGAAGCTCAAAAGCTGATGGTCCACTTTTTGCAGGTGTCGTGAGCCAATATATTGGTAGTCGAGCATTTTCATGAAAATCTTTGATACTTCAAGAGACTGAGCGAAAGCACCCAGAAGGCCTGAAGTTCGATCTGGCTCTCCAGCAAATACCACAACATGAAATCTCGCATTATTAGGAGTCTCTTTGTGTAGTCTCGTTGCTTCGTTTGTGCCTGGCTTTTGCAGCTGCACATCTGGACCTCGCTGACCGGGTGACACGGGTGCCAGTTTGGCAATCGACTCGAATGTTCGTCTCACATTGAGAACATTGAGCTCAAAAGCGATGCTCAGCCCTGAGGTAAAGGTAGATGCTTCATCCATAACTGTCCCCAGAATCTCATTCGGATCTGCATTTGGATCTCCAGCCCAACCCACCGGAAGTTGCATCGTCATTAACCTCGATATGTCTTCGTCATAAGTAATGAGCTTCTGAACGTTTGGTAAACGTTCACTTTCGTATGTGTTCAGGAGGGACGGAGATGCCAGTCCATCGAGAACCATTGAGAACTTCCATCCAAGATTAGAGGCATCATGGATCCCCGTGTTCATGCCCTGCGCTGCGCCCGAGCTGCGTGTATGACATGCGTCGCCGGCAAGGAATACAGAGTCCTTTGTGAAGAAGTTCCTAGCAACTCTCTGTCCAACAGAATAGACCGTAAACCAGTCGACCTAGTTGAACTTCAGGGTAAAAGGTTTTACAGACTCTATTGCTTCAGCAACTGCAGCGGCTTCGTTGAACTCGGGGTATGCTCTCTGGCGTTCAGCAGTAAAAGCAAATCCGATTCTAGTTGCCCCATGGTCCAGAGCCGCCCACAAGACGTTCCCGTGCGTTGGTGATTCGATGGCACCGTAAGCTCGAGATTTAGGCATGTTGGTTTCAATCATGCCATCAATTCTCACCCACTTATCCTCAGTTGTACTTCCATCAAATGGAACCTCCAACGCTCTCCTCACGAATGATCTTCCACCATCTGCTCCAACTAAATACTTTGCACATAAAAGTCTCTTGCTTTCCCGTCGAGCCGTTTTTTGTCACAGCAGTGATTTTGTATCCGCCCTGTGGCACCTAATTCGACACTTAGCACTCCATTTCTAGGATGAATACAATAGTCCATCTTGATTCAGGGGAAAGAGTAGTCGACAAATCGAAGGTAAAGTACATACCGAGTCGTCAACATGAACCTGTATTAGCTCTACAGGAGCCTCCAAGTGCACCCCAAATTCCATTAGTCTGCGTCTGAAAATATCTTCTTGATACTTCTGTCTCAGGACGAGAGCAAAATCCCATTGGGTATCTTTCATATCCTCCATAAAAGACCACCCTCTCCCCTTCACCTCCTTGCCGAATTTATCATAGCTGACAGTATTTGTACATGCAAAACATTCCTGAGCAAGCTCATCTGCCAGCCCAAGCTGATCCAGAATTTCGCTGGAACGCGGATAGAGAGTGATGGCTCGGCCATATTGGTCTTGAGATGACTTGGGATGCTTTTCAATGATAGCAATGGAATGAGGGTGGCCGAACTTTGCAAGTTGAAAGGCAGTTATGAGTCCTGCATGAATATGAGCAGGGTGCAGCACGAGTGAGAAGGCGGACCAGCCTACCGGACCTCCTCCCACTATGAGTACATCGACATGACGGACGGGATTGTTGACGCTGCCCATAGTTCGATTTTACATGCAGACAGAGATGCTCGAATTTAAATTATGCAAGAGCACTAGACGAACGCATTTGATGCTAGCACTGTGAAAGAAGATTTCCACGCTGTATTGAATTCGTCCGGGTCAGATATCTAAGTCGGGAGCAAGGATCATGGAATTGGCCTCCCTCTCCGAAGATCAGCAGAAATTGAAATCCTTTTTGTGATTGGCTTTCATCTCGAAAGATTTCTTTTACCTGATGTCGATAACACCATTCTTATCAGTTCCCCGCTAGTTACAAGTGGCCGCAAGATGCTGATACAGACACCCTCCCCGCTTTCATCCTTGTGCATTGAGCTAATCGTTCGGAGAGACTGCACGACTTGAAGACCTCTCCTGGAGGCGCTCAAATTTTTGAGAGAAGACCTTGTCGAGCCAAATTGGAAGGCTTCCGAGGGGGAGCTTACCGGCGGCTAGTCTCGATTCGGCATCGAACCTCTCCCCTTTTCCTTCCTCTCTGGAAACTCGGACTAAATTTCATATCACAAGTGCCAGAAAACTCTCAGGGGTTGGTGGAACAGCGCAACGCTGTTCCTCGATGTACTACAACTCAAGGAGCAATCAGATAAAGAAAAGAGGACCTTACCAGTAGAATGTGGCTTAAAGCAAAGGACTTTTACTAAAGCAACTTGGTTGTCAGACGTTGGATCTCCCTGAATTTGTAGTACATTGACTAAAATTCCGCCACGAGTTCGGACAGCTCCTATGCACACCATAGACTAGAAATTTTGAACATCCCACTCCGCATCACTCCGACTCCCAGCCATCGAACTGACATCTCTCTTCAAGAATTGACCGTACCCTTTTCTGCCGACCAACCCCCCCTCATCTTTTGCCCAGACAACTTCACCTCTCAACACCGTATACCTGGGCCACTGCTTCATCGTCCTTCCCTCATATGGAGTATAATCCACATTATGGTGAAGCAGCGAGTTAGTCAACACGAACGGTTCCATCCCATTCGGATACCAGATCGTCAAGTCTGCATCACTCTCTCCTGGAATCAGTGCCCCTTTTCTTGGGTACAAACCGTACAGCTTTGCTGCGTTTGTGGAAGTAACCTCCACGAATTTCTGAAGCTGAAGGCGATTGGCTGATAATGCCAATGAGAGTCTTGTTTCCACTCCTCTGCGGGATCGATTAGCGTGCCCGTCAATGATGCAGATGAAAAGAAAATTTGGGATTATACGTACGGGCAGCCATTTGGAATATACTTGAAGTGTCCGTTCGGATATTCAGAGCTGATCACTGACTTCTTCCCGGTTTCAGTGTTGTCGTAAAGGAAAGGACAATGATCAGAGCTCAGGATTGTGAAAGTACCGTCTTCCAAGCCTGTCCATATTCCTTCATGGTCTTGCTCTCCTTCTCTTGGTGGAGGCGAGCACACACACTTCGCACCTTCGAACCCAGGCTTATCGAGATCTTTTCTCGTAAGGAAAAGGTACTGAGGACAAGTCTCTGCGTACACTGGTAGCCCCTTTTTCTGAGCATCTGAGATATGCTTTGCAGCAGCCGGAGAAGAGACATGGACAATGAGAATTGGAACGTCGAGGAAGCCACTGAGACTTATTGCTCTGTAGGTAGCCTCGATCTCAGCTACAGGAGGATGGCTAGTGACGTGATATTTTGGCGCAAAGAGTTTCTTTTCTTCTAGTTTCTTAATCGTCCAGTCGATGATGGCTCCATTTTCTGCGTGGATCATCGTGACAATTCTTTGCTTCCGAGCCTCGAAAAGTACGTCCAGAATCTCCGAGTCTTTGAGTTGCAATGCTTCGTACGTCATATAGATTTTGAGGGAAGAGATTCCGGCTTCTCTCAACGCAGCGAACTCTGAGATTGCTTGTGGACCGGCGTTGGAACAGATCAGGTGAAACGAATAGTCTGAATAACAATTGCCGTTTGCCCGTGTATGGTTAGCTGCCAATGCAACTAGTAGAGAAGGCTCTGTCTTTCGTTGAGGTGCAAACGTGATCAAAGTCGTGGTACCTCTAGTAATAGCTGATCTCGTCCCTGACTGTGGTCAACTTGATATTTCCAAAAAGAAATTTGGAACATAACTTACCTGTCTCATAATTATCTGCAGTTTCTCCTTTCCCAAACAATGCTGGTTCATCTAAATGCCTGTAAGTTAAGTCATTAAATTTGTCTCCGAGAGGCCTCGAGGCTATTCCTACACATGGGCATCCACACCACCAGGCTAATTTTCATATAAGATAGATATCCTTTCCAAGACTTCTTAGAGCTGGCTCACCATCACTATTCCTCCCTGGGCATCAATAAACTTCTTCCTCTGTACTCCATCGAGTTTGCCTCTAGGAAATAGCTTGGCAATCTTTCCATTTTTGACGGCAATATCTAACTCTGCAGTCTTATCATCCGTGACAACGAGTCCATTCAGGATTATTAAGTCATACTCTGCCATTTTTGGCAAACAGGGGAGTTGGGGATTAGGACTTTGAAAAAGTAATTTGCACTTATGTTTACCCCTTACTGAGAAAAGGGTTTATATATTATTAGCAACAGTAAAGATGGATGCATCCGATTCCCCGCCTTTCATGACATTCGGGCTGGTCCGGGCGAGATTCCCTTATCGCCCGCTATCTGAAGTTCCCCGAGATGGAGCCACACCTTTGTTTGTCTAGAGAACCTTGATTTTAGGGGATTATCATCTTGATCTACCACAGGGAGTTTGTTTCTGTCCCAGACGCCCCTTTATTACTTAAGAGATGTCACGTGACACAGCTGGGTTTTAAGTCTGCCTCCAACTCAGAAACACTGCCACTCGACACAAATACGAGTACTTATTGCGGCTGACTTGTGAAAACTAGAAACAGGGTAAAAGCTGCTATGTTATAAATTAGCTCCAGATTCTCACCAACATTTCGCTGGACAGAATCCAGAGCATGAGTAGGTATTTTCACCTCTATCCCAAACCAGTGACGGGTCAACAATGCTTCACATAAAAGTCCTTGGGGTTGGGCGGGATAGTAAGAAAATGTGCATCGACGACTACATATCCTCACAGACAAGTGGCTTCCGGCCTGGTGATCGCGAACAATGACTCGGCTGGGCTTCCGAGCTGATACCCCTGTCTCGGCAATTCTCCGAGGGTGAGGGTGCGGTTTCGCAGCCCCACCCTTGCTCCTTGCAACCGAAGCTCGGCTTAAGCTCCACGACCTCTCTTGTTGACATTCTTTCCATGATTTCTGGGAGCATACCATGAAGTGCTTCCATTGCAAGATCTAGCAGTCTACAGAATCTCGAAGATGCGACGAATTCTCTCTCGAAACATTCCTGCTATAGCAGTCCGAACACCACGCTCTGGACCAGCATTTAGAATGCCTTCCCCGCTCGATCACTCGAAGACTGCAACCCGCAGACTGCATGCCACGGCTAAACATCTCAAGCCCGCAGCAGCTCTAGCATTCGATGCCACGAACTACCCTACCACCCACGAAAAGATCCAAGATGTCCAAGATACTCCATACTTCATTGACAACAAGTTTGTGAAGTCCGAAGCTACCCAATTCATCGAGCTCCATGACCCCGCTACAAACAACCTCGTCACCAGGGTACCACAGAGCACAGATGCCGAGCTCAAAGCTGCTGTGGAGAGTGCGAAGAAGGCTTTCCCAGCGTGGAGGGCTACAAGTGTAATGGCCAGGCAGCAAATTATGTTCAAGTTTACACAGTTGGTTCGGGACAACTGGGACAGACTGGCGGCTTCAATCACCTTGGAGCAAGGCAAAACCTTTGCTGGTATGGCACTTTGGTCAATTTTGGAATTAGCTGTAGGCTAACTGCTTCAAGATGCTAAGGGAGACGTACTTCGTGGCTTACAGGTTGCTGAAGGTGCATGCAACATTCCTCAACAAATGATGGGCGAAGTTCTCGAGGTTGCCAAGGACATGGAAACACGAAGTTATAGGGAACCTTTGGGCATCGTAGCTTCTATTTGTCCCTTCAGTAAGTGTTTTAAATGTTTTGAAACTGTGTTATTGATATTCTGTAGATTTTCCTGCCATGATTCCTCTTTGGTCCATCCCGATTGCAACCGCCACTGGCAACTGCCTTATCCTAAAGCCTTCAGAACGAGATCCTGGCGCGGCCATGATTTTGGCTGAACTAGCTGAGAAGGCGGGGTTTCCCCCAGGAGTCCTCAACGTTGTCCATGGTGCCGCAAAGACGGTTGACTTTATTATTGATGAGCCAGCGATCAAGGCTATTAGCTTTGTGGGTAGTAACCGGGCTGGAGAATATATTTTCTCTCGGGGATCAGCGAATGGAAAGCGTGTGCAAGCCAATTTGGGCGCAAAGAACCACGCAGCGATCCTTCCCGATGCCAACAAACAACATGCACTAAACTCTATTGTTGGTGCTGCTTTCGGTGCGGCTGGTCAACGATGCATGGCTCTTAGCACTCTGGTCATGGTTGGCGAGACCAAGGACTGGCTTCCAGAACTCGCTGAGAGCGCGAAGACCTTGAAGGTCAACGGTGGCTTTGAGGAGGGAGCGGATTTGGGTCCAGTGATCTCACCTCAAAGCAAGGAGAGAATCGAGAGCCTTATTGCGAGTGCAGAGGAAGAAGGTGCAACCATTCTGTTGGATGGCCGAGGTTACAAGCCATCGAAGTATCCCAACGGCAACTGGGTTGGACCAACTATAATCACAAACGTCAAGACGCACATGAAGTGCTACCGAGAGGAAGTCTTCGGACCTGTTCTGGTCTGCTTGAATGTCGACTCGCTTGATGAAGCTGTCGATCTTATCAACGCAAACGAGTACGGAAACGGCGTCGCCATCTTCACGAAATCAGGAGCCACCGCCGCAGCATTCCAGAAGAACATTGAAGCTGGTCAAGTTGGAATAAACGTTCCCATCCCAGTCCCGCTCCCGATGTTCTCATTTACTGGTAATAAGAAGAGTATCGCTGGAGGTGGAGCAAGCAACTTTTATGGAAAGCCTGGATTGCAGTTTTATACACAGTTGAAGACGGTAACAAGTTTGTGGAAGAGCGAAGATGCTATCTCGAAGGCAGCGGATGTTGCCATGCCTACACATAGCTAGTCCATGAACCGTTGCTCAAAATGTACATACATATGCGGAAATTGGGATGCTTTCGCAAATTTAGTCCCTAAAATTAAAAAACACCATGGTCTTGGAAAGTCGGCCTCGCGTGTAATAAATAGTGCGTGCCGGTCCCTTTGCCATGTCTTCGTCTACGGTAATAAGAACGAGTAGATATTTTTAGGGATAAAAGAAATTCACGCGACAAGGAGGCGACAACTAGACTTTGCTTTCGTCCCAAAGTAACGATCAGAAATCGAACGATTTGCTTTTTCTTAACGATTGGCTGCGATGGAAATTGAATTTCAAAATTGCAAACGAATTCAGATCAAATAATAAACTGATGGAAGAGAACCATCTCCGCATCCTCAATTCCAATGCAATGACAAGCAGAACACAGACGTGCTTCGAAGTAATTCTCTAGCATCAAAGCACCGATCAAGCAGGCTTGAATATCTTCGTATCCGCAGTAAGGTTGCATTTCCATAGCTTTCCCAGTACTCCATGTGGTATCTTACAACTTGTCTGCCTCTCCTCGATCCTAGTCCTTCTGATACAGTGGTCCTCTCAACGAGAAAAGAACCTCCCAATCATCCCACCCGCAACATTCCTCGCAAGCCCGCCTGTATTCAACGCACTCCCCGCTAAGTTCGATGCATGCCCAAATTTATCACACCTTGAAAACGCAAGCGTATTCGTGACCGTTAAACTCAGCGCAATGACTGGAAGTGATCAGTACTACTTCCTCCTAATTTTCAGTGATTCCAACATACCGACAAGTGTTAACCAGATAAATTCCAAGCTGAAGATAGCCACGATCGCCAAACCAATCCAGAGCAGAGGCTGCGAATAGAGGGCAATCCAGAAGAAGCGACTGTCCGTCGCATTGATGACCTTGGTTGAGGGATCAGAGCTCTCAAAGACCCAGTGCGAGTCACCCGTCTGCGGATCAACTTCGTTCCACCATCGTAGTCCCACGAGCCGGCGTCCAGCGATGTTCTTGAGGTAGTAGAAGTCGGCTGCTAGGAGTAGGATTGTGATGATGAAGATGAGAACGCTGCGGGCTTCCAGTCAGCCATATCCTCTTACACCTTGCCAAAGGTGAGACTAGAGACTACACTCACAAGTTGTGGATAAACAGCATACCAAATAGGTACACAAGGAGAGACGCTGTCGAAATATTAGCTGCTGCCTCTGGACTCGCAGCCTACACACTTACAGATTCTGAACCCGAGGAAGAAGAGGAGGGTGATGGGATGGGAACTCAGTCGCCAGCTCAAAGAGCCCGCTGGATGGATTTCTTCCATGGTGTGTGCGAGGTCAAGGACGATGCCTGTGTTGTGTGCGTGCTCATGGCCGCGTATAATTGTCGTACCCCAAAGAAGCTACAGTAAGCTCTTACCCCTGTTCACGCTAAGCCCCAATGAAAGCGGTAAGGAGTTGTTCTGCCAAGCCTCAAGAAGCCGACCTGAGAGCCGAGCTAAACTTATTGCCGACGAGGGGTTGTGAATAGCTTCATATATCAATAGCTTTCATGTTGTAGAACGTTGAATCATGTACGACAAATAAATGAGGTTTGTCGATTCTAATTGACTCGAAATGTCTTCTAAATCAGCCACCATCCTCCGCCGAGCTCTCCTCTACGGTATGCCCCGCAACCCCACACTTCACCTCTCTCTAACACCCCTCAGTCCCCTCCTCCTCCACAAAATTCCTCGAGAAATCCCGCTCTCTTACCGTAGACACCATATCCTACGACCTCGAGGACTCCGTAACGCCACAACAAAAAGCACCAGCACGCTCCAACCTTCTATCCTTCCTTTCATCCCCCCGCCCACCAAATATCACCGAGCTCAGCGTTCGCATAAACGCCGTCTCCTCCGGCCTCGCCCTCGAAGACCTAACCACCATTCTGCAAGCCCCAAATCTAGACGCTCTAGTCATACCAAAAGTAAACAAAGCCTCAGACCTGCACTTTATTACCGACGTGCTGCGACATAAACTCCCCGACCGACACCCCTCAACCCCGAATCCCTCTTCCAACCCCTTGAAAATAATCGCCTTGATAGAGTCCGCCGAATCCGTTACGAATTTGAATGAGATATGTAAGGCGTCGCCGTATCTCAGCGGCCTGATCTTTGCTGCTGAGGACTTTGCGCTGGACTTGAGCTTGACGAGAACGCCTGGGTTGCTGGAGTTTCTGTATGCGAGGAGCGCGATTGCGACAGCGGCACGAGCTCACGATCTACCGTCTACGATTGATTTGGTTTGTACGTCGTTCCGTGGAGAAGAGGGGCGGCGGACACTGGAGGAAGAGTGTTTGCAGGGGAAGGGGTTGGGGTTTAATGGAAAGCAGTGTATACATCCGAGTCAGGTGGAGGTTGCACAGCGGACGTTTGCACCAGGCGAGAAAGAGTTGGAGTGGGCGGTAAGGGTTGTGGTGGGTGATGAGAAGGCGGATGCTGGAGGACGTGGCGCTTGGACGCTTGAGGGAAAGATGATTGATGTGCCGGTTGTTGGAAAGGCAAAGGCGACGGTTAAGAGGGCGGAGCTGTGTGGAATTGATGTTAATACGATTCGAGAGAAGTGGAAGGATCAGGAGCCCGAATGAAGCTTTTGGTCTTATGCCTCACAGAGACTTTAGATGCACGCAAGAAATGTATATCAGACGAAAGCAAAGTACTAGTAGTGTTTTCGGTCTGTCCATAAATCAAAAATACATGATTTATCCGCTATCCCTAGTCAATATTGCTGATAGGGTCGCCAGAAGGCTTGCTCCTGATCATCTGTCGCAAGTAAATATTCTTCATACCCCTCTCCCTGTTCAGCTGGGTTATAATCGTCCATAAGTAAATGGTGCTGTCCATTGCCCGCCAACAATTGTACCTCTTCGTAGAGCTCCTGGCCTAATAGTTCTTGCTCATAGTGTTCTGAAGAGAAGCCAGCATGGGAAGACCTCAGGTTCCACGTTTCGGCGTCAAGATAAGCTTCACCATGACCATAGGAAACGTCGAATGAATGCTGAGGCGCGCTGTCAATAAAATCATCCACTGGCGTATACAAGAGTCCATTCATGTATGGGAAATTGGCCCGTTCAGTGTTTGCATTGGCTTCTATAATTATGTCGGGCTGCTCATACTCTATTTCTCTTAGATGTTCTGCGTCAACAGAAGGTTCGTACGGTGTCAGATGTCGTGGCAGCTGATGAATGAAGGAAGGCTCGCTATTTGCTTGTAGAGATGATCTTGCATTATGATGTTGGAGGTGAATATCTGAAACGCCAGGACCAGCCGAAAACCCTCGAAAAGGTAATCCAAGATACCATGGACTGTGTTCGCGGAGGGAATTGGTGCCGTTTTGAAGTGGAACTGATTCCTCATGGTGCACTCCGCCGACTCTGGCTTGTGCGAGACGAGGTGCATCATGGACCTCCTCTCCGATCCGAGCATTCTCGTAGACGTCTTGTTCGTTGACTTTGAAGTGGAAATGCGTTAAGAATTCAGACTTATCAGGCTCTTTATGCTGCATTCGTGCAGTTGATTGATTACCTAAGTCTGATATCAGACTGTGGTCTCCTGCTGAAGAAGCCATTTGGCCTCCGTCCTGTGAAGAGCTTTTCTGGTTTGTTTCTTGCTTAGTACTTGTCCTCACATGACCATCTGGATCTTGGGCAGTTGCTCCATCTGTAGAAATGAGTGGCCGAGGAAGAGGTACTGTTGTTGATGGACGATTAACTCGAGCCAATTGCGCGCGTTCCAGGCGGTCGATGGGGGCACTTCTCGACTGCTCAGGGATTTCTTCGTCTGGAGATGTGATTGCAATTGCATGTTGGTGTCTACCAGATTCTGACCTTTCATGCCAACCTAATTTTGGATCAAAATGCTCGATCACAACCCTTTCACGCTTCATCAACCCTTCCTCTACTTGGTCATTCTTGGCATTCGACATATTGAACCCATCTTGCAAAGCTGGCTGGTGGCCATCATGAGATGAGGCCACCTTGTGAAGTGTAGGTCGTGTATGGGGCGCAAGTTTCTCTGTCCTTCCTGGCATATCTGTACTTTTCTCTATTTCACCTTTGATCCTCGTCTGCTGATGTTTGGATGGCCTCTCATAAACGCGAGGAGAGAGTCCTGCCCGACGAGCAGCCAGGTCTATTCCCGTACCTCGAAAGACTCCAGTCTGTTCGATTGACCGTCGGATTGACTCAGGTGTGGAACTTTCTCGAGTGCGATCGGTTTTTCTCTCCCGTGAAATCTGCGTTTCCGACCAGGAAATATATGTTGACGCTCGCCCAGACAGTCTGCTATCGGAGTTAGGAACATACTCTAGTTGTTTGATAGCGGGGGTGTGTCTAGCAGAAGCAGTAAGGATATCTGATATTGACCTCTCTTGGTGATCTCTTTCAAAGTCGAGATTCGACATCGGAGGAACTTTGAAAGAATGGGAACGTTCGTGTTGTTGTCCAAAGTAATCTGAGTCCAATTGATCACCGCTCCCTGAACGACCATCTTTCGTCTGGCTTGACGATGTCACGCCTCCTTTAATTGCTGGTCTTGGTGGTATTGGAACCTTGCTTGCTCTGAAAAATATAGAGATCTCGTCCTGCGCCCTTGCAGCCTTTCTCTTCTCCTTGTCCCGAGACTTTGAGCTGATCTTGTCCTCTTTGATTGAGAAATTGTGCGTGCTTGTTCGTTGCAAAAAATCCATCTCGGAAAATGCTAGATCAGGTACTGTGCAAATATCAGAACTATATCTAAACCAAATGGGTCACATACTGCCCCGACGCTGAATAGGAGAAGATGCCCTGCCATTCTTGAAGAGACCAAGCCCATGAGATGGGCGGATCTAATCGAATCAGCTTAGTGCCACATTTTCAAGATGTGGATCAGACTAACAGTCAGGCGCTCATTGCTGATACTTTTTGAAGTGAAATTTCGCATCAAGTCCTCTCCAGCTTTCTTTCGATCGCCCCTCTTCTCCTTGTACCTTCTAGGTTTCTTCTCATCTCCATCTTTAGGTCGTTTTTTCACCTTCTTGGGCTCGTATCGATCCTCCCGCGTCTTATAACGTGCTCTTTTTTCAAAAGTCTCTTGCTTAGAATTTGATACAACAGAAGAAGTGGTTGCTTCCGATACAGACGCTTCCATTCTTAGCTTCTTTGGTGGGCGATCGGGCGCTTTCCCCCGTGTAAGGTGTTTCGTCTCGAGAGCTGAGCCTCTTACTGGGGGCGGGTTTGGTTTAACGGGTACCTCGAGCAGGGAGCTGTCGGAAGACGTATGGTGCTTTCGCTTCCTCTGAGACAATTCTTTCCCCGGGCCTCCTTCGAGGATCGGGAAGCGGAAGCCAACCTCTGCGAGCGTCTTGGGCTCGATATGGTCTGATACACGAACAAAATTGAGTGTTAGCATCACCCGCCCCGATCAGAGGTGTCAAGAGCTCACTTGGCGTCTTCTGCTGTGCTGCACGGGAGTCTGATCTTTTCTGATTGGCTCCGTCGTCTGTTTGTTCAAGCCATTTCCGAATGTAATCAGTGTCGCCGCTGAGCTGACCTGCCGAAGGCCCTAGGGAAAGCCTGCCCTGAATGACGACAGCTTTAGGCATTGGTCGACCTTAAAAGTTAGATTGATGATCGTTTTGATTTCTTGCTGTAGCTCAGATTCTCTATGGCGTCGCTGCTGGTCTATAAGTCAGGAGAAGCAGAGAGATCTTGAGCAGACTTGGTCTCGATGATAGTCATCCACAATTATTTGATAAAGTGCCCTAGTAGCATGTAGGAAGGAACGTGGAAGAAATGCTCGCTTGTCATCGCAACTACTCAGGTGGGAAGTACCGATGGTATCTATTACTTCAAGCGAGCCGAATTTTGATTATCTGGACAACATAAATCCTTCCCATCACTCTCCCGATCAACATTTGAAAAAGTAAAAAAACTCTCTTATTAATTGCGGCTACGAAATGACATAGAGGTTGGGACAGAGGACGAAGGAGAAACTGCTAAGCGACAAGGGAAGCAGCCCCCCCTTTCTCCAAGCGGGCCCCTTTTGCCACCGCCCAATGATTGGAGCTTCTGAACTCACAGACCTCAGGACGTCCCTGCATATTACTGCTGGCACATTCGAGGGGGGGAGCTTACCTGCAGTGAGATTGTATGTGGGGGAGCGAGCTCGATCATCCAAAAAGCGGTGAGAATCACTCACACAGCCCTACGGGTTGCAGCGATCCACAAAATGCAGCCTTTTCTATTTTCCCCTCTTGCCACAAGAATGATTGCCCTCCCTGAGCCTTACAAGGAGATTTGGGGTGCCCACTGGGCTCTCTCGCCGATCACATGACCTATACGTCCTGCGAGTAATGCTGTGAGAGGTGAGCAATCGCGATGGATCAGCTTGCCCAGAGTATCGGGACGTTACATACGATCTGCAGAGCAAGCTGTGTCCCACGCTAGCCCAGCTTAAATCAACCTCAACGTTGAAACCCGAGGCCGTAAAATCAAGAGAGTTGGCAGTGGCGAGATAAGACGCTCTCTGGCAGGCCAGATTTGAATTCGAGCTTCAAGCAGCCAGCCGCTCGGCTCTGGGCCCTGGCCGTTGCTGACTGTCTGCCGCGCCAGTTCTGAGAGCGCGAGAGGCAATCAGGCTGCGGCAGGGCAATGGGAGCGAAGCCACATAATAGTGCTTCCTAATTGATCAATCGAGAGCTGCGATTCCCCGACGGGGGCTGCGGCTGCGGCCCATTCGTGCGTGTGGAGTGGAGTGGTGCAATCGCGGTGTGGATGGGGGAAGAGAAGCGCTGCTGGAGGAAGCGAGTTGGTTAGTTTGAGGTTTTGAGCTGCCGCGCACTTCTTCGGGCCAAGGTCAGCGCGGAAAGGAAGGAAGGGTCTTTTTGGCAGGGGCATGGAACTGGTGGAAGGCTTGAGCTTGGAAGGGGGGGGGGGGGGGGGGCTGCTTATCGATAACACTCCACCAGATCCCAGACCCCACGTTGACTTGACCTGTGCGCATCACTCACATCAGAGGCAAACGCCAGCTCGCAGAGAGATGCCGTCTCCTCTCCTAGAGCTTGGGTACCATCCCATGGGCCGTTGCGGTTCCTTCTCGTCCCCTACCCCTTCCCTTTCCCGACTGTCCTTCCCTCTCCAGACACCTCGTCTCCACAGTCGCCGCCGCCGACGCCTAACTCAGCATTGCACATGAAATAGAGGGGTTGCTGCTGCTCCCGCTGCCGCACAAACACATACATACCCCTGGCCCCGAGCTGCCATGCTGCCATGCCCTCACTGCTGCTGCAAACTCGAACTTGCTCGTCGTTGCATCTTGCTACACTCAGCCTGCATATTTAGGCGTGATGTCGGAGCACCGTTCGAGCAGGTCGGCGATAGCTGGTCTAGTCGAGTGATTGGAGCTCCACCGCCCTTCTCGTGCTGCTCCTGGGCTATAGCATGGAGATGTGGGTGCAATACGCCAGCAGCAGCCCAGATGCGGAGCCCTACAGATACCCATTCTGCGTGAGATTCGCTCAGTGAGCACGTAAAACATGCCATATATGAGAATCGATATGCATCTGATACCAGATTTTTTCTTTCTCCACACTAGGCAAAGCCAGTGCCCAGTGCCCATCTAAGTGCACAGGCCATGCCCCAAGGGAGCGATTGGCGCGCCACAATCCAGCGAACCCACAGTGCGAGCAGACTGGAGTCTGGCGCAGAATTGCTTTCAGCCGGGCTGCTTGAGTGTGCTTGCCGCATTGCTGTCGCCGGACGCTGCACCAGGAGGCAAGAAGGCCGCTGGATTGGGGGAACAACCTTGCTCTGCACCCACACACGCAGCGCCGACGCAGGCTCGCGACTGGCTGCGGCGCGGCTCGATGCCAACTCCCAGGTTTGTCAAGGCATCGAACGCCATCGAGCCAGGACGGCCACGATCTGTCCGTCCATTCTTGTAAGGCAGGGCCCGGCAGGCGCGCGCACACGCAGGCAGGACTGGAGAAGAGAAGAGACGAGGGCGCGCGATGTGCCAGAGGTGAAGGCGACCCATTCATTAGCGCAGAATACGCGAGGAGGGGCAGCGAAGCACTTGCAGTCTCTTCATATCCCCCCGCTACTGCACCTGGCTCTTCTTCCCTCTTACATCCTCGACACCCACCACGTCTTTTTGCGAATTCTCCAATCCGCACCTTTCCCTGGTTCCCTCGTCGGTACTTCTGTTCGCACTGTCCTTTCAGTCGTCTGACCGGATCAACTTTGCGTCTCACGATCAACAAGTAACAAAACAAACAAATCAATCACTCAGTCAACCTTTCGATCAATCACCTTCGCCTTCTCTCCCCTACTTTCAACCTCTCAAGAAGTTCGTCTGATCTCTCTGTGTGCATGCGCTGACCTTGCCGATCTCATCACCTTCACCTCTCCCTTCCTTGTCCGCTCTGCGGAGTCCTGTTTTGCATCGATGTATCTTTCTTTGCGTGATCCGCGTTCCGTCCGTTCCCGTTCCTCCAGCTCCGCCGATGGCGCGCTCTTTTATGTGTGAGGATGCGCGCGGAAATTGAGATTTGCAGCCAGGTATCCGAGACAACATCTATCAAGATGTCTAAACTCTTCATTGGGTAAGTTCACCTTCGCGCGTTTGCGACCCCGATCTCCATCCCGCCCGGGTCGATTGCTAACGATTCTGACTAGCGG
This sequence comes from Hyaloscypha variabilis F, assembly GCA_002865655.1. Classification (NCBI taxonomy): domain Eukaryota; kingdom Fungi; phylum Ascomycota; class Leotiomycetes; order Helotiales; family Hyaloscyphaceae; genus Hyaloscypha; species Hyaloscypha variabilis. Next base: position 1,197,852 of record KZ613946.1, on the reverse strand, counting down.
CCTCGCATGGCACACTGATGAGAATGCTCTTCGTCAAAAGTTCGAGGAGTTCGGCGCTGTTGAGGAAGCTGTAAGTTGGAGTCGCATGTTCCAGCCTCTCATTGACCAATGCTAACCAACCTTGTTCAGGTCGTCGTCAAGGATCGTGACACTGGTCGCAGCCGTGGCTTTGGTTTCGTCCGCTACACCCAGGAGGCTGATGCGGAGGCTGCCATTACCGCCATGAACAACATTGAGTGGGTGAACTATTGTGCATGAAGTTGCCTCAAGGCTGATATCGTTAGGTTCGACGGTCGCACCATTCGCGTTGACAAGGCCAGCGAGCGCGGCTCTGGAGGTGGTGGTGGTGGATTCGGCGGTGGCCGTGGCGGTAGGTCCCCGTACAGACCCAAAACTGGAGCAATTGCTGATGATCAATAGGTGGAGGCTATGGAGGTGGCCGAGGTGGTGGTGGATATGGTGGTAGGATTCAATGATTCCAAAGCCTTGACCATCACTAACATCGATATAGGAGGCGGCGGTGGATACGGAGGCGGTGATCGTCAACAGGGAGGCTATGGTAAGTCTTTCTCGTCTCTTTTGATCCCTTGAACATGGCTAACATTCTATAGGCGGAGGCCAAGGCGGCTATGGCGGCGGTGGTGGTGGATATGGTGGCGGCGGTGAGTTGGCCTCGTCGGCATTCGTCGACATATGGAGATTGATCAAACACATGCTGACCATCAGACAAAGGATACTCCGGTGGTGGGGGGTATGGTGGTGGAGAGCAACAAAGCCAGGGTGGCGGTGGCAGATGGCAGTAAATGCTGGAGGCGTGATCTTCTCTCCGACCTTGCGCGCGTTCGTACGTTTTGAGGACAAGAAAAGTTAGCTATGGTTGCAGCGAAAGTTAATTGTGTGGTAAACCATCGACGTGTCATCCCTTGATGCTCGTCGTAGGTCAGCCTCGTGGTCTCTGGATGCGGTTCTACCTTGGCGAGCTCATACGCTCTGCTCGGCCGGCGTTAGGGGGTTTTCCTACCTTGTGTCTCACGTTTTTTCACACAACTTGATCTCTCAGATAGCTTTCGGCCTCGATCACTTTGATCGGGGTCTTCTATGAAGACTGCAATTTCTGCAGGTCTAGTCTATGGCGGTAATTGGCCCGAATTTGGGGACGAAAAGGCTTCTCCGAACTTACTTCTCCATCTCCTCTTGCTCGTCTGTGTTGTTGACTCTCTTCGGCTCGTTGTTAATAGCCATATCATGCACGGCTTGGACTCCGACTCCACTGGCCTTGTTCTCAAGCTTCCGAACCCTGATAGCCAAATCTTTAACATGGCCGTCTCCGCTTTCAGCACTGAGGCTATCCAGAGCTTCTTCCAAGCTCAGAAGATAATATTTGTTCGGCCCACTTGGTCCGATACTCCTAAATATATGCTCGGCGAGTTGTTGGGGAGGCTGTGGTCCGACGAACTGATCGTTCTCGGGAGTGCCAATATACACTAAGGTCTTTATTGTCGGAGACCCATCGCTTGGATGGAAGGCAGTGTAGTGTATCGTGTAGCCGTTTATCTCACGAATATCGAGGTACTCTTGAACTTCGGCAACTTTGGGAGCTTCGATTCGGTAGGCAATGCCCCAGACCTTCTGCTCGGCCGAGTCGTGGTGATCTGTCAATGTCTCCCAGAATGACCGCTCGATGAGGGTCACGACTCGACCTGGGGCTTCAGGCGTTCCGCGGTGGTCTTGACTTTCGTCGTGTCAGTGGAGTGGCTGTGAGGGCGCAGCAGAACATCTTACCTGGCCTGAAACAATCATAAGCTTCCGTGCTGACTCGACCTGGGGAGATACAGACCTGCCAGAACCTTCGAACATAACCGGTGACATAGCCAGGTATGCGTCTATCAAAATGGGGCGGAGGTTTCCAAATCAGACTGCTGTTCTTGTGTTCAGTCGTTGCACAAGAAAAGCCTTGTAGGATGATCCAATGTTACCCATAGCCAAAGAGCCAGAATTCGGCATCGGAGTCTGCGGATGCAGCCATATGTTGTGATTGTGTGCAAAGGAAGTGAAGTGTGTCGTAGAGGTGGGGGGGAGTGGGAGAGAAAAGTACTGTAGTTGCGGTCGGTGAATGGGTGCAAGGCCGTCGAATGACTGGCTGGGCCACCACTGGCAAGGCGGGTCTAGGCCAGGACGTGGCAGTATGTAATAAGTTTACAATTATCGAGCATCCTCGCACTTCGCATTTCGCTGAGCACTCAGAAATCGCAAGTGACATAAGCTCCATATTCCATGCTGTATCAGCCCCTCGAGAGCTCCGTGTGTGCACTGCCTGTGTCTCAGCACAAGAACCTCGCTCCCCGGTGCCCCATCCTTTCCCGCAACGAACGCGGAGCCCTGCAAGGCAAGCTTTCGGGATTTATACATGAACAGAAACCCCCTCTTCGTGCAACGAACACCAGCACCACGTTACTCTTCCTGAACACACGCGTGCTTGTTCTGCATTGGCGCAATATACCTAGGACTCAAAATGGCATACAATCGTACTTTCAACCCGGACTCACTCCCGGCATTTGCAGAGCCTGAAAGGGTAGATGCTCACAGATCTCTTGAATGTACTGAGTGTAGCTGATTCGAGTGTACAGAAACATGCCCATTCTACTCCTCCAGCATCAGCACCAGCACCAGCACCAGCTCCTAATCCAGCGCAACAAGCCATACATCAACAACAGTACTCAAAGCCCGCTCCTCCACTTCCAACAGAACAATACGGTGGACGTCGTCCTTCACCACAAATGCAACCACCTGCGAATTACGGATACGGTTCACCACCACCACAAAACTATGGCTTCAGCTCTCCTCCGCTAGGCAGCCATGGCCCCAGACCACACAGTGGCAGCGCAAGCAGACCTCAGCCAATGTCCAGACCTCCCCCTTCCCCCGCTCCACCAGCCGGCGCAGATCCTGCTCTTTGGCCGCTATTCAAGGCCGTGGACAAAGATGGTGACACAAAATATATTCCCCTTAGCCGTCAACTATACTAACGGAATATACAGGTACTGGGCATTTGACCGAGAAAGAGCTTCGCGCCGCTCTTGTCAACGGCGACTGGTCATCATTCGATCCTTATACAGTGAAGATGATGATACGAATGTTTGATACCGATCGCTCTGGCACAATCGGCTTCGAAGAATTCTGCGGGCTGTGGGGGTTCCTGGCGGCCTGGCGCTCCCTCTTCGATCGATTTGATACCGACAAGAGTGGCAATATCAGCCTCGACGAATATACAAACGCACTAGTAGCATTTGGCTACAGACTAAGCCCCCATTTCGTGGACACTCTCTTCAGAACATATGACAAGCGTGCCGAAGGAGCCATCAGTTTCGACCTCTTCGTTCAAAGTTGCATAAGCTTAAAAAGGATGACGGACGTGTTCAAGAAATACGATGATGACAGAGACGGCTTCATAACTCTGTCCTTGTAAGAGCCCCTCCAGCGTCAAGAGTTCAGGGCCTTAGCTAATCGGTTTACAGTGAGGACTTTTTGACTGAGATAATAAGGCAGAAATAGTACATAGCTTGCTCTCGGTAACGGCATTCCCACGTTGGTTTTCAAGACTTCCTATTTGCTTTGACGACATGCCTATTCATAGACAATACGATACCCATGTTAGCACCAAGCTGCTTCTGTATCTGTGCTGATCAGGTGTCTCTTGTCTGAAGGAACCGGGGAGCCTTAGGGGTGATGGTGGCGCAGCCACGGCCGAATCATCGTTCACCAACCATTGATGGAACCTGCATCCTCCAGGGGCTGGGCCGCGGGCAATGTTCAATCGTCTCCAGTAGGGGAATTATCCAAGAGCGGCGCAAGAAGTTGTACCCACCATCTAATGGGAAAATGGTGTGATTTTTCCAGTTGAGCTGATTTACAATGATTCACAGGTTTCACGACTTTGATGAAGTTGGGGGTTCGTATCTGAGGCTGGGTTCCTTGCATGCCCCTCAGCGGCTGTATCCGGCGCACTTGAATCGCATTCGCATCGATCCACTGCAAGACAACCTGCCTTCTTCAGCACCGTCTGCTTCTCAGGCATTGGTTGGACCCTTCAAACTCTCGGTATTCTGGCACGTTATCGGGTGGCGTACAGCCTTGCAGCCCCTAGCGAAGCAGCGCCGAAAGCTGAAAGTAAGCGCCAATCGTAATTCAGAATGGTCTCCCACATGCACCTACCAAAGGAACGTAAGGATTACGTTCATTCGTCCGCTGACGTGAGGCGCAACCTTTGCGAATTCGGTGGTCCTCGGAAGCTGAATCTGCCAATCCTACCTCACAGAAGTGTAGCTGCCCTCTCCCCGAGAACTCTCTGTATATAACATTCCTCCGTCGGCCCCCGGATACCCACCATTCGTTCTCGTAATCTCTAGCCTGTTAGAAGCTGGTTTATTTCATCCAACACATATCTTTCAATTGCGCAATCTCTATATCCATCTTCTGCAGTTCTCTTCAGATTTCTCCTCAGCCTTGTCTCACAGACGCATCAACACTATGGGCTCCAGCCCGCCCTCAACAAAGAAGCTTGACTCACTCCTCCCCCAGCCACCCAAAGAAAATCTCGTCTCTCACTTTATCCTAGGAGAAATAATTGACCACATCTCTCTGATCCACGATGATTTCCTAGAAGTCGACATTCCGCTGCTCAAGCGCCATCTGTGGCACATTAGAAATAATAACGTCGAACCTGAAGGGCATCTTCGGGGATTCTTGAGAGTGTTCAAGGAGACGAAGGTCTTCAAGGATGCTTTTGATGAGCTGGATGATGGCATGAAAGTCCAGCTTAGTACTTTCATTGCTGGTGGCGGAGAAGAGGTTGTCATGGCAGCTGGACGAAAGGGAAATCAATTTCATCTTCCTCCGAGCCCGGCTGTAAAGCATCATTTCAGAGCTCTCGCGAAAGATATTGAGAAGAAAGCCGAGGAATTTTTCCATGACGAAGGACATTCAAATGGTGTAAGTAACACCAATGGCATTGCGACTAGGCAAGTCGCAATGGTCAAAGAGCAGGTTCAGAAAGTCCAAGAAAAAGTCGACAAGGTCCACGAGAAAGTTGGAGAGTTGTTCCACCATGACAACCATTCTCACGATATCAACGGCAGCGCTATTAACCAAGATGCTGACGATGAGTTCGCCGTCAAACCACCAGGCTTAAATGGCCATGTGGAGCATGCTAAGGAGGATTTTGAGAAGCTGCTCCATCATAAGAAGCATGAATCTACGACCAATGGTGACGCTACTAATGGTAACGCCATCGATGGGTTGGCTGTCAAGCCGGTCACGCATGGGCACACCGAAAAGGAGGACTTTGAGAAGCTGCTCCATCACGAGAAGCACGATTCTACTACCAACGGCAATGCTACCAATGGTAACGCCATCGATGAGTTCGCTCTCAATCTGGTCACGCATGAGCACACCGAAAAAGATGTCTCAAGTACTGTAGGGATTCCTCGCATTTTCGAAAATCCAGCCGAGACCAAAACCATGGAGGTTTATGGCAACAAGGAGTTTTCAAACTGGGGCCAGAACGTTCGCAATACGCCGCTGTGGACATTTGTCCCAAAGACTGTCCTCGGACTGCAGAATCTAGTCAAGTGGGCCAAAGCCCACGACTTTCGAGTCCGCTGTGGTGGTTATAGACACTCGTGGAGCCGTACCTTCTCTCAGGAAAAGCAAATTCTAGTATCTTTACTTAATCTCGAAGAAGTTACTAAATTGCCAGATGCAATGAGCATCGAACCTGAGTATATTGATCCGGAAAACGAGCTTAAGGTTATCCAATTTGCCACTCCGGGTGGAGCAGTGGCCAGCAAAGCCGGCAAGACCTTGGTTAGAGTTGGAGTCTCAGTCACGAACGAGGAATTCCGACGATGGGCCGTTCATAATGACAAGTGGACACTCCCTGTGGATGTGATTCTTGTAGAGTAAGTCAATTGCCCCAGCTCAGCGAACGATCTAAGCAGTTACCAGGGTGACAATCGGTGGTGTGAATGGACCAATCTGTCATGGAGCAGGACGTCAACACCAAACTGTGAATGACTATGTCCGTGCAGTAGAATACGTCGATGCCAACGGCGAGCACCGTACCATTTCAGATCCAGAACACCTCAAGGCAGCAGCGGGTCATTTTGGCCTGCTCGGTGTTGTCACACACATCACTTTTGAATTGGACAAGATGTCTTATGCTGTATTGCAACCCGTGAAGCCCGATATTGGCCTCGCAATTCCCCCTCTCCACCGGGAAGATATCCCAATTGCACTTCGCAGGACATTCACAGACAAGCAATACCAAGACGCACTCGCCAAGTTCGAGAAGCATGCTTCAGACGACTACTATTCCGAATGGTTTTGGTTCACCCGCTCCCAGCAGGCCTGGGTCAACTGCTGGAATACCACAACCGATAAGACCCATCTTGTCGACTACCCCAGTCCCTTCCTCACCTGGTTCCAATGGGTGGAAGGCTGGCTGGGCATGGTCCTCACCACATGCCCCCTCTTTCAAGAACTCCCTGGACGCTGGCAAGCAGAGCTCCTCGCCACATTTGGCATGGTCAACCTCCGACCCTTTGAATTCTCCTCCTATCAACAAGAAAAGACGGAGAGCATCGTCACCGCTCTGCCAAACGCCTTGCACTTCCGTCGCGGCATCCAGAACATGCGAGTACGCGATCTTGAGTTCCAGATCCCTATTCCCGGGCAGGCCTCTGACCCTACGAAGCCGGATTTTGATGTGGTTCGCAAAGCGTGGTGGGATATCATCAACTTGACCTATGAGAACGATGATTGCCCTATGCGGTTGACGATGGAGTTGAGAATCATGGGCGATTCGAAACTGATAATGGCACCCCAGAACGGGAATACGCACGGCACGGCAAGTATCGAAGTCCTGAGCATCCCGGACGCGGTGGCCGATGGCGAGTGGCAGGCTTTCTTGCAGCGAGTGTCGGACCTGTGGATGAGCTACACGGATAGTGAGGGCAAGCTCTTGCATGTGAGGCCGCACTGGGCTAAGGAGTGGTAAGTCTTTCCTCCTAATTTCACAGCAATTCTTAAGCAAACATGGTATCAATACTAACGGAAATCAGGGAGAGCATCAACATGCGTGGCAAACCAGCGCTCCAGTTCCTCAAAGAAGACGCCTACAAAGACGCCATCCCAAAGTTCAAAGCAACCCTATCTGACATCGGCAAACATCAAGGCTGGGACTTGACTGATTTGCAAAAGCGATTCTCGAACCCGCTGTGGGACTACATGATCTATTCCTAGATTTGATTTTTGATCTGGTCGTTATGGAAAGGGAAGGAGTTGGACAGGGCATTGGGAATAGGAGATGGTTTAGGTGGCGCTATTCTTGGGAGTTTTCTCTTCAATTCTTTCGGATTACTGGGTAACATTTTTGTAATAAGAGGAATTTGGGTTCGCGTTGTGCCAATGTCTACACACTTTTACCACTTGCGGAGACCAAGCTGCACTTGTGAAGTTTATCAAAATGTGAAAATTTAGTGTCTTCGGGGCTGAAACGCCTCAAACTGGATTTGGATAGTATAGTCGGTGAAAGAGGCACTTGTTGGGGGTTTGTGCAGATGCCTCCTTTCACTCACAGAGTCACCGGTGTCTTATCATAATGGTAGACAGTCCTTGGCCCCTAAGCAAATCTGTTTCAGAACATTTGAACAATTGCCATAGTCGAGTGGGTTCACATAAAGAGCTCAGATTGAGGAAGAAGGTTAAAATGTTGGAAAGAAGGTCCCTATGACCGTGACAGATTTGTGGGTAGAATAGATCAGTTAATCACAACGTGGAGACGAGCATGATTCATATGTGTAGAAATGTATATAAGTTAGCCATCTTTTGGAAGAGTAGACATCAGCCGCAGTTTTTCATCATAAAGCCAACCCTTGAGTAATCCAACCAATGCCCATGTAACCAGTCCGAAAGCCATTCCCTAGCATCCCTCTGAAGGAAACCCTGCCCATATGTTGAAGCCTCTCCGATGCGCCTTTCTATGATAGCCCAAAGCAAAAACCCAATGCGAAACCCGGATTACCGAAGACCAAAGGTGAAAATGAAAAGAGTCAACGAGATATTATCTGATATCCAACTGAAACGGTTTAAAACGCCCACCGATTGTAGCGCACCTAGGACATTTCCTCCTCGCTCCTTGTTCTGCCATTAATACGTCCACGCAAGCTTGGCAGATTCCGCATATGCATTCCGTACATGCATATGATTCTTTGAGAGCAGAGATTCCCTGACAAGCGGCGCAATATATCTGTATACTTTGCGAAGAGAAGCTAGGAGATGAGTCCGAAAGACCTCGGGATTCGATGTGGAAATTCTCTCCGCTTTCACCGCTTTCCACTGAGGGGAAAGGCTCGGGGGCTTCGGGGAGATATGAAGGTGGGGTGAGTGCTTGTTGGAGGGGTGAAGCTTGATATCCTTGAAAGTGGGATGCGGAGAATGGAGGTAATGATGCTCTGTTAACTGATATTGGAGACGGCGGCACCTGATCATGTTAGAATGAAGTTTGCTTGTACGAACAAGAAACTCACAGGCGTTCTATCTTCGTCAGCATCTTCGGTCGCAGACGTAGCTGCATCGATAAGATCCTCCCATCGTTTGCCATATGCTGCTGACAATCCGCTAGAGGGTTCGGCTGAATAAGCTTTGCGGTCGTAACTCATTCGTCTTAGATGGGCGTTCTCTCCACGAGACTTCTGCCGTCTGTGTTGTGGTTCTCGAGCGCGTTTAGACACCGATTGTTTGCGTGGACGATTAGGTCCAGGGTTTCTTTGAATTGGAGGTAAAGTAGAGGATCGACCAGGTGGTGAAGTAGAAAGAATAGAAGGAAGAAGCTCTCTGCGTCTGACGGCATTGAGATGTGAAAAAGGCTCGCTTGTAGGGTCGAGGTTATTGGAATGGAGTGGAGGAAGCTCTATCGAGGATCGCATTGCTTGTTTGTGTGCCTCGGTATCGGACATCCAGTCCTGGAAATGTGTCAACCATCTAGCATTTTTGCCTTCCTGTAAATCGTTTTCACGCACCCCTTCCGACTCCCAGTCTACCTCAAGTTTGTGGTTATGCAGTTGTGCCAGCGCTGCGGCGGCGCTAGCGGCTGGCAGCAGATTACCTGAATGGAGATCATCCAGGTTCCTGGGAGTGCCTGGTGTACTCGAGCTTTCGCGGTAGTAGCTGTGTCGGTCGTTTCCATAGTCTAGATATTGTTAGGATGTTGATAGAATATGTGTGGGATTACAGACTGTTCGGAGCTAGATTCGAGCTTGTAGGTGGAGGAGGTCGTTCGGATGGCGGGGTATTTATCATGAGCTGGAAGCTCTCCTCCGTTGCAGGAAGCTTGGAGATGTAATGCTCGGGGTGGGCTCGTCGTATATGCTCTTGCATCGATCGATACCGCTTTTCCTGACGCCCAGATTCCCTGTTACCACGATTGAACGACGCAAAGGCAGGAGAGCTTCAAAAAGGGTGCAGCGGACACAGCAGAGCAGAGACACTCACGCCGAGGCAACGTTTGCGACAACTGGAGCCATCTTGATTTCGCAATGGACACACAACCTCGTTGTTCGCATCCGAGACCGAGAAGGACGATGTCAACGAAGATCGAGGCGGCATCGTCAGTGTAGACCCCACCATGCCCAGGCGAGGGGGAGATTAGATAGGTGGTAATCGCAATCGGACGGCAGGTCAATTGATGGCGATAGCGATCGCAGAGTTGCGCATGTTCGTGGAGCGTTGGGCGCAGAGCTCGAGCGAGGTACAACAAACAGGATGAATCAATAGTGGGAAGAGAGAGTGAGGTGTGTGGGAGCTTCTATTGGGATGTAGCTGTTCCCTGCGCTGCGCACTCACACAATTGGTGTTTGAAGAATGTGTGTGGCCTTGGGGGGTGCTGAGCACTGAGGGGCAGCTCTGGTAGGTGGGGGAATTAGCTGTCGCTCGGCTATGGGAGAGCTGTCTGGAGACGAGCACAGCGCTGAGCAGTGAAGTGTGTGCTGGATGCAAATAGCAGCTCAACCAGTGTGACAATTGGGTGGGCAGAACGTTTGCGGAATACAGCCAGATCACCGACCATATTAACGCCCAGACACCTTCTCGAAGAGGACTGCTCCTGTCGTCCCCAGTGCCAGCAATCGTGGGAGACACATCGGCAGTCGCATAAGCGGTGAAAAGCACGGATCTGGTGCTGCTGGTGCTGCTGTGGTCGACCTGAGCTTTCCTTCTTTGATGCGTGCTGAGTACTGGACCGTCCCTGGGAGCAGCCAATACAGAGCTGCGGTGGTGTCGAGATGTCGTCGGTGGAGAATTGAGGTACCAGCACATCTCTCGGTGCCCAATCAGTCCCACTATCGAGACCCAGGTCCTGTGCTGGTGCCAGTGCCAAGTGTGCCAGAACATCAATTGGAAGATCCGGCAAGGCGAAGCTGCCGCCCATGCTGATTGCTGAACGACCGTCAGATGAAAAGAGATCCATTCCTGCGAGCTTCTCGGCCTGTTAGGAAATGACAATTAGCAGAAAGCCAGGAAGCTTTCCTGGTCTTCCGCCCTTCGAATACAGCCTTCGGACAGGCAGCCCGATGCCTCCACACCTTTTGAGCTCTGTTCCCAAAGCGGCCATCTTCCGGGGGAAAGATCACCACCAGGTTCACCACGTTCCGGATATTTTCACATGAAATTGTCCTTCACCACGTGACTTGTGCTCAGACAGGAATTCGCAGGATCTTCGAAAAGGAAAGAACATGCCGGGATCAGGGAGTAAAGGAATATGAGCCCAGTATGGAGCACACTATTGGGCTGTCATGTTACTCATAGGTCGATGCCGCTCTAATGTCTGCTGCTCAGAAACCACACTTGCACTTACTTAACCCAAGAAGCTCCCAGTTTTATGGAGATCCAAGACATGATTCCAGAGCACTATTTCCTTTCACTCGAAATAGATTGGGGGAGGCTCTTCGAGATGAGATGGGTAGGTTGGTGGCTGGATCGAATAGCCAGGCATGGGTGATCAAGATGACTCGATGAACAAACATCTGAGAAAAGGCGAGAAAACCCCTTATCAACTATATCGTGAGCTAGCGGTGTAAGAAAAATGCATGAAGTGTCGATGGGAGTGAGATGAAACCTGTTTCCACTACGTTGTTGTGAATGTGGTTTGAAGAGCAGGCAGAAATTGACTTACACCTCTAGTCACGTGTAGGTCTTGGCAGCATCGAACTTCCATCTATTGTTCTTCTAAAAAGAAATGTCAAAAGCGCGAGAATATATAGGAAGAGGAGCTTTGAGAAGATAAGAAACATATCAAATGCAAACAACTGAATGTCGAACATACTGTCTAGTTTCTGAAGCTTGACCATCAGGTGCCAGTTGGTGCTTGATGGAAGGTGACCCTCTTTGCAAGACAGCTCTGCCAATGTCGAAAGAGAAGCTTCGACCAATGGATTTTATAAGTGACATATTCACATATTGTCGATTCACTTGTAAATAGATTTCTTGTCTTATCAGATTTGTCCCCTGCCTCGGCAAACCCGACCCCAGATTCCATAAACGCCAAGCCTAGAGCTCGACTCAATTCTAGGAGGATACGTTCCTTCCCAAACACCATTATCAACATGACCTCTCTACCGCCCCCTACTGGAGACACAATACTCTTTCGCCCCGGCAAGAAGCGCAAGATCTACAGACAGCGCCCCGACGAAGCGCTGCCAGAACCACAGCCCACCAGCCCAGGCACATCTCCAGCCCCAGCACAGGCAAACCCGCAAAGTATAGACGAGCTCATCGCCTCTACTTCCGCCAACCTACCCTCCGGATCTGCAGGAGAGGGAGATGAGCTAGAAGGCACACCAGTCTCGATCTCCGAGATCCTGCGGCTGCGCAAGAAGAACAAGAGGATCGGGGGCGTCGAGTTTCGCGCCGAGGGACACATCTCACGCGATGAAGACGGTGCGCTGGTTATTCGGCACGCGCTTGGAGAAGCAGGAGCTCAGTCCACGGAGAGCGAAAGCGGGCCTGTGATTAGGAAGTTTACGCCGCAGACTGGCACGGTGGGCGATGTGAACAAGCACATGTGAGTCTTCCTGTGATTCAAAGGAGAGAGGGGGGGTTAAGGATAGTGACTGACGAAGGAAGGATGGCTTATATAGATTCCGAATTGGCTAAACGTCGTGTTGAGGGCGTGAATGTGCTGCAAAGTTCACTGCATCAGAGTTCTGGATTTTCAGGGGATGGGCTGGGTGGTTTTGAGGGGCAGGATGTGGGGATCGGAACGGGGAAAAAGGAGACCGAGGTCCAGAGACAGCCGGCTGCACTGGGGAAGCTGCTGGAGATCGATCTGGGGGATGAGGCGAGGAGTAAGAATGTTATGCGGACGGAACAGGCGAGGAGAAAACTGGATGGTGAGGAAGTTGAGGACGAGGTTAAGCCTGGGAAGCCTGGGAAGGTTAGGTTAGGTAGAGATGGGAAGCCTTGGAGGGGGAGGAAGAGGAGGGGTAGCGATGATGTCAAAAGGGACAAATTGGTTGAGGAGGTTTTGAGGGAGAACAGATGTAAGTGGCACCTAATTCTGTGTCACGAGATACATCTACTGATCGCGTTGCAGTGGAGATCTACGAGGAGCCTGTGGTGGAGTCTCAGGCTATCAATGACGATCAAGCTGCAGATGATAGGATTGCGGAAGCTTTCAGGAAAGAGTTTATGGACGCTGTTTCTGCACGGCAGAGGAAGAAGACGGCACCTGCTCAACCCCCAGCTAGGACTGCTGGCGGCAAGAAAGAGGAAGAAGTTCTGAAAGGTCCGAAATTAGGAGGCAGTAGGAGTGCGAGGGCAGCAATGCGGGAGACAATGCTGAAAAATGCCAAGAAATAATATGAGGAGTCATCAATTAGATGGTGAGATTCAATGTAAGAATTTCCATTCATCTAGTAACCAAACTATCCAATATGATAGTCGATTCGTTCTGGGTATCATTAAATCCAATCATACCAATCAATTCATGTCTCATCATGCTCTTCCAGTACATCCAAGAACTTCTCTTCAAATAGCCCCCAAATTAGTAAACCGGTCACGAGGACCGCCCTCATTACTGTCGTCATCAAATCCGAAATCCATGGCATTGCTCAACCGAATCTCCTCTCCCGGTTGCAGCACAACGGCTTCCGTCCCGATTCGCCGGTTAGGGAATTTCGCACTCCGAGGACTAATCACACTTTCAACCTCTTCCCGATCATACTTCTCTATGACGATCTTCTTTGTTGCTACTCCCTTGATATCTTTGTCCCCATCGTGTGCGGAGATCCACGCCCTCGCGCAGAGGTTCTGAGCGATCTCTAATCCGCCAGGAAAGCCAGTGCAGACATTTCCTCCCAGATACCAGGCATTTTGAATTTTATCGAAGCAATGCAGTAGGGCAGTGAGAGGAAGAGCTGCTTCGGAGACGAGGTGGGATGTGATGTAGGGTTGAATAGTTTTATATGTGCATCCATGAGGAGAGTAAATCACCGAAAGAGCTTTGTTGCTGTTCGATGTATCGAATGTGGTAGTTGATCTGGGGGTATCTGGTGGGGTGTCTGGGCGGTTATCCAAAAGGGAGGTAGGAGGGCGGTACGTGATGCATATTGCGTTATGCAAACGGGTTATGTCTCCCTTCTGCGGAATAAAAGCGATGGTGACTTCGCCTGGAACGCCGTATGGAGTAAAAGAGGGGACTGGAACTCGGTATAGAGTTGAAGCCTTATTCTTGGTATTCTCCCATTTGGGAAGAGTTGCCAGCTTGCTTGCATCGAAGTGTTTCCATCCTTTGATGACCTTGGCAGCTACTGGCTCAGCAAGAATGACCGTCTTTCCCCCACTTTGGGGTAGTTGTGTGAGAGTTTCCTTGTGGCAATGATCGCTTTTGTCCTGGCTGATGATCACAATATCAGGTTCGGGAAGCTCGTGCAACGACGATATGCACGCCTTTGCTTTATGCTTGGTGATCGAGAATTTGGAATGGAATATCTTGGATGGGCCAGATAGCCATGGGTCGAGGAGTATTGTGAAGGTCTGAGAGGACTGTGCAGGAGAGGGTGGGAAGGAGGAGGAGATTGGTTGGAAGGTGAGGAGGAAGGACGCATCGGAGTTGAGATGTTTGACTGTGAGAGACATCTGGAGCGTGTGAGTGTTTTAGTCGACTAAATTGGTCGAGAAGGCTTTAAATCTATGGCATCGACGAAATTGAATCCATTGAACCGAGGGAATGAAAGTTTTAGGAGAGTAAACACTTGGTGTATCGATTCATAGTTGCTGTGCCGAACTAAAAGAGACGGACAGAGAGTGTGGTTCCTCGGGTGTGCTTGTATGGTCGTCACGAACCAAGTCGAGGAAAGAGGTGCTGGGACCGCAAAGGGTTGGCTGCAGGGTCGCAGAAGGCTTCACCAGCAGTGAATACAAGCCGTAGCTCGGCTTCGAGGACAATAGCATACGAAAGGACGGCAAGTCTTTGGACACGAGCGCCTCGAATACATATACAAAGGATTCGAAAGCATAACAAGGAAGTAGAGTGTGGGTTTTGTAGCGTCAGAGGAATCGAAGGGTAGCACGAGCTTTCGCTCCCACAACGTCCAACTGTTAAAAAGGGCTATTCGAGACGAGAACAGATAACGCCTCGTGGAGCTAAGAGAAGGCTAAGCAATCTTCTGCCCTGGAGAGCTGGTTGAAGCTCTTTCTTTTTCGAGGTCGCAGGCAGATGTGTTTGGCGAGGGCATTATAGAGTTTCACTAGGAATGGATAATCTCCCTCCCTGGGTTGCATTCTTCACCACCAACTGCTTCTCTTGTTGTATTGCAACTTGTCTGCATCGTAGACACCAGGTCCCCGACTCCTCGCCTAGGTTTGCAGGAAGATGTTGGGAGGACCGTTCCGCCAAACCGGAAGGAGACCAGCGCTGAAGGAGACCGACGGCTAGAGTTGTCGATTCGCGGGAGAGGAGCTGGGCTGATATTGAAATAGTCTAAATCAGGAAAGATCTGACGTCGATCGCCACAGGCGTGGTGACGGGCGACCTTTCCCTGCAGGGCGAACAGGCCGTTGGTTGGTTCAAGCCCTGGCGGGCAGGCAGTTCTGTTCGGCTGTTGGCGCCCGGGAGGTTCAAATCACTGGAGGCTCGGTCACCCACAACGAAAAAAGGGGTAGTGGAGCCGAGACCAACCCCTGTCCATCTGAGTATCTCAGACTTCCTTCCCGCTCCGTCTCAGCTCTCGGAGAATAACATACTTCCGTACTGTGATCTCATCTGCCAGTCTTGCTCTCTCTCAACATAGAACTGGTCACTGAATGATGTTGCTTATTATTTGGTTGAATATATCGTATGTCTCTTTCCAAACCTGGTTTTCTTTCCGTAAAGTCCGCTTTCAGAGACCAAGTCTTCATTGGACCACAAGTTCGACAAGCTGTTGGGCTCCCATTCATTCTCTACTCGATGAGAGGGGCTTCATGGGTGCTCAGATCATGTGAAAGAGATCCTGCACTCAGGGAACGCCTATATCCAGGAGGACTGTGGTACAATGAAGTCCTCGATGCATACTCAGAGCCTTGGAGTCGCCGGCGTGACTAGTGTTTTGTAGCACATCGCCTCCACATGCCTCAAACTTATGATACTTTGTGAAACGACCCTTCGTACGGCGAGGCTAGCACCTCACAATCAGCAATTCTTTGATCCTGCTGATGGCAAATTCGTGTCCATCAGTTTTGTAAATAAGTTTCCTTTTCCTGGCTGGTATTACCATCAGAATGGGTTTGGAAATGCTGGGTTCAGGTTGCTCTCCAAGCAAGCATCAAACCCGTCCAGATCAAAAGCAGGATCAAACATGCCGAATAAATCAATATCAGCCATAGAATCAAACATCGATGGATCGAAAGGTGTCGAAGGCTGGTCATTACCAGCTATCGCACTCTCCCCGAATGCTAATCACACGTTAACCAATGTTTGCTTGATGTTCGTAGTGAACAAACTGCACTTACTGTTTTGAGTTACAACATTTGATGAGGCCTCATGTACGCGTCCCATGATATTCGAGTTGTCAATTGCTTGTTGCGGTCTTCTCGCCTCCGAGGCTGAGACCGCCGAAACTACTCGGTCCATCTCTCTGAGCAACTTCTTGCCCATATCTGATGTTGTTGATGCCGACCAAAATATCCCTGAGAGTTCCGATAGAGCATCGCAAAGTATTTGGAACTGGGCTCGAGATCGTGCTCGATGCAAAGGAAGCTTACTATGCCGCATCTCGCGGTACACAATGCTCATAGACAATGATATAGCATAAGGAACGAAAGGAAAAAGGGTGAGCTGGTCTCTTAATTCTCGTATGACGGTGGAGCTCAAAATGGAGGTTGACAGGTTCTGACGCATATATGATATCGATGAACGTTCAGGGTCTGCCCAAGTCTTCGAGCGACATGAAAGAATTGCTACGGCATGGTATAGCGTTTCGATTGTAGCTGCATACTCGTTAGTCTCATATTGTTTTTCGTAATTGGAGCACGATTTTCGAGGGAAGGGCTTACCAAGGGCTGAGGAGCTTACTTGAGAGCCGCCACAACTTATGACGACGTCTTCAAACGCAGGAAAGTCCCAATTTAGGACATGCTGGTCGCCTGAAATGGGAAGAGGTCGATAAAGCTCGATGACCCTGTCCAAGATTTCTATGACTCTGAGGAAGACGCGGAAGCAAGGATCCTGTTGCTCGAAGCACTGGTCCAGATCTTTCCTCAGGTCTCTCTCATGCATCAGAACCGGCCGACCATTGAAAGCGGCATTCATCCGGTCAATGGCCCAGATACAGCAAAGTAGTGTAGTGTTGCATTGATCTCTATGGTCCTCTTGTTGACCCTTGAGGTGAAGGCCAAGCGATTGGACATGCTGAACGGCTCTCCCGCAGAGTTGTGATGATATATCCTCACCGACAGCATTATCATTGTACTGGGACATCAAGGCTAAAGCTTGTATGATTATGATCTTGTTCGAAACAAGCCCCAATTCAATGGAGATTCTCATTGCTCCGGAAAGCGCTTCTCCGAAAGCTCTACAACCCATCAAATTCGGGGACGAGAGGATGAGATGTGGTTTTGCGCTAAGATTTTTGGAAGCGGCTAAGCAGATTCCCTGTTGAAGAAGGGTGTAGCCAGGATCTGATGGACTGAGGTTACGATATGCTTCTTGGTCGATGATAGGAAATATTGGGTGGACTTTCTCAAAGTATATCCTTGACAACGCCTCCACCTTTTCTGGTGGAGGAATGGTCGATTTGCACTCCTGCTCCAGCATGGGTACCAGAACCTTTTGGACCAATGAGCCTGATCCATAAAACAAATTTGACGGAGAAAGCGATGGTAAGGCGTTGTCTTGAGAGGATCCTCTATTCAATGTTGAAGACAGCCATACTCCAATACTATCATTTGACACCCCTCTCGTGGCATTAGGAGAGGTGGCTGCCAAGAAAATTCCCTCTGGATTTAGGTCTCCTATGAAGCGGGAGCTTCGGCTTTCCTGTGTTTGAGCAATCGGAGTTGGATCTGGCGCTTCTTCCTGAACAATCTCGGAGTCAGAATTGGGACATTTTTTCAGCGCCACAGCTGGTGAGAGACTAGAAATGGCAGAAACTTTGAATGTATGTACGTCATATTCAGAGACTATGATAAAGCAAACAATTGTGCAAGAGATAGCGGAGAGGAAAATAGGTAATGTGCCAGAAATCAAGGGACATTAGGCAGTGGACGTACTGAACATTGCACGGCGACCTATGGGATGCAGGGAAGCGATAGGGCCTGAGAATCAGACCATGTGCCTCAGGTCATGGGACATTTGAATGCGGAAACAAATGGTAGCACGTACTTGGAGCTCATTGCTTTGTGTAGTACCTTCAACTGGCTGTTGCTCTTGAGGCTTCCCCATTGAATTGGAAGTGGCTGATGATGCATCTGCATGCTCTGTTTCAACTCCACTGCTGCCCGAAAACTGATGGGCGGAGAAGCTAGTTTGGGAATGGGCTGGGACAGCTTGTGGGATTTCACTTGGAGACTTGGACGAAGGACTTGGACGGACTAAGTTCGAGACTGCTGAAGAACGTGGGTCTGATTCAGCATGATGGCACCGCTTCTTGCGTTTCCTACAGGATTCACACGCCTGAGCAACCTGCCTCCGTTTTTGAGGAACACCGCCATCTGACGCCACGAACTTGAAGGTTGTGCCGCCAAGGTTGCTCTTCTGGTTCTTCGAAGCGAACATGGCCGTGAGCTCGATATTGGGGTGTGTAGAAGAGGCAATGACGAGGAGGAGATGTCCGATGCGGCGGGGAAGCTTGACCTAGCCCGGCCATTAGTCTTGTCAATCTCCTCGTAAGGCTATGGCAAGGCGTGTAATTTGCAGATTTCGATCATTGTCGTAGTGCAGCAATTGCAACACAGTGTCGGAGCTAGACCGTCGGCTGAGCTCAATGAGGTCAAGCGACATGAACTCCGCAGCGAGATTCCGCCCCTCGCTTAATCTCGGAAGGAGGTTTTGCTTTGCGTGTGGTTTGGAAGTGTGCAGGGTAACAACATGTGCCTAGTATTAAACATGTTATATACTACAAGTCTCTACATCAAGGAGGATTCGAAGAAGCGCCAGTGAACTAATTTTACTGTTCTCAACCTTGAATCTGGAAGAAGGAAGCTACCTATACTTTCACCCGTAGATCTGGCGGAGCTGACCAAAACGGTACCTCCGCACCTCCCCCATATCAAGAAGATCCCCGACAGCATTACATGAATTATGCAGACAACCACTGATCATGCCGTCGGTGCCTCCGCAATGTGGCTCTGGAACTTGCATATATCGCCACTCGAGATTTGATATAAGAAAGTCCGAGGCGTCTTGGGTTCATTCTCAAATCTCTATCACTTCTCATCCTGTACTTTCAGCGCAAATCTCATGACTACGAAACCTCGGGCACCATGTTCGCCATAACGAAGTGCTGTTTACAATCTACAGGAGCAAGCTGCCGTTCCAAGGCCCCAAACCTTGTTCGACAACTGGGAACTCAAGCCCAAGCCACTCGAAAGGAAGGAGACATATCCTCTGTCTTCGTCTCACTCTCAGGAATAACCCCAGAACCACTACCCCAACGCTTCGCCGAGATAAAGCGCCAATTGATTCAAGGAAATGAAAGTGCTGTTACTACTGGCTGGAAACGGTTACTCGAGCAATTGGCCGTGGAAAACGAGACCGTGAAGCAGAGAGGCCCAGCCATCATCCCAAGCATCCAGTTCAAGGATCTCCAAACCCCATCAAAAGAGTTCATCGCGGATATAAAGAAACGAGGAGTAGCAGTCATCAGGGGCGTTGTTCCAGAAAATGAAGCGCGGGGGTACAAGAGCGAAGTCGAGGACTACGTGAAGTTGAATCCTGGGACGAAAGGTAAGCTCCTCTTCCTCTCCTGGCCGAACTTTACTGAAAGGTATTCCAGCATTCCCTGCCAATGACCCCCAAGTCTTTGAACTCTACTGGTCACCACCCCAGGTCCGTGCCAGAGCCCACCCCAACATGCTGTCAGCACAAACATCACTTATGAACATCTGGCACTCCAATGACAAGAACGTCTTGATCTCCACCTCCCAGCCACTAGCCTACGCTGACCGCGTCCGCATCCGGAAACCAGGAGACAGCCAGTTCGCACTAGGCCCACACGTCGATGGCGGGAGTGTCGAGCGCTGGGAACCCAATGGGTATGGGCTGGGTGGAGTATACGACAAGATCTTTCAAGGCCACTGGGAGGAGTATGATCCCTGGGAATCCAGCTCGCGAGTCCCTGTCGTGAGCGACAACTACCAAGGATCTGGATCTTGCTCTATGTTCAGAATGTTCCAAGGCTGGCTTGGACTTTCACATACAGCCCCTAATGAGGGAACACTGATGGTGAACCCGCTTCTGCAGCTTGCGACTGCTTACTTCTTGCTCAGACCGTTCTTTGAGCCTGTAAGCTCACTGGGTGGTGGTAAAGAGTCCTTGCTGCCCGAGAATTGGAAATTGAAGGTAGGCGAGGAAATCTCTACTGCGCTACATGGAGCTAGTCCTGGTCATGGACAAGAGCTCAACGATGCATTGCATCCGCATCTTGAGCTCAGTTCATCCATGGTCCATGTTCCTAAGATCACGCCTGGGGATTATGTGGTTTGGCATTGTGACAGTAAGCTTCTTTCTCCCACTCTATAAACAACACTAATGTTTCATGAAGCTATTCACGCTGTGGATAAGACGCATGCAGGAAAGGGAGATTCGAGTGTGATGTACATCCCAGTCTGCCCCACAACAGAAGCGAACGCAGAATACCTCGCACGGCAACGAGACACCTTTCTTGAAGGCTACCCAGGTCCAGACTTTCCAGGTGGGAAGGGAGAGTCGGAACATACTGGGAGACCAGGTGCAGGTGCTGTCGCCCAACATGGAGGTAACGAGGCCTTGAGATCGATGGGGTTGGCGAAATTGGAAAGGATGACGTGGGAGAAGGGAAGTGGTGCTGAGGAGGTCATCCAGAAATCCAATCAGGTTCTGGGGTTTGCATAGATCTTGGGTATATCAGCTGGAGTCTGGTGTGGAAATGTCATTTGTATTTTGAATAGACATATTACGTGTTGAATAGTGCTTATCTAGGGATTACTAGCGAAAGAAACTCGACTCAGGAAAGCCGGGAATGATTCTACCACGTAGACATAGGACATAGATAATTAATATGCCCAGCGTAGACTGGCAAGCTGCGAACAACAAGAAAAGTCTGGTACTCTAGCCCTGGAAGCTTTTCCTTAGGACGCTTCGCAGCACCTCCCGATCAGCCAGATCTAGCGCCAAAGACTCTGCTCGCACTTGGAACAGAAGTCTGCCTCGCCACAGCTGCATCTCTGCAGCATCATGCCAGGTTTCGCAGATAAACAAGTTCTTGCCCTGCCCGCTGGACAGTCTCAGCGTCGAAACAGATACTAAAGCTGAATCGACAAGACAATCCAGTCTTACAAGCCAACGACTTGCAGTATCCCCAAGATCTGGACTGCAGATCGATATCAAGGACAAGCATCCCCTCCCCACCCTACCTCATAAACCGACGCGACCTTATACACCAAACACAACGGTTCAAACCCGAGCCGCCCCCTCCAATATACTCCGTTTCCAAACGGCCTCTCCCCACCATGTCCACAACGCCATCATCGTTACCCGAGATCCGCAGCACTCAATCCGAAGCTGCGAGCCTAGTTTCGAATCGAATCGAACTCAACCCAGCCGTCCCTCGTGCCAACCACTTGGATCCCACCCAGCAGTCTATCCCACATTTCCCTTCGTCATACCCTATACTTCCATCCTAGGCTCCTAAATAAACTCTAAATCAGCCTCCGCACATCTCAAAACACACCCCTTTGACAAAAGCCAGTGAACAATGAATGTAAAGCAAAGAAACAGCATCGTGCTCCTCCATTCCTTGCATTTTTTTCTTCAGAAACCCAGATTCTAAGCACCGCTAGCCCTCACGCGGCCTGCTGCATATGGCGATACCACACAGACCGCACGCTGCGAGGGCGTCGCCTTATACGGCTCTTCCTAAAGATTTGTTTTGAGGGTTCTTGGGATCTCATCATGTTGAATTGTGCCTCGTGCTGTTCTTCCGACGTGAGAAATGTGACTTACCAGTTAGCTGCCCCCGGGTTCAATGATGGGAGGGATCTGGGGTAGTGGTGATGGGAGGATTGTTCCACGGTTTCGAGTTGTGTCAAGAGACGCAGCGATCCGAAGCTCTGGAAAAGGAAAATCCTGGTCAGGTTCGCTTAGCGTTAAAGATCACGTGTGGATGCGGGGGTCTCAAACCGGAGCGAGTTTTGATGTGCCATCTGGAATGTCGAAGCCGGGGATGAAGATTCGAAGATCAGACAAATCATCGATGCAGGGAATTCCCTTGCGAAAGAGCGACAGCTATTCTTAATGCTTTCGATGCACCGAAGGTTCTCCACAGCCGTGGAAGATTAAAGGGTGGTTGAGTTCTCCGCATTTGTCTTATTTGCGAGAGCCATGGCAATACCGAGGTGTATCAGATAGAGAGTCATAAGCTGTTTTCGTCTGGTTTGGTTTCCCACATTTTTATCCGGACCAAGAAAATGTTCGCATGTGATATGTGTGATTTGTATCAATTGTATTTGCTTCAGCCTGAGATTGTACAACTGCGGTCAGCTTCCCCGCAACCCCCTGCGTCCTCGAGCTATTTTGCTCGCCACCACAAGTCTTCGTGACTAGAAAGCATCGTGTAAATATTCGTAATGACAAAATGAGTGTGTGGAAGTCCGCCAGATAACTCCCCAGTAATGCCAGTCTTCCGTTCCAATATATGCCTCCCAACCATTTAATTCCCACCCCTTTTCCGTAAGCCGAGACGTGAAGATGTAAAAAGTCGTGAATGAGCGTAAGAATGTGTGCCATATGGCTAAAGTATATACAATGTGAATTAGAGCGTATGCTGCGCGTGAATCAAACGAGACCAGTCTCATTTCAAATCCACATTGACGACATTGCTGGTCTACTGTCACCGAAGGCGCTGGTAAACAATCCCTGGATTTCGCTGATATAGTCTTCGGCCCGGAATTTGAAAAGCCCTCGCGATACCAGCTCTTGTTCTTCCTCGTCTACAACAGCTAAAGTTTCCTTGCTGATGCCATATTCCTCTGCGATCTCGGAAACCTGAGCTAGCTCTTTGCCAAAGGGATGAGAGTGTTGCTCCATAGTGTCAACGTGTGAAGAGAACATATTGATTGAGGATCGAGCGGTAGATGTGCTGTTCTCTCTTCTTGAACCAGTCGAACTAGACAATCGAGTCGTGGACCGCTTTCGAGCTATAGTCTCTGAGAGCTTCTTTGTATGGCTTGGAGCTCTCGTTGGAATCGACGGGGCATCATCACTCGAAGCACTTTGTCGCGACGGAGCACCGAAGTAGCATGAGAGATGATTTGGCTCTGGTGAAGTCGGAGATGATGACTCGATCGACGAGGTATCCGGTGAAGTCAGAGGCGTTGACGAACTCGAAGGTGATCGATCGGAATCATCTCCAGAGTTGGAGGAGGAAGATGAATTGCTGGGGAATATGTCGGGAGCATTGTATGAAAGCATATTTGTTGTCGAGATGAGCTCGATAGGAGCCGAAATCTTATGCCTGATAGTTCCAGAAGTAGAGAAGGAGTGCTTTGTGGTGAGAGATCTCTTCGGCATCTCAGGTGTACTATCGCTTCCTCCTCTCGATCTCCGAGTTGTGAAAGCTCTTGAAAGAGACATTTTCGCGGATCTGGCAGCCAACGTAACTTATGGTCCGGATAAGATGGGATAAGGAGCTCTGCTTCCTTCCGCGAACGCTATGGTTGGTTGTTGCCCGCTGACTGTTGATGGTGGGGTCAAATTATCCGAGTTGATGATCAGTGCGGATAAGTTGGGCAGGTGCACCTTTTTCGCTTGTGGGATTGGTAGGGCCAGAGGAATGTGCGCGGGTTGAGAATGTCCTTTGCGTTGATGTTGATCGCAAGTCGTGCTGCGTGGTTGTGTCGAATAACGTTGCGTGCAGGTAAGTGCTGGTGCCGGTAGGTTGAAGAACGGAAGGTGCAATGTTGCGTCGAAGTAGCAGCGCTATGATTCACGGTGTCTTGGTGGCCGTAGTGGGTTTAGAAATGAATTGGTACGGAAAATAAATGTCGTTCACGTCTCGAGGAAAGGCTGTGCTGATATGAAGGGCGCGGTCTGGTAACGGAATAAGGAATCAGTGGGTGCGGTTTTGTTTTTGGGTTGTCTCGAAGTGAGTGTTGGGGTTGACGATGTCGATAAGAGAGTGATAATCGAACAACCAGGTCCAGGCAAGAAGGAATGAATGGTGAAGTGTATCGCGCTGCGATATCGAACTTGTCGATTATTCTGGAGGAGGGAGGGAGAGGGAGAGAGAGTGTGCTGGGCGAGAAGTTAAGAAGCCGCGCGAGGACGACAGCAGAAAGAAGCCAAAAGCCCCCCCAACAGGGACCAACAGAGACGGCGCTGAGCAGTGCGCTGCAAGGGGAGAAGACCGTCGACCAGGGATTGAGCAAGGGTGGGGTCGACGCTGGACGCGGAGTGGGCGAAGAGCGGACGAAGGTTTTTCGGATGCTGGTCGAGCAAACCCTGTCCTGGCCCAGCGGATCAATTGCCTGCGAGCTTCCACACGCGTTGTCGAAGGATTCGCCGGCCTAGAGCATAGAGCTCCATAATTATCCAGACGTTTACCCAATGGATGAAAGTCGCAGTTCTGAGTTCTTGCGCCGGTCCTGCGGTAGCCAGGCGACAAGTGTTCCTCTACGCCCAAGCTGTTCAACGAAAACTTAGCACTTTGGTCTAAGGCAGATCTAGACAGCGTCTGAGAAAAAGGCGTGATGATCCGCGCTGCCCCCAGTTGAGTGAGTGGATCTGTTTCGTTCAAAGCACTCCCGCATGGGGACTCTGGCAAACCGGGGCAAGTGGTTAACGAATGGCCGCAGCGAATAGCACGGCCTTGCCGCCCATGGGAAGTCGAAACAGGTGCACAAGGAGAGGCCAGCCCTCCCAGCTGCCATTGGCTCATCTGATGTTTCGAGTTTCAGGTACGGCAGGCAAGCAGGGCCTCGGATGACTGCCCAGCGTCGTGCTCTCAGGTCACTTTGCGCGCGACTGCAGAGCGCACTCAGGGGAAACAACCAGCCATCGCCTCCCTAGGCTCCCTCTACATCGCACAGCAGCAGTGCTTCTGCTGCTCGGCCGGGTGGAAGAACATGTGCCTTGCACGCCGCAGTCAGCCTGACTTGCATTCCTATTTCAGTTGCTGTTGGCAGTGTCGGGCCCGACGGGAAAAGAGGGGCTCGCTGTATCTAATCTTGGCCATCGCGTGGATGAATTCACATCACCACCACCACCTCGTCGACATTCCAAATGCGGACGGCAGTCAGCATAGCATTTCTCTCTCCTATCCTTACATTGCCAGTTGTGGCTCCCAGATTACGGATTGGTTATGATCGCTCGGCGCCATGGAGATCAGACGAGCGGATCGATCTGTGTAGGCAATGCTTTGAAGCGCGCATTGAAGAAGTTGGGATGACCGTGTTCGATCATCAATGCAGCTGTCAGTGCACATGAAGATCTCACAACAACCACCTCTAGCTTTCTGTGGGGAAGTCCACGCCTTATCAATGCATTCTGCCATGAATCCCTAAATTATTGTGACCCTCGATTTCGGAAAATACTTCATGTTCGACATAGCTATAAGAGCATCGTCCGACATGTGGGCTATTCGCAAGATGAGCGATGATGGACGTCGCATCAGCAGATCTTATAGGCCCGGCCATCCGCCCTGTCTCAGATATTGAGCTCTCGTGGCGACGTAGCTTTGATCTCTGGCTGAGATTATCCAAGACGTAGAAGACCTGTGGAAAAGTCGATGGACTTTCTGTTTCCGTTCAGACCCTTCAGTCCTCGTCCATTGACTCCCAACCTTCGGCGCCTTTGCCTTCCCCAGTTTCAACCCCACCTTCTTCATCTTCTTCTGATTCACTGCTGTCTTCTCCTACCCCGACTAGCCTCTCCTTAATTTCTCCTTCGACTGGTGCAACCCTCGACGCAAATGCTCTTCTTACTGCTGGGTTCGTGGAAGTGTCCTGGAAGGTCAAGTCAGAAACAGTTTAATGGAAGGTTTGGTCAGCTTACCCAAATCTGGACTACTCCCTTGCTCCCTGCCACTGCCAACCTGAAGCCGACTTCCTCATCGGGTGCAAAGACCGTTGAGAATACCTTGCCAACGTCAAGATCTCTCGAAACTACCATTGATGGCCCTGACGGTTGAATGTTCCAAAGCTTTACTTGCTTGTCCATTGATCCAGTTGCCATAAAACCAGGGATGACTGGGTTGATATCGAAAGCAGACACCGATTCATCATGTGCTTGTAGTATCCATACAGGTTTGCTTGCTGCTGGACTGGCGGGTGCCTTCCTAACATCATAATAATGGATGATACCATTTTCAGTGGATACGTAGAAGAAGTTTGGGTCGTGCGGATCCCATCGAACTGTTTCCACATCGCTTTCTACTCCCCATCTTGGGACTTTTGCATCTGGGGCTCTCATATCTGCTGCTACCACTGTCCGGTCATAGCTTCCGCTCAAGAGGACCGTTGACTCCTTGGGATGCCATGCTATTGAGCAGACCTTATCGGTGTGGTGTGTGTAGGACTTTGCGCACTTAGCAGTATTCAAATCCCATAGCTTCACAGTTTTGTCGGCGGAGGACGAGGCTAGGAGATTGCGGTGATGACTGTTGGCAGCAAGAGATAAAACGGCATCGACGTGGAACTCGTCATTGGCTTTCTTTGACTTCTTCTTTTTCTTCTTGTCCTTTTTGAGCCCGTCTGAACCAGTGTCTGCTCCTCGTCCGAGGATAGCGTTCGGGTACATGCAATCGATGGTGTCTAAATCCCATATTTCGATATCCGGGTCAAAGGTTCCGACTGCCACGAAATTTGCTCTTGAGTCTTTCTCCACATTTGCCTTGCCCACAGGCAGATCTAACCACTCGACACAAAGAGGTACTGCTGGCAACATAATATCGTGGTGCACATACAAATTATCGGCTTCATCCTCGTAGACATAGACCTCGAGATGTGCAACTTCGTCTTCCACTTTTGCAGCTAGGAGTAGGTTGTCGGTTGCCAAAATCTGTAACTCTTCTCGGTCTTCGTCATCCTCTTCGTTTTCTTTCATGGTGATGTATGGATCATCTTCATTGGAAGCATGATATGCAAGAGATTTGACATTTCCAAACATGCCCATACCCATACCCTCATCTTCTTTGTCCTTTTCCACATCATCGTCGTAATGCTCGAGGTCATACTCCTTAAGGTCGTCGTCTTCGTCTCTGCGGGGTAGGAATCTTAACTCTATCTAGTACGTTGAAATGGTTGGATTGACTAACGTTTTCGACTTCAAGGTTTTCGAGGGGGCTTCATCATCCGAGCCATCCTCATCTTTCATAGCTTCTGCGCCATTACCCTCCGCAGCTTCTTTGCGCGCATCCTCCAGGTCCTCATTCGCATCATCAAGCTGCAGCTTGGCTAGTTCTGCAATACGCGCAAATTCCTCCTCGTCGAAGGTGTATTTAGTGGGAAATGGGGCGGCAAATCCTCGCGGCACCCAACCTGTAGCTGTAATCATAGACATCTTGTCTCTCCGA
The DNA here is from genome assembly GCA_002865655.1 of Hyaloscypha variabilis F. Taxonomy (NCBI): domain Eukaryota; kingdom Fungi; phylum Ascomycota; class Leotiomycetes; order Helotiales; family Hyaloscyphaceae; genus Hyaloscypha; species Hyaloscypha variabilis. Next base: position 1,170,553 of record KZ613946.1, on the reverse strand, counting down.
AAGGAATTCTCTGAACGAGCTTCGTGGTATGCTTTTCACAAGCCTTGGTGGAAAAAATGTTTAAGAATTGCCCGCTATCTTAGCGTTATCATAAGCGAGGTGCCGTTAGCGTCACCCTTATTTTCATGTTGCTGGATGGATGTCTTGGACGCTGGTGACAGAAATCTGCCCGATCTCCTCACCAAGCAAAATGGCTCGAGATGAAGGAGAAGTCAGCCCCAAACGGCGAAAACTGGATTTCAACCCCTTACGATCTGATGACCGTTTTGTTGTACCTGCGAGACCTTCCTCAGTTAAGAACGGGCAGACGGGCTCATCTGTTTCGAGGTCTCAAAGTCGAGTAGGGAATGGGTCAAGAGCGTCAACACCTCGGGCACAGTCGCGTTACCCGTCTACACCCCGACAGCAGGAGTTCGATGGACCGGAACCTTTTGTGGACGAGGAAGACTCGAATGCTCTAGACAGGGACTGGTATGCTGGAGATGAGCTGGGACACACATTTGGAGATGACACACACAATCCGTTTGGGTCTTACGACAATTCATGGGCAGATCAACAGCGAGAGGCTGCGTTGGTGGAGAAGAAGACAGGGAAGCGTATGAGTGCAAGAGCTACTCAGAAACAGAAAGATGTTGACGCTTGGGAAACGAATCGTATGCTCACGTCCGGGGTAGCTCAGCGACGAGATTTCGGAGACGACTTTGAGGATGACGAGGAGGCGACTAGAGTACATTTACTGGTTCACGATCTTAAACCGCCATTTCTGGATGGTCGCACCGTGTTCTCGAAACAGCTGGAACCAGTACCAGCGGTTAGAGATTATCAGAGTGACATGGCTGTGTTTAGTCGAAAAGGAAGCAAAGTAGTGAAGGAGAAACGTCAACAAAAAGAAAGGCAAAAGCAAGCACAAGAAGCAACGAACATGGCTGGAACCGCACTCGGCAACTTGATGGGCGTCAAGGAGGACGAGGGCGATAGCGCAGCACATATTCCTGGTGAAGAAGAACACCAGAGCAACAGCAAATTCAGCCAACATATGAAGAAGAATCAAGGAGCGAGTAATTTCAGTCAGAGCAAGTCTCTGAAAGAACAAAGAGAATTCCTGCCTGCTTTTGCAGTGCGAGAAGAACTCTTGCGAGTTATAAGGGACAATCAAGTTGTCATCTGTGTGGGCGAGACAGGCTCTGGCAAAACGACTCAGCTTACTCAATTTCTTTATGAGGATGGTTATGGGAAGTTGGGATTAATCGGCTGTACGCAGCCGCGCAGAGTCGCTGCCATGAGTGTGGCCAAGCGTGTCAGTGAGGAGATGGAATGCAGACTTGGAAGCACTGTTGGCTACGCTATCCGATTTGAGGATTGCACAAGCAAAGAAACCGTGATTAAGTACATGACTGAAGGAGTTCTTCTGAGAGAGTCATTGAACGAGCCAGACGTTGATCGCTATTCCTGCATTATCATGGATGAAGCTCACGAGCGAGCTTTGAATACGGATGTTCTTATGGGCTTATTTAAAAAGGTCCTTACACGCAGGAGAGATCTTAAGTTGATTGTCACATCCGCGACAATGAACTCAAAACGCTTTTCGGACTTTTTTGGTGGAGCACCTGAGTTCTTCATCCCTGGACGAACTTTTCCGGTCGACATTATGTTTCACCGATCTCCCGTTGAAGACTACGTGGATCAGGCAGTTCAGCAAGTCCTGGCAATACATGTATCGATGGGCCCCGGAGATATTCTGGTGTTTATGACCGGTCAAGAAGACATTGAAGTAACCTGCGAGTTGATTCAAGAACGCCTGAATGCGTTAAACGATCCGCCGAAACTCAGCATTCTCCCAATCTACAGTCAAATGCCTGCAGATCTGCAAGCTAAGATTTTTGATAAAGCCGCACCTGGAGTTCGGAAGGTCATTGTGGCTACCAATATTGCCGAAACGAGTTTGACAGTGGACGGAATCATGTATGTCGTTGATGCTGGATATTCAAAGCTCAAGGTTTACAATCCAAGAATGGGTATGGATACCTTGCAGATCACTCCGATCTCTCAAGCAAATGCTTCTCAACGAGCTGGTCGCGCTGGGCGAACTGGACCTGGGAAAGCTTTTCATCTTTTCACCGAAGCAGCGTTCAAAGATGAGATGTACATCCAAACTATACCTGAGATTCAACGCACAAACCTCAGCAACACAGTGTTGCTATTGAAGTCTCTTGGAGTTAAAAATCTGTTGGACTTCGACTTTCTTGACCCTCCGCCGCAAGACACAATTACGACTTCACTTTTCGACCTTTGGGCTCTCGGAGCCCTTGATAACATTGGTGATTTGACGGGTATTGGCAAGAAGATGACGGCGTTTCCCATGGATCCTTCTCTGGCCAAGCTCTTGATCACATCTGAAGATTATGGCTGTAGTGAAGAGATGCTGACCATCGTTTCTATGCTATCAGTTCCAGGTGTTTTCTATCGACCAAAAGAACGACAGGAAGAATCTGATGCTGCACGGGAAAAATTCTTCGTTCCCGAATCCGATCATCTAACATATCTGCATGTTTATGCTCAATGGAAAGCGAATGGCTATTCCGATGGCTGGTGTACCCGACACTTCCTACATCCGAAGTCCTTGCGCCGAGCAAAGGAAATCAGAGAGCAATTGCTCGATATCATGAAGATGCAGAGAATGTTTATGATAAGTTGCGGTACAGACTGGGACACCATACGAAAGTGTATCTGTTCTGGATACTATCACCAAGCAGCGAAGGTCAAAGGCATCGGAGAGTATGTGAACCTGAGAACAAGCGTCACTGTCCAACTGCATCCTACGAGTGCTCTTTACGGATTGGGCTATCTTCCAGACTATGTTGTCTATCACGAACTCATCCTGACGTCTAAGGAGTATATGTCAACAGTTACATCTGTTGACCCTCGCTGGTTAGCCGAGCTCGGAGGAGTCTTCTATTCAGTCAAAGAGAAGGGATATTCTGCTCGAGAAAAGCGAGTCACCGAGGTCGAGTTCAACCGGAAGATGGAGATCGAAGCAAAAATGGCTGAGGATAAGCTCCGCGAGGAGAAACGCTTGGAGAATGAGAATCTGAAGGCGGCTAAGAAGCCGTTGACTTCGGCTGTGAAAAAGGTCGCATCGCATGGCGCAGTGAGGAAGCCGATCGTCAAACGGCCCGGGCGCGGATTTTAAGTACTCTCGAGCGTTGAGTCCTGAATAATAGTATATAGTCATAGAATAGATGTGCAATAGATACCCGATGATGAAGCTTAAGCTCACGGAGTTGTGGCAAAAGTTTGTTTGGATAGATAGCTCGAGGAGAATCATCCCTATTTAAGCGAGGGGGACAACAGATACCAAAGTGTCGAACCCCAGCCGTACAAGGAATGAAGATCATAGCTAGCGGACTGCACTTTGTATGTGAATCAGCATCGAGTATATCAAAGGCTCAACCAGTGTCAAGTACTTGCAGCTTGAATCTTTTTACTATTTTGGTTCATCTACCCGTTGCGGTTACTCTCGTACCTGGCATTCGAAAGCCAAACAGCCTAGGAAATACCACCAAAGTCTTCAAGGTCACTAAACCCACCATCTTTCTCCTTCAATCCCTTCAATTCCTTCAACTCGTTCACAACACCCTCGCAGATGTCCGAAGCCTCCGCATCACCTAGCCACTCACACAACTTCTTAGCAGCTTCTCCAACCTTCGTCCACACATTAGTTCCCAAACCACTGCACAAACTTCCCCTAGCACTTTCCCAATCCATATCGCCCTCCTCCAGATCGTCACTCTGGAACGCCCTTGAGATAATCTCGCCCCACGCGTAAAGGTCGCGCATATCTCGGACTGCTCCCGCCTCCTCTCTGTGCGGAGCCAGGACATCGCTCCTCGCTCTTCGCCACATGTGAGTGCAGATTATAGAGATGTTGTCCATGAGGGTTCGTGTTCGAACTCCGCAAGCCGACGCTTCAGCGCGCGAGTTCTGGGAGTAGGGGTGGTGACGGTGGTAGCCTGAGCAAGCAGTGTGGCTACGAACAGGGCGAAGGGTGGTGATGTAGGACTCTGTGGCGTCTCTGCACGTGTAGTATAGATCGACAATGAGCGAGATGCGGCTTGAGGAACTGCTTGAGGTGGGATGAAACGTGTTGGACGAGCTGATTGTTATTTATTGAAGCAGCGGAGATTGTTCTCGCTTTTCCTGGTTCAGTGACATTCGCGCTGGCATTGTTAAGACCGGGAAAGGGGTTTCTATTCTCCCATTGATTTTCGCTTGCAGGTGCCGAGTTGAGGAGGTCGTTCACGTCGATTCTGGCAGACTGGCTTGCCGCGTTGAACGCTGCTTGGGCAAGATCGACGTCCGGAACTGGCCTTTGATTTGGCAGAGTGTAACCTGTATGGTGGCCGCAGTCGATGCATACTAGGCCACGCTCCATGGAATTTGGATTCATACTACCAATGTGCTCGCTAGAGATTTGTGAGGGAGTATTGAGCTGCTGAGCGAGCAAATTCTGAATTAAGTCAGGAGTATGTTCAAGGTAGGCGTCGGTGGTACTATGAATACGACTACTAGAACCACGAACTCACGTACCTGGACTCTGATGTTCGGGGCAGGATCAATTGTGACTGACTGCATGGGAGCCAGACGGTTTGGATGGGGAGTGGTATTCGACATAGGAGGGTATGGGAACGGTCGATTGGAGCGACTATTGAATCCGTGTCGAACACCGCCAAAGCAGCGGATTGAAGAAGGAGGCGGTTGATGGGCAGTTGCAGGTGGCAGATGAATCTCGCCTGGATTGCAATTTTCTTGGTCTATGTCCATTCTGAAAATGGTAAAACGCATTTGTAAGCAATTCTCCAGGCAAGAGATTCTTCGATCAATCTTCTTCGCCCTGTAGATATGAATTTTTGAGGAGTAAGAAACGAAAAGTTATGGAAAAGGCCTTGCCTATGTAGCAAAACGGTTTGTTGAAAGAATCAACATTTTGAATTTGGTCGTGCCAGAGACCATTCTGGAATGAAATTCTCAAACAGTAGCAACTCAAAAGAACGGCAATGAAGACAAACAAGTGAAAGCCATAACTATCATTCAATGGTATGTTTCATCAGTAAGATTTGAAATGCATCTTGCTTTCATTGACGTCTACTTCTATGCATTCCAGATGACTATTCTTCCATCAACGCCACTCGCTAGAATTGGTCAGTATGCTTTCGAAAATCTGGAAATTGAGTAACTCACTGCTAAACTTTCGAACAGCACCACCCGAACCCTCATATACACGGATTGTGCTAATCGTGTTCTGATGCACAGTTTTTAACTGGGTATCATCGTTCGTCTTTCCCTTTAGGTCCATCTGCTTGAACATGTTGAAGGCGGACTCTTCTCGTGCCGCTCCGACACCTGGTCGCCCCTTTGACTCCAAGGATCCAGTAAGTTGCCATCCACCTTCATTGCCCTTGAAGCGATAAGCTTCGCAGTCATACCCTGCTGCAATGATCTCGCTTTCACCATTCCAGATGAGACTCATGAAAGGCAGTAATTGGGTATTGACGCTGACAACAGCCCTGGGGGCTTGATCAGCGCCGTTGGGGTACACAACCGTGATGCTACTATCATGGGCAGCAAATGCTAGAGCATTTCCACTTGGGGAGAAGGAGACAGCATGAACCCAACCAGCAGAGTTATTCAGATACTCTCCACACACGGTATTGAATGGCAGTCTCTCTCCCCATACACCGGGCTCGGGTCTTTCATCCACACCTTTAATAAAGCTCGAAAACACTCTGGCATGTGCATCCGTAGAACCAGCAGCTAGCAAAACCGAATTGGGATGCCATGCCACAGTAGTGACCGTGCTTCGAATGGGCTTCTTGATATGCTTTGATACCCACCAATCGTTCTCCTCTTCGAAGTAGCAGATGGCGATGACTCTGGCACCGGATCCTACGGCGAATTTTGTTTCAGAGGGTGACCAACGCACAAATGTGGCAGCACGGTTGATCCGGAGAAGGACGAGAGTTGGCTTGTAGCCAGTCGGGGATGGTTCCCAGACCAAGGCATTTCGATCTTGGGAGAATTAGCAATCTACAGAGGAAGAAGGCAGCAGGCTACTCACCTTGCGAGCAGGTCACAATTCTTCCAGTACTCAAGGCAATATCAACGCTGGTCACCAGCTTATCATGTCCCTTCAATTCATCCTTCAGCTTAAAGCCACTACCTGTGCGCCCATAAAGTTCAACGCTTGTGTCTCGTGCCACTGCCAGCGTCTGCTTGTCAGCAGAGAAGGAATGATCAGCGATTGGGTGGTGGAAGAGATGGTGGACCTCTGGAGCTGCCATGATGTAGGCAGTTGGTTGATAGGAGGAGCTCTCTACTATCAAAGTGTGCTGCAAACTTGGGAGAATTGTGGGAGACTGAGGGGTGACGACGCCGAGATCCTTACAACGAGGTTGGTGGGGGTTTCGGCTTCGGCAGCCTGAATTGTCAGGACCAAAAGGCTGGATCTCGAGGTAAACGGCCCAAATTTCTATACATTTTATCCAGAGCGTGTCTACCCCTCTGCGGCCTTCTAGCTTCTCTTTACAACAATACACCCAGTTTGCAAAGCCACTTACAGTCATGGCGCAAACATTAGTGAGTCTCAGCAACCCGGAAAATAATTTGTCCCCAATTACTGACCGTAAGATATAGGCAAGAGCAGCACCTGGTACACGAAAGCCCAATTTACCACCAAGCCAGACGCTCTATGTGTCCAATCTTCCTTCCTCAAAGATACAGAAAGAAGATTTACGCAGATCACTTTACATTCTCTTCTCCACCTATGGGCCAGTTCTCGATGTGGTCGCTTTAAGGACGATGAAGATGCGCGGTCAAGCACATGTGGTGTATCGAGACGTTCAGACGGCCACCCAAGCTATGAGGGCGCTGCAAGGATTTGAGTTCTTCGGAAAAGATATGGTATGTCACATTGGTTCTGCGAGCATCTTAAAGAATTGAAGAAATGAGCTAATATTATTTTCACAGGAGATTCAATATGCCAAGTCGAAGTCGGACACAATCGCCAAGTTGGATGGAACTTTTCGGATGCCTTCTGCAGCTGCTGGTGCTGTCACTGCTACGGAACTACAGCAGAGCATTTTCAACGCTCCCCCGTCTGCAAATACAGCTGCTATAGCGTCACTACCCCCTCGCCCGGAAGGTTTGAAGCCACCACCTTCAGCTGCAGATCATGCCATGGAAGATGCCAAAAGCCCAACAAACAGCGTTGCTGGTCAGAAGAGGAGGCGAGATGAGGATGAAGAGCTGGAGGATGATAGTGAAGAAGATGTTGCCATGGAGGAGGATAGTGACGACGAATAAGTTGATCGGATAGTCCTTCTGCGGAGCACTTTGGCGTTTGGGAAAAGCAAAATCGAGCATTTCATGGCGTTATGGGAGTCAATCAGCAGAAAGAGATGCAGTGAAATATCAGTGAAATCTTGAGAACCTCTAGTTCTATCTCTGAGAAAATGAAAGGTGGACACTACCCTACTGGTCCTCTTGCTGATCTTCAGCCATCTCACGTGGAATCCATAATCCAACACAGCCGCCAACTAATCCAATCCAAACCGTAAGGTAGTCCTTTATAGGACAATCGAAACTCTCCATAGCTTCTTTCGTCTGACAAGGATGAATGAAGAAGGCTGGGAGACTTGTGATCGGATGAGGCTATATCATGAATTAGCAAAACTATTCAAAGGAGAAAGTGAGCGAGGAGAAGTACTGCTGCAGATATGCCCCCAATTACACCAGCAGCTCGTAGTCGATTTTTGTACTCTGGGGGTACGAGATATCGGTAGACAGCATCGATGTCGAATGAGGGTTCGCCCATAGGCAGGTCATGTAACGTGAACCAGAGAGTGGGCACGCTGTACGAGGGATGGAGGTGGATCTCATATGTTACGTACGGCTGATGTGAATAGAGACTATATTGAGGTAGGGCATTATTGCTGGTAGGATTTGTTGCGGAAGTTATGTGATTTAGACGAAGAGCCTCCTGAATCGACTTAGTATATTGTGTCCTCTGATAAAGTACTCGATCTATTGCTAGATTACGTTATTATATCTCACTCACGTTGTCTGCATCTTCCTCCGTGGTATCCATTTCCATATCACCCCCCGATCTCGGGTCAACCACACCTGTTCCAAGCTTTGAAAGTGCGAGTGACAACTCATCCTCATTTTCTGGAAGTTGCAATAACCGTAGGAGTTCAATGTAAGACTCTCCTGTCGTCAATGTTCTTCTCGATCTAATCTTAAAGATCTGTCTTGTTGCCCCTAAGCTCGCTCTGACATATCTCTGGTCGAAGAAAGCACAAGCTAGCTCAAACTCCTCTTGATTGAGGAAGGGCCACTGTCGGTACTCGTCATGGTGCTGGAACATTATAGCCTTATTGACTTCTTGGTAAGGCTCAAAGTTCTCTTAACTTCTCGTGATCGAACACCAAGATCGAGCCAAAGAAAAGTTCGGCGGGCTAGGTTACTCAGTATCCGACGATGAATTTGCTTTCCAAAGTCAATAGGCACCAAACATTTTGTGAGATCAGCAACACAACTGGCAAACTCCAAGTCCAAAATCGGTCCTACGTCCAGCTGTTCAGGAACTTCAGGAAAGTTGTCAAACTCGTGATCCTGAGCCTCAAATTGCTGGCCCGAAGACTTCAGCTTCTTTAGAAGACTGTAATCAGATCCAGGATCTTGAATGCCTGGTAATGGGTATATAAAAATCTCAAAAGATAGCAAAATTGTCGCTGGATCTCGTCGTTCATGGAGAAGAGGGAGGCTGATTGGCGAAAGAAACAAGGCTGAAATTTAAAGTTCCATTCGCGTAGTCGGCTGCCAAGGACCCCCGTACACCAACAGACAACGTGTACACAGTAATATAATCAAATATTCTCTTCTTTGTATTTGTGCTTCCTCCGTCGCTCCTTTCAGATATGACCTCGCATGTTCAATGAATGTTCGCGACCCTTTCGACCTCCGTCGATCCTCGGCCTTCAACATCCTACGCGGCACTGCGACCCAAGCTGCTGCGAACGTTACGCAGAGGGTCAAGGAGGCAGGCGCCCAAGCATACGAGACTGGAAAGCAGGCCGTCGAAGATATGTCGACCTTTTCGGTACCCAGGAACGTGCCTTCCTTCACGAATCCCCAACGCGAACCAGAGAATCGGGCGTGGGGATCTTCAGGAGTAACGGCTAGATCAGCACAATCGAACAGCGTAATAGGTGGCATGCAAGATCGAGTGGGAGGTTTCTTCGACAAGAGTAGAGGAGATCTCCCTATGTACAAAGATAAACCTTACACATATACCTCGTCGCGACGGCAAAGGGGCATCTGGAGGCGGAAACGGACTTTGGGCGTAGCGGGAGTGTTCTTGTTTGCTGTACTATACTTTCTGGGATTCTTTGGCAGCCGTAGGAGCAACGTAGGGAAGGTTAAGGAGAAATGGACTTGGTTGCAGGGCCCCGAGAAAGCAGGGTCCCAGGTGGATTGGTTGGATCGTAGGGAACGAGTGAAGGAAGCTTTTACATTGAGTTGGGATGCGTATGAGCGCTATGCATGGGGTATGTGCCGCTCGATTTTTGATATCCAAATTTTTTTCACTGTCTTGGGGTCGAATGGAAGCTAATCATCTGGCAGGTTATGATGAGTTCCATCCAATCTCAAAACATGGAAAACAAATGACTCCTAAAGGAATGGGCTGGATCATTGTTGACGCCTTGGATACCATGATGCTTATGAATTTGACCACTAGGTTAACGCACGCAAGAGAATGGATTTCAAATTCATTAGACTACGAGCAAGATCAGGAGGTCAATACCTTCGAGACCACAATCCGAATGCTTGGAGGTCTTCTCTCAGCACATTACTTGTCAACTACATTTCCGGATATGGCTCCGTTGAAGGACGACGACGAAGGATCTCCAGGAGAAGATCTGTACTTAGAAAAGGCGAAAGATCTAGCAGATCGTATCATGGGAGCCTTCGAGTCTCCATCCGGAATACCGTTCGCAAGTTTCAACTTGAAGACCCTGCAAGGAATTGTCTCACACGACGATGGTGGTGCGTCTTCCACAGCCGAGGCTGCTACTTTACAGCTGGAATTGAAGTATCTGACAAAACTTACTGGTGAAACTTTTTACTGGGAAAAGGCCGAGCATGTCATCAAAGTCATTGACGATAACGGGATGCAAGATGGACTGTTGCCAATATACATCTATGCGCATAATGGTCACTTCCGCGGAAACAATATTCGACTAGGGAGTAGAGGAGATTCTTACTACGAATATCTTATCAAGCAATACCTACAAACGTCGAAAGAGGAGCCAATCTATGAGGAGCTTTGGAATGAGGCTCTGGCAGGCGTACGGAAGCATCTAGTCACATACACCAGAAATTCCCAACTCACCATCATTGGTGAGCGTCCCAATGGTTTGGACAGCGCACTCTCCCCCAAGATGGACCATCTAGTATGCTTTATGGGAGGCACGATTGCATTGGGCGCAACTGGTGGTCTCACTGAAGCTGAAGCCAAGAAACTTCCCACATGGAACAAGAAGAAGGACGAAGAAATGCGACTTGCTCGAGAACTTACTCAAACCTGCTGGGGAATGTACAAGGTAATGGCCACAGGCCTCGCACCAGAAATTGCACATTTTAAAATCGACCCTGTGCCACTGCCAGAGTCTGCACCGCATAAGGGGCCTGCAACATTCGACGATGCTGGCGATGGCGAATGGAGATCGGATTACGTGCTCAAGTCTATGGACAATCACAATCTCCAGCGGCCAGAAACCATCGAAAGTATTTTCTACATGTGGAGAATCACTGGCGATGAGATGTATCGGGAATGGGGATGGGAGATGTTCAAGTCATTCATGAAATACTCTGCTGTGGAGGATAACGGAGGCTTCACCAGCTTGTCAGATGCCAACGTCATTCCCCCAGTGACAAGAGATAACATGGAGAGCTTCTGGCTGGTCAGTCACCCCTTTCTTCTTCGCTACTTGATATCGGCTAATGTGTAATAGGCTGAAACGCTCAAATACTTCTACTTGCTCTTCTCACCCAACGACCTTCTCCCACTAGACGAAGTTGTCATCAACACGGAAGCGCACCCCTTCCCACGTTTCAAGCTAGGCCCGCTGTTCAAGACTGGCTGGAAGCGGAAGCCACGTGGTTCGGATGGGAAGATCATTCCTGAGCCAGCTCACCTTGAGGCCGAGATGCATCCTGTGGCAACGAAGACCATTGGGCAGATGCAGCCGAGTCCGTAACCTGACATCGAAATAATTGTATATATAGGATATAGGGTGGCAGTGCATGCATACAGGAGTACAGAGCTGTATCTTAGGGTAATCAAAATTGAGGCGGGCGAGCCTCACGCTTCTCGTTGTCTATTCTAGCGAGAGGCTTTTCTGTTGGACGTGTGTGTCTTCACCCCCCTCACTCACCCACTATAGTTGGTGTTGTGAAGGAAGTTTACCATCCCCAAGCTTATTAATTGATTATACATGGCGATGTGCAACAAATATCCCGTTCTCGCCCTCCAAATCGCTTTAGTAGCATTTTCTCGTACATAAGTCACGCTCAGAACTTTCGCGTAGGAACATGACAAGTTTAGTTTTGCACTTCGGTCTAACGATGGCTTTAAATACGGCCCATCTTTAGCATTTTGAAGCAGTTCAACGGTCTTACCTTTTCAGCCACCTACTAATACATCTCCCTGTTGAAGCTCGTCATAGCATATATATGCTCATCTCTCCGGACTCACGCATGTGTGAACGGCGGCGCATCATTAGAGGCTCACAGTTAGCGACCCTTGAAATTCAATGGTTTCGACCTTTCAAATGCTGGGCTAATAAATCTACTTTGTCAAGGCTAGTCGTCGTGAGAGAAGTAAATCGAGACCCAAAGCATTTCAAAGATCCATTCAGATGCCATGTTGACCATCTTCAAAGGGCTCAGTCGCGTGACCCTGACTTCCGCCTGAAGAATCCGAATTCAGGAACAGTGTTCACCGACTTGGCATGGCATCCAAGCCCTTGCATAGAAGCCTTAGAGAAGCGTTCCCGCTGGTCCCGAACAATTCCAGAGACAATTCTTAAGGTCTTGGCAGGAGAAGATCGGGCGGCGCTATGCCCAAAATCGTAAGGCTGAACCCAGCCCGGCGTCAGGGTTCTTTAGCGTGCCTGTCAGAGAATGTGCTTTTTCGCGCTTTCTCCAGCCAATCCCTGCACCGCTGCCAATCCCGATAAGCTTCCACCGCCTCTCCTGCTGTCCTTGGTTCCAGCTGAAAGCCACGGCTCAGGATGCCTATGCCTCCCTAAGTACATCGTCGCCCTCGCCGGCAGGACATCGCGCATCCTCCAACGACCGGGCATGGCGAACCGTTGACCCTGCGTCATGGACGAATTCAACATTGCCTACACCATTGAATCAACAATTATCTAAAGAAGCGGTCCTCCCCCTCCCCCGGGCGTCGTTGGGCGATTCTTCTTTTCAACAGCCTGCCCCTTCGACCGTGGCTTTCCTGATCCCCACAGCCTTTCAACATCTCTCTTGCCCATAACCGTGCCCAACTGAGCCAGTGGTCTGCAGCGCCGAGGCCTGCAAGCAATCTGCGACCGCGATCATGAGGAACAGAGTGGAGGTGAGGAGCGACAATGACGTAGAGAAAGCCAGTGTGTCCGATGTACAAGCACCCAGTTATCGAGTTGACTCTTCTCGAGAGCCAAACTATGGAGCGACGACTGAAATATTACCGCAGGGACCTTTGCGCCGATTAGTAGATAGCTTCAAACGAGACGAGAACCAGTCGGTAACCCCAAGAGGCGCCATTGGAGCCGATGGAAGAGTGTACGATCCTAAGAATGCTGCTCTGGCCACTGCGACTACTGCACTACATCGAAACTTGAAGGCACGGCATTTGCAGATGATTGCCATCGGAGGTTCCATTGGTGAGATTCCTTTCATACAAACGCCTTTCACGTCTCTGACCCAGAATAGGAACTGGTCTCTTCATTGCCTCCGGAAAGGCTCTCAATACTGGTGGTCCCGCTTCGATTGTCATAGCTTTCAGTCTTATTGGTGTCATGCTTTACTGCACAATCCAGGCTCTTGGTGAAATGGCTGTCGTGTTTCCGGTTGCTGGTTCCTTCTCGGCCTACTCGACTCGGTTCTTGAATCCATCATGGGGCTTTGCAATGGGCTGGGTAAGATGCTGTCGTCCTTCAAGCACACAAAGTCCATATTAACGGTTATAGAACTATGCTTTGCAATGGTTGGTGGTTCTCCCGTTGGAGATAATTGGTGCTTCCATTACTATCAATTTCTGGGATGAGCAAAGACACTACCCTCACGCCATATTCATCACAGTATTTCTCGTTCTCATCACCAGTATCAACCTGTTCGGTGTGAAAGGTTACGGTGAAGCCGAATTTGTGTTCGCAATCATTAAGATTATTGCTGTGATTGGGTACATGTAAGTTTTCACTGCCGGTTTCATTTGCCACGCTCTAATTTGTCTTAGCATTATGGGTATAATTTTGAATATTGGAGGTGGCCCCAATGAAGGCTACATTGGTGGCAAGTACTGGTCCAACCCGGGTGCCTTCAACAACGGATTCAAAGGGCTCTGTAGTGTGTTCGTCACGGCCGCCTTCGCATTTGCGGGAACTGAATTGGTCGGACTTGCAGCTGCTGAGACAGCGAATCCTCGTAAAGCGCTGCCCACAGCATGCAAGCAGGTATTCTGGAGAATCACCCTCTTCTACATTGTTTCCCTCCTTATCGTCGGCCTTCTTGTCCCTTATGATGACCCACGGCTTTTGCAGTCGGGGTCAGCAAATTCTGCGGCCTCACCATTTGTCATATCCATCCAGAACGCAGGTATCGAGATTCTGCCATCGATCATGAACGTTGTAATTCTTGTTGCCGTTCTTTCTGTTGGCAATTCCTCGATCTTTGGCTCGTCCCGAACCTTAGCTGCCCTTGCAGAACAAGGCCTGGGCCCCAACTGCCTTCGATATGTCGATCGCAAGGGTCGTCCCTTGGTAGCTATTGGGGTCGCATCATCAATGGGGTTTCTTGCTTATATTGCCGACTCTAATGTGGAAGGAGAAGTCCTCAGCTGGCTGCTTGCACTTTCCGGACTTTCCTCGATCTTCACGTGGGGTTCTATTTGTCTTGCCCACATTCGTTTCCGTGCAGCATGGAAATTTCAAGACAGACCCCTGGCAGACTTGCCATTCTTGTCTCAACCGGGGGTGGTTGGATCCTGGATTGGCTTCGGTTTCAATGTTATTATTCTGGTCGCCCAGTTTTGGACAGGTGCATTCCCGGTTGGCTATGAGGAAATGGGTGTCTCTGGGCAAGTCAAAAACTTTTTCCTGGCCTACCTGGCTGCGCCAGTCATCCTTCTCTTCTTTATCGGACACAAGATATATACAAAAGGGATCTGGTATATACCAATTGATAAGATTGATCTGGATACCGGCAGGCGGGACTTGAACACCAAGGAACTGGTACTCGAGGAGCAGGCCGAGCGCAAGAGCTGGCCAAAATGGAAGAAAATTTATAAGCTTTTCTGCTAGGCAGGTTTTGTTACATATTTCTTCTGTGAACATACTTGGAAGACGGATGGATGATTATTCGTTACGGAGTTCGCCGTTTACGCAGGATGCCCTTACATGATTTTGCGAGCCTTCAGAGCGCGGCGTTCTGTGTTGGTCTAGATGAGGGACTTGAGGGTGGGATGGTCTCAAGAGGGATAGGCGTACAAAGCTTTGAATCTACCAAGAAAGACTTCATGACTTCTTACATCCACTTCCCAAATGCTACGTGCAACAGCGTGGTCATGATTGGGCATGGCAATGATGGCTTTCCTTAGCAGGCTCGCGATAGACAAGAAAACATGCGGCATTCGATGTCACAAGTCTAGCTTAGATATGTCGACTGCTTCTGGTGCTAGTGTCCTGTCGAATTCATGTAGTCTTACATTGGACGTCTATTTCTTCTTGATATCTGGGAAGCTCTCGAACTAGAAAATTGAAGAAAATGAGTCCTAATCCCTCAGAACACTTTTGAGTCGGTCATTATACAACCTTGACCAGGGACAATCAAGACAGAGGCAGTTCACCCAAGGAGATAATTCGGCCCATTCCGGTCTCGCGATCAAAGGAGCGCCCCACCCCGCGTTTTTATCCTTGCATGGTGTATCTTCCGGCCCGCCGAGCTTACTTTTGACTACAGTCTTGAACCGTCTCTTCATGTTAGATCTGCCCGTGTCTCAGGCCAAACACCACTCCAGAAGCAAGGAGGACTTCGCCTAAGACGCTAAGTTTGGCAGGTGTTACCTAACCAAGTGCAAAAAGCAGCACGGTAGCCAATGATGCTGTTCTCGATCTATTTGGCGCGGAAGACTTGCAGCTTCGGCATGTTAGTGAGGGGAAAAGAACCGTCTGGGCGGGGCGAAAAGGCGCTCAGGCGCTCCCAATGGATGATGAGACGGATTCTTGGCCGCAAGCGGTGCCATGGAGGGGAGCTCCTGAAGAGGGGCAAACCCACCCACCACTCCACCCCAGCAAACTTTATTGGTGTGCTCGAAACCGGAGATCTTTTGCACGGCAAAGTGGGAGCAGCTCTCGAGATAAGCATGCAATGTAAGCTGCCATGCAGCTTGGGAGTAGCTCCATCCTAGCTAGCAGGTAGCTACGGGAGGATGATAAGTTCATTCAAGCTCCCGCGGACTATCTTTTATTCTGTGCTCTTCAAAGTCTCCCATCTTTCCTCCCACGTCGAGTACTTGCTTTGATATTTCTCTTCATCGGATCGACTTTGATATCTGAGAGGCATTCAAGATGCTTGCCAAACAACTCCTGTTCCTTTCCTCCCTCATCCCACTCCTACAAGCACAGGAGACGGTCCTCGGCGTCTATATCTTCCACCGTCATGGCGATCGTACTACTAAGAATTGGCCTCCTACCTCTTTGACAGACCTTGGGTATTACCAAGTCTTTGAGGCCGGAAACTTCTACCGCAATCGATACATTGATGCCAATGCGTCCTCCCAAATCTTTGGCATCAGCCCCGACCTCGTCCAGAATTCTCAGTTGAACGTCCAGGCACCCGTTGATACAGTTTTGCAAAACTCAGCTGCTGGATTCCTGCAGGGTCTTTACCCACCCGTTGGAGCTACACTCGGAACCCAGAAATTGGCGAACGGAACGAGCGTCGAGGCTCCATTGGGAGGCTTCCAGCTCATTCCCGTCAACGCGGTGGCGTCTGCTTCTAGTGGTGCGAACTCTGAGAACTCCCAATGGCTTCAGGGACAAAGTGGATGCAACAATGCAATCATCAGCTCGAACAATTACTTCTTCTCGCAAGAGTATTTGACCGAGCTTAACAAAACCATGGGTTTCTATCACAGCGTTGAACCGGTTATCAATGGAACATTCAGTCTGGCGCAGGATAACTTCAAGAATGCTTATCTCAGTAAGTATATTTGATGCTACTCTTAAGAGTGCAAGCAAGCTAACTAGTGACAGTCTACGATTTGGTTCATGTGTCTATGATCCACAACGCGAGCATTCCATCAGACAACCTGCTTACTCCGGAGACCGTCTTCCAACTTCAAACATTGGCAGACAACCATGAATTCAACCTCGCATACAATGCGAGTGAACCCATCCGGGCTATTGCAGGAAGCACTCTTGCCGCCCAGATTGTCCAACAGCTCAACGCGACCATCACCGGAAAGTCCACTTCCCAGATTGGCATCCAATTCGGTGCATATAATTCCTTCCTCTCTTTCTTCGGCCTCGCACAGCTCCCGGCAGTCTCGGTCAACTTTACCGGCATCGTCGACTATGCCTCCTCCATGACATTTGAATTGGTGACCAACGCTACAGTCACAAATACCTCTTACCCAAGCGATGACGATATTTCTGTCCGCTTCCTCTTCTCCAACGGTACTTCTGCCGAGCACCCTCTCACCGCGTATCCACTCTTCGGACAGTCAGAGACGGTTATCCCATGGAACACATTCGTTGACCAGATGAATGCTTTTGCCGTCGGCAATCAAGCTGACTGGTGCTCACAATGTGGAAACTCTACCGGCGTCTGCGCATCCACGACATCAACTTCTACCGGGAGTTCTACTTCCCCCACCTCGTCGACTTCATCATCAGGAGGCATTTCAAAGGCAGTTGCGGGTGTCATTGGAGCCATGGTCACGCTTGCTGTCATCCTGGGTGCTGAGGCTCTTATTCTGTTGCTGGCTGGTCTCAGAGTAGTGAGCAAGAAGAGATTCGGTAACAGAGCCAGCCCTGAGTCTGCTTCTGTTGTCGCCAAAGCTTGATTTCGTGGCAACTACGGATGAAAATGGCACGAGATGGGAGTTCTGAAAAAATCATGAGATGAGACGATACCACGATATGTCTGGCCTAAGCTTGCATTTCTCCATAATGATAAATATATTTGTTCTTTGTTGTCATCTCAATGAAGGTTTTCATGATCAACCCCGCCTCTCCGATCTCGCTCTCCCCCCACCATGGGTCGAAATTTGGGACGAGAACGCCTTTGACATCACATCATTTGGAAATTTAAGGAAATTAATATATATTAGAGATTAATGATGTCCGTCGTCGTCACCTCCCATACCCACGTGATATGGTCGCCCATTTTCCACTTTCGGCGATAAGTAGCCCACGTTCGTAATAAGCACGGCGATGACCCTTGCCCCATAGCTTACCTTCCGTGAGTCAGGTACATTCAACGCCCTTTAAAGAGCAAGCTCCTCACAATCTTTCTCTATTTTTCATGAATCATGGTCGCTGAAACCATCTCCGGGTAAACCTTTCGTCTTATCTAAAAGAAATTTGCAGACTTACATCCGATTTATAACTCGGCACGGTCCGGAGGCACCCATCTGACTGTGTCTCAAGTCCCTTACCTCTTACCCAGTGGCACAAGAGTCGATATAGGTAGATCAATTGGCCTCCACTTCCTCTCTCGATCTTAGCTGAAGCTTGCAGTAATACAACAACCATCCGGAAAAGCTTGGTAAATTGCTGAGTGGCCTTGAGAGTGTACACCGCCACCATGAACGGCCACGCAGTTGAGACGGTGGAACACCTCCTCCAGAATGGTGTCAGTGCCACCAAAGTCCACGAGCTGGAGATCCATGATCTGGATGCCTCGAAGCTGACTGTCACGCTTACGAAATCTCCGGGCAAGGTTCCTGAACTGGACAGCAAAGAAGTGTGGAGTATGAAGTCAAATACCGACCACATGGTCAGGGTAACTTGGACCGACGACGTGGGCTGGCATGCTCCCACCATTGAACCATACGGCCAACTAACAATGAGCCCAATTGCCTCATGTCTCCACTACGCCACGCAATGTTTCGAGGGCATGAAAGTATATCGTGGCTTTGATGGCAAGCTACGACTGTTTCGGCCAGATAAGAATTGTAACCGACTGGTCATGAGCTCAGCTCGAGTGGCGTTGCCAACTTTCGATCCTAAGGAGTTGGAGAAGTTGCTCAAAGCTTTCATGAAAGTTGATGGCCCGAGTAAGTTATTTCAATGTCCGAGGATCTGTGTGAACAATGTTGACGGTGAAATAGAATGGTTGCCAAAAAGCCGGCCAGGAACATTCCTGTATATTCGTCCCGCAATCATCGGCAACGGCGAGCAAATTGGTGTCACTGCACCCTCTGAAGTCTTAATGTTCATCGTTGCAGTCGGCTGGCCAGACTTGTCATCAGGCACTCCACCCGGAGCAGCTCCAAAGCCTCCAGGACTGAAGCTTCTTGCCTCCAAGAGCGATGTGAGAGCTTGGCCTGGTGGCTTTGGCTATGCGAAGGTGGGAGCTAACTATGGTCCTGCCTTCGTAAGCCATATGGAGGGCAGGAAGATGGGGTATGATCAGATTCTTTGGCTGTTGGGTAGTGAATACCAGGCGAGTTCCACTTACTCGTTACCAAATTCTTCAGACTAATTCCTTCTGTCTAGGTCACAGAAGCTGGAGCAAGCAACTTCTTTGTTGTATGGAAGACCAAAAAGGGGAAGCTGCAGCTTGTCACTGCACCACTAGATGCGAAAGTAATTCTGGAGGGTGTTACGAGAGGAAGTGTACTCGAACTCGCACGAGAACGGCTAGTATCTGGATCAAAGTATCTTACTTCCGAAGTCAAGGACTTGGAAGTCGTGGAGAGGAATTTCACTATGTTGGAGATTGAAGAGGCGGCGAAAGAGGGGCGGCTGGTTGAGAGTTTCCTGTCTGGTACAGCTGTAAGTGCTTTTGCCTATGGATTCTTTGATTATACTGATGAGTTGAAGTACTTTATAACCCCGGTCTCGGCCATCAATTTCCGGGACCAGGAGATTGATATCCCTATGGGAGACGGTACGGGTGGGTATTATGCTGCGACGCTAAAGAAGTGGCTGAAGGATATTATGTACGGAAACGTTCAGCATGAATGGGGTGTTATAATCGACGAAGAATAGATGAAGCAATTCAGGCCATGGTGGAAATTTTATTGTGAGATATGTTTATTCATTCTTGTACATAGAGACACACAACTTCTATCTCATGCTTTCATTGCGCTATAGAAAGGATAAAATGATATATCTTGATGGATTAGAGATTTTGAAAGGAAAGGATTAACAAGTTTCAGTATTTGTTCGTGACTGAGAACTCAGCTGCTAGCCTGCTATTATGGCAGGACCTTATGACGAAAGGGTCATAACCCCCCCTAGGACGAAATCCCAAATCTCAAATCCCATATCCTAAATCCTAAATACGATTTGCGATTTGCGATTTAGAATCCCAAATCCCAAATCCTAAGTAGTATCGTTTTCTATACCCTTCTAAAAGCTAAGCTCCTTACCTAGTCTTACCTCTTTCCCCTTCTCCTCTTCTCCTTCAACGTATAATAAGGAGGGTAGAGGAGGGGAGAGGGGAAGGGAAAGGGGCAAAATCCGGGTGTTTCAGCTCGTGGGTAAGGTAAGTTAAAATATAAGTACTAGTAAAAATTTCCGAAGATCTCTTCTCCTCCCTTCTCCCTTCCCTCCCCCCTCTCCCCTCCCCCCTCTCCCCTCCTCCTCCTCCCTCCTTCCTCCTCCCTCCTTCCTCTCCTCCCTTCCTCTCTCTCCTTCCTCTCCCTCTCTCCTTACCTAGAGTTAAGTATTCCTTCCTTTTACTAGGTTACGTACGCGAGTAATTAGGAGAAGAAGGTAAGAGGAGCGGGGAAGAGGGAATAAGAGAGATATAGAAGAGGGAGAGTAAAGGGTAAAGATAAGGGGAGAAGGAAATAGGAATTAAAGATATCGTAGCCTTTTTAGTAAAATTCTATAATCATAATTGATTTGGGATTTGTGATTTATAATGTGAGATTTGTGATATGAGATTTGTGATTTACGATTTAGGGGGTTATGACCCTTTCGTCATTGCGTCTTGCCGTACTAATATAGGACACGCTTATTTTCGCATAATATATTTATTCATTTATCTTAATTATAAGTTTTTATTAGCAAGCCAGATGGACACGCCATACAAGGTCCTGCCATACAATGGAAGGAGCGAATTATGCGGAAGAGGCTTCAGACAAAACATGTTAGATTTTGTTATCATCCGGACATCTTTTGCAAAAAGGGTGGATACTCGTACCGTGAACACGCCACCAACATGAGTCATATTGTCTTGAAGCTTGATATGATCAAAAACTCAAATTTGCACCATTCACTTTAATTTTGAATGAGATCACAATTTCTTATCTCAAATATGCTCAATTGAGATTGAGTTGCTTTCGTCAGTAGTTCTTGCCCAATTTGACGCGTGGCACGTGATTCAAAAACACGTCGCGCTCTCCCCACCTTCCTGGGGTTTGACTTCGCGTCATAGCAACTCAGCCTCACCACTACTCGCAATATGTGAGCTGAGGCTCAACAACTCGCTCTACCATGGATGAGGACGACTACGGCGATATCGCAGACGAGGATTTGATCGAAGCTTTCAGCCAGGCTTCGCAGACACTTCCACCTCACCCCGCGAAACGGCGAAGGATCAGTGAAGGAATCGACGATGATGATGGCACTCGCGGGGCTCGACGCAGATCTTACTCTGTCGAAAATGGCTCAGAGATTGATAGTGAGACCGGAAAATCGAAGAAGAAGTCGAAATACAAAATCCACGTCGCAGATCAGGAAATACCCGCAGCTCGAATAATTGGAGCTACACAAGCTGACGCTCATCCGGACTCCAGCCCATACAGAATCAGAGGTCCAATTTACAAGAAGCCGAGGCCTGAAGCCCCTCCTCCAACCCCTCCGCAGTTTGTGGCACCTCCTGGACGCTCAGAATCAATTGTGGAATCGTTTAAGAGACAAGCAAGCAAGCCCTCACAAGACATCGACTTTGCTCACGAACTGGAGGACCTGCCTTCCGATGCCTTCTCATCTCCAGAGTATGGCTCTCGCCCGAGGGAGCTGATTGAGATTGGATCGTCGCCTCCACGAGTCACCCAAGAGAACTCTCGCGCCCGGCAACGGCTTGCAGCACCGCAGCAGGGTCTGACACAGACTACATTATTTGGGGATCGTGTTCAGGGAGAAGTTTCTGCCTCACAACCAAAGAAGGTGCACAATTTCATTGTGGATCTGCCGCCGGAAGCACCTACACACCATGCCTTGAACCAGGAAGCCTTGAAAACCTGGGTCTACCCCACCAATCTTGGCACGATCCGAGATTATCAGTATAGCATTGTCAAACACGGACTGTTCAACAACTTGCTGGTGGCTCTACCTACAGGTCTTGGAAAGACCTTTATTGCCGCTACAATTATGTTCAATTTCTTCCGATGGACCAAGGACTCCAAGATTGTGTTTGTGGCGCCGACGAAACCTTTGGTAGCTCAGCAGGTCGACGCATGCTTCAACATTGTGGGAATACCGAAATCACAGACCACTATGCTTACAGGAGAGCAAATACCAGCTCTGCGAGCTGAGGAATGGCTTTCGAAGCGTGTGTTTTTCATGACGCCACAGACTTTGGACAATGATCTGGCGAGTGGTATTGCTGACCCAAAAAGCATCGTTCTCCTGGTAGTTGACGAAGCACATCGAGCTACAGGCAACTATTCCTATATAAAGGTGGTCAATTTTATGCGTCGATTTAACAAAAGCTTTCGAATACTGGCCTTGACTGCTACTCCTGGTGCAAGTGTTGAAGCAGTTCAGGAGGTCATCGATGGGTTGGAAATCTCCAAGGTTGAAATTCGCATAGAAGAGTCCATCGATATCCAGCAATATGTCCATCGACGCAACATCGAGCAAATCCTCCTCGATCCTTCTGATGAGATGATCATGGTAAAGGAGCTGCTCGCGAAAGCACTTCAGCCAACAGTGAACCAATTATGCGGGCAGAGTGCGTACTACAACAGAGATCCTATGGCGTTGACTCCGTTCGCCATGATGCAAGCAAGGAAGAAGTGGTTCTCATCCGAACCAGCGAGAAGGGCTAGCCAAGGCCTGAAAGGAATGATGCACGGATTGTTCTCCGTTCTTGCTAGCGTTGCCCATAGCATTAAATTGTTGAACTTTCATGGCATTGGACCGTTTTACTCGAGCATCAAGGACTTCAAGGAAGGGGCCGACGACAATAATAAGAAGCCGTCAAAATACAAAAGTCAAATTGTTGACAGCCCTGACTTCAAAAAGATGATGGATCGAATTCGATTGTGGGTCAGCAAGGACGATTTTGTCGGTCATCCAAAACTTACATATCTCTGTACTACCACCTTGAACCATTTCCTGGATGCTGGAGAAGGACGGCTGGGAGCAGATGCTCCACCATCGGCTACCCGAGTTATTGTCTTCGCAGAATTTAGAGATAGCGCTGAGGAAATCGCTCGTGTCTTGAACAGACATGGCCCTATGGTCCGAGCCTCAGTTTTTGTTGGGCAGGCCGATTCCAAGCGGTCTGAGGGAATGAATCAGCAAAAGCAGCAAGAGACCATCAAAAAGTTCAAGAATGGCGTATTCAATGTTATTGTGGCAACATCCATTGGAGAAGAAGGTCTGGATATCGGTCAAGTTGACCTTATCGTGTGTTATGATGCATCAGCGTCTCCTATCCGAATGTTGCAGCGCATGGGACGAACTGGAAGAAAGAGAGCCGGAAACATCGTCTTGCTTCTGATGAAAGGCAAGGAGGAAGAGAGCTTCGCCAAAGCCAAGGATAACTACGAGCAGATGCAAAAGATGATAAGCTCCGGGGCAAGGTTCAACTTCCGACATGATTTGTCGGTTCGTATCATACCAAGGGACATTGTTCCTATTGTTGAGAAGAGGATGATCGAAATTCCGATTGAGAACACACAGGATCCATCACTTCCAGAACCGAAGCGTCGTCCGACTAAGGGGTTGAAAAAGCCCCCGAAAAAGTTCCATATGCCTGATGGAGTTCAGACAGGATTTCAGAAGGCATCTAGATTATCCGCGGACGGAACAGGTCTGACAGACCTTGAAGTGACTGTGAAACGCAGCGAGCTAGACAAGGAGCAGCTTGTTTCTATCCCTGAACTTGAATCAGTACTGCTGGGTCCGGAAGAGGAGGAAGAACTACAACAAAAGTATCAGAGTATTCCTGGATCAAATTTCCTTGAAGTTGAGATGCCTGATATGACTGTTCAACCTCTTGCTCAAAGATCACTGGGTCCCGTTTCGCAGGTTGCCCATGGCAAGTACACGAGAAGGTGTGTCAAATTGTTCAAAACACTAGCAGATTCACAAGATATCATCGATCGGTTTACAATGCCATATGGAGAGACGGAACCGGAGCTTCCTACGTGGGAGCTCCCTGATCTTGTCGAAGATGAACGTGAAGTTCATATATTACCAGCTCGACCAAGTAAGACCACGCCACCGAAAGCAAAGAAACCGCGGAAGAAAGCTGCGAAGCAGGCTATTGTCCTATCCGACATCGAGAGTGATGGCGAAGAGAGCGATACCACTCCCAAAGGACGTCAGCGAAGGCGAGTAGATTCCAGCCCGGCTGCCGACAGTGAAGGAGAAGGAGACGATCTTAGGAACAGTGAAGACCCATCAGAGGATAGTGATGTCAGCATTGGAAGCTTGAAGGACTTCCTTGCTGACGGCTTTTCCTCCAGTATGAGAGATCGCCCCCTGGCTCGATCATCTACAACACCTCCAGCACTGGACTCAGGCTTGAAGAAATTCCGGAAGCCTATCTTGCTTCCTCCCACTCAGGAAATGAATGAGGATGAAGACGATGAAGATGAAGATATGGATGAAGATGAAGACGATGACTTGCCGGAACTCCCCGACTTGGTTGGATCCCTGACGAAACAAAACACTCAGGTGCAATCTGATGAGGTTGAAGAGGATGTGCGGCCGGTATCGAGACACAGAGAAAATAGAAGGAGGGTAGTTCGTAGCTCGGATAGTGACGAATGATGTATATATTTCAATTTCCAAGCATAGCGCTGGAGTTTTTGGGCCATATTAAGGGATAGCATTGTTCTGTTGGGCCCCAAGGTGGGGATACTTAAATTATGGCAAAGAGTCTAGGCATAGATAAAGATGATTGCTAGTGTTTAAAATGGGAGCTCGCCCTGCTGGGCTTGGCCGTAATCATAAAAAGTATAGTAGTGAGGGTTTTAATTGAAAGACCACACAGCTGATGTCTGGATATTACCATCCCATTCTTCACGGAATGGCATATTCCACTTCGTTACCCTTGGCTTCCTAAGAATCACGGAGCCAATTTTCAAAAGAAATGTACAAATAGCCGAGCTCATGGAGACGATGTCTCCAGCCAAGCATCACTTCATGTCTTGAAACCAGGGGGGTGCACTCATCCGCGGCCGCTAGCGTCTGTGGTGAAGAAAACTCCCGAGAATGTCACTGCTACATTTTCATTGGCCAAAGCTACCCCTGCAAGAATTGGGAGATGCGAGGGTGGTTTCTGCCTCCCCCCTTCTGATATCACACAAAGTGGCGGTCTTCTTGTAAGTACTTTTATTTTCATTCATTACCTCTTTACGCCCACAATCACTCCGAATTTTCCCAGCTTTCTAAAATCCCGTTTAATCTCGTCAAAGTCAAGAAAAACTTCTTTACTTAAAATATTTGGCACAGCAAAATAACCAAGATGTCGGAACTCTCTTTAGAAGAGATAACCCTTCCTAAATTCAACATCCAAGCCTCTCCTATATCCCCAGACATTGAGGCCCAGTCCTCAGAGAAAGGCCCAGAGGCATCCACCTCGATCGCTGAAAAAGAATCTATTTTCAAGAGTCTAGGCTGGCTGGATCGTTTCCTTGCTCTGTGGATCTTCCTCGCCATGGCAATTGGGATTATTCTGGGGAATTTCGTGCCGAATACGGGACCTGCCTTGCAGAAGGGAAAGTTTGTGGGGGTTAGTGTGCCGATTGGTATGTTCCTCCTTTTCTGAAGGTCTGAGACGAGAGGATGTTGCGGGACTTAGATGGCAGCTGATGTTGGCTTCTGATAGCGGTGGGATTGCTGGTGATGATGTATCCGATTCTTTGCAAAGTGAAGTATGAGAGTTTGCATAACGTACTGGGGAAGAGGGATATTTGGGTGCAGATTTTGTTCAGTGTCGTTGTGAACTGGGTTATTGCTCCGCTTGTCATGGTATATTGTCCCTGAACACTCGATGGGCAAGTTTCTGACTTGTTACAGCTGGGACTGGCTTGGGCTTTCCTTCCAGACAAGGGTGCTCTTCGTGAAGGATTGATCCTTGTAGGGCTCGCGCGATGCATAGCAATGGTGAGATCCGAACAGAAACTCTCCAATATCCTCTCTGACTGCTCTTCGAGGTACTCATCTGGACTGGCCTGGCAGGGGGAGACAGCGAGTATTGCGCAATCCTAGTGGCCATCAACTCTATCCTCCAAATGGTGCTCTACGCACCCCTCGCACTCCTCTTCATCAAAGTCATCAGCAGAGAAAGCGGAAGTCTTGACGTCAGTTACTCAACCGTAGCCAAGAGTGTCGCCGTGTTTCTTGGCATCCCCCTCGGTACAGCAATCGTCACTCGATTCTCGCTCCGAAATCTCGTCAGTCCGAAATGGTACGATCGAGTTTTCCTCAAGTTCGCAGCTCCATGGTCCCTCGTTGGTCTCCTCTTCACGATCTTGATCCTCTTCGCCTCGCAAGGAAAACGGGTTGTGCACCAAATTGTCTCTGTGGTCAGAGTTACCGCTCCTTTGGTGGTGTATTTTGCAATCATCTTCTTCTTAACTTTGCTGGTCACTTATAGGCTCGGGTTTGGATATAAGTTGGCCGCCACGCAGAGTTTCACTGCGGCGAGCAACAACTTCGAGCTTGCTATTGCTGTAGCTGTTGCAACTTATGGTGCGAATAGTGACCAAGCTTTGGCTGCCACTGTTGGGCCGCTAATCGAAGTGCCGGTCCTCTTGGGGCTTGTGTATGTAGTGAAGGCAATTGGAAAGCGGCGTGGGTGGAAGGATTAGCTCAAAAGGGATGACTTGACTTTGCCTCGCATCCTTGCCGTGGCGACTTGCACGTGTAGTTTCAAAATATAATGAGCAGATAGCAAAACAACTGAAAAGACGCAAAAGCATGATTATCATACTGCGGCAAGCTTTATAGGTAGCCACTTTTGAAGCTCAAGCCGTCCGCCTTCAGACATAGGAAAATGGTTGCCTAATGATCAAAGAACAGGCAAGGCGGTAGAGTATACGATGAAGAATAAACTTGAATAGTAAACGAAATGAAGACATCACCAGTTACTTTCGATTGGTCAGGCAACCTTGGCTGGGTGTGCAGTTATCTTGACGCCATGAATAGCTGAACTCCCCAGGTCTCACGGAGTTGAGTAGTGCCTATTGAGCGGAGCGGCAGAGGTCTTTGCCGTTGGAATTCAATCCTCTGTGGCATGTTGAAGCCACCCATTCAATGAGAGTGTGATTCCTAAATGCCCTAACCCGAGCGGCGTCGTTTCGTCGTCTGTGTCTCTGTTGAAGGAAGGGTTGAAGCCGTTCTTTCAAGCGATATTACCCAACCAGGGAATGCCTAATTTCTTCATCTCAACTGCCAGCTGAAAGAGATAATCCAGACTAAATGGTTTTAGAGACTTTCTAGATAAAAGGAAGGATATAACTCACCTCTCAGCCTGTGTCTTCGCCTTGTGCACAGTCTCGCCCCAAACATAAAGTCCATGCCGTCTCACGAGCACGGCATATGTGTCTGGATATTTATCCATAGCTTC
This sequence comes from Hyaloscypha variabilis F, assembly GCA_002865655.1. Lineage (NCBI taxonomy): Eukaryota > Fungi > Ascomycota > Leotiomycetes > Helotiales > Hyaloscyphaceae > Hyaloscypha > Hyaloscypha variabilis. Next base: position 1,143,229 of record KZ613946.1, on the reverse strand, counting down.
CTCCAGGCTTTCGGTCAAGTCTTCTTCATGAGGAGTATTCTCAATGACTGGAATCCTCAAAGTATCATGGTATCCTAGGTTTCCCTGCTTCTGGAAGCCCTTCCCAAACCCCTTTATCTGCTCGATATTGTTTATTTCGAAGACGTTGGTATTCAATGGCCGGGTTTCGAGGAGGAGAGTTACTAGGACGGCCCATTGGGAGTGAGTATGGATGCAGCATCCAGCGTTGCGTTTGGTAAAGGCTGCCATGAAGAGGGGCGTGCATTGCGAAGGCTTCAGAGAGGGCGGGGCACGTAGGTAGACTCGGTTCTTCGGATCTTTCTGCTGAGTGATTGAGAGGACGTAGATGTCTTCAGGTTTCATCAGTTCCTTCTGGACGCCGGAGGGAGCTAGGTACACCAAATCACTGGACAGCGTGAGCATCCGTCCGTTTGACAGGAAGGTCGAACCTACTTGTCGCGAATGCTCGCTCCCCCTCCGGTTCCAGCGACCCAGCCGAGATGATAGAATTTCTCGCAGAGGGTACAGATCAGGTTGGCGGGGTGCTGGCTGTCAGTGGATTTGATGAAGTGATCATGGTTATGGCCATCTGACTGCTCTTGGGAGTTTGTGGAAGCCATACTGGCAGAGGTGATTTCAAGACGAGCGTGGTTGGATTTGCTTCTCAAACCAAGAGGATATGGCAGTGGATCGATGGTCCAAGAGAACGTGGGACAATTTGTGGTTGAGAAGAAAAGAAGGCTGCGATTTCGCAATCCTCAGCGTATCAGAGAACAGCTGCGGGGCACGAAACTAGCAAGGCTGCAGAGTGCCAAGAAAGGCGGCATTTGTGCAACCCGCAGGCTTCACTTATTATCTTCACCATCGTTGAATATGAATTGGACCTGCACCAGATTCACTACCTGTACTTGTCCCAAAAGGTGGTGCTAAAATGATAGTGGAATGCAGTTGCAATTGCATCATAGCTACATTTCTTTTGCTATTTTCTCGGTCTCTGGGGCTGGTGTTCTTTGGCTTCACTTACCATCTTCACCATCTTTGAATATGAATTGGACCTGCACCAGAATTAATGCCTATACTTGTCCCAAAAAACGGCGTTAAAATAACACTAGATCCCCAATTGCACCATAACCACATTTCCTTTGCTCTTTTCCAAATCTTGGGGCAGGTGTTCATTTAGTGGAACTGTAGGACCCCGTCCGGCAGAACAGGCCAATAAATGACCAGGTGCGAACGACTGAGAAATAGAAGGGAAGTCGATAACTGAGTCTATTCCACACCTAAACAGCAGAAAGGGTAAAGCTGTACATAGGTCTGCCAATGTGTGCTAATATAAGTGAATGCGCACTGCCAGTCTTGACACGTATCATCAATGCCTGGGCCGCGGCAGATAAAGCAGCTTTTCCATGTTCTTCTAAGAACTGAAGCTATTTAGTACGGTAGGCGAGCCGGCGTGACCCCCGGATTTCTTAAAGGCCACCTGGCGACAAGCCCGAGAGACCACCTCGCTCTACCGAACTTAATAAATCCTCAGCCTCCCACAAATCCAACCCACTTCTGCTTTCTTCCATTCCATCCCTCGAGCTCTGGAAGCATCACTCTCTTCCAAGTCTTCTGCATAAGTCGACTCGTCCTCTTCCACCCCTTCAATTCATTTGATCGGCCTGATCAATCCTTTGGAGCTGTGTCAAGATGCGTTTCTCTGCGACCGCGGCCCTCTCTGCCGCAGCTTTGCTGGCAGGAACTGTCAATTCTGATGCACAGTCTGTCCTCAGCGACGCCAGCTCTTCGGTGTCCAGCGCTGCCACCGAAGCTTCCTCTTCTGTAGCTTCATCGTCGACCTCCTCTCTCCCAGAGCTCCCAACCTTCACTGTAAGCCCCAGCAGACCAAAAATTTACAGCGTTTCAATTGCAAGATTGGCATGCTAACACATTTCTTCACAGCCTACCAAGCTCAAGGCCGACTTCCTCGAGCAATTCACCGACGATTGGGAGGCACGATGGAAGCCTTCCCATGCCAAGAAGGACACAAAGGGTTCTGACAAGGACGAGGAATGGGCATATGTTGGAGAATGGGCTGTAGAGGAGCCCCATGTCTACAAGGGCATTGAGGGCGACAAGGGTCTTGTCGTCAAGAACGCTGCTGCACATCATGCTATCTCTGCCAAGTTCCCGAAGAAGATTGATAACAAGGGAAAGACCCTAGTTGTCCAATATGAAGTTAAGCTTCAAAGTAAGATTTCCTGAAGATTCTCTTTGACTGGGACATTTACTAACAGTTTTTTTTTAGATGGTCTCGAGTGTGGTGGTGCTTACTTGAAGCTCCTCCGTGACAACAAGGCTCTCCATCAGGATGAATTCTCCAATGTCTCCCCCTATGTTGTCATGTTCGGCCCCGACAAGTGTGGTTCCACCAACAAGGTCCACCTGATTATCAACCACAAGAACCCCAAGACCGGCGAATATGAGGAGAAGCACTTGCAATCTCCCCCAGCAGCTCGAATTGTCAAGACCACCGAGCTCTACACCTTGATCATCCACCCCAACAACACCGCCATCATTAAGTTGAATGGCGAGCAAGTCAAGGAGGCTAACCTCCTCGAGGACTTCACCCCCGCATTCAACCCACCTAAGGAGATTGACGACCCCAAGGACAAGAAGCCCGAAGACTGGGTTGATACCGTCAGAATCCCAGACCCAGAGGCCAAGAAGCCAGAGGACTGGGATGAGGATGCGCCATTCGAGATTGTCGACGAGGAGGCTACCATCCCAGAGGACTGGTTGGAAAATGAGCCCCTTACCGTTCCTGACCCAGAAGCCGCGAAGCCCGAGGATTGGGATGATGAGGAAGACGGAGACTGGGTTGCCCCAACCGTTTCTAACCCCAAGGTACATACAACCAACCAGTCTTCCCCCAATTGAATAATGCTAAATCTTCTGTAGTGCGACGACGTCTCTGGATGTGGCCCCTGGACCAAGCCTTTGAAGTCAAACCCCGAGTACAAAGGAAAATGGACCGCACCTCTCATTGACAACCCAGCGTACAAGGGCGAGTGGGCGTAAGTTGATCTGCTTCTGAGACTATTCTGACACTAGCTGACTTGTCAATTCTACAGACCAAAGAAGATAAAGAACCCTGACTTCTATGAAGACAAGTACCCCTCAAACTTGGAGCCCATGGGAGCCATTGGTTTCGAGATCTGGACCATGCAGAGCGACATTCTCTTCGACAACATCTACATTGGCCACTCCATTGAAGACGCCGAGAAGTTCGCTGACGAGACCTTCCACGAGAAGCACCCTATCGAGCAACTTGTTGAACTCGCTGAGAAGCCAAAGGTTGAGGACAAGCCTGCCGCCAAGTCGCCCAGCGACCTCGTCTTCCTCGACGACCCAGTCCACTACATCAGAGAAAAGCTTGACCTCTTCTTCACCATCGCCCAGAACGATCCCATCCAAGCGATCAAGTTTGTTCCTGAAGCTGCCGCTGGTCTTGGTGCTGTTGCCGTCACTATCATCGCTCTCATCGCCGGTGTCATCACCTTGAGCGGTGGTTCTGCCGCTCCCCAGAAGGTTAAGAAGGTTGCGGGCGACGCCAAGGCTGCCGCAGCTGATGCAAAGGACAAGGTTGCCGAGGCCGTCTCTACTGGTGCCGATCAAGCCAAGGATGCTGTTAACAAGCGCTCTACCCGAAGCACCGGCTCTTAAATACTGGGGGAAGATAAGAAGACAGGAGGTCAAGCGAAGAATTCGAGGCACGGCTGAGAAGGATGTTATAGTAAGCGAATTGGAGGCGAAGTGATTCATTTGCATTTCCATCTCTCTATTCCGTGGGATGGGTTCCGGGCATTCCAGCAGAACACCTGTATTTTAGGCGCGCAAAATATTGGAGTATATCTTCCTTGCACCTCATAACTTGTGATTGTTCCTTCGCACCTTTGAGAGATGAAGTGAGGTAAAATCGCTTAGCAGGAACGTTTAAGCGAGCGCCCCTTTATTGCTCCTTTACCAAACGAAAGCTAAACAAACACATTCTGAATGCTCCAAGTCTTGAAAAGCCAAGCAGTTGAATTCTCGCAATTTACCATCTAGTGTATCCCTTTTGTATCAGCACTGCGTGCAAAGCCATATCAACATGAAGTCATCTCATCATCACCACATCCACCACTCCCCAAACCACACCTCACTCCTTTCCCCTCTGATAGCTAAGCCTCCTCTGCACTCAAATACTCTCCATAGGAAACTGTGTGCTCTCATCGCTCAACGGTGTCGCAAGCCCCTGACTCCCATTCGTGGTAGCCTGGCTCTCGTCACTGCCATCAACCTGCTCCCTCCATCGCTGCGGCATCAGACTCCTAAAATTAAACGTCCCCTTCGAGCTGCGTACTACCTCGCCCTTCTCGGTGATGATCGCATCGATCAATTCATGGGGCGTGACATCAAACGAGGGGTTCCAGACATTGATCCGCTGGTCTGCGATCGCTACTCTTGCCGTGGTATTGACGTCGACTTTGCCGTTCTTGTCGACGACCGCACCGGTGATTTGTGTCAGTTCCGTCTGTGCTCTATCTTCGATCTTGATCGAGGCTCCGGATTCCGTGTACAGGTCGATGCTGGTAGTTGGTGCAGCAACGATGAATTTTATACCGTGGTACTTGGCCAGCACCGCAAGCCCGTACGTCCCGATCTTGTTGGCTGTGTCACCATTCCGGGCCACGCGATCAGCACCTACGATCACGGCGGAGATATTCTTCTCTTCTTTCATGCGGGAGAAGAGGGCGCCGGCCATGGAGTCTGTGATGAGTGTCGAGGGGATCTTTTCGAAGATCAGCTCGAAGGCGGTTAGGCGGGAGCCTTGGTTGTAGGGCCGCGTCTCGGTGCAGTAGGCTGTGTCGAGATAATTCATCTTGTGCAAGCTGCGGATTATTCCTAGGGCTGTGCCGTGGCCGGACGTTGCGAGGGAGCTGGTAGGGTTAGCATGATGTTCGAAGAGAGTTCAGGAAGGGTAGCGTACCCGGTGTTGCAATGTGTCAAGACACTAAGCTTTCTATATGTTCTATCCGGAGCTCCTTGAGTTCCGGGTGGACTTGTGGTATAGTATTTCAAGGAATCAGCATCCTTGACTGGAGTGATGATTGGCATCTGTTGTCGTCGAAGATATTCGGCACCATATCTTCCAATAGCCAGGTTTGCGGTAAGATCATCTTCTAATATCTTCTCCGCGCCATCGATGTAGGACTGTCGAACATCTGCGCAAGCTAACGTCTGATCGGGTGTAAGAGAGGCGGCAGCTGTATCAGCGACCTTCTTCTTAAGCAGCTTGATAGCATTTGAGAGGTCGACGGCAGTAGGTCGACTTAACATAAGATAGTCGAGTTTTGAATTGATGTATTTGATGGTGTCTGCCTTTTGCTTCGTTCCTATGGACAATTAGTGAGAGTAAGCGATAACATAAAAGCAGTTACTACCATCTTTCTTGTGCTCCAGTTCAACAGCTAGTGCGAGTGCTGCCACAATTGCAATTGCTGGGGCACCTGGTCAAGCCTTAGCCGCAAGAACCTGCCATAGAGGCCCCCTGAGATATACCTCTGACACGCATAGACTTGATACAATCAAAAGCTTCCTCGCACGTTGAGACATTGTCGTACGCGAATTCATGGGGTAGCTTCAGTTGATCCAGAACCTGGAGCTCGCCCCTTTTGTACTTGATAGCTTCGAGTGTCGTCATCTCGCGGGCTCACTCACTTGGACGTTTGGGACAGATGAGAATAGAAGAAGCGTAGCTCCTCCAATGAAGGGATTGATAGCTTGCGACGAATGCTGACATTCATTAATGGTTAAGTTAAAGTTTAGATTTTCCTTTACCTGCGGGAAAAAACAAAATCCTCCTTCCGATAATGGACTTACCCCGCCACCAATCATTATCTCCACGTGATACCAGTATAGTCCCCCCATTGCGCAAAGAGGGGCCTGCCCAGAGACGACAGGAGAAGCTGCTCTAGAAATCGGAGCTACCTTTCTGGCATACAGTGAAATGTTGCAATTCTGGTTTCTAGAATAATGAGTAATGTCGAGTCTCAGAGCTTGCTGCAAGTCTTCTCATGAAGAAGAGCTCCCCCACGCTGAAAACAGCAGACGGAATGGCCGGAGCTCGCAGGAGAGTCCTGAGCGGTAGCCTTGTAAAAAGGTTCTTCGTAGCAAGAGTAGACCTTACCCTAGAAGAGGGCAGAAGCCAAGTATCACCTGTTGTGACCAATGCTCTGCTAGAATTTTCATTTGCACCAACAAGCCTCGCTTCACCCTTGAATATTAGGATTAGTCACACTCGGGAGGTCATCTGCAAAAAGTCGAAGCGCCTTGATATGCCCATCCCTGGGACAATAATCCCAGTAATATCTGTGGTTGCTTGTGGTGTCAAGTGATGCAGTCGGAAGGCAGACCGACTCCCGACTTCCAGCTCTGTAAACAATTTCGTCATCGGTTTAAGAAGTCAAAAAATCTTGATATTCGTCGAGGAATAAGTGCGTTCAAATTTGGGGGTCATTGAACCTCTTCCATATGGGCTATAAACATTTCCGTTCCATACATACAGCAAGGACTATCGCTGGCCAAACAGCCCAAACATTTGGAGAAGTCAAGTAACAAGTCTGGGGGAATCATCATTCAATCATACCGTTGCAGGCATCCAGCCATAACTCCAAGCCCCAAATGCACAACTGGCGCCACCGATGATAAGGTCCCCCATTTCCAAACACCAAGAATATACTTCCCAACGACTTTGTCTTGCGTGTACTGACGTAGTCGGATCAAGGTGCTCAATAGAGTTACAAGGTGGATTAAGAACTTGAACGGTCTCTGCTATTTTGGTTAACTATTTCTCCTGCCCTGAGCAGCGCGCTGACAGGATCCAGGATCTCGTCTCCGCAACTCGTAGACATCAAATCTCGGTGTCTAGAGTTGGAGTGCTCGTCATGAGGAACTTGTTGCGGAGCTGCTGCAGTGTAGCTACGCAGAGGTGCCATCGACGATGGAAAATCCATCAGAGGGCGAATACCTAATAAAACCGATCAGTACTTTCGTCCAACCGAGAGGTATGCTACAAATTAAGAGACTATGAAAATGCGAAGAAGTGCGTACCATTTGGGGATTGCTGTGAGCCAAGCAAGGCCGTTCGAGGAGAGAGAGATGGCGGTCTGATAGGGGGAAGCTGGTGTTCGAAGCTGCCGTTTGACTTTTGAGGATAGAGCGACGGAATCGGCAGAGCTCGTTCAAGAGGCGGCTCCATTGGGGTTCGGGGAGTAAAGTAGGCCGAAGAGGAGACAGTACTGCTAGACGATGCCATTGACCTGTTCGTTGAAGTTGTTGATTCAGCTGTCAGCAGCGGAGGCGGCGGGCCTTGGCCGGTCCGGTGTGCGTGCTGTGCTGAGCCCGTGAGGTTCAACTTATCGGATGGTTGCACCGGGTAGCTTGGCCTGCGGTCATTGCCACTTGCTACGCGGCTAAGCTGTTGGAGGGAGGCCAAGCCGTCGTCGCGCGAAATGTCCGACCATGGAGCTGCATGTTGTGGCGTGCCGTAAATCGAATCGCGGTAGCCAGGAAGCACTGTCGGCGATGTCGTGTTGGGCGAGTCCTGCCTCTTGGGGCCTCCAAGGGCGAGGGATAGCTTCGGCGCATTCGCAAATTGTGGCGACGTACCCCCCTCATTAACAGTCCAGTGACCACCAGCCGCCCCTGTACTGGATTCAACCCGCACTCGACCGTTGGAAGTCTCTCCACCGTGTACACTCGCTGCACTGCTTCCCGTGCCACTGCTTGTTGTACTAGCATGAGCTTCGAGCTTCGGTCTCTTGGCCACGTCCGAATCGGTTGCTGCAATCATTTTGTTAGCAATCTCCACTCTATCAATACTTACGGGCTTCGGCTGCACGGCGTACCTTGGTTCTGACTTGACTGCCTCGCTTTGAAGTCGGCCAAATATTGAGCATATTCTTTGTAATTGCTCGTCTTCTTGTATTCAGCCAGCTCATTGTTGTATCGTTCCTTGGCCGAGAACGCTTGCTGCTCGTACGGCTCCTTCTCAGCTGGTGCAAGATTCTGCCAATTCTCGCCCACGAGCTTCGCGATCTCGGTGAATGACAAATTCCTTCCCTTCAGTTCCTCGCGCATCTTGTTTGAAAAGATGACATACGCAGACGGTGGCCTTTCAGGCGCGTTTTCATCTGGTTTGGGGTGTCTTCTGTACTTCCTTTTCGCACCTTGCACCGGCGTGGTTCCATCCTTATTGTCTACCTTCGGCCCAACTGTTCGGCTTTCCTCTGCTGGTCGATCATCACTAGGAGTCTGCCGAGGAGAAGCAAGTGCTCTGTCAGATGATAAGCCTCTTGAGTTCGCAATCTTCCTTTGTAATTTCCTCCGGTGGCCAAGCTTCACGCCGAGAGCATCAAAGTCCGACTCTGTAATGTCGAGGATTGTCTCCCACGTATCAAAGCCCTGTTCAAGGAAGTCGTGAAGGTAGTGCGAGATACCCAGCTCCGCAAAAACGTCTGCCAGTTCAGTCATACAGGAGATTGCGTCTGGAAACCTCCCAGGACGTAGGGCTGAAAGATCAAGGTCTAAACGCCTCCGGAGGAGATCGTTCAGGAAGTTAGTTCCTCCCTCTTGTAAACTCTGCCGGTCGTATCTGCAGCTCTCTTTGCGAGCCTGCGGGCTGCTTTGCTTCGAGATGGTTATATGATATATTTCGAAGAAAGAGCATCGATGTTTGCAGTATAATGACGATCAAGTGATGTTGGTGTGCATGGAAGCTTGGGTAGGTTCCAGGCTCTAACGATTTTGGTGTTGGTCTCTGCAGAGCAAAGAGAATGTACGATTTCAAGGACGACTTGGCGACGAGAAAACGATGAGCAGTGTATTTTTCGATATGTGAATTTTTTTTATAGGTGCTCCGTTCGCGTGGGCACGGAGTGAGAGAGGAAGATTGAGCGCTTGTGCTATGGTCGAGTGTTGCTGAGTCGTTACAAGATGATAGATCTTGGATGTATCGAGTCAGCTTGAGAAATCAGATACACTGGCCTGCTGTATGTGTAGGAGCAAGGCAAGAAACAATTCGCCTCTCGAATCGAAAGCTGGATCTATCCGTTCAGATCTGGTGGTGGAGTGTGGAGTGGGGGAGTGACGCCAGAAAGGGAAGTTTACCTGGGACTCGTAAGGGCGAAGTGCCCTCTGACCGGAGATGGCTCAGGTGAAGATCATCCGGCGCGGTCGCTGATAGATCTTGATAAAGAAGTGGTCTAGAAGCGATCGAGGTGGGCAATGGCAGTTGCTGAGCTAGAGCAACGGTGCAACAAGGTGCAGAGCGGGCAGGCAGAGGTTCGGGTAGGGATTGGGGACAGACGGGTGCTCAAGTGACGGCAATGATTCGTGGGAGCGTGGCGAGTAGGAGAGAGAGAACAGAGGAAAGTGGACCCGGGCAGCGAAAAACAGCAATTAGAGAATCGAAAGGCTTCCGTATTTGTTGCCTGTGTGTACGTATAATAAGGGAAGGGAAGGAGAGGGTGCTGTAAGGTGATGTCGTGGGCTAGCAAAGGTCCATGGAGATGGAGAAGAGGGACGGGCGGTGGGTGGCTGCGGAAAATTGACGTCTGGTGCTGCTCGCGGCGAGGGGACGGGCGACCGTAGAACGCGGTCTCCTGAGGGCACTGGGCACTGGGCACTGGGCACTGACGACGGACTCGAGTGATTCGAATGGCTTCAGTTCGGCAGGTAGGCCGTTTCCTCGGCGCTGGGCAGGGGCAGATGGAGGGCAGCGACTGGCTGGAGGGGCACCGGGGAGGCGCAGGTGCTGCGATCCATCCTTTGCTTCTCGATGGAGCGCAATGGAGTTTTTGGTTTTTGGGGGGGCAATCTAGAAGTGCAGGGCCACATCAGAATCAGATTTAATCAGTTTCCAGGATTGGGTTGATTACGGAGGACCCCTAATTCCCCTAATTCCCCTCGAGCTGGGCGCGCTCTCAGTGGTGCGCTGCTGCACGAGTGGGTTCGCCGCACTGCATCGACGATGGCCAGCGGAGCGGAGCAGCTCTCCGATGGGGTCACCGTCTGCACTGCGGGTTTTGGTTTTGCGGTCTGCGTCTGGGCGGCGTCTCTGACAGGCTCCTCTCGGCTCCGGCCCTGCCATACAAACAAGCAAGCGATGGAAGCATCGACTTTTGACAGTCCACATCTGCCTGCGCGTCTGCACATCACGTCCACGACCACCCCGACCTCCCCTACCTTTGATCCCATCTGGATGTCCCTCCCCCCCCCCCCCCCATGCGCTTTCCTTTTACGGTACTTCAGCGGGATCTGAATCTGTATCTCGCTGCCACCAGAGGGGCACGTGGCAGGCCCCAGGCCAGGCCAGGCCAGGCCAGGGTTCACCGAGTCCCCGTCGGCGTGCGAACCCCACCACCGACGTGGGCATCGAGATGTCGCTCATCCACAAACCGCATTTCGAGAAGTCCCGACCCCCCCTCCCCCCCCTTTCCCTTTCGCCCACGAGTCAGCAGGCCCGGAGATGCGACCGATCACCCTAATCGCCCGCCCTAGAGGTTAGAGCCGATGTGGCCTGGCTGCATGCTTCTTAACCTTATTATTCCCGCTCTACGTTGATCTCAACCATGGCCCAGAGCAGTGGTTTCTACTGCTGGATCTCGATATGACATGCCACCCGCGGGTTGGACAACCGCAGGTCTGCAAGAGGACGCGGAACCGCAGATCGCCTTTCGCGAACATGGGAAAGTTGACTTTTGCGCATTTCTGCGGGTGGGTGTGGTGTCGCTGGCCGCAGCAGTCTGCAGAAGTGGCCTGATGGAGCGGCTTGGAGGGGTGGTGGCTGCGAAACCCGATGAGACATACGAAAATCCGATGCAGGACACCCTTTTGCCTCGCATGGGCAATTTGTCCCAACACCCAAAATCTTGGTCCTCGACATGGACATTTGGAACAGCCGACTGGGAAAGCAGGATTGCGAGACACATGTCTGACTAGCCACCCAATGACACCTCCCCGAGGTCCCCTAGGGCAAGTACTCAGCATCGCACATGCCCCGATTCTCAACTCCCTTATACTTTTACCCGTGGGCCACCGGAGCGCAGTCATGCTTGAAGCTTGAAAACGAAAGACTTCACGTTGGCAATGCGAACAGCGAAGGCGAAGAAACAGCCCACTGTGAATCAATCTATGCGGAGAAGGCGCTCCGCATAGATCAAGTGGAAGAAAAGGACGAAAGTGTCCTTCGACCATTCGATTCGTCAGATATCAAGTCAGGGGGTCCGAAACAAGAAACCTCAAAGGATGGAAGGAAACATTGTTGCTGAACGCCATTCCCATTACAATTTTGTGTTTTCTATCATTGTTTGACATGAATTCGGGGAGACTTGGAGAAGATTGATTTTCGTCGTAGTGAAAAAATCTTTTGCTATCGCGTCAAGGTCTCGACTTGCCCGTGCGACAGACATAGCATCGACTCTGCACTGGTGGATCCCGATATAGTTTTTGGTATACACAAGAACTTGAGAGTTTGAAAGTATCATTGACACCTACTAAGCCTCTTATAATACCAAAAGCACAAAGATCCAAAAAGGAGCAAGGAGGCTGAAGATATGGTCACATGACCGCAATATCCCGATTCCTGAAGCGCTGACTATTTACACAACCCCAAAGCAGCATGGACAGCTAGGAAAAAATGAATTATTACAAACCTCAGGAAAAGTGTATTTTTAGAACCCCGGTTTACACTGGTGATCGAGGAAGTTATGAACAAGCATTAAAGAGAAATCAGAGGTAGGGAGGAGAGTCTGGGGCAGCGAAGACAAAATAACGAGTTGCGCTAGCGTCAGGAGCCTCTCGGTTGCGCTAGCCCCAACCTCAGCCACGGTCTCGATGCTCGTTGTCAAAACCTCGAACCTCCATCAACACTAGATGAAATGCCATCCTCTTGATATCTTCAGTACCACCACCCAATTTCTACCCGCCCGCGAATGAACAGTCGGTGACTTGAATCGCCTCCCGCGCCTGGGTGTCCCATGACCCCGGAAGCCCGGCTTGTCATACCAAGGGAGACGTGAAGTCCGGTATCGTCGAGAGCTGGAGCCATCCAGCTAGAGAGAATGGGCTCATCGCACGACTTATCGCACGATGAAGGCATACAGGACCAGACGGAAATGTCAGACGCTGAACGAGCACAGGTACGTACGTATCAGACACCTACGCAGTAGGACTCTGAACCACCACGGTCTGCAGACTCCCAGGCCCAAGGCTCGGGGCCAATCCACTGCTCATCCAGCGGACATGGCTCCGAGTCCCCGCCTCCGCCTCCAGATTGGGGCGTTGATTAGCCATCAGGCCAGGCTCTTCTGCATCGTCCCCTGGATGGGATTCCTCTCGGGGTCTCCCAGAAAGGCATGTCGTGGCTCTAGGATCTGGCAGATTTTCCCATGTTGCATTTGCATTGATAAACCCTTGCCGAGACTGACGCCACAAACGGTCTAGATCTCCGAAGCCTTTGCCCAAATTGCCAAGTAGGTGCATCTTCTGACTTCTCCGACTTCTTCCTCGTGCTGCACAGCCTATTGGAATGGCGTTGCGTGCTGCTTCACTTCAGAATACCATGTTTGGACATCCTTCTGTCGCCGCCTCCCGACTTTCTGCTTGAATCTGGACTTTTGGCCTACATTCGGCAATCTTACTATTTACCGACTATTCAACCTTTCAGATCTGTTTCTCGACGCCGACTCCCCGCGCCTGGCGGGTCGGTTCTTGTTGCCACTCATTAGAACATGCTTGACTTTTAAGTCTCGATCACGTCAGTTGACAAAAATTTGTAGGGGCGAACGAACAGCTCAAGCTCTCGAGTCAAACCTGACGAGTCTCGAAAAGAAGATCGACGATCTGCTTGCAAGTAGGATACTCTCGACTTTCCTTCATTGACTCGGAAGCTCTCAGACAACTTAGTTCGAACCTCTCCATTTTGGTCAGATTATACATTGCCAGTTGCAACGCACCAGACTCTCAGCCATCCCAGCTTTCCCCTCTTGAACAGTGCATAATACGAGGCACATCAAGTCCTCCTCTCTATGCCAAGCAAGTAATACTGACTCGTCTTCAATCGACCAGGCTTCGAAGAATCGGAACGGCTGAAAGTTGAAGAGGCGAATTCGAAACGCGTAAATCCAGATTCCAAGAAACTCGATGGCAACAATGACGAGAAGTCTTCAGAAGGCAAGGCTTAATATACTGCGCAGGTTTGATCGAGGGAGATCTCCCAATTTGTTCTTCTTTGAGGATATGCTGGGCAGGCTACGAACGTGTAGATTTCATGCTTCTCGGTCAGTAGAATAGTGCTTCCGTTATGAAATGGACAGCGTCGGACCATACCAAGTGTTTGCACCTGGAATCACCCTATCCGACTGTACACCAGGTCCAAATCGTGAGACGGATATCTGAAATCAATTGCTACGGCGTTTCTATTATGGTGTGCTTCCCCCATCGTGCCATCATACTTGGCAACAGAGTATCTTCTAGGACTAGGTTTAAAGAAGAAATCTCTCAAAGAAGCCAATCATCGCTCATCCCTGTACTGCCCGTCGTCTATATGCCCCAAAGTTCAGGGACAATAAGCATTTAATGGATAAGTCTTCACCTCGCTGGAAATACTTTGTTGCACATCGCGCTCACATCAACGTATCAAAACTCTCGAGATATTGAGATTTTCAAATCCTATGATATTAAAGATTCTAAGATTTTTCTCGTTCCATGTTATTACATCTTTGTAGTTGAGAGAAGACGAGGTGAGACGAGATGACAAGTGGCTTTCATCTAAAGAGATGCGAGGGGAAGACAATTCTTTTCATCCTAAGTGATAACCCTTTTCACTATCAAGATGAGATGAGATGATAAGCAGCTCTCATTTTATAAATGGGAGGAAAGCGGATACTAGGAAATATAGTCTATAATATATTGCCAGTTTTCGATTCGAAATCAGATAATAAGATAATTTTTTATTTGATGAGTTGGGGTGAGAGCGAATCAGGGAAGGTTATTTACTACTTTTCATTAGATGTAAGGCCAAATACTAATCTTAAAGATATAGATATATTATACCCAATGTTATATATATAATCTGTGATCTCTAGCACTTGCCAAGTCCAGCGAATTTTGGCAGTGTGTTAAGTTTAACGGTCAAGTTTGCCCTCAGTCACTATTATATATATGATATTTATGTATTATGCAATTCTGTTTGACTCTATACAATGTATCCTAACTCCTATGCTAAACAAGGATGCCTTCTTGCTCTAACGTCTATGCAATGACCCAACCATCGCTATGCAGAAAACAAAAACAAAAATGCTTATTCGAGACCCTCTCCACTCAGAATACTCTTGAGAATCCCTCCACCGAGTCCCTCAACAGCTTGCGCAACCTCCTTCTCACCAACACAGCTGCCAATTCTCTTCTCGTCACCAATGCCGATACCAGAACCGAATTTCTTGCGTCCTTTAAGGGAGGTACCCAGTGGTACGAAGGAGCCGTTTCGTCCATCGACAGCGTTGATCAAGGATAGCGTCTCCAGGCTTCCAACCACATCTCGGAACTCTGTGCTGGTGAGAGGATGGAGGACAGAGTCACGTGTGCATAACATGCAGTACACGCCGTACAGTGCCTTGATTGTCGGAGCTGCATTTTTCGACTTCGATGGAGTGGCCATTAAATTTGCCGCGGCCTCTCTCTTTCGCTTCTCAAGAGCCACCAGTGCACACAAAGCTGCCTTCTGCTGGAGGTTCAGGGCCTTCAATCTTTGATTTGCTCCATTACCGAAGGTTGCTGATGTGATTTTGTTGACGTGAGAGATAAGCGCTCGAGGAGCCGTCTCGACTGTGAGAGCTGCGAGGGATTGGGCTAATGACTTGGTTGGGACCATCTTCCTTAGCGATGAATCAGCTGGAGACGAAAGATTGACGTTTTCTTCGAGAGGTCGCTTCGATGGACTGTCTTGGAGTATCAAGTCTTTTAGTGCCTGCTCGTGCTTTTGCTTGGTGTCAGACTCGATCAAGTCGATCGCCCGTCTGCAAATATCGAAAGCCTTGCGTAGATCTCCTGTTTGGCCCGCTACCTTTCGAGAACAGAGTTCGATGGCTGCTGGATGGAGGAACGGGATGAAATCCGGAGTCTGGCTATCCGCAGGGACAAGAGACTTCAGTCTAGACATGATTACCGTCTTAATCTGAGCGGCAGTATATGGCAAAAATGGGAGTAGTCGAGGCTTCAGATTCCGAGCCTTCAGCCGCGGGAGAAATCGGTCCGTAAGGTCTAGAGCGTTCGCGATGCCGACTAGGATGAGACGGGAGGCCTTTTGTAGAGACCATTCGAAGAGCTTGTACAGAATCTCCATATCCAGGCTGAGAATATGGTCAATCTCGTCCAGAGTAACGATATAAACCGTTTTTGACTTCTTCCTGGAAATAAATATCTCCTGAAGTGTTTTCACCTCTTCTCCTTCCCCGACTTCAACATCCTCACAGAGGTTCTCCAAAAGATTGCCATAGAGATCCTTGGACGTCTTCATACTCATGCAGTTAATGTATGCCTTCTTCGTAGCTGACGAAGCTTCGAATCCCTCGGTCACTTCGTGGACCATCGCACTTTTCCCAGTTCCTGGTGGCCCACTGACATAAGTGCAACCTCCAGATGTCTTGTCAATACATTCCTGGACAAATTTTGTCAACTCATCTCGTTCTGCTTCCCTCCCCACAAGTCGGCCTGGCTCCGTTGAGCGGGTGAATATTTGGCGAGCTTGACTATATACTGTTGTGACTGATCCTCCAGGCATCACAGATGTCCGAGGTGTTCGAGGAGTCAATGGCTTCCCTATGATTGTAACGCGGTGTCTGGGCGTGACTGGAATTGGCTTGGACAGTGCGTCTTGATGGCGAGGAGTTTGAGGCGTTGGATTCTGAATACCATTTTCGCCTGCTTTTCGTCAGCTCAATTCATACACAATGCATCTTGCTGCTTACTGTTGCGCGTCTTCAACTTGGAAGGAGACAGTGGAATTCGACCTCCAGCAAGACCATGTTTGGTGGGTATCGATCGCGAATTGATCGACCTGGGTGGCTCATCAATGTCCATCGAGTCGCCATCTTGCTTGTCATCCTGCACGATACGAGTGACGAAGGGGTTCTCGTTCTCATCGTTGACGGTCTCTGCGCGAGCTTGACGCTTGACGCGTAAAAGATTCGGCCTCGAGTCTGGTCACCGCGAATTAGCTTGGCTCTGGAGTTGCTTAGAGTATGATCTCACCGAATTCGGTGCCGCTTCTCATTCGTTTCCCAAGAATAGAAGCCGCCATGTCGGAATCTCTTTGCTGTCCTGTCAACGAAGCTGAGGATGTTGAGCTGGAAGGTGGAGGTTGGTGGGAGATGATGGAGAACAACGCGCCTACCGAGTCGCGAAGAACGCGTAAAGTGGTTTTGGCAAGCGAGGCCCAAGCGAGGCCCAAAGCGAGGCCCGGTGCCAGGGGTCGACTAGCGTGACTTTAGGACATTTAGACTTCTGCTCCTCAACTCTCCAACTCTCTTTTCCAAAAACATCGTTGTGTTATACAACCCCACTACGGTGTCTGCCGCTCTTCTACATCCGCGGCACGTGTATCATCAAAATTTCTCTGTGTCTTTTTGCTAGTTAGTGCCAAGAGGAATCCAAAGCCTGCAATGCAAGTCCACGTTCAAGCTCACGCCTGGCCCCTGTCGGGAAAATCCCTGTCAATCGATAAGTCCGAAGCACCAACACCAACACCCGCACCAAGTGCCTCCTGGGGGTTTGGGGGCCGAGCTGGCGTCTCTATTCTCTAGCCGGGCCGTGCCATCACTGCTTGACTGTCCAAGAACAATCCTGGTCTCATCATCCCATGCGAGGGAATAGCTACAAATTTGGAAATCCTTCATGGGCGGCAAGGAAAAGTCTATCACGGACCCAGCTCAGCGCTTGCGGCTCGCAGCTACTGATTTCAATGTTCTTGCTTCCTGGCCGTGTACGCGGCGCTGCTGCTGTAAGCGCCGGAGTAGCAGGCTTGACGAGATGACTGGCCAAGGTGCCAGCGCTTTCAGCTCCGCCAATCACCGTGCCCGCTGCTGCCCAGCGCCATACGACGTACTCGTGGGCGTCTGAACCCAATCTGTCGTGAAATATCCAGCTTGTTGGAAAGATCCCCCAGTGTTTCGTTTCCTGTATCTCGTCCCTTTGCGAACCTCTCAGCTGGCGCTCCTAGACTCACAGCTGCTCATCGCGGGCATCCATCGTGGTCGCAGAAATCGGGCCCTTTATTTTGATACACCCCGCCTTACCGGCTGCGATTTCATGTACCTCACCAGATAGCCTACCCCGTCGACTCCAACATCCAAAAATAACACTTTGTGCGTCACCACGCGAATCCTTCATTGGATACCAGAACCCCGTACCTGAAGATGGCCTCCCGTCAAGGGAAGCCAGACGAGGAACTCTTCCTTCAACGACCCTCAAATAATGGGGAGGACAGCCCTACTGTCGAGCCTCTGAGAATCAACAAGCCCATGAGCCCCAACCCTCGAACGGACTCAGCAGCATCTGGTCGAACCAAGTATCAGCCCCCATCGAGCAGCAAAATTACCTTTCCGCTTCCACCTGGTGCCTCAAGCTCCGCGAGCCCTCTCCCATATCCCGACGACGAAGATACTTACGACTATCCCCGACCTTCCGAACCTCGAGCGCAACGCGCCCCATATCCTGACGATTCCAGAAAAGCTCCAGATAGATCTGGCTCAGGCGGATCAAGTAAAGAACAAGGCAGGCCTGCACCGACTCGGAAGGGCACAAATGATACAACACCTCGATTGACTACAAGTCCTGTCGACAAAAGGGGTCCTGGATTGGCAGAACGACGGGGTACTGCCCCTAAACCTCTGCCAGAATCTCCCGGTCCAGATCTTCCTGACAAGGAGGTGTCTTTCAAAGCCGCCAGGAAAGATCAACAGCCTTCTGGTGCAAGACGCCCATCGCAGACAACGCCCTCCTATCCCGAGTTTCGTCAGCAGTACTACCCGCCTCCTATCCCAGCCGAGCCAAATGGGATGGACAATCCAAATTTGATCGCGCCGAAGCCCAACACGATGAACAGGTTTGCATCGACCGCCTCTACCTCGACAACAAGAGCGACAAGAGGCTCTCCTCCTCCTCCAGAGACTCCAATAGTTGGTCCAGGAGAACAACCTGGTGGTGGAATTGAGGCTCGATATGCGGCTGCAGGAATTTCGGGGACTGCGACTTTAAGTAGTCTTCAGGCGCAGAACGCAGCAGCGGCGCAACGAGCGAACCAATATGGACCTCCCCCTGTTCCTCAACTGCCACAGTCTCCTGGTCTCGCGGCCAGTCAACAAAACATTCCCAGACCATGGACCCCTACTGAATCTCCAGATAATCAGCCACATGGACCTCCTACTGTCTACCAAGGACTGAATCAGGTAACCTCAGGATCCCCTCCTAGACCGGGCCCAACGGGGACACAACCAAATGCGCTTGAGCAAGACTTCCAGCGTATGCAGCTTTCGCCTTCTCCTCCACCAGCCTACTCTAGTGTGACTCCCGGCGCGAACGGAGCTAGCGCCACCACTTATCCCAATGAGAAGCGGCAAGGGCGTCCTGCAGACATTACCACAGTTCCAAAGCCCAACATAGCCTCTCCGCTCACCTCGCCTGCGCTACAACATCCTGGACATCCTGCGTTTGCCAACGACCCTCCTGAATCTTCAACAGCTGCCCAGCAAAGCCAACCGCTACCAACGCCCCAAGCTCAGCAATTCGCAAATGCATCTCCTTTCCAGCCTGGCGGCCCGACTTCCCCACCGCCGCTTCCGGAAGGATGGATTGCTCATCTAGATCAGAATTCTGGCCAGTATTATTATATTCACCTCCCAACACAGGCTACACAATGGGAATTTCCCAAAGGGCCAACTCCTCTCAACCACGATATCGCTCCTCTTTCTCCTACGGTTTCAACTTACGGAAATCCTCTGGCATCGCCGGCGTTTAGCACCTTTGGCAAGACACCATTAGGTTCACCTGGTTTTGCTCCTCTTAGCCCTGGCTATGCTGAAAGCATCATGAGCAGCATGACTTCACAGACAACCACAACAGCAGGGTTTTCAGGACCTCCCCCAAGTGCTGGCGTGGATATGTATAAAGTTGCTCCAACCAACGGTGTATATTTTGGACCATATCTTCGATATGTCAACATGGATATGGAAAGAGGGTTATGGCTCGGTACCATCATGATTGTAACGGATGCTCCACAACCACCAACTATCCATATTCATCAGAGCGTGGATCTGTCCCCAAATCCTCGGCAATTGACGCCCAATCCAATATTTACACATCAGCGGTACACTTTCTACCGATATGATGTTGATTTGCAAATGGGTGAAGGTCCTAGTGACAAGTGGACATACGCGATCACTTCCCACCTGGGTTGCACTCGCTACGAGTTTCTTGTTGCTGGCCGTTATGAGACGAATTGGAGATTTATAGCACATTCAGGAAATGATTTTGCACTAAACACCAATCTCACCGAGCGTGGGAAGCTCGGGGGTATTGGATTTATGTGGAAAGATATCTTGCAGAAGAATGTAGAGTGCGGTGGCTTCCATGTCCAACTTGGATTAGGAGACCAAATTTATGGAGATCGGTTGTGGAAGGAAGTTCCACTTCTCAAACAATGGCTGGCGATGAGTGGTAAAGACAATCGCAAGAGTGCAGCCTGGACAGCCAGGCACGAGGAGGACGTTTCCCATGCTTATTTCCATTATTATACCAGCCATTTCGATCAACCGTACTTGAGAGAGGCATTTGCGCAAATCCCACACGTTTTACAGATCGATGATCATGACATGTAAGTCACCTGGATCGCAGCATGTCTGATTGTGCTAACAAGTTCCAGATTTGATGGCTTTGGATCATATCCGGAGTATATGCAGTCGTCAAACATGTTCAAGAACATCGGCCGGATTGGCATTGAAATGTATCTCTTGTTTCAACATCATACGACACTTGAAATCCTCAGAAACGTGAGTACGGATACGGATCTCTTCACTATTACAGGCTCGGGATGGCACTTTGTCAAATTTCTCGGCCCTGCTGTTGTCGTTGTTGGCCCAGACTGCCGTTCAGAACGCACTCAGCGCCAAGTCATGGCCGGCCCAACGTACCAAGGAATTTTCCCGAAAGTCGCAACACTTCCACCAAGTGTACAACATTGCATCTGGATGATTTCAGTACCGGTTGTTTATCCGCGTCTTGAAACTGTAGAGAGTATTGCTCAAACTATGGCAACCGCCAAGAAAGGAGTGACAGGAACGTACAATCTGGTTGGCAAAGTGGCAAGTTCCATGGCTGGTGTTGTGGGAGGTAAGGAGGCAGTGGCGTCTGGCTTCTCCCAAGTCAAGAAGGCAGTTGGCAAGTCTGGCTTGATGGGAGGCGTACTCAACACCTTCGGAGACATTGATATTGCGGATGAATTGAGAGACATGTGGACGCATGAGTCAAAGGACCTCGAGAGAACATACTTGATCAGGACTTTGCAAGGGATTGCGCACCAGAAGGGGATCCGAATGACATTTTTGTCAGGAGGTAAGCAGGTGCGATCATTAGTGAAAACAACTTTACTGACAACGCGCTAGATGTCAATTGCTGTGGTGCTGGTCTTGTTCATGACCCAAGCCATCCAAGTGACCACAAGACGATGTATCAGGTTATCTCATCTGCTGTTGTAGCCGCGCCTCCACCATCCTACGTTCTTAAGATGCTGCACAATAACAAGCCACTCTACGTTCCAGCAAATGGCCAAAAGTCGACCAATGCGGTTTCGGATACTAAAGAGGACATGATGGAAATCTTCCAAACAGACACGAATGGCGGTCCTCGAGAGATGAAGAAGCTGATGGGCAGGAGAAACTATGTCGCTTTCGTTGCATACGACCCTGAAGCCATTGCTGGAACGCAATACGCAGCAAGCATGCATAGTGGACACCAAGCCCTAGCGAAGTTGAGCTTGGCCGTTGATTTCGTAGTCCAGGGAGACTCTGGCTTCGCTCCACCTACGAAGTATGGGCCAGTGATTATTCCTAGTCTCGAGTTTGGGCGATAAGGAGAACTCAACGATTTTATTTTTGCGGGAGATTTGAGCATCTTGGAGAGGAGTTGCGGAGAAGCGTTGATTCCTGAAGTATTTTTTTGTAACGTGTGATCCCCAATAAAGCGAAGATAAATATATGACTGCATAGGTAGACTTTTTGCAGTTGTGCCGTGGTCATGGTCAGTGAATAGTGCTTCAATTAGTCTATGGTTTTCAATACCAGATCTTCAATCCTGATATTTTGCCTCCTGCTTCAAAAAGCTGGACCCTGAAATTTTTAGTCTTCTTCGTCAGGAAAGATCTTTGCTACCGAGGAAACTGCATTCGCAGCTACCATGCTTCTACTATCCATTCATCAGAGGTCAAACAACTTTTTGATTTGCGCATATGTGTCATCTGGGTTGAGAACCGTGTGTCCAATCGTCCTCGGGTCCGAGAAGATCTCGTAGTCGTTGCCACCAGGGAAAGTTTTGTCACCAAAGAAGTGGATGGTGGTGTATTTGACCCCGCCCGGTTGCTCGGCCTCCCTCTCCAAATGACCCAGGCAGTACGTCTTATCCCATCCCTTCGGAAACACGTCGAAGGAGATCTGCCCGCCAATCGAGTATCTGCGCCCTCCCAATTAGCACAATGTCCCAACCGCAAACGGAGCTACACGGCATGCAAAGCGATTACTCACTCTAGACCCAAATCCGCAAACTTCTGCTGCAAGATCCCAACAAATGTCTCGCGGATCTTGTGCTCGAGATCATATCGCTGATACTCGTTCCTCTCATCGACGCTCGCGTTCCTGCCAATGGGGCTAACATTAATCATGCCATTCCTGAACTCTACGAACGTGCCTCTCTTCACCGGGATGTCCAGGTCCGCAATGTAGTGCAGGATGAATTTGACCAGCTCTTTGTACTTGGGCTCGCCGAGCCAGCCGATGAACGATTGTGATTTCAAGGGAACGCCCAGCTTGAAGGCCGTGAGCCCGTTCTCGGGGAAGCAGAAGTCGAACAGCGTGGTCACTGGCACGTCTGCGTCGCCGAGCTGCTCTTGCTGCTTGGCTAGGTCGGAGCCGCCTACGTAGCCAATGGCCATCTTTTGCCGGAGTGCGTGGAGGAGGGTCAGCATCTCGGGTGCGACTTTCTGCATTCAAGAGCATCAGAAATGGAGGTCGGGAGCTGGGGAGTGGAGGAGACTTACTCGGCGGGGAATGGTCAAGGTGAGATCCACGTCGAAAAGAGCAATTGTGTTCGCAACTGGGCGCTCGGCCAACGGCGGGTAGGATGCTGTTGCTTCGGCCATCTTGTCAATGTGCGAAGTTGTGAAATGTTGTGTGGAGGTTTTGGTTGTAGCGGTCTGGGGAAATTTAAAGGAAAGGAGATGGACAGGTGTTTTGAGGATTGGCCCAGTAGGGAGCTTAGTGGACCGACCCCTGTCAACTCCAGCTACCCCTCCTCACCCCTGTAGCTGGGCCGCCTCCTCGAGAGGACCTTCATATGATTGATGGTGAAAAAGACAAATCACTCCAAATAATCTCCCAAGCCTAAGGAGGCTATTTCCAACTGCTTTTTCTTAGTATAACGTTCCCCCGTGGTCTCGTACATTCGTCTTACAAACAAGAGAGTCGTTACGAAGCCAGAATATTACAAGCTCGTGTTAGTAATCTGCCAGAAGTTCCAGAACGGTCCCCTCTCTCCGTACTAGACAAAATGCTGCTCTTGCAAAGCCACTTTCGCGGATTGTATTTCTTTGTCTCACCCCTCCTTCCAGTGGAGACCACCCTTCTTCAAGGTTTGCCTAATACATTTCTTATCTAATCTGATGGGAACTGCCATTCTCCCGGAGCTAGTTAACATGCTAACCAAATTGTAGGCGTGGGGTCGGGATTGCACCATCCTCCGGCCTTGTAGATCTCTACTTCAGACCTCTATAACTCAGCTTCTACCTCTCTTCCCCCCAAAAATGTAGTTTCGTTGAAAGTTCATCATAATGGCTCCCATCAAGGCAGTTGCAATCATTGGTGCTGGTCCAGCAGGGGCAATCACAGTTGATGCGCTCGCTCAAGAGCAGGAGTTTGACACAATTCGAGTCTTTGAAAGGAGAGAGAAAGCTGGAGGATGCTGGTCGGCAGTTCAGTCCCATTGCAAAGAGCAATTCTGACCAAGTCTTAGGATCGAGGACCCTGAAAACCATGTCCAACAAATACCGGACTTTGAGAAGCTTGCTGCTCGCACACCAGATGAAACTCTACCGATTCCTTCAGAACTTCCAACTATAACTCCCCATAATACTCAATACCGGTTCTCCGAGACCTCAATTTATCCAACCTTAGAAACGAACATTGATGCCTTTGCAATGTCCTTCTCCCTGGAGCCTTTCCCAGAAGAAAGAAGTGCTCTGAACATCCAGCGACATGGGCCAAACTCGCCTTTCCGGCACTGGAAAGCTGTGGAAGGGTATCTACAGGGCCTATTGAACAGACGTGGATATCAAGACTGGGCATCATATAATACCACAGTCGAGTTGATACACAAAGATCAGGAGACCGGGAAATGGATCCTCACTCTCAGACAGCCCCTGGACAACGACAAAGAAGACAAATGGTGGACAGAGTCTTTTGATGCGGTGGTGGTTGCTGCTGGCCACTATCAAGTCCCATTCATCCCGCTCGTCCCGGGTCTCGCAGACTTGGCACACAACTTCCCGGGAAGTGTTGAACACAGCAAAGCCTGGAGAAATCCAGAGAAGTACCGCAACAAGAGAACAGTCACCGTGGGGGCCTCAATCTCTGGGCCAGATATAGCCAACGCACTTGCTGATATTGCTGAGACTCCTTTGAACTGTGTAGTCAGAGGGAAGTACCATCCATACTTCTTTGACTTCGCTTTCCAACACCCCAATATCCTCCGCCGACCACCCATCACACACATCATCTCAAACCGAGAAACCGATGAAAGAACAGTCTTCTTCGAGGACGGAACGAAGCTGGAAAAAGTAGATCACATCATCTTTGGCACGGGATATTCTTGGACAATGCCTTTCTTTCCCGAACTTGCTAAGACGATTCGCAACAACCGACTCCCAAACCTCTACCAACACGTCTTCTGGCGCGAAGATCCTACTTTATGTTTTGTTGGAGCAATAGCCGCAGGGTATGTTTCATTCTCTTCTCTGTTTCTATTACCTGATTTCCTGCGATCGGTTGCGCCTGGGGAAAATCCGCAAGACACACATCTCTGCAGTGAATCTTAGAGTTCAAAGACCCCCGTACAGTGCGAGCAGCGAATCAATCATCCTTGTTTCAATCAAGTGATCCGTGCAAAACTAACGCGAATTTCTGACACAAGGTTCACATTCAAAGTCTTCGAATGGCAAGCCGTGCTAGCAGCAAGATTTCTAGCAGGTCGAATTACCCTCCCACCAATTAGTGAGCAAATCAAATGGGAAGAAGACAGAATCGCCTACAAAGGCGACGGAGTTCCCTTCACAGCCCTGTATCCGGACTTTGAAGAATATTTTGAAGAGGTGAGGAAGATGGCTGGGGAGCCGACGGACGGGAAGGGACGGCAGCTGCCGGTTTTTGAGAAGTGGTGGAGAGAGGGGTTCGACAGAGCTCATTTGTCGAGGATTGCGATGTGGAAGAGGGGGAATGAGGAGGCGAGGGAGAGGATTGCGAGGGAGAAAGGTGGGGAGGGTGGGAAGGGTGATTTTTGAAGTTGGCTCCTGAGACGACAAGCGTTCCCGTATCTGTTGATGCTGTTGTTTAGATGTTCAGTCAGACTTTCATTTTCTACATAGCCCTTGAAATGATAGATCTATCTACACCACAGCCAATGAGAATTATTACTACAGTGAACCAGAAATAGATCAACCCTTCCCAGAGATTGCCGAATGAAACGACTATAGCTACACCCTCCTTCGATGCTACAACTAAACCAACCTCCACGCTTGCTGAAATGAAAATACCAACCTAGCTTTATGTAGAAAATTAATTACAGCTACCTGTACCAAAGAGGTGCCATACTTTCAGACCTGCCCTGGTTG
The DNA here is from genome assembly GCA_002865655.1 of Hyaloscypha variabilis F. Classification (NCBI taxonomy): domain Eukaryota; kingdom Fungi; phylum Ascomycota; class Leotiomycetes; order Helotiales; family Hyaloscyphaceae; genus Hyaloscypha; species Hyaloscypha variabilis. Next base: position 1,117,995 of record KZ613946.1, on the reverse strand, counting down.
TTGTTTCTATCCCGGATGAAGAGTCCGCGCCACATCTTCCACGTGTTCTCATTGAAACCGTAGACGAGTGAGTCTGCAAAGCCTTGGACGACGATACATGACTAGGGTGTTTAGCCAACAAGTGTCAAGGAGAGGCGAAAGTCAACGTACCTTATCCACCGTTGCAATGCCAAATGGAGCAGCTTTGCCCGTTGTGGCTTGGTAGATTCTAATGGCTGTCGGGATCGTCCAGATAAACATGTAAGCGAGAGGATATGCCATCATTTGATATGATATCTGTTCCGTGTCAATACCAATCAACGGACAAAGGAAGGGTACATACCCTCTTCAACACTGGCGAAGCTCTTCCAATTCTCGTATGCCTGGGGATTGGCTGTCCTCTTCTGTCACAGTCTCCGTCGAAACTGGAAGACATATTCAAGGCCGAAGATCCGGTCTGGAGGCTTCCAACGGCCTCGTCGTCGAAAGACATGAAGCGGTTGTGCGCTTTGTGGATGATGAAGTATAGTCTGATGTAGAGGCCGAGCAAAATAAAGATTATGATCCAGCGAGGTACGAAGTTGACGAGGATCCGAACTTTATCGGACGTGAACCAGCACCCTTGTTCGTATCAGTACCTGTAGGTATTGAAGAAGAGAGAGATATACATGCTCCAATGTCACCATATCCCACGACAGCAAGTCCTATTGCTGCCCAGCAAGCGGACAGAAACCATGGAACACACCATACCACCACCCGGTGATCCTGGATCCAGCTTGACTGATCCTTGTGGCTTGCCAGGATGAAGTAGGTGCAAACTGCAAAGGAAAGAACCCAATAATCGGCTATTGGAAAGTCAGAAGAGGCAGAGAAGACCTGAAGTTGACACATCAAAACGTACTTTGCACCACAAAGACTTGGATATTGAAACCATTGAAGCTGCAGAATGTTTTCTGGCTAGGCTTGCCAATATTGTGACCTGCAAGGTTCATTGCAGAGGAAGACAGAAAGTTTATAGCCATCCAAAAATCACTTATTGCGAGTCCCCTAATGTCACATCAACTATTGTTGACGAAAGAAACTGATAGTCTTGGACTTACAGAATCAGTTGATGCCGGAAACTCCGTAATGATTTGAAGAGCTAGCAGCAGCTGTTAAACTGGATTTGCTTCTCGTCCAATCTATTTACTCACGAGAAAGCTTAGAATGATCCATCCTGCTCCAAGTGCACTGACAATAGACACAGTAAGAATAACACAACTTAAGATATGAATATCCTTTGGCGAAACCGGGGCCGAAAGTGCAGCCATCTTTCCCCGTTGATAATTTGAACGGATGTATGAGAACAACTTGCAATTAAGATTGACATCATCTCGAAATTGCCTTTACTATAAGGACATAAGGACTTCCATGAAGACTGAAAGCTGTACCTACCTTATCGCGATCGTCCCGTTTCCTGCCACAGCAAAGTTACAGCAGCTGCCAGATCCCGTTTCACTGAAGTGAAACATTGCAAGAACGACTCCGCGCACCCCAGCTTATCATATGGGGTAGCGGGATAGCAGGATGACGAGGAAAAGATCTCTTGAAGTTCAAGGGGCTTATCTACCTCCCGCTTTACGAGAGGTAAGTAGTAAAAAGACGTTATTGGTTGTGGCTTGATGGCGTTTGACGTGCAGCATCAGAGAGAGAAGTTGTTCCACACATCCCCAGTCAACGAGGTGGCGGTCGTCGCAATTGGCATTGAAGAAGTCAGGGGAAGGCACGCCACAACGTGGGAAGACCCCTCATGAGGAGGCCTGCGTCTTGGAGATGCACGTGAATAGGAAAGGATAGACGAGATCGTGGAATGTGATGCACCGGCAGTCGTGATCATCGTCCCGGACGGGAAATCACAGCACCCAAACTTCGGCCTGACTCGAGGATTGAACGAAATAGCTGTGACCGCCGAGGGGCAACAAACCGATAACCTTCCCGCTGCTCTCCGATCGTTTCCGAAGGTTGGATGAGGAAGGAGACAACCCGCTTTCAGCTTCGCAGCCTTCGGGTATCAATCTTGCGGAACATCAAAACGTGCTCCAGAGCGTGGGGATGCTGATCTCGGCGGGAGCGAACATGATCTGTGTGGGGTTGGGAAAGTTTTGCCGCCGATTGCCAAAAGAAAATATATAGACTCGGCAACGACATCCGACACGTGATCGAGGACGACGACCCACGTGTGTTGTGGGTGTTAAAATTGGAAAGAAGAATCATTCGTAGTTGAAAACGCACAAATATTTTCTTGGTTTTGCAAGGTTGGGGATTGTTCGTTGATCGTTCTTTTGCATCGACTGGCTTGAGGCACGCGAGGCACGGCTTTAGCTCTTAGCCAGACGCATAAACCAACGGCACTCCATGTCCTGGGACAATTCGAATGCTCCTGGTCTCAATGTTTCTCCAAACCTTCGTACATTGGAAGTACGTTTCTTCTTAAGTTCTGGAGAGCTGTCGACGTATAATATCAGAGCCTTGCTCCACTCAAGTGCAGGTAAACAATGTGTAACTTTTGAAAAAGGGTAAAATTGAGCTAGTGGCGCTGTTGGTGTTTCCCACGAGGCCAGGTGGAGGACATTCGTCTTCATCATGTTCTATGTGTTGAATACAACCAAATCGACCTTTGACGTGGGCGAAAACTTTGAACACCTCGCTTCTCGGCTGGTTGGTCTATTCTAAATCTCGGTGACGAAACAGCCGTTTAGGAAGACGAGAAATACCCCAAAGTCAAAGCCGAACGATGTCCGTGCTTTGCATAAGGCCTGAAAGATGAATCCTGGAATAGAGTTTGCTTTTTAGTCTTGGACCCTCATCTTCCTCGATTTAATGAGGAACATTGCACTTGCTAAAAGAAAGGCCACCCCTGCATCCAGTGTGTGTTTCAGCCATTTTGACGACTACTAACGGTGCAAAGTCTCAAACAGACGGAACAATCTCCGTCGAGAACTCTATGCAGCCTTTAGACACTCTTGAGAGCTGCATCTTGACGTAGTCGCTAAATCTAGACGCCATTACAAACTAGAAGATACCTTGCAGCTAAAGCTAGGCTAAACCTTGTTTCCACGACCATCCGTGCAGAGAAGAGGGGTCAGCCAAACTCCAAGCACGCGACCACTTTCACGTGAGGAAACTCGACTTTAGAGCCACTGCTATATAAATTCCAAGCTTTGTCCACAGAGTCGTTTGACATACAGACCCACTTTTGGTTCTTCAATAGCCAAAGTATGTGTCGCCGCAAGAAAACACCAAAAAGTATAGGTATCATGGGCAATGGACATAATTTGAGAAGATCCCGGAGCCTCAGGTCCTTGACTAAGAGGAACACGTCGAGAGATTTTGCAGATGTCTGTGCTGAACCCTCGCAAGGCTACGGAGAAATTCCCACTTCAGCCGCGTGCTGGACTTGCCGTCACTTGCGCTCCACCGTGCATCTTTGAGATCAACGATAACCTTAGTTGATGTAGTGCTGGAGTGAGCTACCGACCGTTGCTGGAGGTCAAAGTGCGGGTCTGGACTTGTGGACGCGAACACGAAATCTTCTTCATTTTCTTCGATCCAAGCTCCAAACTTTCTCTTCAATATCAACGAAAGTATAACAGGGGCCGCCGGATAGATCGTACAGGGAAGATGCGTCATGCTGACCATCTGTCAGAACTCGCAGATAACGATTGATTGAATATCTGACAGCAGATATAGGAAATCACACCTACCCCACTCGCGGGGGTGAAGCATTAATGGCATTGCAACGCCAATCGACCGTGTTAATTAGCTTTGAGTGGGGGGCGTGGCCTCGTGATGGACGGATCATAATAAGTCCAGATATGATCCGTTGCTTCCTTGGAAGAGCTTCAGAGGTCAAACGTCCGTCTGACAGTCTGGTCTGTTATGATTTCCCCGCAGAAATACTTGGGCCCGCAGAAAGATAGCCTCGAGACGGTGAGATGGCTGACTTCGAGATTCGAATGGAGCATGCCAAGCGTTGAGCACCGCCGATCAGAGCCACAACCGCCCACGGGCCTAAAATAAACTTCGTGCATTGGGCGGCCGCTGGTCTGGGTCAGGGCCGTGCTCAAGACCCCCGGACTGGGCTAAGCCCAACACGACAATTGAAGATTGAGTCCACAGGACCACATCGGTCATCCTTCATCCTTCATCCATCCTCGCAACCTCGCATCCTCGTCGTCCACAATGCCGCGTAAGATATAGGACAAGGAAGATGGCAGGCAGAGATGACACGCAGAGATGGCCATCACATGTTTGCTGATCGATTGCAGGACTGGCGGAGGGGTCGCTGTTGGTCGTCATGATGGCGCTGACTGTCCAGTGGACGGCCTATCGCTGCGAGCACCGTTGCACGCAAAGGGCGGGCTGCCGACGCCCACCGACCATCCACTGATCCGCGCTGCCGTGGATGCGATCCGCTGGCGATTCCGCTGCAGGATGTGCTGCCGGTTGTGCATGGCCCGGCTTTCTCCCCCTCAAGCCCCGCCAAACCCCCCCCAAAGCCCCAAAGCCCCAACGCCCCAAGTAAGGTTTGTAACCTGGCCGAACGACGTGCAGTGCAGTGCAGCACCCGTGCAGTAGCTTGATGCGCAAGAAAATGGCATTGGAGACACCATGCAGCCCCTCACAGCCGAGTGCAGGCATCCTTAGCGGCTCAATCACGGTTGCCATGCATCACATCGATGGGAATCTGACCTACAGCGTTGTTTTGCGCCGAGTGCCGTGGACGACAACTCTATATCACCATCTGTTAACGGAGCCGCCCGTGGGAACAAGACTTGCAATGGTGCACTCGCGTCGCCGAAAGCTTGATTTCACTTCCCAAGAGGAATGTGTGGTCAGCTGGAGCTTCACCAGGAAGCCCGTGTCTTTTGCCGGTGTTAGATTGTGCCATGGCGTCGGCAACTTGGCTATATGTACTTTTGATATATGCAGCCTTCTCGCGTCCGCAGTTATCAACACTTGCCAAATCGTCAAGAAACTTTGATGCCTAGCTCGTATCATCAGATTGGCGCATGTAACAGGCCACATTGGTAGATTGAGAGCGGAGTCAACGTAGAATCAAGGCACGATGATGGGTGTTCAATGTGGTTGATTGGACCCCCCGTAAGTTCAAGTTGACTGCAATCCGTCAACCTTCCCAATTGCTGTAACTCCCTTGAAGCTGCTTCCCAGCTTCCCAACCAGCTTTTCCATATATCCCGATATCGTCCCATAGTTCTGCCATGCGTCCAAACATTTCCATCGAGGTATTATGTCCGAGATCCAGCTCTCTCCAGCGCAAAAGAAGGGAATAAAACTTATACAGAGAAAAAGGTAGAACTCTCAAATGTGCCCAAAATTGCCCATCCATTGACGCCCTGCTGAAACCATCATATTCAAAACATAAATGTGCCCGTCGAAAGAGCTCGGAATCCTCGTGTGACGTTTCGGGGTAGTGTAACCCGAAGTGCAGGTAAGAGGGGAAAGGTCGGGGTTTGCATAGACCCAGCCGATAGTGGCCGACATCATGATTGTCAGGAATGGCAGAGAGGGCAATGGCCTGGTACCACAATGTACCGCTCGTGAGGGCCTCTTGGACACCGATGCTCCCGCTTGCCGTCAACCGATGTTCCGAAGAAGTGAGCTCCTGGATCCATGCATGATGTGTAGATGTAGTAGTTCTTGGTGTACTCGCACATTTTGAAGGTCGGAAAGATCAGGGGCGGCGAGGAGTCTGAAGACACACGTTAGCAACGATAGCTTTATAGGAGAGGATGTTCAACGCACCGAGGTGTTGATGGGATAGGAGTGAAGTGTGGTCGGGAGTTTTCGCTTTTCAGTACAAAGTAAGGAAGACGGGTACTGAAGTCGAGTTGGAAGGATTCTTGCCGTACTGCATGCCTTTATATGATGAAAGAGGACTGATTTGGACCAGGATATGCAGGGCGGCTCCCTGGCAAAGGATAATAAAAGCAAATTGATGGGCAAGAACGTGGAAGGAGAGACTTTTAGATGGCGGGCACAAATTACTTATGTGAGGAGCACATACCTTGAGCTATGGCCGCCAAGTTGCTTGTTACAAGACTTGGACGGCGGCAGAAACGCATGCGGACGTTTGCGGTGGGCTGGAGCTTGCTGAGCAGGGCCCCCAGCAATGGTCAGAAACGAGCAGACGAGAGACGAGCTGCGAGGGTGATCCACCATCTCGAGCTCGGAATGTGAGTGATTCAGAATCTTCAGACCCCTACCGTCCGGCACACGCAACCCTGGCCCTACGACACCTTGACGGCACTGGCGCTGGGCCCTGGGCAGTGGGCACTGACCCCTGGCGTGTCGCTTGCCCACGCACGCAGCAAAGAGGGGTGGAGGAGGGGAAACAGCTCAATCGAGCTCTGGGCGCTGGCCCTGGACGGTGCTGGTGCACACCAGGCGTGAGGCGTTTGGCGGAAACCGACGCCTGTCTTCCTGCACCGACCGAGTGAGCCGGCGTATAATGGTGTTAGTATTGGTGGTGGTGGGCATGCTGGTGAAGCTGCAGGCCGTGGGCGTAAGCGTGGATGTAGACGTGGACTTGGACCGATGGAGGCTGGACATTGTCCGTGGACGGCGGCACACAAGGCCAGGCCAGAGCAAGAACAGCGCGAAAGTCTGTGACACGGCGCGGTGTCGTGTCGCGGTGCAGTGCTGTGCTATGCTGTGCGGTGCGGTGCCCACGCTTGGTTTGCAGTGGTCCAAGCAAAGCAGTGATGGGAAAAGAAAGATCGGTCCGGTGCTGGTGCTGGTGCTGGTGCTGGTGTGCGCGGGTTGCCGGCCTCACATCCCGGTGCTTGCAAGAAAACGTGGATATTTGGGCGCACTTCGACACCACTGGTCGATCTGTCAGGCGATGCCCTGTGCCCCTCTCTTACCAAGATGATCTGGCAAGGCAAGGGTTGAAGGCACTCAGGGAGTAAGGGAGGCACACGCCGGCTTGTACAGTAGCTTTGCTTTCCTGAGACTCCTGCCGCAGCGGAGTCGCCCCAAGCTAGACAGTACCAAGTACACGCCAAAACAGCCAGGCCCACAGCTGGTTCATAGTCGTTGGGAATCACTGTTTGAGCCGCTTTTGGCCAGCTGGCGTTGAGAGAGCTATTATTCGGAAAACGGCAAGCAAACTCCTGTTGAAGGCAGGTTATTTCCGTGTAAGCTGTCTGTCTCCTTGTCGCCCTGTGGTGGACCGAAAAGAGGCTTGCTTGCTCATCCCCTTCCCTTCCCCCGACAAAGCGTTTACGGCATCTCCCTTGATGGTCGAGCAGGGAGGCATGTCGTCTCACCACGCGATGTTATTATTTGATGCTGTTTAAGCCTTTCTGGGCGGTTATCGCTGTCAAGCATGCCCGCAAAAACTGGATCTCCACCAGTATAATCACTGCCAGAAACTCTGAACACGCCAGCCTCTGCGGTTGCCCCAGGATGGGACCTCTCACATCCCACGCTCCGATCCCCGAGATTTTGTGTCACCACGTCCCTAAATGGATACCCCGCGAGGAACGTCATAGCGATTTGAAAAAAAGGAAACGTCCATGCACAAAAAGGTCTGTGCAGACAGCCTGTCGTCAGGGGTGAGAATCCACCTCCTGGATTCTTGGGAACGCGGTACTGTAGGACAGCAAGGATAGATAATGGCAGCGGCTGCATGTTTCTGTTTTGAGGGGTCGGTGGAGTCGTGACTGTTCATGAGTTCTAAGATAGTGCGAGTATCCTTCCTTCGGAGCAATACTGCAATGTTGCGAGCCTGGGCTCGAGAGCCCGAGTCTTGTCGTTCTTCCTTCAGCATGGACATTATCCATTAAGACCACAGTCAGCAAGATTTGGGTCAATAGTCAAAGTCACCTGTCAAAGCCTCCAGATGCCAAATTCGGTTTCGATCATCGCCTGTCCGCGTGTGCGGCTCTCGAGCACTTCAGGCATGAGAATTGGCGGCATCAGTGCGTTCAATGGTTTGACAAAATTTCCGACCCTTGTGAGACGGCCACAAGTTAATTGCCCTTGCCCATAGAATCGCATCATCGCATGATCCTCGATGCTGGATCGCTGCAGCGACATTCTTAGATCTCACCGCTGACTTGAAGGGCCAAAGCGTCAAGTTTTAGAAGTTGCGGGAGAGTGGGGTCAACGCCGGTCGTCCCATCACTGCCGGCAAACCGTTAGATCTGTCAGAGAGCTTAGTTTCCTGCACCCCATCATTCAGTTTGGAATCCTTCAATTTGGAATCATTCCTTCAGTTTGGATTTTGCAGGTTGAGGAAGAAAACTTTGACGCGTCATTTGTAGTGGTGATATCTTCATAATCCACGTTTTGCTTCGTTGCTGAAGACGAGAGGGTCACACCGAATGATTCTCCGATCTCAGAAACGGGTGTGGCCCGAGGTGTATCAAAGAGAACCGCCGAGGCCCAAGAAGACAAGGCTCGGCCAAACCACACATCGAAACCGTGGCGTGCCTCGCCTCGGCAGAGCTTTGGTGGTCTGAATTCGGAACGCCAGCAAGAGTGCTTGAGGATGGACTCCGGACTGGCACTTGACCGATGTCCGGTCCAAACCATGTCTAACATGATAGAGAAAGGCTTTTGCCGTCCCGATTTCTCGGGACACAAAGAAGGAATAACACTAAACAGCCATTGCAGGGGATCGAGAAAGACCTAGCTGGAGCAGGAGGAAGACTTTAGACTGAGAAAACGCTACAACATGGTATTTACACACACCAGTGACAATTATATAGGAATGCAACTTCTAAAAGCAAAGAAAACCGAATTTTCGGACTTGATACCCTTGCCCAGGATCGACAATTACGGCTCGCATGTTCAGCATTACACCTAAAATTCGCTCAGTTCATAATTACACCAAAGCTCCCACGATTGCTGCCATTCCACCAAGGACACCAGCACCAACGCCCGCTATGTTGTGAGGTCCAGCATTCTTTGTCGCGGCAGGGCTTGAAGAACTCGCAGGGGTACTTGAGGTTGTAGTCGCGGCATTGGCTGTTCCTGACGTAGCTGTACTGGCACCAGATGCGGTCGCTGTCGAGCTCGCTGCGCTTGAGGCGCAAGATACTGACGGTGGAAGGTTGGTGACACCGTTTGAGGCGCAGATCTGATGAGCGTAGGTAGTGGCAGCCTCCTGGTCAGCCTCGTCGCATACGTTAACCAAGCAGCATGCGATGTCGGACAGAAAGTCCTTGTTTGAGCAGATGCATGCGACGTCTACACCATTGCAACCCGCGATTGAGGAACCAGACGTGAACTTGGCAACGCAAGGTTGCTGTTCTGGTAGTTAGTGATCATGCAATCAAGTATGTTCGGATGAGAAGCATGAGATTGGACCTACAGCGCAGGATGGTACACCGGAGGCCGTCTGGGCAAAAGTGACACTTGCCAGTCCACTGGCGATAGTGAGCAGAGAGAGTCTCATAGTTGCAGATGGCGATTAAAAGTGACTAGCAGACAAGAGATAGATGGAGGGATATTTGCTGGTAGTAGGGGAGATGGATTGAGGTTGAAGGAAGTCGAGGAAGTCGCAGATGGAGGGATTGATAGATGGGGAAGATGGGATGGCAGTCACGATGATTTTACCTCAATGCGCGGAAACACCGAGGAGTGGTTTGTGCCCGCGAGATCTTGCATGTCTTTCAAAGAAAAGCAAGCCACCTCGAACCGGATTGGTGGACTGTTGCTCGGGCTTGAGTCTTACAATCAGCCAGAATCCGCGTTTCCTGAAAGGGGGTCGGTTAGGCCCAGTTGGGACCAGCCCCGCTTTCAATGCGTCCAATGGTTGTTCTGAGATGGTTCCCGCTTTTGGCACTGGGCAGGGAGATCAGGGGGTCTAGATTTACCCGGGGCGATCCAAATCAAACCGAGCCTTGAAGTTTGAAGTTTAAATACTCGTCCAAACAGCTTCTAGAAACTCACTTCCTCGACGTTGAGAGGCTGGGAAGCCACATCCTTCAATCTCGCAACGTTGGACTTGCAGCCAGTGAATGGGTTTGCTTCAAATTCTTTTGTCAACAACTGGCCTCACGGGTGGTCGCATCTTCTTCGTCTGCCTCCCTCTCTACTTCTGATTCGTACCTTAAGTAATAAAATGGCCAATCTCCGTACAGTTTTGCGAAAAGAACGGATTAATCAAAGTTTCCATAGCTCTACTCCAATAGGGGAACTTCTAATTTACAAAAAAAAAAAAAAAGGCCGGCGAAACAGGACAACTCACTTTCCCCGACTGAAGGGTAGGGCCCCTTTTAGTGACCGTTAAGGCCGACTATTACAAAACCTAAAATCGATATCTCAACCTCAACTGTGTACAGACCTAGTCCCGGGTGGAGTGATGTTGCAAGCTCACTCTTTGTATCACCGGTCGACCTTGTGTCCTGCGATAATGCACTAGTTTAGAAAGTCATCTTGTGCTGCAGTCATGCTGGATGGATCTTGCCGAGAGGAGGCAACTGGCTCCGGGACTGAAAAAGCCCCACTGTTGCTCTAAAACCGTGGCATTGGCCTTCCAAACAATGAAACAAGACGGCCTAGTGCTTATTTCACTTTTGGGATCTGTTGGGAAGAAGCGTGCAATACTCCAAGAACACGTGTAAAGATCCTGGGCTGTTCAACCCCGGGACTGGACCTCGATGGCTCTTTCTCCTAATGAACTGAGCTTAACGAGGTTACACATCGTCTGGGATTCTAAATAAGTACGAGATGGCGGGATCAGAAGATAAGTTTCTTGGTTTCAAGATCTTCAAGAAGCACGAATGGCAACCAAAGATGACCGTTGCACAGAAGATTTGTGATTGTGGCTCGCGACCACATGGCTCTGTGCGACGCTATTGGCTTGTCGGCGTACAGAAAGGACTAACGCAATCTTGCCCCCTCTCGAATTGCACCACTTGATTTCAGCCTCACTCCTCATTGGAGACATTCAGCGGTCGATTTGTAGACTTCATCCTTCGACGCCCGTGACAGTTGTCCCAACAATCAACACTTAAGTGACCCCCCAATCCTTATATTCTCGGCTGGTTATTCCGCATATTGTTGTGGGGTTGCCCGCAAACCGACAGCCAACATGGGGATGTGGATATTAGAAAGCAAAGGCGACGAGCATGTTCCAGGTAAGGATCGCGACTTCAAAGCAACGCAACTTCATGAATAACACCAGAAAGGCACTACGCGATACTTTGATGACCCCGAAAGACCCCAAGCTGCCACAGCTGAGTCTGCCGGCTTGAAATGCGACACCTCCGGTCCTGTTCCGATCATTCTCGTCCCACAACCAAGCGACGACCCAAATGATCCTCTGGTATGCAATCTCAACTCGAGCGCATCTGCTCTACTAATCTAATGCCTCCAGAACTGGCCACTATGGAAGCGCGATATCATTCTCATAATCCTCTCGATCGTTTCGATTTTCGCGACATCCTTGGGACCGATCCTCGCCGCAAACACCATTACTCTCTCTTTAGTCTTCGTGACAAAGTTCACGAAGATTGCTGAACTAACTGGTTATTTCCTTCTGGGGGTGGGAATTGCTGGCATATTGTGTGTCCCATCAGCTCGAATATGGGGCAAGCGCCATCTGTTCCTCCTGGGAACGATCATCTTGATCTTCTCAAGCGCGTGGGGTGGAGCGTCACGCAGCTACAAGAGTCTGCTATGGGCAAGGATTTTCCAAGGCATTGGAACTGCCCCTTTTGAGGCTCTCGTCAATGCTGCGGTTGGAGACATGTACTTCGTTCATGTGAAGACCGAACATTCTCCTTTCTTGATAACGAGACTAACATCTTGTGATAGGAACGTGGCAAACGGATGGCATTGACCAATCTCGCTGTCTTTGGTGGTGCGTTCTTTACACCAATCTTGGTTGGAAAGATTACCCACACCATCGGGTGGTGGTGGTCGTTTTACTTTGTTACTATATTCGTCGCTGTCTGCTTGCCCATGTTGTTCTTCTTCGTGCCCGAGATGGCATATCGCCGGTCAACTCACCTCAACACCGATTTGGCTTCGACAGACGATCTTCGACCGTTTGGCAAGCCTCATGAGGCTGGCCACTCAGCCACCAACAGCACTGAAATTGAGCCCCATACAGTAGCAGACACCACTCCAGGAGAGGCAGAGAAAGGCGTCGCTGAACACGGCACGCAGTTAGTCCCGAATAGCGACCACTCAGCCGGAGCAGACACTCCCTTGAAGACATGGAAGCAAAAACTCAGTCCATTCAGTGGCAGGAAGACAGATGACGATTTCTTCAAGCTGTTCCTCAGACCGTTCCCCCTATTCGCACATCCCGCAATCTTCTGGGCTTGCCTTATACAGGGCACTATGATCGGATGGACAGTTTTCATTGGAATTATGCTGGCGGCAATCTTCATCGGACCTCCTCTATTCTGGGACGAAGTCAACACGGGCTATGCGTACACCGGAGCGTTCCTTGGCTCTGTTATCGGTTTCCTGATCGCTGGTGGTCTAGCAGACTGGAGTGCCAAGTTTATGACTCGCAAGAACGGTGGCATCTACGAGCCTGAGTTCCGCATTGTTCTCGTGATTCCCCAAACGGTGTTTGGTTGCACGGGCCTGTACCTTTTCGGAGTTGTCTGCTCTAACCCTACACATTATTCCTGGGTGCTGTCAGTCTTTGCCTTTGGGTTACAAGTTGGCGGTATGGTCATTGGTGCAGTTGCTGCCAGTCTTTACATTGTGGACGCTCATCGTAAGTAAATTGTACTCTTGGCCTTACTGTTACTAAAAATGCATAGGGGATATTGCCATTGAAGCCTTCACTTGTATCCTGATATTCAAGGTAAGATATCACGTCAAGCTTATATATACATGCTGACCCTCTAAGAACTTTTTCTCCTTTGGCTTGACCTTTAGTGCCTATGATTGGATCATCACGGGTGGAGTGTACCCTACATTCATGTGGATCGCCAGCATCCAGGTTGTGATCTCTCTCCTGGCTATTCCCATGTGTAAGACAATTCCTCCCGGCCTTCGGAATCCTTCACTAACACCAACTAGATGTCTTTGGAAAGAAGAACAGAGCCTTCTTCCACAAACATGACATCCTCAAGATGACCCACTTGGCTTGATTAAGTTATTTGAAGGAAATGGAGTTTAGTTGGGTGGCCCTCGTATGGAACTTTTAAATTAATGCTGGATAGGCTGGTTCTTTTGCTTGATAAGGCTAAACATAAACCGTGTTGGTTGTTTTGTTGTTATTATGTCAATGGAAACTTGCTTAATTATCTCGAATACATGCGAGTTGCGTGTATTGATGACCAGGAGTTTCTCATTGTCCCAAGACTTTTTCGTCCATGGTGCAATAGGATAAAATCACCTGAAAGTTCACTCAAGCCAGCCATTACCCTTTCCCTATCTCATTGTCCCAGGACACTTAAAATATTGAAGGAATCTACTACAAACACTCGATCATGTTCACTCCACTAGCCTCTTTCTACAAGATGAACACAGTTCAAAGGACAATGGATGTAGCGAAATTCTGTGACGGTTATACTGTTGCAGCCGATATTCCTTCTCAACTTGAATGGTAACGTACCGTTATATCAGAAAACGTAGAACATTGAAAAACTCATCCAATGTCATGGATGTGAGATTCACTCTAGACGCGGAGATCGGATGAAAAGCTTGCTTAATTTCGTACGGTTCCGCGGGGATGCCAACGTCCCAGACTATTCCAGGATACTGAGTTCGTGCAACAAGAACCTTAAGAGAATGGAGATTTCCATTCAATCGCTGCTAATCAGTTTGATTTTGGGCATTGCTCTGTCATCTTGTGTATCACGAAGAATAGTTTTAAAAACAGGAGCTACTTCATAGTGGAATAGAAATAGGAGCTTGCTAGGAAAACAACACGAGAAACAATTGCTTGATAGTCTCAATGTCCCACACTGAGCTAGGACATTGATGCGATATGCAACGAGGAATAGATGTGGACGGTTTACTTGACGTCTGAAGCTTTGGATATGGGCGAATGAATCAATTCCAGAAGCAGTCAAAATTAACTGAATAAATCTCAATGTTCCAGGCAGGTTCCGGACTTTGATTCGATGTGGATAAAAAGAACTCGAGGAAGAAGATTGAGAGCAATTTGACTGGACTCGGGAGGTAAACACACCATTCGGCCTCCTTTGAGTGAGCTTCCGTACAAGAAAGGCAACTGAAGCTCAGCACCAAGTGAAAGTATGAAAAGATTGCTACCACACTGGTCTCTTGTCAAATTTTTGTAGTATTTTCGTAGGGGAGCTTTATGATACCTCCGCGGGGCAACAAAAGGAAAGGCCAAGACTGCCAAATCCCATCGAAATATTGAGTGAAGAACCGGAGTCGAGTATCTACCACAAGTACCAATTGCCCACTATACCTTCTTCCCGTTGCCTTTCATTCTTCCTCCCACCTGTATCATCAATGTCTATGTCATTATCGCCTCAACTCCATTTCGTCATACCAACAGCCTTCTTCCCCTTCACATCTCAATAATAACCAGATCAGCGGCTCCATCGCCCCAGATCCCGACCACGCTCATGGCAAAGCCAATACCAGCAACCGCCGTTCTCACAATCTGCGTCATCATAAACCCTTCCATCTGCTCTCTAACCTCCTCTCCATTAACATCCTCCTCCATCTCCTCTCCACTCGCAGTCCCCTCACTGTCCCGGTCACTTGCAGCGCCCAAGACCTCATAGGATGCATCCATCTGTCGTCCTTTTCCCTTCTTATCCCGCCTCACATTGTTCTTCCGCGCGCCAACCGCCTTCTCCGCAACCGCAAAGCGGAGGAAGTACTCGGTCCATCCGGACGAGGCCACGAACAGCGTGGTCCATAGGAGATATGGGTGTTTCTGGCTGCGGGGAGAGAGGATGTAGGCGAGCAGGAAGGAGCCGGTTGAGATGTTGGCTAGAGTCCGGATGTGTGCGAGGGAGAGCGTGGTGAGGTTTGTGAAGGCTTTGGAGGCGCTTGAGGCGGTGGGGAGGGTCAGTAGTGTTGGGAGAGTGAGGGTGCTGAGTGTGTACGAGAGACCCTAGGTAAGATTTTGTTAGAATGTATACATTTGTAAAAGGGAGGAGAATTGAATCGGGTATTGGGCTTTCGGGGGCGTAAGTTTGGAGGGGTTATCGTACGGTGAGAAGGCCTAGCGAAATGGAGCCCACGAACTTGAGCGTGGATACTGTTCTCGAGGCCATGGTGTTGGATCAGGACTATGCTCCTGATTAGATGTTCTAGCGATGTCGAGAGGAGTGAAGGTCGTTTCGTGCCAACGATGTTGAGGTTGACGTCGCTTGATTGGATATCGAACTCTGTGGATTCGTGGGAGCTCCTCGACTCTGCGTTATTAGTCCGAGAGAAGAATCCCTGCCGGACGGCCGCACCTTTGTTCCTGCCCGTTTGTGCCTGGCCGCTTGTCAATTGCCAGGCCGAGGTCTAAATTTACCCGCCCCAGATTCACGCAAGCAACTATGCCATTTGCGCTCGATTGAACGAGCCGTAATATGTTACGGCCGTGAGCTTTGTGCTTATCTGTCAAGCTGACAGGATTTCTCCTCAACTCTTCTTGCTACACATTAACAATTCCGTATTTACAAGCTCTAATTCGCTATCAGCAGCAAAATGGCCCTCCCGAGATCCGAGTACCTCTCGTCAGTCTGGCGGGATGGCATCTTTGGTTTGAGTCCTTTCTATTACCAAAGCCATGAGCTTACGTCTCTCTACTAGACAACAAGGTCGTCTTCTGTACTGGAGGGGCAGGAACCATTTGCAGTGCTCAAGTCAGGGCGCTGGTTCACCTCGGTGCCAATGCTTGCATTATCGGACGAAATGTCGAGAAGACGGAGAGAATGGCTAAGAGCATAGCCACTGCACGACAAGGAGCCAAAGTGGTCGGTATCGGAGCTGTTGATGTGAGGAGTATAGAGAGCATGGAGAGTGCTGTTGAGAGATGCGTGAAGGAACTGGGAGGGATCGACTACGTTATGTGAGAATCCACCAGCTTCCACTGCGCATTTTTTCGGCTCATAATTGTACTATCAAGTGCGGGCGCGGCAGGCAACTTCGTCTCACCTATCTCTGGCCTCTCTGCCAACGCTTTCAAGACGGTTCTTGATATTGATACAATTGGTTCAGTAAGTAAAAGCACCATTGAACCATTCCCGCTCTTTTTCCACTTTGCAAATGCTGACATCTCATCCCTTAGTTCAATACCCTTAAAGCGACTCTTCCACAACTCATTATCTCTGCAGCCAAGAATCCCAACACAGGAACTAATTCTTCAACTGGTGGTCGAATAATCTTTATATCTGCGACCTTCCATTTCACTGGTATGCCGCTTATGGCCCATGCGGCTGTAGCAAAGGCAGGCGTCGACGCCCTGTCTGCTACGGCAGCCATAGAATATGGACCTCGTGGTATCACCTCGAATGTGATAACTCCCGGCCCAATCATGGGCACCGAGGGTATGGCGCGATTAGGAAGTAGAGACAGTGAGCGCAGTGGTGCTGCTTTTAAGAAAGTGCCACTGCAGCGTTACGGAACAGTGAAGGAAATCGCTGATGGGACAGTGTACCTGTTCTCTGATGCTGGGAACTTTGTAAACGGCGAGGTGCTTGTGATTGATGGAGGGGACTGGCGAACTCCTGGTGCACCAGGTGCTACCAAGAGCCAGTATCCAGACTACTTGCTCGACGACAGTATGGTCAGGCAGAAGCCGGCGAAGAAGTCGAAGTTATAGTCTGAATATTTCTAAGAGCACATGTATTTTCTTCTAAAATTTCCTGCTATATACAGTGCAGTATTTACCAAGTTATATGGTAAACATTCTTGACGCCTCACCCGATTTGGCAGTGCGATGCGTTCAGAGTCATCAGACCTTTGGCATCCTTTCTGAAGCGCTCAGTGCAGTTCTCGCCTCGCCCCAGCAGAACCATATGGGATTTGTTAGACATTGGCATGGTCGATAAAAGTGGCGTGATGCTGGCGGACCGTGGTCTACAGTAGTTCAAGCCATGTAAAGAGTGCTAACTAGGGGTAACTTAGAGTAGCATTTGTGGTAATGAAATGGGTTTCAATATAGACTGAACCTTTAAGATTTGCAGTCATAATATGTGATACATGTTAGAGATCTAAGAATATTTCCTTGAAAAAATGTAGGACCCGACATATTGTCCTTGTGTTTGATGTACGAGCAGGATATTCATTCTCCTGGCTCAGTAAAATCATAACATCCAGACCATGCACCGGCACTACAAAAGTAGAAACAACAGATTGTGAGGATTTACGGAAAATACGGCGAAGGACAAGACCATAATTTTTTTTTGATGTGACATGTCCAAAGTGAGTACGGTCATCCAATTCGACACGGTCTATCGAACTAACCACAACACACTCACGACCAAGCACGGCACACAATGTGGCCTCATTCAACGTCGAACCGAGTAACAAAGTTGCTTTCTCGTGTTAGAAATTCATGGCCTTGTTTATGATTGAAGTCAGTCACGTCTGTCTACTAAGACAACGCGCAGCGGTCTCGCTGTCAAGCTAGATCTTATACTTCTGTATCAAGAAGAGGTCCCGCAGCCAAGCAAGACTGCTCTCGATGCCAGCCCCAACTTGAGGCCAGTCAGACGCCTAATGCTGCATCTTAATACTCTCTCGCCTTAGATCTCTACATTTCTTCCTTTCGTAATTGTCTCGGCAGCTCTGGTTTGAGCTGCCCATCTGGTGCGTGGTGCTCAGAACAGCAGACTCTGATTCGCACGGATTTTATTACCGTCTGTCGAGGAGATGTGGGAAAATGTGGCCTAAGGGGTTGCGAACAGTCCCCGGATGAAAGCTCCCAACGACTTGTAACGGAGACTTGACCGTGGTGAAATTTTCGCGTGCGCTGTTGGAAACTCCCTCCAAGATGGCGAAAGGCACGGTGGGCGACCTGGCTTCACCCAACGCCTCGATCGAATGGTCTCCAGAACAGAGCAGCATTGCAGTCTCTGTCCTCCCCGGCGACTGATATCGAGGTGAAGCTCTCTCTGTTTGCTCAGGACCAAGGGGCCAATCGATGCGACAGACATACCACAGAGTGCTGTTCCCAGGTCGCGCTCCCGCCCCTCTGCGGTGTGCTTTCAGATCTGAGAATCGAGTTAAGGTTACCCACACCACACATCTTAGCCTGGGTTGGGGCAGCTTAGTCGCGTGGCAATCGACCCTGAGGCTCCTGGACAAAGACCTCTCCCCTTAAATCGTCGTCAATAGACCACCGCTACGAGATCCGGCGCGGGTAGATGTCGTCACAGGGTATCGATCGCCACTCAGCAGCTTCAGACATCTATAAGGCGTAGCCGTTATTCAGGGTCTAGGCCCAGGTGAGAGTTGTTACGCTGCGATAGCAAGAGAGCGCTGATTATCGAGAGACAGGGCTTCGAATCTAGAACTTGAAGAAGTCAGAGTGGTCATTTACGGAGGCGGGCTCAGGTCCGATGAAAACACTCGTTCGACTTTGGGAAAGCGATGCCAAAATCTTTTGCGTGTTCAAGGATCCCAGTCCTGAAGTCTGTCGCCGCACGCATCTTCACGACGACGACGACCTCACGATCGCCACTGCTGTGGTCTGCCATGCCAGCTCCAGCGTGCTGCGACTGTTCGACTTCACGCCTCTCTACCTTGGAAGGAGGGCTCCGCCCACAGCTGCTGCACCTCCGCCTGATTGCAGTAACCAACTAGACCTGACCGCCTGACCAGAAATGTGTGTTTTCCGTTTCGTCGAGGGTTAGGGTCGACGTCTTCGCCTAGAGTGCATCACGCCTCAGGAGAACTGCTTCCTTGATCGCCCGCCCAGCTGCCCAGCGCTCGACGCTACGCTGGCCACCGCAGGGCAGGACATCGATCTCTTTATTACCAACCAAATCCGCACCCTCCCTGCATCTCCCGATCAGTCTCCTCACTTTCACCTATCGATTTGTGTGGACTCGCTGCTCCATCGCCGCCGCCCCAGCATCCCAAACTCTAACCCGTGATGAACTTGGATTCAGCCTCGAGCGCCAGCTCTGGTCCACCTCCGAACGCCCGTTCAAGTAGGGGTGCTATCGCTGCCCAGCAAGTGGACCTTTCCTTTCATATCTGCCATTTCCCCCTCGAGATGGATCTCGATCCTCCTTCCTCTTTTTACTTTCCCGTTGTCAGAAAGCAGCTCTTTTTGTTGCACCAAAGTTTCTGCGACGATTAGAATCACTAACCATTCCATTATTTCAGAGCCTGTGAAACGTGCCGTTCAAGAAAGCAAAAATGTGACGAGCAACGACCGAAGTGTGGCCTGTGCCAACGGATGAAGCTGGAATGTAACTGGAGAGAAGTCCAACCGACGAAGAAAGACAAGACTCTGGTAGAGATTCTTGACCGTTTGAGGAGTCTTGAGACGAAAGTGGATCGAATTCCGACCTCCCGTGGCACTCCAGCTTCCGGTTTTGGTCCACCTCAGCCCTCTCCTACCAGCCAACCGTCATTTAATGCCGACGTCGATCCAAGCTCATACTCTTCTTCTCTACGACCAAGTCCGAGTGGTATTAAAAGCAATCAATCATATCGACATTTTTCTGCCTCCCACAAGATCTTAACCTGGCCTATCATACAACAAGCATTACTACAAGCTCTGCCATCAAATGTGGGGGACTTGAAAGCACTTGAGCAAGATGGAGCTGCCTTCTTAGTTCAAATACAGCGGGAGACACCAAACCTCCCACTGGACGATGGCCTACAAGAACGGCCGTTTGTTGGGATGCAAACACAGGCTACCAGGGCAGCAGGGGGTAGCAGAACCACCTTCCCCCCATTAACAAAAGATGTTATGAACAATCTAGCAACGGCATACTTTGATACCTTCAACTTCATCTATCCTTTTATGGATCGACAGACTTTTCTTTCGGATACTCTGAGCAAAGTACATTCAGAGGGGTTTGATGGAGACACTGAGTCTGTGATAGCCCTTATGGTTTTTGCGCTCGGAGAGTTGGCAATTGATGGATCCCGTGGCAAGCCTGTTGAGGCCTACCAGGGCCGTCCTAGTGGTGTTAGGGGCGGCTCGAGTGCGAAACCTCCCGGAATCGCCTTATTCAACGAAGCGAGGAGACGTATTGGATTCTGTTTGACAGAATGCGAACTCGAGAATGTTCAGATTTTTGCCCTGGCAGCGTGCGTAGAGCCCTTGGACCACTATATCTGGGAACTTGGGAAATGCTAGGCTCCAAACTGACTCGTCATGCAGACTTTATTATCAAGCCACTTCAAAACACGGGGTAAGTGTGTTGTTTCCCATGGAACAAACCAATCAAAGGCTTATATACTGGCGTTAGGAATTCTGGAGAATGTCTGTATCAGCCTCCTCGGCCGCTCAGGTGCTAGTTACCGGCTCATCTATTGATTGGAATTCACCAAAAGGCGACCTGATTAAGCGCGCTTACTGGCATTGCTTTCTCATGGAATGGTTAGTTCTCGCCTATATATTCATGTAACCTCCTTAATTATGGATCTAGGACTCTGTATTTAGAGCTAGACGTGCCCCTCACAGGGATCTCAGCTTTGCAGGATCGTGTTGGCATTCCCTCTTTTAACACGCCTTTTTGTGAAGCAGATCATCGAGGGAACCAGTCTTCTCATTTTGAGGCTCACTATGCATCCCAGATTGCTCTTCGACGCCTGTGTGCGAACATGCACAACAATATTTACGAATGTAAGTGGACTGCCGGTGTCTTCAAGCCGTACACTCATGGCTTTCACAGCAACGACAAGTACAGATACCCCTGGGACATCCAACACTGGAGACTTTGGTGGCCCCTCAGCGACTTCATTAAACCAGCTTGCTTCACAACTGACCCAATGGCGAAGCATGCTACCCAGAGATTTACAATGGGCTGAGGATGACCCAGCCAGCTTCCCATCTCCGCAGGCATCAGGTGGTTACAGTCAACCACTCGATCCAACACTATCCCCACAACGATCACGTTCAGCAATGCCACTTTTCACAACAGATCTGGACAGCGAGCCTGTCCACTACCCCTACGTTTATGATATTCAAGTTGCGCTATTACGCACGAGATACTATTATGCCAAATATATGGTGCACCGCCCTTTCATCTACAAGGCATTGCACTTTCCCGAGCAAATGACCCAAGAAGACGCTCAAGGGGTTGCAGAATGTTTACGAGTAAGTTTTCTACCGCACAACCACAATCGAATCTCTCCCCTTTCTACTGATTAAACGAAAGTAACACCAAACAGTCATGCCTCAAATGGCCGCTCCTACTTTCACCCACTTCCCGCCGCAAAAGATTGATTCCCTGGCTCTTCGGCTGGAGCCAGAACTTCCTTGGAATACTGCTCATCATGCACATGACACAAATCAACCCAATGTTACGCGATATCCGCACCCAGCTCTGCGGCGCTCGCTTCGAGGCCGAGGTGAACGAGAGCGTAGACCTGATGCTCGACTGGATCCGAGACCTGAAGAGCTCGGATGCTATCGCGCTGTGGTGCTATCGGATCCTCCAGCCCATTTACAATCTTGAGCCGTGAAGTGCTCATATATTGCGCTTGGACACACGAAGATTATGATACGAAGAGATGAGGATGGCGAAAGGGGCGCCATGTGCCAAGCGAGACCTGGAAGGTGCTCGTGACGCGATGCGATGCGAGAGGCGTCGGATGGAGGCGCAAACGAAGATATTTATGACTGATTGATGAATATTCAGATTGCGATTATTACTATACATAGGTAAAGGCGACGTGGGGGCGAGTGAGTGATGGCTCTGGTTCAATGTATTTAGTTACGACCAGCATCGTCGAATCCCAAGATTGCATGATTGGGAAGAAATGAAGACTGATTGACACGTTATTGTATTCATTATCGTGAAGCTCTTCGAGATGTTCTGCATCTGCAGAAGGTCATCGATAAACGTCAGTCTCCATCTGTCTAAAATCCTTGCTGGCGATGCCATTTATCCTCCCAACCAGGAAAATACGGGCTCTCGCCCAAGGTAGCTACCTGCCACTCTTCTTCTCCCTCATGATCTGGCGTCACCATTCCGTTTGCTACCTGTTCTCTAGCGTACTCCTCGAGCACAGGCAGGCAGACATGCTCAACGTGCCATGTATTCTTATACTCCATCAGATTCTTCTTCCCTTCCTTCAGGATCTTGAGAAGTAGTGCAGGGATATAAGGCTCATCGCGAAACTCCTTGACGGGTGTGAACAAGCCCTTGAAGTTAAAGACAATGCCACCACTCAAAGGCAGCCTCCGTAGTGTTTGCCAATCAACCCTCAGATAGCACTCATCGATTGCCAGATCTGGTTTCTGAATCTCTCGAAGCTTCTCGTGAGGATGACCGGGTGGCATGAACAGCGGTGTGTCAACTTCCAAGCCCCAACTGCCGCGTTGGATGGGCGCATTGGTGGGCATCTTGCTGAAATAGCGGTCCATGCTGAACGACATCTTTTCCTTATAGTCAGGGATCGGTTTGTGGATCTCCTTGAGCTGCATCCCAATCTTCGTGCTCACATTCCAGCCGAGGGAGCTGCAGATGACGCCAGCACGGAAATAGTACATCCCGTCCTTTTCATTGCGCAAGACGATTGCGAAGTCTTCCGGGACGTTGTTGAGAAGAATATGGAGCGGGTGGAAGCGCTTTATCTCTGTTTTGGTTCCGAGGAGCTTGTTTTGAAAAATCTTTTTGTCTGGTGATAAGGAGAAGTAAGTGGGATATCTGGCGCAATAGAACTGAAGACACATCTCCATGAGCTCCTTGCAGACGAGTTCAGAGCCAGGTAAGTAGTCGAGTACTTTGGTTCCATGTTCTCGGAAAAGCTCTTGACGTTGCTTGACTCGTTCCACATAGGTGTTCTCAACCTCTAGCCACCAATTCGGTTCCATTTTGGTCAATGCTATACATACGTCAGTCAGAGGAGATATACAATGATGTCTCGCTTACACATTGTTTGATGATATGCCCATCTAAAAGGTCTGTACGGTCGTGGTAGTGCTTTGGCAGGATCAAAATTCTTATATGGTTCTGGAAATGGGACACCACTTAGAATATCATAAGCTGGAAAGTCACCCATCGCCTTAATCTCAGCAGTCGAGAAGCCCGTTGGAGTGTATTTGGGAACATCGTTGTCGAGGGAGTATGATCGAGTAGTTGGCAATAAATTCTTCACCAGAAACTCAGGGGATGGTTCAGTGCCGGCCGATATCTTGGAGTTGACATCAACAGCCTTGTCAGCAAGTTCTGGAAGAATAGAACGTCGCGATGGTGGAAAGGCGGTAACATAGTCCGGATTTGCGCATGAGGCTGCCGATTCTTTGCTTATCGAGAGTGAGCGAGGTGGCGTTGAGGATCCTGAGAAACGCCTGTGTTTATGGAAGTGAAGTTTGCGCAAAGCTGCATCCCGATGTCGTTTGCTAAAGGCTAGAACAGCAAGAGATGAAACTAGGGATATAATTCCTAGCCCAAGAAGCCATCGGTTCGGCAGGATAGAGAACTCCATCGTTGCAGGTGGGGAGACCAGAATTGGGCCCCGAAATTTAGAGGATGACTAGGGAGGCCGAGTTCTCAAAGTCCTAGCTATTTGAGCTCGGAGGAAAGAGAAAGAGAGAAGTGAATCTAGGTCTTTCGCAGGCGAATTGGGTGAGGGGAAGAATGCGGTATATAAAACACCGCTCTTTCTTATCGACGGATGAACATTGGGTATCAGTTTGATCAGAGACAGGAGCCGGCCCGCAGGAAAGAACGGAGACCTTGGATGTGGGGTTGAACTCAAAGAGGCGAAAGGAAGTGTTATATGGTACGAGAGCTCCGGAGAGTTTACTTTGGAGCAGATAGACTCTGTCCAGATACACGGCGGCCGAGCTACGGCAGATAATTGCTAAGAGAGTTGGGGGTTCCTCCTCCTCCGCCCATCAGCGGCACCTTTCACTTTCACGTTCGCAAGATTTGCCCAGTCCAAGGCGCCTTCCCGTAAGGGATGGGGATAGCACCATCAGCAGCCACTCAGCTGTGGATGTGCCGCTATGCACGACTGCAAGGACGGACGCTCGACGACATTGTGTAATGCGAGCCATAGGGCCGTCATGTCTGGGTAACAAGACCCTATCGGTACAATGCGCGCGTTGCACTGTGCTGGTTATCTCCATGAGGGATCGAACTTCCTTTTTGGGTTATAAAGACGCCAATCTCGACCCCGCCTCTCGAGCGCAGCCCGACCACGTGACGAGCTCTTAAAATAGCCTGAGGTGGGTCTGGGTTGCCATGTCTTAAGAAGGGTCGATGGTTGGGAAGAGCTTCATAGCAATACCCAAGAAAGGATGAAATGGTACTCCGAAGGATCAGATCAGACGGGATGTCGAGTGTACCGCAAAAGACTGCATCAGGGTTATCGAGTTGCATTGCGAAGTAGCACAGCTATCATTATATTTCGTCTTCAGTGCGGTCCCTGACCAGGATAATAATAAGTACATCTGGAGTATAACTCAAAAGGGGTATATGGCAAAATGTAACCACCGCTGTCCCAGACGTATTCCTACAAACCAGTTCATGGCCTGGTCTACGGGTATACCCACGATTTAAGTCCCCTGATGCTTAGCTGCCTCCCAAGAAAACTCCAGACCACAACACACACAACTTTAGCGAGCACCCAACGACACGCAACGCCACCGCCGAAATGCAAACAAATCAATCATCCCTCAACGCCTAGCCGCTCGTCATCTTCTTGAACCGACTGAAAAGCCCACCTGCAGCGCTTGGTGCTCTGCTGTTGTCGACAAAGCTAGAATCTCTGCGATTGCTGGATCTCCGCCCATTATCCTGGCTTCCTTCCGAGCTCTTCACCTGATCTCTCTCGGCGCGTCTGGACTCGCGTCTTCGTCGACGCTCTTCTTGGTCATCTTCAGTGACATCGTCATATTTCGAGTGTCGACGCGACTTCCGTCGGCTGCTACGCTCTTTGTCCTCAGAAGGCTTGTCGTCGACAGCCGGAGCATCTTCTGGTGGCGGCGGGGCGTCAGAATGGTCTTGAACCCATGAATCAGTTCCTGAGTGTGGCCAGCCCGTCTTCTTTCTCTTCGAATCTTCCTTCCTGTCCTTGTACACTGGGCCTTCAGCAGGGAGGTAGTTGTCGACGATTGGAGCAGACTTGCGACGGCTTGTCCTCGGGGTCTCGCTGTCACGCCCTGCGCGTCGCTCTTCACGTCTTCGGCGACGCTCTTCATCATCATCAACATCCATCTGAGATCGTCGACGATCTGACGATCGAGGCTCAACATCAGTTTCGCGTTCAGCAGCCTTCCTGGCGCGACGCCTTTCCGCGCGTTCAGCTTCTTTGGCTTCAGCAGCTTCACGATCGGCATCTTCTCTCTCACGCGCTGCGCGTCTAGCAGCACGTCGGGCGTCCTTCTCCTCTTGACGGCGCGCCTCCGCCTCTTCCTCCTGTCTACGCCGACGCTCACGTCTCTCCTCGTCTTTCGCCCTTCGTGCCTCCTCAGCAGCTTTGTCAGCAGCGTCGCGTTCTGCCCTTCGAGCGCGTCTTGCTCGTCTCGCCTCTTCCTCGTCAATATCTTCGTCGTCCTTGGCTGGACGTTTGATCTTCCGATCTTCACGTCGGAGATCTCGTCTGCCGTCGTCATCTGTCATAGTGGTGGAGCGACGTTTAGGTTCTGGACGAGACTTCGACAGCAGTCCACCAAACAATCCACCGATCCCGGCGGCAGCAGCAGCCTTCTTTGCACTTGAATCGGTTCTCCTCAATCCAGGTGGAGGCGGCACGTCTGATGGACCTCCAGCATCAACCATGACGATATCCTCGTCTTGTCTCCCCTGTTTCACATTCTTTGCGTTAGCACTTGGCTCCCTCGTCAAGGTCCGTCGTCGAGTTGGTGGATCGACACTTGAGGGCGGCATTGGGACAGCCGGTGGCGGGGCGTCAAATACCTTCGATTTCCCTTTGCGATCGCGACTGGACTTCTCTGGGCTGGGGGCATCTTCATCCTTATCAACCATGACAATATCGTCGTCTTCGTCCACGCCTTCAAAGGGGTCAGTCTTCTCTTCGCGAAGTTGGGGAGAATGCGACCTCAACATACCACGTGATTTAGTCTTCCTTTCAGACTTGCTTCTAGATAGCTTGTTAGGAGTGACGCCAAGCATCCTCGCTGCCTTTTCAGACATCTCAGGGGGTGGCGATGGGATTCCGTGGTCTTCGACAACAGATTGACGACGTGAACTCGACCTGCCCGATGCGCTTGGTCGACGTTCAGTCACAGATCTCGACCTTGACAACGGCTTCGGTGCACCAAACATGCTTGAAAGGCCTCGAGACAAGGGTGGTCTGTCAACCTTTTCAGCTTTCTCAGACGATGAACCCTTCGAAGAATCCTTTTCTTCCTTCTCTGTCGATCTCTTCGTCGATTTTGAACGCTTCAAGTCGGAATCCTTCGATTTCCTCTCCTCCTTCGCGGGAGCCGGCGACTCCTCGGAGCGGCGATCTTTGGACGGCTTCTTGTCGTCTTTCTTCGGAGTCGAGGCAGCAGCGGCGCCCCATGCGCCCCAAGAAGATCCCCCATCGCCACGAACCACTCGTGGGCGTTCTTTCTTGGACGAGGACTTGGAATCTTTTGAATCTTTCGACTCTTTAGGCTCGGGCGGCGGGGTTGGAGGTGCAGCTGGAACGGCCTTTTCTTGTTTCTTCCCAGAGTCCTTGTCTTTGCTGGGTGGTTTGCTCTTGCTCGACTTCTTGTCAGGCATAGCTATTGAGTCAGCAGTCTCATCGTCCTCTGCCGGAAAGCTACCAGGGACTTCTTTTGATGAGGAATCCTTCTTTGTCGACGCGATATTCTCTTCGAGGATATCCTTGTCCTTTTTGGAGCTGGATTTGAGGTTTGTTGTGGTTTGCGACTTTGAGAGGCTGGATTTCTTCTTATCCTCCTTGAGTGGCGCGGGAGGCGGGGGAGGAGGTGGAGGTGGCGCGACTTTTTCGACGTCCTTCTCTTTGGGTGACTCAAAGGCCTTCAGCCTGTCAGCAATCTTACCCCCGACTGGTTTCTTCGTCACTACTGATGCCTTCATCGAGGCCGATGCAGATGCAGACTTCAAAGAGGTTGTCGTGTCCTCCTTGGGACTGGCACCTTCTGGAAGCTTTGCTTTGTCAGCAGCAATCTCGCCTCTTGACGCCTCCTTTTTAGCGGCCTCGGAACCCTTGCTCGACTTTTTGGTGACTCCCCAGATTGCGAACGGGTCGACTTTCTCCTTGATTGGACTAAGGTCGATGAGAGGTTCTAGTTCAGGTTCAGGCTCGGGCTCGGGCTCGGGTTCCTTGACCTAGAAATTGTGTTGTTAGTACTGCCCAGTCAAACAATTGCGCTGTGCCGAAAATTCAGGGGATATCTGGAGATGCCCAATTTCCCATACCCCGGGCGCACTTCAACGTCTGCCCGAGAATTCTGGACCATCTCCATATCCAAAATTCGACGGGCGTTCAAGTTACGCCCGAGGAACGCAGAGAGCAGTTCCAGGCATCACAACTCTCAGAATGCATAAGGGAAACAAGTCAAAATAGGCATACCTCTTTCTCCTTAGTCGACGACTTCTTGCCCTTGCTGAGCTTCGAGTCTTTCTTCGACTTCTTCGCATCCTCCTTCTCCTTTTCCTTGGCTTCCTTAGCTGCCTTTTCTTCAGCTTCTTTGGCGGCCTGCTCTTCAGCCTCGATTCTGGCCCGCTCTTCGGCCTCCTCTTCAGCTTTCTTGCGAGCAGCCTCCTCTTCGTCGGCCTTCTTCTTGGCCGCCTTGTCAGCCCGCAGTTGCTCCTTCCTCGAAAGCTTGGGAGCGCCCCAGATGCTTTTGGCAGCTTTGGCTTCCTCCTCAGCTTTCGCCTTGGCTTCAGCCTCTTCTTTCTCCTTTGCTTCTGCTTCAGCTTTGGCTTGCTCTTCGGCCTCAAGGCGCTCGGCTTCCTCTTTCTCGGCTTGCTTCTTGGCCTCGGCTTCTTCCTTTTCGGCTTTCTTCTTAGCTTTTGCGGCTTCCTTGTCAGCTTTTTCTTGTTCCTTCTTGGTGAGTTTCTTGGCTGGAGGAGCCTCCTCTTTTTCCTTGGAAGTTTTGGAATCTTTCGAGTCTTTGGAAATGGTCTCCTTGGCTTCAGTTCCAAAATCCCAGAGGTTCTCCTCGGGTTCGGTCAAATCCATGGCTGGGGGCGTTGGAGCAGGAGGCGGGGCTTCGATAGCTTTCTTGCCCTTCTTTTTGTCTTTCTTGGAAGAAGTCGTAGCCCAGGCGGATCCCCAGTCGTCTTCTTCCTTCTTCTCCTCCTCCTCAACCTCGGGTTCGGGAGTTGGCTCGGTGACGTCTTCTACTGGCATAATTTTGGCGCCTTTGCCCTTCTTTTTGTCCTTCTTGGAAGAAGCAGTGCCCCAGATATCGTCGGTCTTGGGCTCCTCGATAGCGTCGGGTTTGATAGAATCATCTACATCGGTCGACTTTGCCTTCTTCTTCTTGTCCTTATCTTTCTTGGCCGTGGTTGCCCCCCAGCCGAAGAAGTCATCGTCGCCGACCTCGGGAACGGCAGGGGGAGGCGTTGGAGAACGCTCTGGTTCTTCGGATTTCACTTCCACGAGCGCCTTGGATGTTGACTTGGGTTTCTTTTTGTCCTTCTTTTGACCCCAATCCATCCAGTCGTCGTTTTCGGCAGGTGCGATAACGTCAGCAATAGAGGGGGTCTTCTCTGTGGGTGGCGGGGAAACTTCCTTGGTCTTGCTAGCTTTCTTCTTGTCTTTCTTACCAGCCGTACCCCAAGCAGCAGCTCCCCAAACCATGTCATCCTCCTCTACAGCAGGAGGATCTGGGACGGGCTCGACAGGATTGACCACTTCTTCGACCGCAGTCTTTCCTTTCTTTTTCTTGTCCTTCTTGGTAGAGAAGCCCCATGTGTCATCCTCGACTGCGGCAGGCTCTGGCAACGGATCGGGCTCTTTCGCTTTGGGAGGCTCTTCGACTACAGCTTTGCCCTTCTTCTTGCTTTTCGCCGAGAAAGACCCCCAACCGAAGGCATCATCTTCCTTCTCGGCTTCAGGTTCCGGTTCTTTCTCCTTCTCTTCGACCTGTAGAGGAAGTCAGACTTATATTCCTTGTTCCCTGCAGAGGAAACGCTAAATACTCCGAGCAAGAGCTGCTGACAAAGTGGAGAGACTATGCGCACACTTACTTTCACAGGTTCTTCGACTGCATTCTTGCCCTTCTTGCCCTTCTTATCCTTTTTGGTTAAGGAACTCCACATGTCGTCTGCCTCGGGTTCTGGTTCCTCCTTCTTCTCTTCGGCCTATTGAGGCTATTAGTTTTTATCACTTCTGCAAGTTGATGTGGTCGAGTTTACTTTTACAGGTTCTTGAACGACATTCTTGCCCTTCTTCTTTTTCTTGTCGGTTGCAAACGAGCCCCATCCTAAGTCCTCAACGGGTTCGGGTTCTTCCTTCTTTTCCTCTTTGGTGTCTTTCTTCTTCTTCTTGTCGGTTCCAAATGAGCCCCATCCTAAGTCCTCGACCGGTTCAGGTTCTTCCCTCTTTTCCTCGGCGTCTTTCTTCTTGTCCTTTTTATCGGAACCGAAAGAGCCCCAGGTGAAGTTATCGACAGGTGGATCGGGTTCTTTCTTTGTAGCCGGGGCTTCTTCAACCTTGCCCTTTTTCTTGTTCTTCTTCCCAGTCGCCCAGCCTGAGGCCCAATTCATATCATCGGCCTCCTCGGCCTCCGGCTCCTTGGCAGGGGTCTCTTCGACTTTGGGGAGCTCCTCGATGATGGCTTTGCCCTTCTTTTTCTTGCTCTTTGCGCTAAAAGATCCCCAGCCGTCATCCTCATCCTTCGCTGGTTCGGGCTCTGGAGGCTCTGGATCTGGAACCGGCGCTGGCTTTTCCTCGACTTCAAAAATGGCGTTCTTCTTGCCCTTTTTGTTTTTCTTGGATCCGCCAAAAGCCCATTCCTCTTCAGCAGGCGGAGGTTCAACCTTGGTTTCTTCGACCTTAGGCGGATCAGGCTCGGCCGCTTTCTTGCCCTTCTTCTTGGTCTTAGCGGTGCCCCAACCGCTCCAGTCGTCATCTGCGGCGGTCTCCTCGACGGCCGGTGCAGGTGTAGGTTCTTCTTTTGGCTCTTCGAAGTCGTCAAATATGCTCTTCTTCTTCTT
Organism: Hyaloscypha variabilis F; assembly: GCA_002865655.1. NCBI lineage: Eukaryota > Fungi > Ascomycota > Leotiomycetes > Helotiales > Hyaloscyphaceae > Hyaloscypha > Hyaloscypha variabilis. Next base: position 1,087,774 of record KZ613946.1, on the reverse strand, counting down.
TTTGTCTTTCTTATTCACAGAAGTGAAGCCGAAGTCAAAGTCATCCTTCTTCTCTTCCTTTGGAGGATCGGGCTCTTTCTCCTTCTCCTCTTCGTCAAGTGCTCCAAAAGAGAAAGTGGCATTCTTCTTCTTGGGCTTTCCCCGATTTAGACTCCAAGGATTGTTGTCAATTTCAGCCGTGTCCTTCTTCGTATCCGTAGCAGCGGTAGTTGTGGTGGCAGAAAAGTCCCAGGTGCTATTTGGGGTCAGTTTGGATTTGAGTCGAGTCAGACTTGAAACATCAGACGTCGAGTCCGTATTACGAAAAGGAGACTGAGTGGTCAAGAAAGCTCAACTATGAGCTAAATTTGCTCCGGAAGCACGCGAGCACCATGAGACTGACTGATCATAAGGAGACGACTAACCTCGTGGTTCCAGTATTCCAGCTACTGCCCCACGCTCCAAACCCGGTACTGGACTTTGTGCCAATAGTCCCCGTATCAAAACTCAGATCGAGCATCGGTCCAGTATCGTCCAGTTTGATCTCATGGAAGGCGTCGAATTTTTCCACAGCGGGCAGTGTTGGGGCGGCCTCTTCAACTTTATTGCCCTTCTTACCCTTCTTCTTTGATTTCGGAGTCACAAAACTATCCCAATCATCGTCTGGCTTCGCCTCGCCATCTCCATCACCGCCGCCATCGTCTTTCTTGTCGCCATCACCACCAGCACCAGCACCGGCCCCGGTCTCGCCGTCCTTGTCGCCTCCGTTGCTTCCCTCGCCGTCGTCCTTCTTACTGCCGTCCTCGTCTTCCTCGTCTCCCCACTTAGACTTCGCAGCCGCTTTGGCCGCCTTCTTGGCCTTCTTACCAGCAGCTTGCGTGAAGCCATCCTGTGACTGCAGGTCGACTGAAGGGGCCATCGTAGGATCGCGGAATAGAGATTGATCGTCTCGTTCTTGGACCGTGGAAGGAGGGGTAATTCGGGCTTCGGGAGAGTCATGTGTGTGCTTCCTTGCAAGGGCCTCGGTGTTTGTCTCGTCCAAGTTCGCTTCATCAGTTGCTTGTGGTTTCCCACTCCATTTTCCCAGGGTTTCCGGTACTTTCAGAGGTTCAGAAGCCCTTCTGCAGGGCCACGTAGATTCCGAGTGCGGAAGTAGGTCCTATTGATACGTTAGAGATCTGAGTGAGCTGTTAGGGTCCACACCGCTGTGCTGCGGCAGGCTTCAGCCGCTACTGCACACTGCACGACAACGGCCATGTCATGTCAGAGCAAGGCCTCGCTCGCGGAAGGACTTTGGAAAACATCGCGGCCCGTACCAGTTCTATGCGACCTGCACCTTCATCCCTCCTCGAGATGCGCGATTGCACCCATGCTCTCGCAATGAACTTCAGCCTTATCCGCGTGTCCTCCTCATCCCACCCAATCGTCCAAGGCTGGATCGTAGCGGACCCATAATCGCTCCTTGGGCGATCTGCGCAGGACCATAAAACCTCGACGGCTGCCATTGTGGATGTTCGAGCTCGTGTGATCGCGGATAGGTGTCAGACTCATCGAGGCTATGTGCTCAATGTTGGGGTAAGAGGTAGGACGTCTTTCGAAGGCCTCTGGCGTGCGTTGGGATAGTGGATATGAAGATGCCCAAGAAAATGATGTTGGACAGGAGCAAAGTAAGTGCAATGGATGTGGTCACACGGCGGATCTTTTCGCAGGGAGGGAGGGTATTCTCGTTCTGTTTCTCGGTTGGTTGGCAGCCACAGGGAGGACTGAGACAACCGGGCTAGGAATTTGCTGTGTATCACCCTGACTTGCCCTTATCGAAGGCTTGTCCGTGCCTCAATCCGATACACGAAATACTCTTTCGGATACACGCGTGAAATTTTGCAGCAGGCGGACAGACTCTGAGGGCAACCGGGCGTGTCACTACATCTATTATTTATCTGAGCGGTGCTGCCAGAGCGTCTGCTTCTCGGATTTGGCGCCATGCAGAAAAACAAAGGGCGCCCCTTCGACGGGAATGCGCCGGCCCGCTGCTGCCCAGCCAAGTGCTGGGCCGATGTACAGATCTGGAGGCCGCGGCCCATTTGCTAACCACGGCCACGGTCCCATATTTCTCCCTTCGCTGCCAGGCTTCACCGCAACTCTGTCGTTGAAAAGGAGCGAAAACAACATCGAATCGCGCGAGACAATTGGATTCAAATCGATTGTGCATAAGGAACGCATCTCGCCATTGCTGCCATTCGCTACCACGCCCCATCGGGCGTCCCTGCGCCCACCACCCAACCCCCCTAGCCCGTCGTGACGCGCCGTGCAACAGGAGTCTTGATTCGGTGCTCTATCAGGTTGCATCACAGCCGTGGCTGCCAAATTATTAGCACTGTCATCCTATTGCTCCGTCTTGCAGGTATCCTCCTCGAGTTGCACTGGGTAAAATCTTAGCTGAGGACACGAAACGAACTTTAGGGGGCAGGCTGATCGTTTTGCAATCTCCTTTTCACAGACCGCTCTTCCGGAGGCGTCGTATGAGAAGACCTTCTTCTGATTGATATAACAAACCGGATTATCACACATTCTGTCTTCTGCCGCCGGCCTTCCCCCTCCCCCTTTCTCGCCTCCGGGCCATCACGTGCGCAGAACTCATTGAGTGCCATGCCCATCCCGAGATCTGACGGCTCGGAAACAGCGTGCTGCACGGAAAGATGTCGTCCTCCCACACTTCCCCCGTCTCGTACAACAAACAATCTTTGGAGGCAAGAAAGTCATGTGGTGATAACGATAGATGGAGGGGAAGCGGCAGTCGTTAAGGCAGTGACAGCAGTGACATCAGGATCAAGTATCCACTTCGGTTGGTCTCCGAGCTCTAGCCGATGCAATGAGAAAACCTGCATCATAAGTTTATGCTGTAGCTTACAAATACATTTGATTGACGCTGGTGAAGTTCTTCTCTTTTAAAAAGCTTAATTGGAATTTTCTGCGTTTCTTTTTCCTTTCCTGAGCATCCAATACTCACTCTAAAATGTCTAAGAATCACGCTGTCATTGTTCAAAAGGCCGGCGAGGCTCAAGTCCAAGAGATTGCCATTCCCAAGCTTCGCGATGACTATATCCTGATTAGGACCAAGGCAGTTGCCTTGAATCCCACAGACTGGAAGCACCTCGACTTCTTGTCCGGCAAGGGGGCCCTACTGGGCTGCGACTACGCAGGTACAGTTGAAGAAGTCGGAAGCAAAGTCACCAAGGCCTTCAAGAAGGGAGATCGCGTCTGCGGATTTGCCCATGGCGGGAATCAAGTCAACCACGAGGATGGCGCTTTCGCGGAATACATTGTCACGAAAGGAGACGTACAGATCAAGATTCCAGACAACATGAGCTTCGAAGAAGCCTCCACCCTCGGCGTTGGGGTGACGACCTGCGGTCAAGCCCTCTACCAATCCCTCCAGCTGCCGCTCCCCAGCAAACCCGCAACACAGAAGACATACGTCTTAATTTACGGTGGCAGCACCGCTACCGGTGCTCTGGCAATCCAGTACGCCAAGCTCTCCGGTTTGACGGTAGCAACCACCTGCTCCCCTCGGAACTTCCAGTACGTAAAGAGTCTCGGAGCGGACGCAGCATTCGACTACAACTCTTCTACTTGCTCAAAAGATATTCAATCCTGGTCCAACGACTCCATCCACCATGCCTTCGACTGCATCTCCGAAGGCGATTCACCCTCCATCACCATCCCAGCCATGTCTACCTCCGGCGGGGCCTACACGACTCTCCTCCCAGTCCCAGAATCCGACGTCAGGAAGTTGAACCCCAAGGTCGAGCTAAAGTATACTTTAGGGTATACGGTAGTAGGCGAGTTCATGAAGTTTGGTCCAAAGGAGATCCCTGCGAAGCCGGAGGATTTCGAGTTCGGGAAGATGTTCTGGGAGATGAGTAGAGAGCTTCTCGAGCAGGGGAAGCTAAAGGTTCATAAGATTACCTTGAACAAGTATGGGAAGGGGTTTGAGGGCGTGTTGAAAGGCATGGATGCCATGAGAAGGGGGGAGGTAAGTGGTGAGAAATTGGTCTTCACTGTGTAAGTCCAGAGAAAATAATGCAAGATATGCGAGTGCCAATTGGAATGGGACAATTGATGAAGATTCAAATCGCAACGTTTCATTGCTATGTAGTCTAGTACGTAAACTCAAACAACCCAAAAATCATCAAAACCGGACATGAAATGTGCCGCTCAATGCCATCATGAGTCAAGCAGAGTATGGTATCTAATTGCGCCCAGGAGATTGACCCAAGAATAAATGCTCCACATAAAGAGAGTCGTTACGAGGTAAACAGCCGCCCAAAGTTTGTTTTTATGCCCTTTATCGCGCGCCAATGTCACTCGAGTAGCCGTTGTACGCATCATGCATCTGTGGTTGTCCGTAGGCGTGTTGCGGCCCAGGGCCACTTGAGAGGTAGCCATCATCATTGCCTTCGTCATAGTATTCCGATCCGCTTGCATCAAAGCTGCTTCTTCCACTTGGATCGTCGTCTAGACCGACGTCTCCTTGCGGCAGTTCTGACCAGCTCAATGTTGCAAGAGCAGGATATTGAGCTAGCAATGCTGCAGGAAGAGTATAGTTCCCGCTCGCATCCACTGGGAAGCCGTTTGCGTCAACAGCGATTGGTTGAGGTGTCTGCATATTGTGCATGTTTTGCATCCGTTGCTCATTCCAGAGACGTTGCCGCTCGATGGCTTCTTCATCGAGCAGAGGCTTAATGCAGATGCGTCCGGCCTCGGATCGGAAATGGCGGCCCAGGGCATCCGCTCGAGCGAATCGTCGCCCGCAGCCCCATTGGCCGCCTTGTTTGAGCTCTCCTTTGCAAACAAACTTCTTCTCACCTGAATGCAGACCCTCGTGACGTTTCCGATCGTGCTGACGGGCGAAAGCCTTCCCACATACCGTACATACAAATGGACGTTCATCAGTATGAGTGCGTAGATGAGAACGCAAGTTGTAAGCACGTGTAAACCGTTTGGGACAGAGGGTGCATTGGAAAGTAGCAGGGTGTTTCTGTACACGTTTGCGGTCACCACTTTCAGAGCTTGCAGCTTGATATTCTGGATCGGCGAGTCCAAGAATGTAGTCTCGGTTGGGTAGTGGAGAAGCTGAGTGGCGACGTTGCCTGCTAGGAGAGCTTGCTCCTGATCGATCATGTGGAGATAACGACCGTGCGGGCGAAGGTGATCTATCTGCAAGCTCAGATCCCAAACCAGGAGACATGCTGGAAGGGGTGTGGGGTCGAGAACCGCCGGATCCACTGTTATATGGATCTGAGACAGCTCGTCGACGAGGAACTACACGAGTTTCGATATCAGTAAAGGTTTTTGAGATGGAAAATTGCAGAAATGTTACACACCTCTCTCTGGGGGAGTTAGAGCATCAGTATCGAAGGGCGAAGGCTTCGGAGGCTCAAAGCTGTTCTGTCGTGAATTCGGAGCGAATTCAACATTGATCTCTGGAGGAACCATCTGCTGGGCCTGTCCCATATCCATCTGATTGAAAGAATCCTGGTTTGAAGCACCATAGATATTCTGCTGAGCGTTGAAACCATTGTCTACGCTAAGCATGAAGTTGGGTTGTTGGACACCAGGCAGTTGTTGAGGACCGAGTCTGGGTGAGATAGCAGGACTATGTGCTGGGCTCAATCCTCGTCTTGGACTTGCTGCATGCTGAAGCTGAGGATCAGATAGAGAAAATGATCCAATGCCGAGGACTTCATTATATAGGCTGGAATCTTGAGGATGTTGCATTGGAGAATGCTGGTGCTCTATGGATTCGAAGGCATCATGGTGCCCCAAATTTGGAGAATGATGAGCGGAAGATACTGATACATCAGAATACTCTGACGGTGTTCTGCGATGGCTTTGGAATTGTGGCGGCATCATACTCCATTCCACTTGGTTCTGGCCTTGAGGATAAGCAGCGCTCTCTGGGCCTAGGGAAGCATTTCGCGAATGGTTGGGAGGGGATTGAAAGTGGCCCTGATTAAAGTTTGGAGAATTGTGTGACGATGCAGGAGACCGGGAATCTGGTTGTAGGAGACTCGGTGGAGTCGTATGATTCTGAGGGGAATTCATATCGAGTTGTGAAGGCTGAACCGCTTGATTACTGGTTTGAGCCGGAAGCTCGTTCATGAAAAACGAAGGATCGTACTGCTGGCTGGTCTGATTATCGGGTGTCGAAAACAATGGGAAATCGCCCTGGTTGAAGTTTGTAGTCAGACTCGGATCGAGGAGCTCTTGCGTGAAGCTTCTCTGTGGTGGATCGTAGGGTGACGATTGTTCTTGCTTGATGTTGAACGCTGGATTGAAGTTCTGACTCTGTGCGAAAGTCGAGTCACTGAGACCACCCTGTGAGAATGATTGTCCTTGCTGATTTACGAATTCGTTATTATCGTTGTACGATGGAAGGCCGTTGCTGGGATTGAAGTTGTTGTTTAGGAATTGGTTGTTGTTGCTTTGGCTGTCGAGGCCAAGTCCTAGTCCGATCGAATTGGAATCTCCTTGGAACTGGGGATCCGGGGAATGAGTCTGATTTAAATGAGGCTGTTGATGTCCCGCAGAGGGAGATCTCCCCCGTTGCTGGTCCATGTCTACGGCGATGCTGTTCTTAGAACACGTCAGGTTGAATTTCTGTGAGCCGGTGGGCAGTCAGCCTCACGGGCAGCGTGGCTGAGCCTCGGGGGCTGTGCGAAAATGCGACAGTGCGACACAGCTAACCGGCCACTCAGAATCGCAGAGCAATATCGGCCTGGAAGTCCAACAAGCCTTTTGCTGGTGATCGCGGGAAAATGTGAAACTATCACGGTCGAAATGCTGGTTGCCTGGACGTTCCTGACGTCGAAGTATGTACCTCGCCAACTCGGGACTTTCCTCAAGCAGACCACAGCCCTCAACACGGTCAAGCTCGTTCAATGCAGCTCGGAGCTTAGTGTCGCAATGCCGTAATTGATCCTGCAGATTCAGAATGTTCGTTCGAAGGGTTGTCTCGTGCGTTGTCTTCGTTGGGTCGGTGAAGTGTGGGAGGTAAGCGCCCGACTGTTGATGGAACGATCAACAGCGACAATCGACAGCGATGCGCAATTAGGAATATGTTATAAGAATAAGCTCGATATGAAGATGCGCTGGCAGCTAGTCTGAAGAAAAGCCAAGATGTCAGCAACGATGGATCTTTGGTGGGGGCAGCCTCAAAGACATCGAGCAGTTCAGCGCGGCATGATCGCATGAAGGGGGGACCTTCAGCGCGAGGGCACAAGCATACCTAGTTGATCTGCTGGCCGTGAGGAATGGACACTGCTTCCACCCAAGGGATTCGATGGTGATCGAGGCAGAACGCAACTGTGCAAAGTGATGCGCCGGACAAAGTGACTCGTGGGGATGTCTCTTGTGGTGCCTTATCGAGAGAGTTTAGGGGAATATCAACCTCCCTCGCTTGCATCGGGCGTTCAGCGCGAGGCGTCAAACGCACGTGCATAGGCTGACAGTACAGACAACTGTAATTTTACATACATCTTTTGCCCCTGAAAGCGCTTGTTGAAGAGGTGGGAACTTGAATCTCCAGTGAGACCGCAAAGCGCGCTAGAAATACTGTGCCTAACCGTATCAGATCTTCCCTTGCCTCTCGCCACGGTTTCGTAACCTTCTGCAGCTTATTTTAGGGCTTGGTCATCTTTCAATCTACAACAGCACTGCTGGTGCTGTACCTTTCTCAACCACCAGCTGTCAGAGATGGCTAGTACGGCCCATCCTATGAAAGGAAACCCGCCAGAACTCGCGGCTCAGGGGTGAACTTATCCTTTGCCATAATTGGCATGCTCGCTCAAATAGTATCTTCCGATTGGTGTGGATCTTGAATGTGCTTACTCAGAAGTATGTGATCGTGAAGTCAAACATCTCTTCTTTTTCCAGATGACGATAAGATCCACATTCCGTGGCGTGCTTCAGTCTGTAGTGGCGGAAGGCTGAAACGGCCACGTGATTGACAGTCCCAGAGAAGACTATTTAGGGAAGCTGTCTTCTAAAAGAGGATGGTGTGTACAAACCTCCATCAGGATTATCTGTTGTTCCGAGAAAGACGTGTCTTCTCGTTGGTGGTTTAATATCACCATTTTAAGCTTCATTAGATGAAGCTCACCACCCTCACCAGGGTCACGTACACTCGTTCCTGACCAGTAAGAATCCACGAAAACATTGTACCCGAAGTCCCGGAAGCTCTTCAAAAGATTCTGGAACAGCATCTCTATCCCATGCTCAACCTCGTCAACTTATCCAGAACCCGCCGAGCCTCCTTGTCTCGATTTCCCGCCCGGGTACTTCAACGGCAAATCTGCATTCTCATGTCTTCCAAGCGACGGGCTTTCATCCTGGACTTTGATGGGACAATAACGACTGAAGACACGATTTCCACAATCCTCGAATTTGCTGTCTCAGTCCAAGCATCTAAAGGGGAACCTGCGGCTGCAATCCGTGACCGCATCCTTAGTGAATACAATGAGGATTACTCGAAGCATGTGAACAACTATTCTCCTACAAAGGATAAGAGGAACACTCTAGCAGAAGAAATTGATTACTACCGAAGTCTTCATGGAGTGGAGAATCGGAGCTTCGAGAGGGTGAGTAAGTCTAAATTGTTCTGGGGCATCTCAAACAATGAGTGGCAAGAGTTTGGGAGGGATGCCGTGAATGATGGGAAAGTCGTTATTAGAGAAGGATTCGGTAACTTCGTCAAGGAGGTCGAGACGTCTGGAGGAATTTGGGGCGTGGTCTCAGTGAACTTCTCCAGTCAGTTCATCCGAGGAGTTCTGGCAAGCGCTGGCGTGGACACCTCAATGGTGGGAATCCTTGCCAACCATCCAGATGAAAACGGTATCCTGTTTGGGCCCGAGACGGGGAAACGTTGGTCGGTTATGGCAACGTCAGATGCCAAATTGGCTTCGATGGAGGATATGGTGAACTCGTGGACGAGAAAACAAGGAACACATTTCTCCCAAATCGTCTACATTGGAGACTCTGGCACTGACATTGAATGTTTGACTGAAGAGAGAACGAATGGGATTGTCATGGCTGAAAACTACAACAGCAGCTTGATGCAGACACTGACCCGTGTCGGAGTTGAGGTTAAGCATATTGATAGTTACCAAGATGGACAAGAGGCCAAGGTCCACTGGGCTCGAGACTTCCAAGAGATAGTTAGAAACTCTTCTCTCATGTCTCAGATAATATCATAATGAATACAAAACTCCCCGCACTGCAATCGTGCAAACGTTTTAGGACTAATACCTTGGAACACCGATGAGCCCTTCGTTGCACGAAGTTGCGTTCAGCATGAATTTTCAAAAGAGTTGAACTTCAATTCTTTTATTGGTTGGTCTGAAGCTACTTCAACGAATGCTCAATCAAGGCCTTGTAGCCCTTGACAGCAGTTTCAAGATCGGATATCTTCAGATGCTCATGGTCGCTATGGGCCATGAGTATAGTTCCAGGCCCATATAAGTACCTTTTATGATCTCCCTTGAGGTTAGGGATATCAGTCCCGTAGTTGACGACAATTGTCTTGAAGCCTAGAAATATGTTAGTCAAATCCACCATTCCAATTTCGTGCTTCTCACCTGGCACATCACTGTCAATATATATCGGACCATAGCCGGGATGAAATTCAACATCGAGCTCCTGCCCAGCTTTTTGTATAGCGTCCAAAAGCACCTTCTCAACATCAGCTGGGTCTCCATCAGCGATCCGAATGGACACCTGAGCCCTGGCCTCCTCTGCAATAACATTGGCTGTTTCCCAAGATCTCGGAGTTAGCATACTTCTTTCGGTTATCCTTAGGAGGAGAACGTTCTAGGAGACGCTGGACACTGCTACACAGCCTAAACCCAAAGCAATACGAAAGAGGGAACAATCCTCCGAGAAGTTGAGACTTACCGGCCACTCCTCCCTCAATAGTCCCGAAGTTCAATGTCGTATTCCCGTACTCCTCACTCCACGGTAGCTCAGCTTTCAACAGTTCATTCAACGCCGGTACAAGCATCGCAATAGCATTCCTCCCCAGCTCTGGATAACCACTATGTCCCGCTTTCCCCTTTGCCGTGATAACCATCCCCGAAATCCCTTTATGCCCACTCGCAAGTTTCAGCTCCGTCGGCTCCCCAAAGATCACCGTATCCCATTTCAACCCAAAATCATTGGCTTTCTTCATCCCATCCCCACCAACCTCCTCTCCCACCACAAACAGCAGGGCGACATCTCCCTTCCCAAGCTTGCCCGCCTTCCATACCTCCTCGAACGCAATAATCTGCGCCGCAACACTACCCTTCGCATCTACCGTCCCTCTGCCCCAAATCTCCTCCCCCTTCCTCTTGTAGGGCCAGAATGGCGGCACAGTATCAATATGGCTCGAAACTAGCACCTTTGTCTTCCTCTGCTGCCCAATATAAGCTAACAGATTCTGCCGCTTCCCCCGGCCGTCGAGTCCGGGTCCTACGACTTGTGTTTCGACGGTGAGGCCTTGCAGGGTGAGGTAGTCGACGAGGTATTGTGCGACATCGTGCTCGTGGCCCGTGATAGACTCAATTTCGACGAGGGATTTGTGGAGGGCGAGGAGCTTGGAGCTCGAGCTCGAGCTTGCGAGTGCGGGGTCGTAGAGAGATTGCTGGGGGTCAATTGATATAGTAAATGTCAAATGAGGAAGCAGAAGTAAGAGGGGCAGCTTCAGAAGCTTCATATTGGCGAAGTGAGGTGAAATGTGAAGATGTGATGAAGGAGTGTCGTGAACGACTCGTCAGACTTCACATTGAAGGTGCGATCGTCAGGTTGAATCACCTACCTCTTCGGCCGACTATGCAAGGATCAGAAAGTGGGATGGTACTGGGTGTCTCTCAAATGTCTCGAGTTTTGAGACATTCACAAGACGTGTGGTAACTCCGATTTGTTGGGTCACAGCAGGTTGTACGATTATTTCCGGGCGGTTTAGAAGGGGCTTCCATGCCTCGACATCTCGTATAACCTCCATTTCGTGCCCAGGCTACCTCGCTGCACTCCAAAGTGTGGCATTGTAAACAAAATTGAGAATAGAGTGTTCATAGACTGAAGGGAACATTCTCAGAGTGTATGTTTATATATATGATGCTCGAAGGCACGCCCAGAGAAGAAGGGTCTTTCATGTCTAATGAGCATCGACAGCAATCATGAGTTGTGCTTTTGATCTACGAGACTGGGTCAAGAAGCACTTCGAACATTCTGAGGTGGAATCACTTCTTCATGCTAATAAAGCATCTGAGTTCTATTCTAAATCGTAAGGGTGTCTGCTGGATCCTCGTTGTCCTGTTTGCAGAACTTTGAGTTGATAGATCGAACCAACAGGTTTTGGAACGATCTCCCATGCACTGGATCTTCCTTTCTGGTTCGTTTCTTGCATGAACGAAGTTCGGGAGCAACTCTGATCTGGGCGAGCCCATGAGCCGGGTTCCCATCCTTCAGCACCTGATTCTAGTAGTTGGAATTGGCTCATTTCAGATATCTTTCACCACAGGCTATCCCAAATTCATGATCGGGATCTATCTCCCTAATGAGGAAGTATCTTGCTGTGAACAATATCCTATCCGGATAATGCCGCCTCTCGAAGTCGTCCAATTATTTCTTTCTGCTGCTTGGTGACGCAAAGGGCCGAATCAAATGGTTTTAAACCAGGTTCTTTCATGATTGCCAGTGTGGCGAGGCCCAGATTAGAGTGGTAGATATCTGGCAATGATATTAGCTTACAACATATCGGCATGTCAGAAAACAGAACCTGGGGGGTCCCCTGGTGCCTTCCCAAACCCTCCTATCCTATGCTGGGTGTGCTCCAACAGAAAACGCCGAGATGCTTTCGTGTTTAGCAGCTGGGCTTTATCTTGACCAAGGATCTACCTCTTGAATCAATACAATCATTCTAGAGTATAGGATGTAAATACTTACATCAAGCGAGGCAGTGACCCAATATGCATAGCAAGTATCAACTTTCTTGTTGCACCGCCCATTGAACCCAACAGAGTCTTCGTCTTGAAGAGAGGGAGTGGGAGCTGAAGGCTGGTTCTCGTACACACCCTGTAGTACAGGAGGCGCAGGAGTTTTAGTTTCCTCCTCGTCTTCCCCTTTCTCCACTGTATATCCTACTTGTCTTGAGACAAGCCATCGTATTGTCTCGGGTATGTTTGTAAGGCCTTGGGGCTCTGTGCCAGAGAGTGAGGGAGAGTGAGGGAGCCGGTTTATGATTGAAAGAGCGGAAATTGCACAGCACGAATAGCCAGCTATGAACCTGTTAGCTGAAGATGGATATTCTAGGGCTGCATATTACCATGTGGCTCATGTTGAAACGATTCAGATATGCCTCCGTCATATGTCTAATCTTGAATTAATGCTCATTCTCCCCTTTCTTATCGAACATACCTGTCCAGACCGTATGTAATCCACCATCTTCTCCAAATCAATATCATCTCCCTTTTCCTTCTCGCTCAACGGTGTATCACCCCTCAGCATCCAACGAACCCCAGCAGCAAGATAGCAAGGCCGCATGTCCCTGCCTCCTTCAATTACTCCATCCTGTGTAACAATCTCTCCGAAGCTCCCATCATCTCTCTGTAAAGTCTTTAGCCACTTCAGACAATCATCTCTCCTGATCTGCTCAAAACTGCCCACAAAACTCAAGCTGAGAATAGCAAAGAACGTCGCGGGCAGACTCGCAGGATCCATCTGTTGCTTCCCATGGCCAACATCAACATAATACGAGTCCGGGAATCTATGGTTCGGAGAGCCGCAGAACCCACCGTTCGGGTGCTGACACTTCAAGACCCAATCCCTGATATTCTTGCGCTGCTTCTCGGGAAATGTGTCTGGCCCAGCACCGAGAATGTCCAAGGCAGAGAGGATGAAGAAGCCCAGCATTATGCGGTTGGAGTCGGTGCTGGTGTACTGGGTGGGCAGCAATGTCTTCAGACATCGCTGCCAGTACTTGATATGGCGCTCGATGTCCAGCTTTGGCTCGACCATCACGACTGTCGAAATGTGGTCTTCTCGTCTTAATCAATTTAACAGAGCAAAAAGAGCTCAGGTGCGACAGCGGGGCATTTGAAAGCCTAGCGAACAGCTTGGACCCCTGAAGATCTCGGGTCGGATCAACGATGGACCCTATTCACAAGCCGAGCAGGGATCCTCGATCTGATCTCTTGACCCTGTTTCACAATTTTGTACAGCTCACACGCGGCTTTCCCTCCAGCCTGTACAACCACCAGCTCACCTCCCTACAAAAGAAGCTCGATACCCTCGCTGTTCTCGAGTTCAGCAAACATAACTTCAAGATGGCAGTTATTTCAGCAGCAACAATCATCACGTCCCTATCACTCTTCCACGTCACACTGGCCTTCTTCTTCCTCACGAATCCGCAGACGATCGCAGACCAGACACTGGTGTTTATAATCGGGGAAGCTATGGGTCTTGTGCTACCTCCTCCCTCTGCTACCTTGAAGCTTTCTAACAACTTCACAGCCGTTCACCAGATCCTTCGACGCCCAATCTCCGCCCCTATCCTTCCTCGCAGCCGTGTTGTTCATAGTAGGCATCACGGACCTAGTCTCCATCTCTTCCCCCGAGGAGATCTCGCAGTACCACTGGGGCTCTCAAGGTACATCTTCCCCAGCTCCTGCCTGTCCCATTCTCCCAAATCATAGACTAACAAACCAACCAGCACCTATCCGGCTCTTCCTCTTCGGCACCCTCGCCTTCTACTCCTACACCTTCAGTGACAGCTCACCCATCTACACACACTCGCAGAAGACATACAGCGCTAGCGCCTGGGGCGAGGGACTTAAAAACAGGGTAGTCTTTACATTTGCTTTTCTGGAGATGGTTACGTGGTTCTGGGTGTTTGTTACGCTACGGGAGGAGAGGAGCCAGTTTGCGATGCGGATAGCGGAACGGAGGGCCGCGGAGGATGATAGACTGTGATTACATAAATGCAAGCCCTGGTTGGAGCCTATGAATGCATGATTTTCTATAGTACGAAATCCCCGAGTTTGCAGGGGTGACATGTGAGTTGGGGAAGATTGATGAAGTGCTTTTCTATGTGTCTTGGTACTTTTCTCGCCGGATGCTTCATGCCTTGGGAGGAGTCTTGAGGTACGACAACCCTACCACAGCCTCCCTCCAACTCTCAACAACCTCACCTGCCCACTCCTCCAAGAAATTCTCATCTAGAAGCTCCCTCAATGCACCCATAGCAGCTCTATCATCACCTCCCTCTTGTGCTTCTGGCAGAGTACACTCCAGCACCTTGTCGATCCAACCACCCTCATCAAGCCCCTTCTTGACCACACCGCAATTTTCAACCACCAGCTGCAACAACTTCCTAGCAAGTTCCTCAATCTTCGCAGTAGCTTCTTTCTGCTTCTCGACAAAGCCTTTTCCTTGCTTCGACACATATTTGCAGAAGTGTAGAATAGTTCTGCCGACTTCATGCGCGGTGTAAAGCGCATGCAGCGTGTTCCCAAAAGCTGGGACCGGCTCCTTAAGGGCCTTAATGAGCGCCAGATGCTCTTCGAGGCTCTCTAGCAGATCTGTGTTGTACTTATTCAATTTTGTTTGGAAATCAGTCTCTGCCCATTGATCTTGCTCGCGTGATGCTCGTAAGATGAGCGCCACAGCATGATAGGTAGCTGCTGCAAGCTCCTCTGAGCGAGTCATGCCTTCGGGTTTTGCCCTTGCAGGTTCACTTTGCTTTTGAGAATCGAGATATTGCTTCAACCATAGATGAAGGAGTTCCTTTTCTTGAGCTACGTCCGCTGAGGGATCGATGATGAGCATTAACTTCTCAGCTGCGAGGTTCAACCGGCATCGGTAGGCCTAAGTCATGTTAGCTGTGAACGATATTGAGAGGGAAACCGTACTGATAGACTCGGAATATATCGACTCAGTTGTTCGAATCTTGGACCAATGCTGGTCTCAAAGTTTGGGAAGGACTCATAGTCAAGGTTATCAGAGAAGGTTGATTCGGGGAACTCCATGTTTGGTGCTGAGCTATTATCAGCTCGAGCAAATACAACTTTAAGCTAAGAGGACTCACGTAGAAGGTCAAAACCATGAGAGATCTCGGTCAGAGGAGTTCCTGGCTCTGTCAGACGAGAGATCTTCCTGCTCTCGATCACCGACATAGCTGCAGCGATGCTATTAGAAAGCTTCTCGGATACTTCTCTCATTTCAAAGATAGAGTTATAGCTCCCATGCTTGAAAGAGAGCCACGAATTCTTGGTGATCTTCTCGTATGAGCTCAAGTAAAGGTCCTGTTGTTCTTGAAGGTGGCCTAGAGGGGTCCGTTCTTTTGAGGATATTGCTGAAGTCTGATTCGATGCGCGAACATCCAAGGAGGAAAATCTGTCGAAGATAGTGTATGTCAAGGTATCGAGCTGAATCTGTTTCAATGAGAGGCGGTGGTATGCTCTCATTGCAAGAGATCCACATCCTAGATATTTGTATAATCGAATCAACAAGAGGGACATTTGGAAATTATGCTTTGAGTGCAGCCAAGCACTTTCTAGCAATACTGTTGCTTGCAGGGCGTATGTCGCTGACGCCCTTGCCAGGGGTTCTGTCTCTTTCTCTGCACTCATAAGGGAGAGTTTAATGAAACACATGGCGGCCAAGATACTGAGATCATCTGCAGGATGTTGATCAGTTTTCAGAAGTGTTTGAGATATTTTTCCGTCGTCGTCCATGGCAATTCGGTATGACTGAATGGCTTCTCTTGCAATATCTTCGAGACAGTGCTTGCACACCAGCCCACATGGCCAGGAGCATGAATTGCAGTTGCCCTCGACTAGACCCTTAGCGGGACTCTGTGTTCTTCCGTATTCTGGAAGAGCACATGAAAGAAGGTACCTCAATTTGTACGCATTAATGACTTGAGTTATCTGCCCCGCCGTAGAGTGCTTTCACAACGTTGTCAGCATGTAGAGTGTAAGAATTTGGGTGAGAAAAAAGGGTGGGCGCTGGCTGGTGAGCCTAAGAGAATACAAAACCAAACATGAGAGGGGATTTACATCTTGCTTCGCTGGGTACTTTCCGTCCCCAAGCTTTTGAACATCCAAGAATACATTATTGTTCTTCAGACTCTCCAAAAGCTGCTTGCGCTCCGTAGGACTCAAACGCTCAACGAAGGGTCTAAGATCATTGTACGCAGTACTGGCTTTTCCGTATCCACGGAGATATTTGACGATCGCAGCCACTCTTTTGGAAGTACCATTTCCTTCCTCAGAAGAAAGCTGGAGTCTGGAAAATGCGGTACTGCTGTCGAAGAGGAGTTTCACCTCGGCAAGAGAAGCGTTCCTTCTCCAGCTTTTGTCAACACCAGAAGCTGGGTCGAGATGAGCCTCGATTTCAGCCTGGACTTGACTTTTATACCTTTGTCAAACTATGAGCAACTGAGATGCGAGCAATGATCTCAGTAAGACTTACTGGTGACTGCCCAACTCAACCGCTGAACGAATACTTGCTTCCCAAACAATCCAGTCACTCAATTGAGATTCTGATAGTTGAGAAGAATCATCTTTTGTCCGTGCTCGTTTGAGCAATGCTGCCGTGGTATCAAAAAGCTCTTGCCATTTTTGAGCAGTCTCCATCAATTGCAGTTTAGTCCGCCACAGCTGCCACTCGCCTTTGGCAACAATTGACTCCGGTCCTAGTTGGGTACTTTGCAGATACTCTAGGCGTACTTCTGGCTTACCATAGGCTGCTGTGATTCTATCCAAGAGTAAGAGTTCTTGTGGGGTCTGAACCGATCGTATAGGAAGTTGCTTCTGGTCCTGCCAAATCTAATTCAATGACAGATCTCCTCACCTCCTTTGCATCTAACGTACCTGAGCTTCTTTGGTTACTCCAGCAAGTTTTCCAATCTGGCCTAATGCCAATCCTCCCCAGATTCTTTTTTGATTTTCTGGACAGTTTTGTGATGTCTAGAGAATGTGAGCAACGCCATGTTTGGGAGCAGAACCTTTACTGAAAAAAGATACATCATTGTGATGTTCCAAAAAATATAGGAATGATTTTTGGGGAAATTCTTTTCGAGGCTATTGGCAATCTACGAAGACCAATCAGACATAATTCGCAAAATGTAGGCAGCCAGGTTCTAGAAGCAAAGCTTTCCTATCGGAGGAAGGAGTTACTCACCTGCCGTGCATGATCAAGAGCACCCTTGGACAAGCATGCTTGAAAGCATTTCAAGCTCAAATCCTCGTTCTTTGGTTGGGCCTTGACACACTGCCACCTTAGCGGGCCGATGATTCTCTCCCACGTCTCGCCTGATTTTGGCAGAACTTCCTCCAAAGCTTCATCGTACAACTCAATAGCCTCAATGTCGGCGACCGGTGGCTTTCTCTCTGGTAACTCTTCTAGATGAAGCAGTACTGCATTTTTCTCGGGTACTTGAGGCGAGCGAGATCGAATGTATATCTTCAAGGCCTGCAAGATAATAATTAGCTGTTGTGAAAATGTTGCAAAAGTCACGTGTATTTCGTCAAGCGCCCAGCACATTGAAGAGAATTGGTCCATCGTCCCTCCACTTACCTCCAGATATTCCGTATGCCGTTTTGCCAGTCTTTTATCAACCAGCTTCAACGCTTGCTTGAAGTTGTTGGCTTCGATAGCGTTCCAAATTGGAGCATCCTGAGACGCACGAAGCTGATCCGCCATCTTGTACCCACTTTTCCAAGTTCCTTTGCTCTTTGTTCAAGGGCCATACAGCTAGTGCTCACACTGTGATCGCCTGAGTGTCCTGGTAACTACCGATGGGGCCTCATGGATGTGTGTGCCCAGGTGTTGAAGGTGAAGCACTAGCTAAATTTTGTGTGGAGGAAATTCATTGGAAGGCCGTTTGCCGCCTTTCCGAAGCGAGCCATTTGAGAACATCAAGTCTCCGAGCCCTTTAGGTTTGACTCCTTTAAACAGCACTGTGGACATGAACTTGGTTTCTTGACGTTAAACTTAATTTATTGTTTTCTATATTTTCTTGCGTGAGCTGATGCCAGCTAGCCTTTGGATTCTGCTTATGTGCTTGCAGATCCGACGAGAATAGGGCAACTCCCATTGAGCGAAGCCCCTTAAAGTCTCTTAGGCGACCTTTGTAATCACCTAAAATAAGGGAGGAGACATGTGCCGCTGTGTTTCATTCACGAGGCACTACTGTAGAGGGTTTTATGATTGATCCCTCCATCGACCAATTGTACATCATGCTTTCTTAGAATTACAGAGTTGAACCCATCACGCTATGCTTACGAGAACCATGATTTTCCTTCCTTCCGTTTTGCCTCCTTCTTTTCTGTTATCTATCGATGTGTCAGCTAAGTGCGTGATCAAAAGCCGGATCATCAATCGATGGCTCCGTAACTACAGTTCTATTCCCAAACTAAGAGAGAGGCATCTAAAGTTTGATAAGGAACTTCGAACCATAGACAGCGTTTTTAAGAAGGGGCCAAGTTCACTTGAACTTGATCGCTACCACGAAAGCTGATGGAGAATTCGCAGAGAGCCATTAAAGAGAGGGAGCACGCACCCACTGCTTTTTGCAATCTCGATATGCTCTAATTCAATGTCAGCAATAGGATCTATGTTATGGATATGCCATAGAGAGAAAATGGAAAATCTGTGTGGGATCAAGAATCCCAAGAAAGAGATCTGATGCGGGTGCGAAAGGGAAGAGCTGAGCGGAGGGGTACTCACTGAAAGTAATCCGTACACATTTCTCTATCGCCACCGTTTCGATGCAAGCATTTCAGACTCCTCGATGCAGCTTCCTGACAGGGGTCAAAGAATTCTCCAGGTCGTTTGCTGTCGAGCCGAATATCAGTCAAGATCCTATTGAGTGCCACACTCGGCCATGTCGGACGGAGACGGTGCGTGGAGCGTCTGGCCTACCTTTGAAACTTCTCACTGGTCTTTGCATCCCACGGGGTTTCCTCCGGAACATCTTTTGGTGGCATGGCCGGCAGTCGAAAGGCTTCTCGGCTTCTCGAGCTGTGTGATTGAAGGAGGTGCTCCTGCTCCGGAAGATCTTGAAAGCCTCCGCTCCTCGTCTAAATTTAGCTCGTCTTGGCACTCGGCTACTTATCGGAGGACGGGGGTGGCTTATCGGCCTGCAGAGTGCTGGCGGTGACTCTGCAGCCGGTTGACAATCTCGGCTCAACTCTCACGCTCACTCTACATCTCCCGCAAGGCTTCGTGGTTTGACTCGACAAGCTGACCATCCAGCGCCGCATTAGTTGCGGTTGTGGGACCGAGTTGTTGAGCCTCTTCAGCTTGAGATACGGACAAGCTCAGTGGCATCTCCGTGCTCCTCCTCAGTGGGAGGGGAGGACGATAGCAAATCGTCGTTGCATCTCCTGGCAAATCGGAATGCCTGGGAGCAGATCCAGCATCCCCCATAAAGCCCTTGATCCCCGCGCTTTCATGACATTGCTTCTCCCAGATCTTCAAGCACAGTCAAGTCTCTGCTTGCAACCTTCATTTGTGGCTGGCCTAAATGCAATCCAAGACAGCATGTGGGCTGATAGATAGGTCCCGTGGCATCGACTGGCATCGTGAAATTCGGACGTCTGAGGAGGATTGTGCTTAAGCCTAGGGCTTGCGTCCGTTAACGGCGGTTGCGAGGCAAGTCAAGCGGAGCCGAAGGGAGCCTGTCACTAGCCTCGAGACCCTTTATCATCTCCCGTTCCATATCGGGTCAAGAAATCCAGCACGCCTGAAGGCTGCCCGCTCTAATCCGCGGTGAATTCGCCTGTGATACATTAGCTCTCCACACCTGTTCTGATTTCCTCCACTTTTGATTATACGTGTCTCCATAATCGGCGCCTGCTCTTGGAGGTTTGGCCGTTTGTCGTCAGGTCAAGCATGGCATGTGCAATGAGCCTGGCCATGATGCTTTGCCCTACCTCTGTGGCTAAACTTGTTCTGTGCAACGGCCCCCGATTGGCATATGGTTCAAGCAAGCGATGGATTACCATGTTGTTTCGAACCAGTCCGAACTCTCTACCTTTCGGTCCTATCCGTTTGAAGAAAGACTTTCCATGCAATAGTTCTAGCATTACCGCAAAACCCTGCGTGTGCACCCAGTTGATGCCGGAAACTCTGGTTGATGTGGTCTGTGACACTGGCCAAGCCATCAAGTAGCACGGCCAGGAACGGTGATCATCCTGTGCAGTCTAGGCCGCCGATAAGGGGGTTCGTCAAGAGTGACGGCGACCGAAAGATCGTGGGACTTTCTCCACAGTTATTGCCACAAGAGTCAACAGAGAGCGTAGTTGCTGCTGCAAGAAGTGTGTGGAGGAGTGAACCAGACAAGGGCACACTGGATCGAAGCATCGAGGATGTGCAAAAGTCACGGTTGATCAATCCGTAGCGAACTTCCAAGGTCGGTTTGCATACGTCGAGGAAGCAACCTGTGAGGACTTTCTGGAAGACGGCGTCAGGTCTGTCGGCGGAAGCCCCATATAAGAGAGAGCATCGAGCACTAGCCGGCCGACCACCATCACCAAAATCTTTTATCGCTATCTCCATTACAGTGTCAAGATCATCGTCGCCAATTCTTAATTAGTACTTGCCAGCTCTTGTTTATCAAGTTGTCTCTGGGTAATTATTGTGAGTGCCAACGCCAACACCCCCTCTTTCCTCCTGTTATCGAGCCCCAAAGACCGCGGCGTTGGGTCTTAGATCTGTGAGAGAACATAGTTCAGCCCCTACTTTAGATGATATCACAACTTGCAAGAAGGCTCAAAGCATTCAGCTATTTCTGTGGATATTTTCTTCTGCTCCTAAGTCTTTTACTCTCTTGTGCACTAGCTACACCTCGTTAGTCCTTGAGGGGCAGTCTTCTCCTTCTTCTTTCCCTCGATCTGGCATTTCGCTGAACAGAACCTTCCACTTGAGTGTTACTCTAACATACTTACAGACGGTCAACCAAAATGGCGACACCCGATGTTTTTGTCCAGCCAGGAACTCCAGACCCATTGTTTTCAAAAATTGTCAACTCTCCCAGACTCAACCCATCGGCAAAGGAAACACAAGAATCTCTCAAGCGCTCGTTCGCAAAGTACCTCGCTAGCGATAATGTGTCTCCACCGGTTGGAAAGCTCTTCGATCCCAGCAAGCATCTTACCTTTGAGGAGCCGACATACATCCACACCATGGAGGATATTGGCTACCCTTCTAGCAACGGTGTTTCTCCGGTCGCTGTCTCTGAGCCCTTTCGTTTGTTCAGCGAAGAGGCCGTCAACATCATGAGAGGCGAGATCCTAGACCCGGAAGTTCAAGAGAAATACAGTTATACATCAGATATTGCTCCTAAACAGGTTCGAGGCTATGCACCCAAGTAAGCTTCACCCAGAACATGTCAATTATCTGTAGCTGATAGGGTACAGGCATGCCAAATTTATATTTGAGGCCTGGAAGCATCCTGAGACCCTGTCTATCATATCGAAGATAGCTGGAGTCGAATTGGTTCCGGTCATGGATTATGAGATTGGTCACATCAACATGTCAGTTCCAGGGAAGAAGATTCAGTACGATAAGAATGTTATGGTTACAGAAGAAGATGAGGAAGCCATCGTCGGATGGCACAGAGATAGTTATCCTTTCGTATGCGTGTTGATGATGAGTGACACCACTGGGATGATAGGAGGCGAGACAGCTTTGAGGACAGGCACTGGCGAGATCAAGAAAGTTCGTGGTCCGCAGAAGGTAAGCACGCAGGCCACTATGTACATGGTACCTTCTTACACACTTCTAGGGCTGTGCGGTTGTCCTCCAGGGTCGTTACATAGATCACCAAGCCCTTCGGGCCTTCGGCGGTCAAGAGCGCATTACTATGGTAACCTCGTTCCGACCGCGCTCGCCCCGTGTTCGGGACGACACCGTTCTGAACACAGTTCGTCCAATCTCAAACCTTTCCGACTTGTACGGGCAGGCTGTTGAATATCAACTTGAGAATGCCGAGTCTCGCATACGACACATGCTCAGAAATGTAAGGGAGTCGATGAAGGCTGGAGCTACCGACGTGCGGTCTATCAAGTCCTTCCTCGACTTCGAGATCAAGACACTGTCTCATCTCAACAGGGAGATTGTCGAAGAGTCTATGGTTAAGAAAGGCTGTGTGGGTGAGGCATGCGAGGAGGCTAACAAACGCAAGAAAGTCGAGTAACTGAAGTGACGGGACAAGGGCCAAGACCGCCAAGCTTGGATGGTCACGAATCTTTTTGGCTTTTCTTCATGTTTGTCTTGACATGTATGCTTTGGCTGCTTTGGCCTTTCGAGTACTCATGAACTACATTACGACTATGCTTTGTACTTTCATAATCGCGCTGGATTTCTTGCTCTATTCTTCTTTAGCGACTGAGCGAAGATTCTGCACTTACGATCATGATCAATTCGAATACGTAGCTTGCCAATAGAATGCGAATTTCCATTATGTGATCTGGAAATGCTTGGTTCAGAAATCTTGTTGGTTCTTCAACCTGACTCGATAAGTGAGTTTTTTACACTGTCCAACGCTGGTTGGCCGAGGGCTGGCCACGTCTGCAACGGAAAACCATCGACATCGTTGGATCACACGCGACCACTCTGCGAGGAGCACACCTGCACTCCATTCAAGAGTGCGAGGCTGCCATGCATCCAGGGTACGCTGCAAGGCTTGCAGGTCAGACACTGCAGCAAGGAGTTTGGATGGAAATCCAAACGGGGATGCAAACCGAGATGATTGAACGGTTTGTATGGCCCTCGGAGCACTGGGATGAGTTTGGGCCGCTGCAGGAGCGACTGATAATCGAGCCCAAGCTGATGTGAAGCTGATGAACGGTATGAGTGAAGTACAATATAAAAAGATTTGCAAAATGAAGGAGGTTGGTCATTTTGGGGTCAATCACAGGACTCGTTTCTCATTAATAGAGAGGTTGGATTGTTCTCCGACAAATCACGGTGCTCCCTTTGCAATTGTTCTTTTGGGCACTATTGTTGCCGTTCACCCACAATGGTGGCCCTCGGCAAAGTAGCTCAATTCGGTTAGCGTTGATCCCGACGCGGATCCCAGCCTGATAAAGTAAAGATTGTATCAACCTCAACCTTCAACTTCCATTACACAACACGACAACCTACGACCACAGCACGACGCGACGAACACTCCTTCTTCCCCCAGGCACCTTCTGTCTGCGTTGGGAGGAACAGCGATTAAATTCCACCTTCATTTCGAAGCGCCTTGCATTACGCCCTTGCCGCCGGGCCATCACTGGTACCCAACCTCACTTTCACACCATGGCGCCCTCCAGCGCAACTTCGAAATCTGTTACGATAGGAAGCACACGTTTGAGGGGAACTGCATCCGCAAGTAGAGAGGCTACGCCTACTGCATCCAAGCCATCGCCTGCAAAGATGCCTAGAACCAGATCCGATACAGAGGTGAGCCCCGGAAGCCCATCCTGTGACTAAGTCCTTTACTAAGTTATCTCAATAGCTTGCCGGACTCTTGAAAGTCGACCTCGTTGCCATTCGAGACCTTGCCACTTGCTCCATCTGCGACCAATTGCTCTATGAGCCGTGGACCTTGGCCTGCGGTCATACATACTGCTATTCTGTAGGCACACGTTGGTCGACCAACTCTCACTCAGGCTAATGATCTTATTTCAGTGCCTGTGCAATTGGTTCGTCCCGAATAAGCGAAAGAAGACCTGCCCTGAATGCCGTGCGAAAGTCAAGGTCATGCCTGGGCCGAACTTTCTGGTGAGAAGCTCAAACAGCCACTCTTTGCAGAATAACACTGACCTTTTACAGGTCAAGCAAATGGTCGAGGTCCTCATGAAGCGAAAGGAGATTATGCCAGACGATGAATCTGCCGAACAACATTACCAGAGAAAGTCAGAGGAGATTAGGGAGGTCGAGAAGGACAAAACCGGACCCGAAGGCTTGTTCAAAGGCTGTTTCCCAACACTCAAATCACCGTGGCGAGATGAAGCGGAGGGTGTTATGAGATGTCCCGAGTGTGGACACGAGCACGTAGGAGGACCAGCATGTGAGAATTGCGGAATCGAGCTGGATATGGACGATTTCTTCAGCGACATGGACGACGATTTTGATGCTGATGATCTGGGCCTGGAGTCTGGTTTGGAGGAAATTGAGGCAGAACTGGACAACGAGTTCGCTGCACACCGAGAGCACCTCCACCGCAACCCGTATTTGGATGCTGGAATTCCCCACCCTCGACCCTACCACGCCTTTGTACAGCACTATCACCAACATCATCGCTACCCAACCACAGAACCTTCAGATGGCAGTGATATGGACAGCGACGAAGAAAATGAGGGCTCCTTACATGAATTTGTTGTTCCAGACGACGAAGAACCAGTTCGTGGACCCGGCCCAGTTCCCAACAACGGACCTGTCGAAGTTGTCACAATTTCAGACGACGACGATTCCGAGGATGAAGGTGGTGCAGTCTCGAATCGCAGACCTCAGCGTAGAGGCCGACCAGCAGTTCAATTCAGTGATTCTCCACCCTCGGTTATCACAGTGACCACAAATGAGTCTGAGCGGGGTGATGAGGCAGACATGTTGCGACATGCTGGCTGGAGCCCTCTGGATCAAGGCAACGATAGTGACGCTGAGGATCATGTTCCATTCGGATATGGTGTCTATCATTCTGGAAACGGCGTCACAGATGGTGAAGAAAGCGATACAAACACTGAGACTATGGCTGGAAATCAGTATACGGATGATGAGGATGACTATGAACATCGCGAGCATTCTCTTACACCTGGCCCTGGCTTCCATTACCATCAGGCTTTGAGTCCCGGCTATCAAAATTATCCTCGTCGCAATTCCGCTATTCCTCCCGAATATTACGATGCCGATTCTGAACTAGAGGAGTTGGCGGAGCCATCCGATTTGGAACAGGTCACAGACCGGGATGGAGACACAGAGATGACACCCGAGTTCCAGTTCTCCTCAATGTCGCCGATGACGAGTCGCGGTGCCAGCCTCGCCAGCACCATCAATCCCAATACCTCATACACCAGAAATCCGTATTCCGAGTCGAGATCCAGCCGAGGTGTCAGTCTAAGCACAAACAACGATCATGGTGGAGTTTCCGAATCGTCTATGGCAGGCCGTAGAGAGAGCGTTGATAGCGGGCCTAGCGTTGCTGATGGTCGTTATGTGGATCTGGGGGTGGCAAACCAGATGAACGGAGTAGAGCCCGGTGATTCATCTGACAGCAGTATCCGCGGACCGCCTCGACGACAACCCAGACGCTATCACTCGAACCCACGAGGTCAGCAGTATGATCCAAGAATCAGTATGATATTTGCAGCTCATCAGCAGAGCTTAAGAGGCACACAGAGAAACCCGATCGGACTTGACGAGTGGGATGAGATGGGGAATGAGGTTCGCAGAGTCGAGCCTGCTTCTCGACATCGACGAATGACAGCGTATCGTGACTTGCCACCACGGAGAAACGATCCTCTTCGAAGCTCTCGCTCTCCTTCTGTCGGACGAGTCATCAGTGTTGCTGACAGATCATCTCGAATTCCTCGACAATATCGGAGAAATTGAGATTATTTTCTTTTGCTGACAGGTCCTCGGATTCACGCGGGGGAAATTGAGGTTCGTCGACAAGCGTGATTTTCCATCGGTGGCAGATCTTCGAGCCTGGGCGGTATGCTTGGTAGACTTGACTCTCGCGATCATGGTTGTTGGGTTGAGGCGTATTGAATGGTGGCATTAAATGGAGTTGATGAAATAGGAGTTATACGGTGGCGAATTACAAATCAGGTTGAAGCCAGTCGAATGACATGGCGCCCTTTATATCATAGTCCTTCATGACAGCTTAGATGCAATAGATGCACAGCGTTTTTCAAAACTTCGTTCCATCCATGTGATCAAGTACGCAGACGCTCTTAGCTTGAATTACGAACCTCACAACTTGCAAGCGCGTAATGAAATCTCCAATGAACAACGGACTCTTCAGTTGGGACCGGACAGTGGTCAATCATCACGTTGATGTCCTAAGTCTTTGAGTTAAGATTACATTGTAGATTACTATAGAATCTCCACAGTCCAAGAGCACCGGACGAGCGCCTCCTTCATGAGCAATCCTGGAGATTTGATTTGTGAGAGACGATGGGCTTGGCACAGATATCTGGACTGAATGATGAATCAGTTTTGGGATTGAATTCAGAACTACCCATGCCTGGGCATTACTCTGTTGTCTCAAATCGAAGCAGCTCTGCAATTACACCTCCTCTCATCCCACCCTCGCTCCAAGTAATAATCAAATCACCATCTCGTTCCGTCTTAAAAGCCCAAGGGTGCGGGTAGAAGCAATAGCTGAAAGGGGAAGGGTCATATTGCTGCATGGAGTACGTCCTCAAGCCCTTAACCTCATGAATGTCCCAAGGTCCCTGAGGTTGCATTGCCCGTCCAAACTGTGCCTTGCTGTCACCCCACGAATTGCAGCCGATGAATGCATATTTCCATGGCGAGTCTCGTCCAAACATATCGGTCCGGAAGATCTGACCGTGCTGCATTGTTGTGAACACCGGCTTGGAGTCACTAACCCTTGAGGACCAGCTACTTCCGCTCCAGTACTCATAACTCTCCTTATGAATTGTGCTTTGTGGCGAGACACGAGCCAAGACCACGCTTTTGGAGTTGTCTGGAGTGTGGCCATACAGATAAATGTACCTTGATTCATTACCCATCACAGCACAGAAAGCGCCGAAGCGTGGTTCATCAGCCTTATTCTCGTCAGCGCCTTCTTCAAATTCTTAATCACTGCATCTTACCAAGAAGAGTTGAGGTCCCTGAGGAAACATCTCCCGTCTTGCCTCAAGAAAGAGATGTTCTCGATTCCAAGTAACAAGAGCAATTCCAGTGTACAGATACACTCCATCATCAATCGGCTCTCTTTTCAATTCTCGAACCTCATAATAGCATACTCCACAACGGTTGCCTCTCTCGTCTATGTGAGTTTCAACTATACCACTGAAGCACCAGAACTTGAGAAAATGAGTTTCACTATCTCCTTCTCCAGGGAAGAATTTGAGCAGAGCTGGGACCTGTTGCTCGCTGTTCCGACCGCCGATGGAATCCTGGATGCTGAAGTAGGAGCTGACAGTAGGGTTCGCGGAATCATTGCAAATTGAGGCATTGTTTGGACTGAGACCTGTGAATTGGCCGTTCATGGAGTGACAGAACGTGTCCCCGAACTGGAAGACGACGGTTCCATCACTGAAGGCGGAGGAGCGACCGATGTCCCGAGGGAGATCGTTTCCTGAAGCTCCATACAGGTTAGAGTTTTATAACTGTATCGAGAATTTACATACAGTCACGCAGATAACCCATGGGCGTCTGTAGAATCAGTTTGGGAGGCCAAACGACACGTCTTTCTGGGTTATTAGAGCCGAGATCATTCTGATCACGACTTGTGGGTGACAAGTCCGAGGACATCTGATACCTGTAGGTTACCATTTGTTCTTTTGCTCCGTTTGCGCATCTATCTTAGAAGTAATGTAGTGGGGTTCAGCGGAAATAGCTTTGTTTCAGAGACGAGGTGGGAAGATCATTCGTTCCACCCTCTGATCTGTCAGCCTTCTGCCAAAATCATGCAAAGAAGGAATCGTTCTTGAAATGACGGATTTCCGAGACTGCGGCAGGGAGAATCGTTGGCTAGAAGCAAGGAGGGAAGGAGCTACTTTCTCTCGGACCATGTCCGGAGGCTAAGAAAAATGAAGGGACGCTTTCGAAGAATCGAAGTCATAACATCAGCCGAGGTTTCTAGAAGTGCGGGGTCCAATCCTCTTCATATGAAAGAAGCCAGATCGACCAAGCAAAGCGGCATCCGCATTCGAACTGTATGCTATGAATGAACGATCAAATCAAAGCAAAGTGAAGTAAATGCTCGCTTAACACCTTTCCACCCCCTTTTCATGTGAATTTGCGTCACATGACTTTGCTCACCTGCTGGTTCCCAGCGGCGTATGGGAGACTAATGGGCTTCAAACTTGTGGCAGGTGTCTTGAAAGTATGCTTTCATATATCTCAGACGATTTTACTCCTTCGACTTTTCCTAGGACTCTTCCAAAAGTGCTTTGAATGCTTGAAGTAAATCACTTCTTAAATCTTCCCAGCCTTCAACACCGATACTCACTCTTAGCAGGCGGGTATCCACCCCTGAGTCAGTCTACTCAAAAATTAGCACTGTAAACTCTAAGAATATTCTGGAATAATGACTTACCATAGTTCGCCACTCAATCAGACTTTCCACGCCGCCTAAACTGGTTGCATGGTGAAACAGCTGAAGCTTGCTGGGTAACCTGCGCGCCAAATCTCTCTCTTTCATAACAATCGAAAAGACTGGTCCAAACCCCCCAGACATCTGCTTCAGTAGCCAACCTTCCTTGATGTCCTCTGCCTGTAAACTAGCATGCTCAATCTTAGCCAATACAGCTTGGACGGCCTTAGAATCTCCCGCTTCGGAATCCTCGGAATGGAGAGCGGAGTTCAGCCACGCTACCAATTTGGTAGCGTTATGTGATTGTCTCTCAACTCTCAACTCTAGCGTTCTCAAACTCCTCACCCCAAGCCATCCTTCCATTGAGCCCATCACATTACCTAAGAAGAGCCTCTCTTCGAACAGCTTGTCCCACCACCCCTCTTTCGCTCTAGCTGGATTTACCGCCAGGATTCCACACAGCATATCGGAATGGCCTCCAATATATTTAGTCCCGCTATGCATTACAATATCAGCACCCCAAAGGAACGGGTCCTGCAACGGCGGTGGCCCAAAAGTAGAATCAACTGTTAAATACGCTCCACGTGAATGTGCCTTCTCTGCATAGGCTTTAAGGTTGTAAGCAGAGCCAGTAGGATTGAGTGGTGTTTCGATGTGAACGATATCACCAGCTTGTAGCTCCTCGGCCGGACAGTCTATGTCCAGTTTCTGCAGCCCAGTAAGTTTTACATGTACTCCGATGACGCCGTGACAGCCATGATATCCATCTCTAATGGCGATTCTCTTTGGGTTGAGAAAAACCAGCATGGCGTGGAAGGCGCTCAACCCGGAGGCATATGTGAGAGCTGGACCTTTAAGAATGCCTGAGAGGATAGCTTCGAAACGAGTAGTGTTTGGAGCGGTATGTCTTGAATAGACATGTCCATCATAAGGCTCATCTGACTATGAACTAGTCAGCTGATTTGCTGGGGATTAAATTGAAGTTTCTTACGTCTTCGCCACGATGCACTTTCAATTGATCAGGATCTCTGTTATAGCGGAATGTCGTCGATACATGCAGTGGCGGTGCCACATCTCTGCCATTATTGAGATAGTCGTCGGCGTGAACTGTTTTTGAAGAGAGAGAGAGGTTGGCGAGGCCGGGATCGGGACTGTGATCTTCAACATTTTCGTGGCCGTTAACGAGAGGCGTCATTGTAGCCATGTCTTTGTGTTGTTCAGATCTGAGTTGGAGAATAACAGAAATGATTCACAAGCATAGAAGGAAGATATGAACGATAGTTGATGTTGAAGTTTAAAGTTCAGTGATGGCGTCTTCGAGGGTGGGGACCCTGCCCTCGATCTAGCGCCCGAAGTTCGGGAGAAACCCATCCACCCTTTCGACTACTTGGCTCCTCTCTAACCAGGTTCTGGTGTTGTCATCCGAACTCATTGGCTCTGCTTTTTCTGCCTCAAGGATTAGTATATGTCCAATGTCAATATGAGCATGCTGAGGGCCTCTGCCTTACGATTGGATCACTGAAACCGATAGCGAATCAAGAGGGAGAAAGCCTGATGCAGAAATGAACAGGGGTACAAACAGTATACATTGATCATGACAATGAGTAATCGTTTTCATTTCTTCGAATGTTTATTGATCGAAACTATATGTAGCCATGTAAAGCAAATGGGTATCTTGTAAATGCAATCATAAACGCCAGATCAGACAACAGAAGCCATTCATGCTCTCCCATGCCATAGTCATTCATAGCTAATCGATAGAAACCAAGTTGTCAAACAAGTATTCGACCTCACACTTTTGATTTCCTTCACTCTCGATCCATTTCTCAACAATGGCTTGGATCCTTCCTGCGACTCCAGTCGTCTCCAAACCGCCTACTCTAAGACCACGAACGGCATTCCCTCTCATCACATACATATCACTCTTCATTAGTTCTTTCGTATTCTTTCGGAATGTTTGCATATCGACAGAGAGCCTTTGTACCAGATTGTGAGTCTTCTCGTTCTCGGAAATGGTCTCCAGTGGTAGCCTGCTAGACTTCGCTCGTGTCATCTTTGGCGTCTCACCCGATTTGGCTCGTTGTGCCATCACAGATTTCTGTCGTTTCATAAGATAGGCTCGAGGATCGCCATCGGGCAAAGACGTCTTGAATGGCTCTCTCAAAGTTTGATTGGTGCTTAGAGGCGGATATGTGGCTTCCAAGGTCGCAATAGCAGCATTATATCGATTTTTGTGGGGAGAATTACGGAGAACTTCACGAGTGTTTGAAGTTTCGGCTTGCAATGTAGCGGCACGAAGCTCATCTCGTCTTCGTCGACTAGCCAATTCTTTCCGGTGTTCAAAGTCCATAGACCATTCAAGGTCTGGGTTCGGCTGTTGCTCCAACAGATCTTGTTGAATGCGGTTGTGCCCTCGAGCTCCATAGTCGGTTGTCAACTTTGTTTGTCGCAAGCTATCGACATCGTGTAATGCATTGTTCTCCCTGTTTCTCTTCACCGGGGGCACGAAAGGTCTGTTCACACCTCTGGGCTTCTTTGGACCGAGGCTTGCAGGCGGCGATAAGAGAGCGGTCTCTGGGATATTTCGAGCACTAACAAAGTCATTTCTGGGTCGATGTATTTCCGACTCATCCCCATCAAGAAGGACCTCATTATCTGCATCTGCTGTCGATGATCTCCTACTTGAGCGCAGATCCCCAAGAGAGATAGATCCTCCTTCAGGAGGCTGATAGGGCAATTGCTGCACCGCTTGAAACTCCAGACTTTGAACATCATCGTCTCGGATCGTTTGCCTTGGCCGATTTGACCCAATGTGAAGCTGTAAATCGGGGTCCGATGCAAAAGGGTCAGACGAACAATGCGGAGTCAGAAGAGGATCTGCCGTAGATCGGGAAACAGGATAAGAAACACGAGATGTTGTGCTTGCAGGTGGGTTTCTTTGCTGAACTGAAGCAGTCATTTTCGCGATCAACCAAGGGTTTAATGGATTTCTCGGAACATGTTCGACATCAGAGACCGGGTTCTGCGTGTTTTGTACCTGGTGACATCGACGGCTGGGTCTTTCATAGCCCTCCACTTCCTCAGTAAGATCATTGGACATATCGATAGCCCATCTTCGCCTGGACCTGTCTACCGGCTCGTCAACTTCCTCATTGTCGACATCATAGCACTCTGCAGAATCGGCGATGTTCTCGACTGCCGGAGACTGAGACGAGACCTTTGATGTTACAGCTTCAGAGAGTTGGACTGGTATCGAGTCTCTTCCATGCTGAGATGGAGGTCCATTTACCGGAACAGCAGCAGGCTTCTGAGCCAGGAGTAGTTCGAAATTATCGAGTTTCTCCTTCAACGATGGTGGTGCTGGAGAGGATGAAGCCGCTTTCGGTGCCCCATATACTTCTCTGAAGAGGTCTTCAACAGCTTCAAGTACAACAGATTCGTTGCCAAATATTACATCATTCTTCGCAGGCTCCACATTAGGATCATAGCTTCCTTGTGGACAAGTGATATTCAGTCTCAGGAAAGGGCTTCTGGCCTTCTCTGAAACCTCCGAATGTGACTCTTTCACGTAATACTTGAAGATTGTGACGATTCTCTTCATAGTATTCTTCTCATGTGAAACAGGCCTTGCATCGACTGAAATATATTGGCCGTGTCCAATTTTGGAATAGTTGGCACCCGGCCTTGGTAAGAACGCATCGACGATGAAATTATTGTTATTCATCTCAAGAGAGTCTTCGGCAACTTGAGAAGAACATTCGCGGCCCGTTGAAGCATCAGAATCATGAACTCGTTCTGGAAATTTGATTGATTTCGAGATGCACTGACTTGCAGCATCTTTGCCGAAAATCTGCGAGACAGCTTCCTTGATACCGTCTTTAGGACGCGGGGCATACGACCACGATGCCTTATTCTCCTTAAGCACTTTGAAACTGAATTTGATGTTCGGTCGAGCAAGGATGTAGGCTTGCAAAAGATCCTTGATCTTGCCCAAAGTTTTGGACGTCTCCTTCAGAAAGGTTTGCTTTCTAACCGGCAAATTGTACATGAATTTGGCGACAGAGACAGTCGTTCCAATAGGGTGTGAAGTTCGACTCCGATTATGAATGCCACCCGGGGACTTCAATTTCACAGCTGTTGCAACTGATTCTCCTTCAGTCCGAGTAACCACTGTGACCTCTCCTAGCTCAACAGCACTCGCCAAAGCTTCACCTCTGAAGCCAAGAGACACACCTCCAATGTATTTGAGTTCATCAAACGATCTCAATTTGCTCGTATGCCCACGTTTTCCGAGCAAGTCAAGATCCTCTTGCTGGATGCCATGGCCATTGTCTCGGACTTCAATCTTGTCAATCGTATTCGGGGAGATAATAATATCAATAGATAAAGCCTTTGCATCGAGAGCGTTATCGATGAGCTCCTTGATAAGCGATGTTGGTGTAGTGAGGGCTTGAGCCGACCCCAGAAGATGGACCGTTGCTTGGGGGAGCGGGGCAATGGCCATGATGACCGTATTTGTTGTCAGGATGGCCGGGAAGAGATCCTATGCTCCTCTTGCCCAGCTTCGGCCTCATAAAGATGTCTCCGGGGAAGTAGCAGCTCACGCAGATATACGTTGTTGATGAAGAAACCCCTGGCTCCTTGGAAATGTAGCCTTGCAGATTGTGGCTGGTGCGCAAGGCTCGTGCGCAGTGGCTTGAGGCGAAATACCACATTTCTTCGGCTGCAGCATCGAGTCACAGTATAGAACAGTCACAAAGTCCTTCGATCGCCCGCCGTGCACTCTGAAATACCCAATTCCTCAAAGAAGACGCCAGCACGACGTCTAAGATTTTATTCAGAGCGCTCTGGGTGCGCAGGTCGCCCTACAGATTTACTTTCAACCCCGCCCGTGCCAAAATGGCTACCAACGCAGCCTCATATAACCCAAGTAAGAGGGACCCCATTGACGCTCAAAGCTAGCATCTGCTGACCACTTTACTTCAATAGTTGGTGAAGAAACTGGCCCAGTATCCGGGAAACCTCCAGCTCTCTCGAACGAAACAAAGGATGCTGTGAAATCTGCCGCAAGCTCTAGCCCAACAGGATCTCACGTTCCAGGACAAGATGCTGGTAGCAAGGTTGGGACTGCTGAGGCTGCCGGAGAGAAGAAGGTGAAGAGCGAGAAAGAGCGTACGGATACCTTCTAGCCCCCAGAACAATGCTTCTGGCTTTTGGGATAGCTATCAAAAATTTAATGTTGACTCATACTTCGAATAGTCGAACGTGAACGAAAGAAAGCCGAGAAGCAAGCCAAATTCGATCAGAAAAAAGCCGCTCAGGCAAATGCTGTTCCAGCGACTACTAGCAAGAGCAAAGAGAAAAAAGCCAAGGCTGAGAAGAAGGCTGAAGAAGAAGTCCTGCCACCATATGTTGAGGAAACTCCTGCTGGAGAGAAGAAGAGTATGTGTGAACCAATACCTCCCATCATTTGTGAATTTGATGCTGACTCATGGATTTCAAGTCTTGAAACCGATCGACGATCCCCAATACAAAGCCTACAATCCAACTGTTGTCGAATCGGCATGGTACGCGTGGTGGGAGAAAGAGGGGTTCTTCATCCCAAAGTTCAAAGAAGATGGCAAGGTGAAAGATGAGGGATCCTTTGTAATTGTTGAACCTCCGCCGAATGTCACCGGCAATCTACATATGGGCCATGCCTTAGGAAATGCCTTGATCGACTTGATGATTCGGTACAATCGTATGCATGGCAAGACGACTCTATGGCTCCCCGGTTGCGATCACGCAGGTATCTCAACGCAAAGTGTGGTAGAGAACATGCTGTGGCGCCGCGAGGAGAAGACTCGTCATGACTTGGGACGGACCAAATTTGTGGATACTGTATGGGAGTGGAAGCATGAGTACCACCAGAAGATCAACAACGTATTCCGAAGAACTGGTTGCTCCTTCGACTGGACTAGGGAAGCCTTTACCATGGACAAGAACTTTTCCGCTGCTGTCACAGAGACCTTCGTTAGGCTACATGACGAAGGCATCATCTATCGAGCAAATAGGCTTGTCAATTGGTGTACTAAGCTCAACACTGCTTTGTCAAATCTCGAAGTTGACAACAAAGAGCTTGCCGGTCGAACTTTACTGGATGTGCCTGGTTACGACAAGAAGGTGGAATTTGGTATCATTGTTCACTTCAAGTATGAGATTGAAGGCACGGACGAGAAGATCGAGGTCGCAACTACTCGTCCGGAGACTATGCTTGGAGACACTGGTGTGGCTGTACACCCTGATGATGAGCGCTACAAGCATCTCGTCGGCAAGAATGCCATCCATCCTTTCATACCTGGGCGATTGATGCCCATTGTCGCCGATACCTATGTGGAGAAAGAATTCGGCACTGGTGCTGTCAAGATTACTCCTGCTCACGACCCCAACGATTTTGCACTTGGTCAACGGCATAATCTTGAATTCATCAATATTCTGACTGATGATGGGAAGATGAACGAGAACACCGGGCCTTATGTTGGTCAGAAACGATTCGATGTCAGATATACTATCCAAGAGGACTTGAAGAAAGCTGGCCTGTACGTTGATAAGAAAGACAATGCCATGACGGTCCCGCTATGCAGCAAGTCAAAGGATGTCATCGAGCCAATCATGAAGCCACAATGGTGGATGAAGATGAAGGACATGGCTGCGGCGGCTCTAGACGTTGTAAAGTCTGGTGAGATTAAGATCTTACCAGAAACTGCGGAGAGGAGTTATATCCGATGGATGGAGGACGTCAACGATTGGTGTCTTTCAAGACAATTATGGTGGGGTCATCAAGCACCCATGTACTTTGCCCAGATCTACGGCGAGGAACACGACCAGGCTGATGGCAAGCTGTGGTTTGCTGGCCGGACACAAGAGGAGGCTGAAGCGAAGGCCAAGAAAGCTCTACCTGGAAAGAACTTCACTCTGAAGAGGGATGAAGATGTTCTTGACACTTGGTTTTCATCTGGTCTCTGGCCATTTGCTACCATGGGCTGGCCAAATCAGACGCACGATCTTGAAACCTTGTTCCCTACTTCTGTGCTGGAGACTGGATGGGATATTCTCTTCTTCTGGATCGCCCGAATGGTCATGTTCAGTCTGAAGCTGACTGGAAAAGTGCCATTTACCGAGGTTTACTGCCACTCTCTTATCCGAGACTCTGAGGGACGAAAGATGTCGAAGTCCTTGGGCAATGTTATTGATCCCATTGATGTGATTGAGGGCATTACGTTGTCGGATCTCCACGAGAAGCTTAAGGTTGGCAACTTGAACCCTATTGAGGTTGAGCGAGCTACGAAGTATCAAAAGAATGCATTCCCCGAAGGCATCCCTCAATGCGGTACGGATGCCTTGCGATTCGCACTGGTATCATACACTACAGGAGGCGGGGACGACATTGCGTTCGACATCAAAGTCATTCACGGGTACCGTAAATTCTGCAACAAGATCTACCAAGCTACAAAATATGTACTGGGTAAACTTGACAAGGACTTCTTTCCTCAGAAGACGGCCAAACTCACTGGCAAGGAGTCATTAGCGGAACGATGGATTCTACATAAAATGACTATGGCTGCAAGAGACATCAACAAGGCCATCAATGATCGAGAATTCATGCGATCAACCACATTCATCTATCAATACTGGTACAATCAATTGTGCGATGTTTATATTGAAAACTCGAAGGCCATTATCCAAGACGGTACTCCGGAAGAGAAGCAATCAGCTGTTGAGACATTATACACGGCTCTCGAAGGTGCTCTGACTATGATCCACCCATATATGCCCTTCCTCACAGAAGAGCTTTGGCAACGTCTACCTCGCCGACCAGACGACCAGACTCCTTCGATCGTGCTCGCAAAGTATCCGGTATATGACGCTTCGCTGGATGACCCTGCCTCAGAGGAAGCATATGAGCTTGTCCTCGGTATTTCGAAGGGTATCCGATCACTGATGGCCGAATACTCACTAAAGGATGAAGGCCAAGGTTTGTGCTCCCCCGGGCTTTTCCAGTACCTTCTTTACTAACAGTGGAATTTAGTATTCATTCAAACCTACGACTCGACCTCCCACAGTACCGCGACGGAGCAAATCCAAGCCATCAAATCTCTCTCTGGAAAGGGCGTGTCGTCGCTTTCTATCCTTTCTTCAGCTGACTCTCGGCCTCCTGGATGCGTTGTATTTTCTATTTCCTCTGCCTGTGCTGTTTTCTTGCACGTCAAGGGTCGTGTGGACATGGACGCTGAGATCCAGAAAGCATCCAAGAAATTAGAGAAGACAAAACAAGGCATTGAGAGACAGAAGAAGATCCTGGGTGATGAGGCATACAAAGAGAAGGTCAGCAAGGAGCTGCAAGAAGTGGAGATTAACAAGCTGAAGGACTTGGAGACGGAGAGAGATGCATTCGCGGAGACTATCAAGCAGTTTGAGCAGCTTAAGCTGGAGTAGATGGTGTTTTATTTGAGGAAAGACGAAAAGCCTGTCGTTGATGTTATGATTTATGTGCTACTCTGCGGGAAAATAGCTTCTGTGTAACTTGATAGATTCCATTTCTTATGAATGCATACACATTCTTACCAAAAACGAGTTATGCAAGATTGCAGTCGTCTTTATATCGGTACTCAAACACCAGTATGCAATGAGGATAAAGGCTCTAACAATAAGAAAACAATTTCTACATTCATTTCTACATTCATTATAGAAAGGGGGGAGTAATCACGTGTAGAAACATACTTCAGCCAACCGGGAAGCCCATCTGACGGGGGCGGGTCCTCCCGGCGTCAGCTCGAGCGGTGCATGACCCGCCTCGAAGCGGTTTCGAGTTAGAGCTGCTCGTGTTTGAGCGCATTATGTGACCATGAGACGACAACACAACTGACTCAAATCACATCACCCAGTACAACTCTCTGTTCCGGATCTGGAAACTTGCTCAAAGCTCCCCAAGCTCAGCATACTTCATCCAACCTTTCCCTCGTTACCCGTATCAAAGTCGATTTATAAGGCCAATCCCACCTCTAATTAGAGACCCGACCTTCTTTCAAACAACAATAGAAGTCGCAATGGATCATTCGCAGATGGATCACAGTGGAATGGATATGAGCGCCCATAAGTGCAATATGAATGTATGCCACTCCACTTCCACCAAGCTTTCTGCATTTTGGGAACCAGCTAGCTGACAGATTAATGGCAGATGCTGTTCACCTGGTCGACGCAAGACCTCTGCATCGTCTTCCGCTGGTGGCACATCAGCGGCACACCAACACTCATCATCTCCCTTCTCGCGATTGTCGCCCTGGGCGCTGCCTACGAAGCGTTGCGCTCGGTGTCGCGCCGCTACGAGACGTTCGTGAACAAGAGGCAGGACGACCTACCCAGTGAGTGAACCCCCCTTCTGCCCCCACGTTTCTTAAGCCTTCATGTTCGGATTTGAGCAATTGGAATGAAGCTGAATCGATGTTCGTGGAGATGGACCCGTTACTGAGAGAACACCTTTCCTTTGGTCAGGACGCAACCAGGTCGAAGTTAGCAAGCGGGCACATGTTATCAAGGCGTCTCTGTATGCCGCGCAGACTTTCTATGCGTTTATGTTGATGTAAGTACCCCATTCTCTTGCGTATCGTATTGTTGAAGGGGAAGCTGATGGTGGGGTCTCAGGTTGCTATTTATGACTTATAATGGCTGGGTGATGATTGCCGTTACTATCGGCGCGTTTGTGGGATATCTTGTGTTTGGGAATAGTACAAGTGCGACGAAAGATGGATCTTGTCATTAAGGAGGCTCTGAAATTTGGTTGTATATTCCGGGAATGCGACTTTAAACAGGCATGCAAGGAGTTTAGAATCGCAGAATTAGGAGTGGATTTTGGGCTCTTTAGCCGCTGAATCATGGTATGATTGAAGGAGCGTGGCTCTGCCTACCAAGGCTGCGTGAATATATTCATGAACTTTGTGCCGTGTTAGAAGACGACGGCCTTTTCGAACTTCATTCCCCGCCCTGCCCCACCTCTTCCCCTCTATGAACCCCTTCTATCTTCCCAAAACCATCCTCAATGTTAAATATACTGATGCAGTTCATCGCTTGCAAGAACTGAAATCGTATCGCTGTATCCTTGATTGAATGAGAGGACGTATCCCACTCTCGCCGATCGAATACCCAATCAAAAGCAAATCATAAAGTCGTTAGACATCACCCCAGCCCCCGCCGTTCCATTAATGTTATTCATCCTCCTTGGCAGACACATCTGAACCTGCTGGGGACTCCTTCCGTTGCAGGCTCGCACCCTCTCCCGTAACACTCCTCGTCAAACTGCTGCTCCTGGAATACACACTTGCACTTCTCTCGGAATTCGGCGTAATACAGATCCTGAACTTCTTCGCCTCTTTCCTAGCCAATTCTCTCTCTTCTTCCGTATCCTCTTCTCTGATCTTCGGCGGCCCAGGCAGTTCCACAGAGACCGTAAAGCCTCTCACCCTGAAATTCTTCTTATTCCACGCATTCAGCAGCCGCTTGAAATCGCCTTCGTACTGCAGCTCTTTCTTGATCTTGTTCACAACGTCTCGCTTGTGGACACGCCAGAGCACGGAGGCACCGCGAGGCAGCTCGGCAGCCTCAACAACCTGGTCAGAGAAGGTCTTCCAGTCTTTCTCGGTGATGTTGTACTTGATCAGCTTGGGGTCGTAGGGGAAGCCGGAGGCGAGGGAGGCGGTCCGTGTGGGGATTCGGAGGCGCCGCTGGAGGGGTGGCGGGCGGGGTGTGTTGGCGAAGGAGATTCGGCGGGCAGAGGCGACGGATGGGGAGCGCAGGCGACTGTCCTCGTTGGGAGAAAGGTAGTTATTGTCATTGATGCTGTTTGCGGTTTGCGGTCGATCTGTGGATTGGGGGGAAAGAGAGGTTGGGCGAGAAGGGGTGCGGCCTACTCGTTGGGGCCTGGATAGGTTGATCTGTTAGCAAACTGAGGTGGAACTTGTCAATGAGTGATTGAGACGAACTGTTGATTTGTGAGCGGGTTGCGGAACTTGGTATTCGTGGGTTTGATGCTCTTCTTCTTCGTCTTGGGGTCTTTGGCTTCGAGTTCTTCCAGCGCAGCTAAGATGTCTGCCATGATTGCGGGAAGGGCAACGGGAAAGGAATTGATGGATATGAGGGGCGGGAAGCCAGAGGTCCAAATACAACTCTACATGTGGAGATGGAGATGGAGACGCAGATGCGGGTTCAGACGGGGAGTCATGAATGGTTCATCAGCCTTGGTGGTGGCTGTGTAGAAGCTGTATCATTGTGCATCGTGCATCGTGTGATCCGATGGGAGCTTGTCTGCAGCGATAGAAATAAAGGTGGGGGGGGCGACTTTTGCGCTGGCTCGCTCGCTCCCTTCCTGCCTGGAGTCTAGACGTAAACTCTGTCGGTGAGCTAGACTGCTTCTCTCCTGGCCTAGAAATCTGCCCCTAGCTGCTGACCGTGGAGCTCTCGTGCCCTAGCGGGGACCGAAATATGTGCTCCCAATTGGTCAGAGGCATGCAGTAGGAACATTAAGCAAATTCACATGGGAGACAGGTGGCTGACTCGAGTTTTGTCACTTTACTCCCCAGAAGAGGACACACTTCGCCCTGCTTAGCTGCCCTCAGCACTGCACGGATGGCGGATGGAGAGCCCTCCGTATGAGTGTATGACGTAAGGGTTTCAAATCTTTCTTCTGCAAGCAATTCCAAGCTTTCAAAGCACTGCGTTCCAGCCTCGATAAGGAGCGTCCCGCCAAGGGATTCCTTTTGCTCATTTGTAAGATTACCTCACTGATAAGCAATTTGCAATCGCCTGGAAAGAAAAGGGGGCTCAAGCGAGTCTTCCCTTGCTCCTCTCCGGTATGACACCAAGCATTGTGACAGCAAATCTGAGCATTGTCCTCCGCCACCAATTCATGATCATGTCTAAGCACAACCAATCCTTTTACAAATAATGCAATGGCTCTTCTGTATTTGTAATATTCTTGGTCCAATTTGAATAATCCACGGCGTACAGTGCTATGAGGAGCACTGGCAAGTGCTGGAAAGGCGTGAAAGACTCAGTCCTCAATTG
The DNA here is from genome assembly GCA_002865655.1 of Hyaloscypha variabilis F. Classification (NCBI taxonomy): domain Eukaryota; kingdom Fungi; phylum Ascomycota; class Leotiomycetes; order Helotiales; family Hyaloscyphaceae; genus Hyaloscypha; species Hyaloscypha variabilis. Next base: position 1,047,381 of record KZ613946.1, on the reverse strand, counting down.
AAGTTGGCCCCTTCATTCTTCTCGATTGTGACAACAAAGGAAAGCATGTTCCAGCTCTCTTATCTACTTTATCAACACTTCTGAAGGTGTAAGGGGGATGATGGTCGTGCTTGGTTGGATTACTGTTGTTGTTGGTTGCGGTGGAAGCCTTGCTGTCATAAGCGGTAACTTTATGGGAATGTTTGTCCACACGTTTGGGAGTGGAAGTATAGAAAATAGAGAAATGCCCGAAATTGTGTGGAGCTCTGTTAGAGTGTGGGACCTTTATCCTATGTCCTATGTATTGTAGATTTTGTTGCAAAAAGCATCTCTATATCTTCGCTGTATCTTTCGGTACCGTCCCCTCCCTCGCAGTCTTGAGATCAGCATCGGTCAGATCAGGTCCCCCCGGTACCTTTTCACCTAGTCGACCCATCTTATATAAATTCTCTATCATCTTCTCGTCGCCGTAGTGGATATTGTGCTACATTTTATCAGGCTAGTATTCTCAGGTCAACAATCGACATACCTCAAACTCAGGCTCCTCCCCGTAAGCAAGCCGAGCTGCATCAACGAGCATCCTGGCTGTCATCCCCCAAACTCTATATCTTTGCATACCATCGTCTTCTTCTTCGTCTAATTCCTCGGCAAATGCTGCTTGACCACCTTCTCTGACCTTCGGTTTCGATACTTTCTGGTTGTTTATAGGGACATGGAAGTTGTGCATCCTCCATTTTCCTTTACATAACGTTAGAAACCTTGGGACATTCAGCCGATACCCATATAACATACCTTCAAACCAATCAATCCATTGACCTTGGTACCAGTCCGCTCTCTTTCCTGGCACCTTATCACCTTCTTGCACTTCATCCTCAGATCTCAGAAAATTGTGGAATGGAGCAGAAAACACAGCTGCGACTTCTTTCGCATCAAGCCGAGGTATCATCGAGTCCTCCACACTTGCAGCTTTGTTCCCACTGCTATCGTCGGAGTGTAGAAATGCCACGCAAGGCCGGACTGCAAGTGCAGTTTTGGCTAGGCTGAAAGGAAGTTGACAGAGATGTTCTATTCGGAATGGGCGAGGGATCTTCGAGTCGTCTTTCGGGAGGCCGATTTCCTCACATGCTTCTCGGCGGGCTATCTGGAAGGGAGTTTCGTCCAAACTATCAGCTTTCCCTCCAGGAAATGCAGCTTGACCTGGGGGTCTTCAGCATTTTCCTGTCTAATTTGTATGTAAAGACATACCAGAATAATTCCGTAGTGTTGCTGCCCGCATTGTGAGAACCACTCGAAGATCACCTCGGCGGTCTGCGAATAGCAGAACTAAAACAGCTGCTCTCCTGCTCAACGGCAGATGATCCCATGTCGAGAATGGGGGAGGTTTGTACGCTCTCAGTCGAGCAATAGCACCCTTCGTACTGATCAGAGTCGCAATCGCAGATAGACGTCGAGATACTGACTAGAGAAGCCGGAGTTAAGGACGCCATACTGCTTGCGTCAAAGTACTGGGCCTCTTTGATACTCTCAATAATCTCCCTCACCTCATTCTCGTTGATCCCATCAGGAGTCTCAGGAGCATGATCTTGCTCCTGTAGAGCTGCGTTCACAGTCATTGTCCACGAAGAAGGTCAGCATCGGCAGCCGGTAATGGTCCGGTCCTTCCAGCCACGCGGTAATGCGGGGCATCCCTGGCAAGGCCAGGATCTCCAAGTCTAAACCTAATCCGGAGATCTGGAGCAAGAGGACAATTTTCCGTTCTTCTCTTGAACCCTCTAATATAAAAACAAATTACACAATCTCATAGGATTAGGAGCTAAACATATACTAGTTTATGCATTGAAAAACACCATATGAGAAGGTTGTGTATTGCCAATGACAAATCCTTTTGGCCTGCAAGGCCGCTCCACCAGGTACGAAGTAAAGTGCTGACCTTCAGCATCCTAGCGAATACTCAAAATTTATCTGAGAGACTGTGCATTGAAACATTCCTAATACGTGACTCGAAAGTCGTTGTTCCCGCTCTACTTACTTGTACAGCATCGGCCAATGTTTACAATACAGGCCCTCCACGTGGAACTGCAAGTCCTCTCGGTATCTTATCGATAACAAAGTAAAGATGCCTCGGCTATGTACAGTACTGTGGCCTAACGACCAGCCTCGGGGAAACTCTTGAGAATGAAGACAATCATCCATTCTACGCCATCTGGACGAGCCCCTTTGATAATGTGGCAATGTGTTCATCAGGAGAATCCACGACATTTGCAGAGGCAACGGCCGTGAAGGCATCGTCTTCTCATGAGTACGAGGCATACTTCCCAGATGATTGGTGCATTGGCTCAGGTATGCTTTAATTCTTACCATTTGCGTTGTGAAAGGTCCGAGTGGTCTGGGCCATGGGCTTGCGAGAATTTTTAATGTTCTGAACGCCTTCAGGACCTTGAAATTTCAATTATTTTCACCACATTGGCGCAAGATCCTCCATTCCAGAAGACAGGATATGTACATGACAAATGCTAACTCCTCGAAAGTTCCACATGGAGGATTCGTGACAGCTGTCTTCCTTCAAGTAGCATCGACTCACTTCTCCACAACTCTCTCCTCTCAAAACCAGCCTCATACTATAGCCCTGCACCTCGACTTCTTGAAGCGCACTGAAGCCGGTCCCGCAAAATTCACAGTCAAAGACACAAAACTCGGGCGGCAAACTTCTATTATCCACATCACACTCAGCCAAGGGGACCGAGAAGAGGTAGTCGGGTACCTCACGAACTCAAACATCGCAACCGAGTCTGGGGTAACATTAACACCCACCAAGTACACACTCAACCCACCTCCTCCACGCGTCGACTTCTCACTCATCAAACAAGACAAAGATGAGAACTGGGCACCAATACCCAAGATGCCCTTCTCGTCATTCAGGAGAGCAACGCTGAAAACAGATTTCTTCTTCCCTCGACAAGGGCAGCGGAAGCGTAGTGCTGCAGATGAGTGGATCAGGTTGGCGAATGGAGAGAAGTGGACCAATGTCTCCATTGGCTATGTGAGTGATATGTGGCCCATGCCGGTAGAAGCATTCCTGCATGACGAGAACCCGTATGATGTGAGCACGATCGAGAGCGGGAAAGGAAAGCTGAAGCCAGCGAGGTTCTGGTATCCGACGCTGCTGTTGAATTTAGATGTTAAGAAGGCGTTACCAGATGAGGGTGTAGAGTGGCTGTTTGCGAGGGTCGAAGCAAAGCAGATTAAGAATGGGAGGATGGATTTGGAGGTTGTGATTATGGATGAGGGGGGTGAGTTGGTGGCTTTGTCACATCATGTTGCGTTTGCAGTAGGAGCAGAGAGGAATATTGCAAAGAGAAACACAGGGTCAAGTAAGATATAGAATATAGATTCAATTAGATCAGTCGCCGCTATTGCTGGGAACGAATGAAATCAATTGCTAGCTTTTTGTAATACTCCAGAAACCCTCCCAATCTTTACTTCTTACTTCTCTGTCGAGTGGAACTAACGTTGGAAATGAACGAAATAAGCACACGAACATCAAACGCCAGGACGCAAAAACCATTTCATCAAGGACATCGAAAGTAAAGCCAAAACACAGGAACTCAAACTATTGCTATCGAATGAAAAAAGCCAGCATTAAACAAAAAAGGTCCCATTAGTCTGCTTCAGTCATCCCATCAGAAGTACAGAGAAATGCTTGCTCGAAAAATGGCTTATTGCAGATGTTGTCCATTGCTTTCCACACTTCTTCCAGAGTTGAGATCAAGCGATCAAGGACCAATTCTGGCAGGAGACTTTGGTTCCACCTTGGTTCCTATTTTTGAACACCAAGACCCTTTTCTGGCTTGGTCCTACGGTAAACAGCGAAAGAATGGCCATGCTCCATGTGGCAATGTATTCCGGAATACAATAAACGGCGTTTGTGATCGTCAAGGCCATCATTTGCTATGCTAGATATATAAAAACTAAAGAAAACGCGAAATTAAATTCTATTGCGGTTGCGTGCAACATATTATTGCAAAGGTGAATGGCACCGCCATCAGAATCCATGGTGGGCCATCATCTTGGGACAGTGTGAGCATAAGGTATGTGTATTTGATGTGGCATACTATGGTCCATCCAACACATCCCGGTCGAGGTACAGCTGGGATTTGGTAGAAATACCGATAGCCGGCATTGCAACTTTGGAGGGGAAACCTTGGTCTCGAACTGCGAATCCATGGTATTTGTCTTCCAAGGTTTGTCGGCGGCTGGCTCTGCTGCAATGCACTGGAGCTCTTAGGCTTCCAATTTCCAGATATGATGATGAGGAAGGAGAGTGATATGAGTTAGTTTCCCTGACCTCAAAAGGAGAAGTACTCCCGACGGGTGGGACCATTGATGCCTGTGGTCCCATGCTCTGAGGCAGACCGGGTTTTGGGGAATGCTCTCGAAGATGGCTCCTCTTATGGGCTGTCAGTTTGTCTTTCCTAGAGTGGGCCTTGTCCCACCCGGGGAACCCGCACATGAAGCGTCTCACTCCTGAATGTACGGATTCCATATGCCTTAGGAGATCAGATCTTCTGCGGAACGACCTCTGGATATTGCAACTGGGCCACGGACAACTGCGGATATGGTGGGTTTGGATATGACAGTCTAGATCATTGGAGGTTAAGAAAGCCTTCTGGATGGATCCGCAGCCAGGCCAAAAGCAATAATTGATTGGGGGTGCTATTGGAAAAGTGTCTAGATTAGAGAGCGGGTCAAAAAGCGCCGGACCTTGCTCTTGGCTCAGGGAGAACCGGTTATCCTCCGTGGGGATAACGGTACCATATCCAATGGCAGTGGTAATGTCCATCGGCCTTGGTTGCACCATGTTTCATTGAAACATGGAATTCAATCCCTGGTCTGGTAGAGTCGAACTCCTCAGGAAAACCTGGGGAGTCGTTATCAGAAGCCATTTCCCTTGCGAGGCTTTAGCAACACAATCTCCAACGATGATTGAAACATACTTTGGGAGTCCCGGATGCACGCTGGTAATGACTATGTTGATTGTAAGCAGTGTGAGTGAGCAATGTGACGACGAAGAACGAAAGAAAGAGGGGCGGTGACGAAGTGTATTATGTCGGATGATCTGTCAATTCGAGGCTGTGGCTGATATGCACGAGGGCGTCAGAGGGGCACACGAGGGCACACAAGGCTGGATGGCCTGAGATATACGGAAAACTGGACTCGAAAGTTCTAATCGGCAGGGGAGACTTCCCAATGATTGCTCTGTCTTAAGCTGTGATTTTACAATGTTGTCGGTTGAAGGGGGAAGCTTGACGAATAGATCGGGATCTGCCAAACACCTACGTTCTTGACGTAAATCGATACACTGTCTTCTCTGAATCCAGTATGGCAGGTCCACATCGTAGTCAAGTTTTTATGTCTCTAGAACGAAAGCCATTGTAAAAGTCTAAGCAGACCAATTTGACTATGCTTCTGAACCGACTGACTATGCCTCCCTCGTGCCAAACTAGAGCTTAAAGCAAACCCCTGCCGTGAAAACACAATAGCACGCATTCTACGCATTGCAATTGAATGCAGTCTATTAAGAAAGGAAAAGTCTCCACACCTCTACCCCTTAGATCTACCTCCCCAAATCGTGCTAAACTGCCACCCGGTCCCCGCCGGAAGCTGCCTGTAAAAGGAGGTTCTCCAGGCTTTGGGCTTGCCGCTTATCGAGTGTCATTTGGCTGTTGACCAGGTACCAGTGAAGGCCGGCGGAGTTGGCACTGTGGTGGGATCGTGCTGAAAGGGAGTAGGAGCGCAATACTGCTGCAAATCGTTGGGCGTTTTCACATGAAATCATCACTATCTACGAGTCAGCGGGAGAACTTCCAAAGCAGGGGGTTGGGACTCACTCTCCGAAGTCATCATCATAAGCATTAACATCGGCTCCAGTTGATACGTTCCTGTTGGCGACCAGGGCAACCTTTGTCTTCTGAGCTTTACTTTTCTTTCCACCCTTCTCAGCTGCCTTCTCCTCCTTCATCTTCTCGTTACCTAAAGCAGTCAAGGTGCTAGCAATCTTCTTGATCTGATCACTGGGCAGGTCCTTGGCGAGCTGCTTGGTAAATTCTTGAAGGAAGATGGCATAGTGAGCTTTCTTTGAGTTGTTGGTGATGACAGGGATAAGAGTATCGCGCAGCTTCTCGAATTGAATCTTGGTCTTGGGATCAAAAAGAGGGAGAGCAGTCAGGTCAACAGTGGATGTTGGGTCCTTAGCATCAACTTGGACAGCATTTGCGGCAGTGGTGACTTTTCGGGAATTGCTGATGCCGATATTGCCAAACAGATCCTCAGCGTGCTTCAGATCCGACTCCTGCTCGGTTCGTCGAAGGCGTTCCCGTTTGGCTGCTTCATCCTCCTCACTGCTCTCATCACTGTCTTCTGCCAATATTCTTGCTCGCTCGGCCTTTTGTTCTGCGATGCGCTGAGCCTTGCTCTTCTTGTTTGCCGCCGCCTCGGCATCAGCCTTGGCTTGCCGTTCAGCAGCAGCTTTGGCTTTCTCTCGTTCGACGTCAGAATCTTCTGCCTCGTCCCATGCATCTAGTACATCGCTGTCCTCTCCTTCCTCGTCGTCAAATACGCGTCTAGTGGAGGCAATAGGCTTGGTTGGAGGAGAGGAGGGGGGAGTTGACTCTTCGTCCTCTTCGTCTGTAACATAGGTCAGCTAGACACTCTATAAACAAACTGCGCATAATCTCTCTGTGTGGTTGATCACGACTCGTCGCACAGTCTGGACATGAACACGTCGAGATGTAAACCAAGCGGATTGTGGCGTCGCAAGATGCGCAGGGGAGGACAACTTTACCTTCCCATTTCTTTGGTGGCATCTTGGCTGCGAGCTTGGAACTGTGAAGTAGGGTGATCTGCTTGAAGAGTAGAAGATGCTGGTGCTCCCAAAATGTGTGTCTGGTACGATTCTTTGCAAGTGTGGTGGGGGTTTGATTTTCGCGATTTCACTCTTGTGGAGGCTGTTCCGATCCGAATGCGGCTAAACTTCCACTGAACGCATCCTTGATTTCGCGACTACATCCACCACGTGCCAGACATCCACTGTTTCGAATTGAGGGATTTCATATCTCATTTCAAAATAGTAACCATAAGATTCTGTTGTTATCTTGGAAGCAAAGACAACTTTAGGGAACATAACATGCTGTCATCTGCTTCTCAGTGTAACAGTTGACATGGTTGCACTCTCGTCAGGATAATTAGGGCAATAACCAGAGATGGAGGCACAACTTTTCTTTATTCATTCTTCGTTTATCATCAAGTAAGAGCCCGGTGCTCAAGCAATAATGTCCCTGCGTTGCCCATTCCTATCACTACCCTCGAAGCCATTTACAAGTTGACTGCAGTTCTGAAGTTCTCTCCAGCATAGATAGCCTTGTCGCCCAACTCCTCCTCGATTCTGAGAATCTGCAGCACATTGTTAGCTGAAGGCTTCTAGAAGCGGTAATTTTGGGTAATGCTTACCTGGTTCAACTTAGCCAAGCGCTCAGATCTAGCTGGTGCGCCGGTCTTAATTTGTCCAGCTCGGATACCAACAACAATGTCAGCAATAGTGACATCCTCGGTCTCGCCAGAGCGATGGGAAACCATGACACCCCATCCAGCAGCGTAGGAATCCTTCGCAGCCTGGATCGACTCCGTAAGAGTACCGATTTGATTGACCTTGAGCAATAGGGCGTTGCAAGACTTGAGCTCGATGGCCTTCTTGATGCGGATTGGGTTGGTGACAGTCAAGTCATCTCCGACAATTTGGAAGTCGGAGGTCTTGTAGAAGTAGCTCCATGCCTCCCAGTCATCCTCAGCGAATGGATCCTCGATACTGACGATGGGGTACTTCTTGGCGAGGGTCTGGTATTGTTCTGCAAGCTGCTCATAGGTGATCCACTTAGTTGGGTCGCTATCGGGGTTCTTGAAGTCCAAATCGTACTTCTTGACATCCTCCTTGTAGAACTCGCTGGAAGCAACATCCATGGCGATGTGGACCTTTCCAGTGTATCCGGCAGATTCAATAGCCTCGGTAATAAGCTCGAGAGCCTCCTCGGCAGTCTGGATATCTGGTGCAACACCACCCTCGTCTCCGACATTGCCTGCAGATTGTCCATACTTCTTCTTAGCAAGAGTCTTCAGCTTTTGGTAAACTTCCGAGCCTTGACGGAGGGCCTCGGTGAAACTTGGTGCTGATCTAAAACGGTGAGTTGGATTCACATGCTTCTAGAACAGCAGTGCTTACGAAGGCACAATCATGAATTCCTGGAAGGCAAGACGTCCACCAGCATGAGATCTAAAAGGGCATCAGCGAATGCTCATGATCATATCTGTTTTGCATACCCTCCGTTGAGAACGTTCATGAATGGGACGGGAAGGACATAAGGCTTCTTGGTGCCGGCGAGATCCGAGACGTGGGCGTAGAGAGGAATTTGCTATGGAAATTAGCACTATCCTACCAGACTGAAGGTCGCACCTTACCTTCTCAGCGGCAGCTGCCTTCGCAACAGCTAATGAGACACCGAGAATTGCATTGGCACCGAGCTTTCCCTTGTTTGGGGTTCCATCAAGCTTGATCAAGAACTCATCGACCTTTGGCTGATCCTTGACATCGATGTTCTCCTTGATGAGAGCCGGGCCGATGATCTCGTTGACGTTGGCAACAGCCTTGAGAACACCCTTTCCAGCCCATTTGGTCTTATCACCATCACGGAGCTCGACTGCCTCGTGCTGGCCTGTGAACCCTAATCAGCCTTGTCTTGTATGAAATTCGGATCGAAGGTACCAACCAGTGGAAGCGCCGGATGGGACGATAGCGCGGTGGAGACCAGTCTCGGTGACGACGTCAACCTCGACGGTGGGGTTACCACGAGAGTCGTAGACCGACCGAGCGTGGATCTTGGTAATTGCCATGATGAATTTCTATAGCGGGGTAATTCTCGTCAGCTGCGAAGGTGCAATGGCGGATGGGATGAGAGAAGAGATGAAATGAAGTTTCTTGCCTTCTGTACTTCTTGCTTTATGTTCTCTGTGAAGGAAGTGTCAGCTGGAAAGCAGAACTTTGAAGGCTGCAGAAGAAAATATCTTCAGAAACAAGGTGGGGTGAGGGATATGCGGGACAAACGAGATCGGAGGGTGCAGCGGCGGCTTATCTCTTTGTGCTGAGACTCAGAGAAGACAGGCGCAGGCGTTGACTTCAATTGGCCATGGAGGAGAAAAACTCGTTACTAACCTGGTGTTGTGGCTTGGAAGGGGAAAGAAGATCTGGTGGATGGAGCTGCAGAAGGATGATCTTTTCAGTTGGGAGAGACGAGCTTTTGGTGGGGGTTAGGATCCTTGCAAACGCAAGGAAGGCGCAACGCAGGGCAACGCAGCCAACGGAAGGGGCCGGGACAGCATGTGCAGCGTAGAAAAAGTATGGGAATTATCCTTTCCCTTTCGAGGTGCTCCAGATCGTAGCCGGATTTCATATACTGCTAGAAAGGTATTGGTTGCTCGATTTGTGAAGGCTGGCCTCTTGAATTTGCTCTACTAGTACGCCATGTTCAACACGCAGCACAGGAATACAGACTTCTATTTATGGATGCCCAACTGCAAAGACCCCGTCTCCGTCGTTCTTACGTTACGGTTGAATCCAGGATAAATAAATGTTAACAACATACAAGGATGAGAAAGCACATATGCTCCGAGCTTCAGCGGTGAGCAGAGAAAGCCAGGAACTGATAGCTATGTAATATTGACAGTTCTGTGCTATCAACAGATTGAAAACTGCTTTAAACATTTTCGGATGTCTTCGACGTGGTTGTTGGTTTCGATGCGGTGAAGACTCTGGATTGTATAACTTTGACTGGAGACTTGCTCATGAGACTTCCCACTATCCAAATTCATTGATACGCAATCACGCCATTACACGTCTCAATTCATCATCTAGTTATGAATTTCAAGAGTGCAACGAAAAGGCTGGAATTAGTTTGGTTATTATCACGTGATGATCCGTAGATGTGGACGCCTGATATTTCAGCGAGACAGGCAGCCAGACCTCGCGTTCCAAACCATTGCCAATCAATACACGTCGACACAGCTTCATCCACGAACGAATATCTACTTCCACAGCGTCCCGACTCCTCCAGCTAACTCTCACATTCCGCCAATACTTCATCCCCCCTTAATATCGAGATGTCTGACGAGGAGCGGCAACATGCGCTCGCATCCTTCAAGACGAAGCTACTGGAATCGAGAGAATGGGAGGCAAAGCTGAAAGCTCTACGAATAGAGATCAAGGGCTTGCAGAAGGATTTCGACCACACAGAGGACAATATCAAAGCTCTACAAAGCGTTGGACAAATTATTGGAGAGGTTCTGAAACAGCTCGATGATGAGAGATGTGAGTAGCTTTACATTCAAGAAGGCTCATCTGTAGCTACTGACAAGCTCTTCTAGTTATCGTCAAGGCTTCGTCTGGTCCCAGATATGTCGTCGGCTGCAGATCAAAGGTCGACAAGGCGGCGTTAAAGCAAGGAACCCGAGTTGCCCTCGATATGACCACCCTCACAATCATGCGAATGTTACCTCGAGAAGTCGACCCGCTTGTCTATAACATGTCTCTGGAAGATCCCGGTCAAGTCAGCTTTGGTGGTATTGGTGGGCTGAATGAGCAGATTCGAGAGCTGAGAGAGGTCATCGAGCTCCCGCTGAAGAACCCTGAACTTTTCCTAAGAGTCGGCATCAAGCCCCCCAAAGGTGTGCTTTTGTATGGACCTCCAGGAACGGGAAAGACACTGTTGGCGAGAGCTGTGGCAAGTAGTTTGGAGACCAACTTCTTGAAAGGTATACTAGAAGGATGTATCCCCAAACTCCGTGCTAATTCCTCGCAGTTGTTTCCTCCGCCATTGTCGACAAGTATATCGGAGAGTCTGCACGTCTGATCAGAGAAATGTTTGGGTACGCCAAGGAACACGAGCCATGCATTATCTTCATGGACGAAATTGATGCGATTGGAGGCAGAAGATTTTCTGAGGGAACATCAGCCGATCGTGAGATTCAGCGAACATTGATGGAACTTCTCAACCAACTTGATGGTTTCGATTACTTGGGCAAGACAAAGATTATCATGGCTACAAACAGACCGGATACACTTGACCCTGCGCTTCTCAGAGCTGGACGTCTTGACAGGAAGATTGAGATTCCTCTTCCCAACGAGGTTGGTCGTTTGGAAATCATGAAGATTCATGCCGCTGGTGTTGTGACTGAGGGTGATATTGATTTCGAGAGCGTGGTGAAGATGAGCGATGGACTGAATGGAGCTGATTTACGAAACGTGGTCACGGAAGCGTATGTTTATTGTCCACAACTCATAACCTCAGATACTAACTCTCGATAGCGGACTGTTTGCAATCAAGGATTATCGCGATGCAGTTAACCAAGATGATTTCAACAAGGCAGTACGCAAGGTAGCAGAGTCGAAGAAGCTAGAGGGGAAACTGGAATACCAAAAACTCTAGATGAGATAGTTCATTTCTTGCGGTGGCGCTATGGCATACAGTTGAGCGGGCGGCTTGACTTTGTAACAATACCATAATGAATGCATAGAACCTTTCTGCGTGGACACGGCTCTCCTGCTAATATCATTGACTCTCGTCTACGAAATGTACACGCTGTTGTCTGCTTGCAATCACCCTCCAGACTCGAATCTCCAATGCTCTCCCTCTATGCTGAAGTCTCTCTAAAGTCGAGGATCAAGCGAACAAGTCAACGAGAGAGCAATTTGGCAAGCATAGGAACAATTTGTATACACGTATGCATAGCTTCCAACCTACTGCTTTAAATCAGTGTCGAAGTATCCCATCCATAATCTTCTGTTCCTTATGAATCTGCTCACTCCTTAATGACGTTCAAAAGCAGCCAATTTTTCAGAACTTTTCTCTTCGCCACTATTCCCTTCCAGCTTCTATACACATGGCAGGCCAACTAATAGCTGGAATAACAGAGTAGTCCCCCCGAATATCTCGGCAAGTCAGATTGCCGACTTCCATCTGAGAGATTGAGACTTTACAAGTGCAACAATGCCAGGGTATTTTACATTAACAAAAGTTTATCTCCGGTGTACTTCCAATGTATGAGACTTCAACTATGGAGAGAAGGTTCAAAAAGGGGGGGATCAGAACGGCAAGCACGCAGGAAATGCAGGTTGGCTATTTTCATATCCGTCCGAAGCTTTACATTAGGCAAGGACTCCCTTGGAAGCAACGTGTTAGCAAATGAGAACGCGAAATCCAAATCAATCAACAAAGCAGGCAACAAAACACTGATGAGCAGTTTAAAGCAGAAGAAGATCTCTGCCTTCTCCGGAAACCGACATTTAAATTCCCGAGACATGTACCAGCTGGTTGTCTTAAAATCAAAGGGAGCCTTTCAACCTCGCGGCCCTGAGACAATGGCGTCGAGGGGAACTCGTTGTCAATATTGCCCAGCCACGATGCTCCAGCATCCCCAGCCTGCTCGTCAGGATGGATCGTTGTAGATTCGTCGTTGCTTCACCGGAGTGGACTTTTAACAGTGGTGGCAACGGGTTTCCTCAAGAAAGGCCATTCGTAGCGCGTAGAGCATAGACGCTCTGCAACGTCATGGCAAACTCTTCAAAGCTCTGCCTTGAAAGAGGCCAGCGACGTGGTGGTCGAAACCTGACAAGCCCCCCTGTTCCTGTCGATCGGCGCCTTTTTTTAGACCCTTAGCGCAGATATTGTGGCTTGTGAGAGGGGCTGCTCCTAGCTTCTTGGTAAACGAGGGGGTAGTGGTGAAGCAGCCCGCGATGAATCCGAGAGCCAGAGGGTGGCCGTTTGCCTCGATGTTGCGCATATCACCGGGAAACTGTCGAACTGCAGAACGGGCAGGATTGCAGTACACTGTACGCGCAGGTCCAGAGAGGAAACCGTGTTGTGTAACGGAAAGGGTTAGCAAACAAAAACAGGCTGGAGTGCAGTGCATCAAAGAGCCTTGGGGAAAGGGGCGCTTTCAGCCTGGCTGCTGGCTGCTCGCCAATTCGCGGTTGCCGGGCTGGTCAACGCAAACATCCCTGCAGCCATTGGTTTCATAATAAGAAAGACCTACCTACCAAGCTCTCCCCTCCTCTCAAGACCTCAGCTCTGTCCTCATCCTCTCTCCTTCATACCTTCCCACCCACCCCTTCTATTCTTGCATACTTCTTCTGCACTCGCATTCGTTTCTCCCATCACAATCGCAACTGCAGAAGAATCAAAATAACAACAGAGCAGAGCGTCAGGATGTGGTCAGTAGCATGCCAGCCCACGCGGCCTAGCTGATCTTGATTACTGACTTGCAACCACAGTGGCATCTTCGGATACATTAATTACCTGGTGGAGAAGGACCGCCGCTACATAATTGACACTCTTGTCAATGGTCTCTCCCGGCTTGAATATCGAGGATACGACTCGGCAGGTCTCGCGGTGGATGGAGACAAGAAGAATGAAGTGTTTGCTTTCAAGGAGGTTGGCAAGGTGGCAAAGCTGAGGCAGCTCATCGAGGATGAGAAGCCAGATTTCACAAAGATCTTCGATTCCCACGCAGGCATTGCACACACCAGATGGGCGACTCACGGTCCACCATCTCGTATTAACTGCCATCCTCACAGGTAAGTGCTTCCTGGACACAGTAAGAATGTAAACATTGTGCTGACTTGACGTCACAGATCCGACCCAACATGGCAATTTTCCGTTGTTCACAATGGCATTATCACCAACTACAAGGAGCTGAAGACTTTGTTGACATCAAAGGGATTCAAGTTCGAGACAGAAACCGATACCGAATGTATCGCTAAGCTTGCAAAGTACCTCTACGACCAGCACCCCACGATTGGCTTTACGGATCTGGCAAAGGCTGTAATCAAGGAACTACAAGGAGCTTTTGGTCTCTTGATGAAGTCCGTCCACTACCCACACGAGGTTATTGCCGCGAGAAAAGGTTCCCCCCTAGTTATTGGTGTCCGGACACAAAAGCGCATGAAGGTTGACTTTGTCGATGTGGAATATACCGAGGATGGCCCTCTTCCCGCTGAGCAAGCATCACAGAACGTGGCTTTGAAGAAGTCAAATGTTGGAAACTTCCTCAGTGCTGGCAATCTTCTTGCACCGCCAGACAAATCGCTGCTGCATCGATCACAGTCACGAGCCTTCATGACTGACGATGGAGCCCCGATGCCCACCGAGTTCTTCCTCTCCTCTGACCCGTCTGCGATTATTGAACACACGAAGAAAGTCATGTACCTAGAGGACGACGATATTGCACACATCCACGAGGGCTCGCTCAATATCCACAGACTGACCAAAGCTGATGGTTCTTCCAACGTCCGAACCATTCAAACCCTTGAGCTTGAGCTCCAGGAGATCATGAAGGGCAAATTCGACCATTTCATGCAGAAGGAAATTTTTGAACAACCCGAATCCGTGATCAACACAATGAGAGGTCGTATTGATGTCGAGAACAAGAGAGTTACACTTGGTGGTCTGCGGTCATACATTGCAACAATCCGTCGATGCAGAAGAATTATCTTCATTGCCTGCGGAACCAGTTATCATTCATGTATGGCGGTTCGTGGAGCTTTCGAGGAGCTGACTGAGATTCCCATTGCGGTTGAGCTAGCTTCCGACTTCCTGGACAGACAAGCCCCAGTCTTCCGTGATGATACCTGCGTCTTTGTCTCCCAGTCTGGCGAGACTGCTGATTCTCTGATGGCCCTGCGTTACTGCTTGGAGCGTGGTGCATTGACTGTTGGTATTGTCAATGTTGTCGGTTCCTCCATCTCTCTTCTCACACACTGTGGTGTCCACGTCAACGCCGGTCCTGAAATTGGTGTCGCATCAACCAAAGCCTACACTTCGCAATTTATTGCTATGATAATGTTTGCCTTGTCTCTGAGCGAGGATCGCGCCTCGAAACAAAAGAGACGAGAGGATATCATGGACGGTCTTGGCCGCATTTCTGGACAGATCAAGGAGATTCTCAAGCTGGACCAACCGATCAAGGAATTGTGCGCCAGAGTTTTCCACAACCAGAAGAGTCTGTTGCTTTTGGGTAGAGGCAGCCAATTCTCCACTGCGTTGGAAGGTGCTCTCAAGATCAAGGAAATCTCCTACCTCCATTGTGAGGCTGTCATGTCCGGAGAGCTGAAGCATGGTGTTCTGGCATTGGTGGATGAGAACTTGCCTATTATCATGATTCTCACCCGTGATGATATATTTGCGAAGTCCCTGAACGCCTATCAACAAAGTAAGTCTATTCTCCATCTCATTCACATTTGCATCATTTCTAACTTTGCCAGTCATTGCTCGTGGTGGCAGACCAATCGTGATCTGCAATCCGGACGACGAGGAGTTCAAGACCGGTCTGGCTGAGAAGATCGAGATCCCCGCGACCGTCGATTGCCTGCAAGGTCTCTTGAATGTCATTCCTTTGCAACTGATGGCATACTGGCTGGCAGTTGCTGAAGGTTTGAACGTTGATTTCCCGCGTAACTTGGCCAAGTCCGTCACAGTGGAGTAATGGGAACAAGGGGTGCTCCTGTGTGTTTGATATGATTAGCGACTGGGAAAATGGGGGGGGGGGAAACGCTTATGAATCATGGCTTGTCTGGTTTAGATACTCATTTGCGAAGACCGCATGTACTTTAGTACAATCGAATTCTGATGAATCAGTTCAAGTTTGAACGCTCCGTGATAGGCCAAGTCTGATGCCCATAAGCGGACCTGAATATATTTTGTCTCGTCTACTTGCTTGACTTCCAGCATAAACCATATTCAACTTCGAGCTATCCTCTGGTATTTCTTGCACGGCGGGGTGACTTTGTGTATATGATAGTTGCAGATTTGCTTTTTCGAAGGGGGATGCAGGTGACTTGTCTTACCGTTCACCATCTTAGTCATCATCAGAAGCAGCCTTTGATCGAATACAGGTTCTGCCTTCCAGTCCGAGCTTGTTAAGGCGGTTTCCCGATGATTCATGCGCCGGATGACTTATGCTTGATAAGAGGTCGAAGCTCCCTAGTATCAACCCATTCCTCGAGCAGTTTCATTGCAGCGGGGCCCATGCTGTGCTCGAGAATGGGTCCCCAGGTCTCTGTATGTTTCGCGTTGAATTCAGATATCTCCTCCGCAGCCTTTCCGCCCTCTCTACCTTCCAATTCTTCTCTTTTCCGCGTGAGGACAAGCTCCTTCAAAAGAAACCTAAGCCCGGTGCAATCACGCTGTTCCAGCTTCGCGAGACTAAAGCGGAAGTATCGTCTTGCATCGCCCTCGCCGACAACAAACCCAAGGCGAATATCCTTCCGGGCTCTGGGAATATGGAATATGTTAGAAACTTTACTCGTCAGTGTGACGGGGCTACACCAACGATGGTACCCGAGAGATCTCGAGAGGTTTTATTTCGTCCACGATCTCAGACTTCGAGTCCGATTGTGCTGTGGAACTGTCGGTTTCATACGCCGGCGGAGCGTCTTCGTCCTCATATGGAACCTTGCTTGACTTTCGGGAGAACATTTTGAGAGATTGATCTCGCGGTGGAATCCAAGCGGTTTTGATTAACGATCAAGAGAAGGTCGCACGAGGCACGTTTCTCTTGTCGAAAGCTTTAGTTCGGACCGGCCCACCTTAGTCTTGGGTTCTCAAGTATTGGGTCCTATTTGGGACCACACGGGTTCCAAGCTGGCGAACTTGGATGCAAGAAGACATTGCACGTCACTAACGGAACATTTAATTCTCAGATTTGTTGCTTCATTATAGTGATTGCATTCTCAATGTGTGCCCTCGATCATCATCAAAAGCTCTCTTCGAATATCTACAATGCTAGGTATACTGAAACTATCTTCCTTGTTCTCAAGATGAAAAACGCTCCATTGAGCACTCCTATATCATGATCACCTGCTGTACAGTGGTTCTGGCAAGTAAATTGATCTCAAAACCATATAGAATCTCTATCTAAGAGCTGCACTCAACGAAAATCGGCACCATGTCATCTTTATAGTTATGTCGACGTCAAAAAGCATTCTAAAAACCAAAAGCGCAAGAAGATTTATTTCAATTACAATCCTCCCAATCGTCCTCGCAGTCGCGATCCTCCGTATGAGAGGAGCAGCCCGAGATTCTATAAAATGCAATCGCACGTTCAAGCTGCTTAGGCATGTCTTCGCCTAGTGCACAAACGAGCTGTGGAGTTAGATCTATACTAGGAGCTTGGCGTGTTTCGATGGTCCAGCCCAGTATCTCGTTCAGAGCATGGTTGCACAATGTTGCGTGAGCCAGATTATAAGCGATGATGTAGAGAACGTAGTAGGTGCGGATGGGACTGGAGTGGCGCTTGACAATTGGTCGAAGTTTTCCGGTATGTACCCATTCTTCGAAGAGCTTCATGGCAGGACTTGAGCTTGTGTCAGTGTAAATTGGGTGTGCCTTCATGGTCGTGTCTTCTCCTAGAATGATGGGGGCGCCTTCTTTCTGTTTAATCAGCTCAAGGAGACCTCTGCATCCTCGCACCTTTAGTTCAGACATCTTGAATGAAAATGTCTGTCTTATATTGATGAGTCCGATGTCGATTCGGTCGTTACTGGTGGCAGGTCAGTAAGTAAGGGCGAAACGCCGTTGGAACTCACAAATTCGATTCTATCGCTTCTATGGCCTTGGACATCGAATCCATCTCAAAAGAATCGGCTGATTCATCTGATCTATTTTGCGATGGCGGTGTTGCTGGTCCTTCGAACTCACTGCAATATGAGCTTTGAGAGTCTGACCCACAGGTACCCATGTTCAAAAGGATAATTGTAGTGAGGCTATAAAGAACAAAATTTATAAGCTCTTCAAGACTTCAGTATTCTTGGAAGTTAGAAAGTTAGAGAAGTAGAGAGATAAAATTTGAGTTCTTCACAAATTTGAGGCATTGTTATCTAGACAAATTGGAAAGCGGACTGCGAAAAGCTAGGATAGAAGCCGGCCCCAAACTCCAATATGCCATCCTTGAAGCTAATGATGACAGAGGTTAGGGCCCCAGAGCATGGAAATCACATGGAATCTTTAAATTATTCTTTCGCGTTTGTTGTCCAGGCTGCTCAGGTTGGATCACATAAATACGCGGGGTTGAGGCTAGACCACGGCGTCTGGCTATCGATGGTCTGGCTTGCCAATGTCCTGCATTATTTGCAGCATTTATATCGTGTGCTTGAGTTTGTCCAGTGTGTTGCCTTTAGTTTTGAAGTCTCATTTATACTAGAACTCGTGATGACTCGGGCCAAATATCCGGCATGCAAGACTCGACACACTCCTAGGGAGGACTTCAATTTGCTTGAATCGACAGCTCTCAAGGATATGATGCATAAAGCTTGGTTCCAATCCTTCTTGGACCACCACATATTTGTGTTCAGCTACTTGACGCCGCTCAACCGAATTTTGAACTCCTTTGTTGTTGTGTGAAAACGGAAGCGAGACCCCTATCTTTGACTCGGCTCGGTAATTCGGGGAAGCTCCTGAACTTGTTCCCCACTCTTGAACGACCGCAACGAGAAGGGTTCAATACTTCAATCCAGCGTAATAAAACGACTTATAGACTTTTGTGCCTGTCCTGCTGCTGACCGCATTTCAATTGACTTCGGACCAGAGATGCCGCCTTAGAAGAGACCAGCAGCTAATAAGCACAATCGAGTTGATAGTCATGCGACCCTAGTGTCCCACTCAGGAATGCCAAGCAGCGATCATCCCATCTTTGCGAAATCCAAGAAACTCTGCACAAGCCATAACCGTCCATTTTGACCCCAGAAACGCCACGATAACGGTTGATAAGCCATGTAACGTTCCTGGAGCCTCCTCTCAAGCGGGGTGGAGGCGCGGACGAAGTCCGAATGTTTGAAAGTTTATATGTTTGCTAGACTGCTGTTATCGAGCTGTGTTGTACTGCAGATCACTTCGTTCTCTCTGCTCATCTTCTCGCAATGGCTTCAAATCCAGGGGAACCTTCAAAGACCGATCTCAAGAAGAGCATCACGGCTGCCAGCAATGCTGCTGAAAATGTGATAAGTCTCGATGCACTGAAGGAGGTTGACGAGGAGGTTCAGTATGCCATCGCCACACACCAATCCCACCTTGATCCTTGGAGCAAGCAGGCTCTTACCCTATATTTCATTCTTCTGTTCGCATTTCTCAATGCAACCTCCAGTGGTTTTGATGGAAGTCTGATGGGATCAATCAACGCTGAATCCCAATACAAGAACTTCTTCCACCTTAAGGAGACAGGTTCATCCACTGGACTAGTCTTCATTCTCTACAATGCCGCATCTATGATCGGCTGTGCCTTCGGTGGACCTATCATGGACTACTTTGGTAGAAGGAGAGGGATGCAATCCGGTTGCCTGTTCACGTTAGGTGGGGCAGTTCTAGCCTCCGCAGCCCAGACCCTACCCCAGTTTAAAGCATCTCGATTCTTGCTCGGATTTGGCATTATTCTCCAGACGCTCTCGGCTCCCGTCTATGTCACCGAGATCATTCCTCCACAATGGAGAGGTAGACTCGGGGGATATTACAACACTTTCTACTTCGTCGGTTCTATCACCGCAACAGGAGTCGTCTACGCAACATCCCAGTATACCACGACGTTGGCATGGAGACTTCCACTAGCACTTCAAGTCATTCCTCCCTTCTTCGTCTTCACTGGATGTTTCTTCATCCCTGAATCCCCTCGTTGGTTGGCATCGAGAGACAGGATGGATGAAGCTGCCAAGATCATCTACAAGTACCACGGCGGCGACGATAACGAGGTAGCCAAGTTGGAGATCAGGGAGATTGCGCTGCATGTGAAGCTCAGCAAACCTCAAACTCCCAGAGAGTATATCAGAGGACTCTGGGACTACAGAGAATTATTTAATTCACACTCTGCGCGATGGAGGACAGGCATGGTTACATTGATCACATTTGCTTCTACGTTGACTGGAAATTCGATTTTGACTTGTAAGTACTGGATCAAAGTTCGTTGTACCAGAAACTAACATACAATGAAAGTCTTTCAGCCGACCATGCTAGCTGCGGTAGGTGTCACGTCTACAAGAAGAAAGCTGTTACTCACATTCGCGTCCTCAATCGTAAGTAGACTTCTTCATCAAATTCTCTCAACATCTATCTGATCAAATACCTCAGGTCTCTTGCTCTGGAGCAGTGTTTGGCTCAGCAACCAACGACTGGATTCTCCGTCGTACTCGTTTCGTCTACGGCTCTTTCTCCCTCGCCGCATCTCTCTCTCTTGTAGCCGCCATGTCTTCTCAAGTAGCAAATGCCACCGCCCAAGGGAACACCCCTTCAAAAGCTATCTCCGGTGTCGGGATCTTCTCTATCTTCCTCTTCGGATGGATATTCAGTTTCGTGTATACACCTAATCAATCGTTGTACTGCACTGAGGTGCTAAACCAGGAGATCCGAGCAAAGGGCATCTCGCTGCATGCGTTGGAAAGCAACCTTGCGACGATCCTGTTTACATATACAACAAGTATCGCGCTGGGGGATATCAGTTGGAGTATGTCTCTACCTCTACTTACTTCTTACTTCTGCTAACAATGAAATAGAGTACTACTTCGTCTGGATCTCTGTCGACTTCGTAGCCGGTATCCTCTGGTTCTTCTTCGGCGTTGAAACTGTAGGCCGCACGATCGAGGAACTGGACGCTTGTTTCGAAGCCAAGTTTCCCCCCAAGGCCTCCTGGAAACGCACGAAGATTGTGAGGGATGAGAATGAGGACGTGGGTGTTAAGGTTGTGGATATGGGTGCTTGATAGATATATCAGATGTGAGGAAAAGGGAGAAAAAGACGATGGAGGGGCGTTGGGAAGGAGACATGGTTAGAAGAGATAAGCAGATGATGATTGCTGGGGGGATCTGAGTCGATAATATACATATTTCGACAATATTTCAAACCGAATGCACGAGATCTATGGCACTCGTGTGAGAATAGGAGAAGTATTGAAGTACATGAATACCGGTAGAGAAGAGCTTGCCTTCTTTCAAAGTGAGAAATATTCTGGATTTGAAACTGTAAAATATTTCTCGTACACACCTGACATCTGCGTTTAAACAGCAGTCATGCTTCTACGAAGCCTTTGTAATATAAATTCTTATATTCTAAATTGGTTGAATTAGAAATCTAGGATGAACTTCTCGAACAATCCGACAACCTACAGCTTAGTCATCCTGCAGACGCTATTCCTAATTCGGAGCAACTCCTCCAAGCTCCATATCTCGATCTTTTTGAACGCCACAGCTCTTCTCCAGACAACGTTTCAACATCCCACGGAGACCTCACCTTTTGGCCGCCTACCAAATCGCATCTAGAGCGCGCTTTCATCAGTGCATCGACGGAATATCTTTACTGCGCGCAAGGCCCTTCAACACCGCGCAAACTTTCACCCTCCATTTTCAGCAGCGCCTTCTCCCCCCCCCCCACACCACCAGTCTCACACACACAATGGCGAACTACCTCGCCAGCATCTTCGGCACGGAAGCCGACAAAGTCAACTGCTCCTTCTACTACAAGATCGGTGCCTGCCGGCACGGCGACCGGTGCTCACGAAAGCACGTCAAGCCATCCTACAGCCAAACGATCCTGCTCCCGAACCTGTACCAGAACCCAGCCTACGACCCGAAGAACAAGATGAATGCGAGCCAGCTGCAGAACCACTTCGACGCCTTCTACGAGGACTTCTGGTGCGAGATGTGCAAGTTTGGGGAGATTGAGGAGGTCGTCGTTTGTGATAATAATAATGAGTAAGTTCCCTCTCTAGAATTCTCACCTTATCCCTTTTATCTTCTCTTGGATCTGTCAAAATAGCAAATTACTAACATGATTATCTAGTCATCTCATCGGCAACGTCTACGCACGCTTCAAGTACGAGGACTCTGCGCAAAAAGCCTGCGACGCGCTCAACTCACGCTGGTACGCCGCCCGCCCCATCTACTGCGAGCTTTCGCCCGTTACCGATTTCCGCGAGGCCTGCTGCAGACTGAATAGCGGGGAAGGATGTGTGCGAGGCGGCTTCTGCAATTTCATCCATAGGAAGAATCCTAGTCCGGAGCTGGATCGCGAGATCGAGTTGAGTACGAAGAAGTGGTTGCGCATGAGGGGCAGGGATGAGAGGAGTATGAGCAGGAGTCCAAGTCCGGAGCCGACGAGGAAGAGGTATTAGGTGGTGGATGAGTTTGGGCGGTAGAGGGGCAGTGACGGATGGCGAGCGACTGAGATGGAAGTGATGGGACGAAAAAAATGCAAGGGAATGAATGGAAGAGAGTTATGTAGAGCATTGTACGTTGAAGATGGAAGAAGGGTGGCAATATCTGGCGTTTAGGTTATCATCTGCTTCTCTACAACCAAAGACTGGTACGCAGATTACACTTCTGAAATGCGCATTAGCCAGCTATTCAGAGACATCATGTCGAAGGCATGTCCTGATCAAAGAAAAATCAAGATTTTTAAGAATGAAAGTCCGCGAAAATAGCATGGTATTGTGGTGTATCTGCCCTGTAAGCTTACAAAACACAGGCTCATTTATTTCATTAATGCATCCATCGTCCAAATCAAAACGCCAACCATCTAATTCCCTCCCTTCCAGCCGTTGTACCACCAACCTTATAACCTATCCCTCTGCATCGACAAACTCATCCAAGCTCGAGGTATCGGTATCGTGCCTCTTCAGAGATGTTGACTGTCCTGTGGCTGGTAGATTTTGCCTCAGATCCTCGTGGAAATCAATCAGGCTGCCATGAGCTTTCCGCTCCGTGCTAGTTTCCCGCAGTGTCTGCTCTAGGTGTTGTTGCTGCGGGTTATTGTTCACAGCTTGTGAGGCATGTAGATTGGCAGGCACGTGCGAGCCAGCAGCACCGTCGCTCTGGCCGAAATCAATGAGATCTGATTCCGGTCCTGCGGGAGGAGGGTGGGTAGCTGTGGTGGGTGATTTAGTGGAGGCGTATGAGCCGGTACGGTTGTGTGGTGGAGGGATGGGGTTCTTTTCAGTGCTCTTCTGGCCGCGGACAATAGGGGTGACGGCCAATATCTGCTCTCCCTGTTTCTGGGGTGTCGCTCCGTCGCTGGCAATATTGTCAGCTACCCCCTAACGTTAAAAGAGCCAGTACACTTACATGTTTGCATTCAATATCCAATCCAGATCTTCTTCACCTTCATCTGGACCACCAGGACCTCCAACTACAGGTCGAAAAAGTCGAGGCCGCCATTCTACGCCATCTTCTATTCTCTTGGCCGCTTCATCTCGTTGCATGTCTTCGATCTTCGTCTTCTCGTCCGTGGCTACCTCGTGATTACGTTCCTTTACTGCTTTTGCAGTTGCGAACCATAATTTTTGAGATTCGCGCTCGTCTTGTTCGTCAAGAGACCGCACTAATGGAGGGGTGTGCTTTGCTCTGGTAGCATTGAACAGCAGTTCCTTCTTGCCAGTCTAGTCGCTTAAGTCAGAAACCCCTTTTTTCCTCTTCAAAAATCGGCCAAAACTTACCTTCAGATCCTTGATGAACATCTCGCCATTCCACATCCCAGACAACTCATAAAGTTGCTCTCCAGTCTTCTCGTTCTTAATGCTGCCACCGATCGCATTATAAGTTCCTCCGAAGTATCCCTTCGTCTTGAATTCGATATCCGCACTTAGTCCCAACTCTGGACAACGCACGAAACTGTGATCACCAAGCTCATACTTCATCTTCCCAAAGAGAATACCCCTCGCATACATATTCGGCTGCGTGAGAATGTATCTCTCTCCTTTAGCACCTTTGCCCCTATTCAAGAACCGCAAAATAGCAATTCCCTCCATCATACTGGCAGCAGAGTTGCCGAGGAATTTACTGCGCGGCTTCAGACACCCGTCTATGCGGATCTTGTGCTCGGGGGCCATGTAGAAGTAGCTGGATTTTGGGGGGTGGTGGGATGTTTGCTCGGAGATATAGTAGCCTTTCGTGTGGTCGGGGAATTCCCAGTAGCAGGTGAATGTCTCGCCCAGGATTGGGTTGAGTGGTTTCTTGACTCCTCTAAGCATTCATCAGTCCCATTCCCATCCATGGTAAAGCACCTCGGCAGTTTCTTACGGGGGTTTGATGTGCCATCCACTTAAGTAGAACTTCACCACCGACACGAACCTCTCCACAGGATCCTCGATCTCCGCCATAGGGAGCAGCGTTTCCGGATGTGCCATAAAGCTATCTTCACATCAGCATCTGACCCCTCTTTTCTTGGCAGTAACTACGCACTTCGTGATCCTTTCCAGCATACTCCTCGGCTCCAAGATAAAGGTCGGCAGAACCACGCGACTCAGGTCCGCACCTGGCCGCAGCTGGCTGATAATATGTGACAAGACTAGACATTCCCACCATCAGCCCTGCTTCTTGCTGCTCGGGGGAATATATCCTCACCATTTCCCTGGTCCGGCTCTACGACCGTCGTCTCGTCTTCCGGCCCATCCGACTTCGAATCATCGTACGACGACCTATTGCCTATACAAGCTCCGTCAGCATGTCCTTTCAACAAACTCCTCAACCCTTTCCCATGTTTTCCTTTCGGAAAAGGAGGAATGCAGCGAAGACGGAGCATCTATCTACGTACTGGCCCCGGAAGTCCGGCGATGCGAATGCAAGCCCACCATGCTTTCCCTCTCTCTTCCTATGTCTTCAGATGTGCGGCGGTGCGGGGTCGTGGTGTTGTCTTGGGACGGGGAGGGTGAGGCTGCGTCTTGGGATGGCGATGCAGAAATGGATACCTGGAGGGTACGTACTTTGGGAGTGAGCGAAGGCCGGCGCGGAGATGACGCAGATGTGCAAAGAACGGTTAGGTTAGGTAGGGGGAAAAGGCAGCCCTGGAGCTGGTTGGTGGTTGGCTGTGGCGTGTGCGTGTGCGTGCAGGCCCCAGGGTCAGCTCAGCTTTTGGCGGGGTTGTTGAGTTGATGTGCCTTGATTGGGTGTGCCGTCATCGACTTCTGCACGGCCGAAAATTATTTTCTTGATGGAAAGGTCTTTGCGCTGTCAAAGACTGTTCTGGGTGTCTTTGTGCTGTATCTTGCCTTGTCATATGACTGAGATTTAGTCTCAGTGTACAGGTTCCAACTAAGACAACAAATAAGACTCCATTGCGTAGCGTTGCGTTGCGCTGTTCTGGATGTGTGATGAGCTGGTAGAACTACAGGGGAACCCCGCCTGAGGCAAATATTTCAATTCACTGAGATGTTTCTCTCTATCATCCAGTGAAGCTTCCCCTGAAGAAACCGGTGGCCTGCCCTTCAAGAAAGGCTATAAGGATTGTGCTTATTTCCTTTTCGCACAGCTTACCCTACTTCCTCGCACACCTTACCCACAATCCCTACGGAGCTTTACGAATCATAGAATCCACTTCTCACCGATCCACTGTTGAATCACGTGAAGGACATCTCCCAATGAACATCACCCCTTTCCCCACGTTTTGGTCAACAAGGAGTTGACCGCCATCTCAATTAGAGCTCCTATTTGACGCCTGAAAGCTCAAATCCAGAGGTCTATTCATAGAGCCTTAGGAATTGTGTTAGTCGTTCAGGGAGGAAGAGATATGGCGTGATACAGTATTACAATTCCACGAACGTAAACCATTATAAACAGGCTTGTGCTTCTCTATATCCTCAGCCATTATCTCTCCTATGTCTTCTTAGCAAAACTAGGCTCCATCAGTGTGCTGCTCAACGCATTGCGAACGCGAGTCTTGTATCTAATCCCCAACTCGCTCCGCATCATGCAAAAGCAAAAGGAGAACCACCGTCCAAAGCAATGCGATTCAAACCCCTCCCCTCCCATGTACTCCATGCCTACAATATACATACAAAAGGCTCGCTTCCCAACCCAAGTAGCCTAGTAGTTGCAGTGTCATAACGCCAGAGACTTTTATCCGCTCGTCATTCGATTATTAAGAGATTCCTTCCCTTACTTTCTTGTTGGTTCCCCACTCTCATCGTCAATGTTAACGCAAAGTATTAAAGAAAATATCCGTAAGAGAAGGTAGTAGTGTGCGCGTTATCGTTGGTGCTCCATGCTTGAAGCGCCGCTGTGTCGTCCGTCGACCACTTCCGCTGAGCTGCCTAGGAACTGCGGGTTCTCGGACGGGTTCACGGTATGAATGCTGTGTTGATTCACGTAGCCTAAGCTTGTGGGTCTATCGTTGTCTGAAAGCTTGCCGAGAACAGATTGGGTGCCGAGATCTAAGGGATCTGTGACACCCGACTTGGAGGATATATCTGATTGTCGTTTTTTGGAGTTTGTGCGGTCGAATGGAAGTCGTCCATCCAGAGATCTCTGAGCTTGGTGGGAGAATTGCGGAGCTCCTAATGTCATGTCAACGCTCTGGGATTTCCTTCTTGAGCTTTTCCGGGGCACATTTGGCTTGGCTGATGGCACTCGTGTGGGAAGGCCTGGTACTAGAGGAATATCCGTCATTTTATCTCTCCGAGAGCTGGCCCTCGAGGTAGCTTTAGATGGGAAGCGGCTTGGTAATTCAATGCCACCTTCAGGGATATCTAGTCCTAAGGTAGGCGGTATATCTGATATCCTCGTAATCTCGAAGTCGTCATCCGATTCACTTTCATCATCAGAGCCTTCAGGGCTGACTAGGTGATCATCATCGTGTGTAGATGGTGCTGCTGGTTTTGTTGCAGCTCTTGAAGGACCAGCATGGACGGACTCGTCATCTGATTCGATAGGTCCATGTCGAACACCACCCGCGGTAGCAATTGGCACACCTTCAGGAGGAGTTTCTGTGCCTGGAGCATTTCTTGCCGCCATACCTGGAGGCATCCTGGCACTTCTCACAACTTCAAATCCTTTCCCTTTCTCCTTCGTCTTTCCTCCAAACAAGCTCTTAAACCAACCCGCTGCCGAAGCAGCTGGTCCTGTAGGATCGGCGGGGCCCGTCTTTATCCTCCTACTGGGGATGTTGGCATTCAGTGCTGGACCACGGACGCCATAGTAGAAGTCAACTTCACGAGTAGTGTAGTCAGCTTGCGTCCTTCCGGGACTTCCATCTAGTGCTTGAGGAATAGGAGTATTTCGCCCAGAAATCGAGGGGCCTTCCTCCCCTATATCTGCAACGACTGAATCAGGTTCACTCCATCTCTTATTCTCCACATCTCTGCCAATCCACGATCCGCGACTCTTCGCACCTGGTGTAAATGTTTCTAATGTCGGCCGCCTTAATCTTGGAGGTCGGTAATAAGGGTCTGCAGTCTCTGCGGCAGCAAGTCCCAATATCTGCGCTCGACCGCGTCCAACACCAGAGGGAGATGCTGCAGAAGGTAAGTAAGAGAAGGCGCTGGCTTCTCCAGGGGTAGTAGGTGCGTGTGAGCTGGCACCGCTTCCAATATAACCTGGTGGCACATTACCATGAGCATCGACGCTGTCTAGCCCTGTACTTGCTCTACCAAGGAGCACACCAGCACTACCAGCGGACTGACTCCTAAGCCTGCCACTGTCCATGATGTAAGACTTTCGATCGTTCTCGGAATCTAGCATCGCAGCACTGGACAATTGGCTCTGTCTTGAACCACCATCCCGCCTAGGCAATCTCCTCGATAGCTGACGCATCCCGAAGACCTTGACCAGACCACCTCGAGTCGCACCGCTCTCATCTCCACCAGCACCAGCCATGCGTGCGGCAACCTCAACTATTGTCTGGATTGCGTTAAGTAAAAAGCCAAAAATCAGCACGATGGCATGCATCAACAAAATAGCGTATCCAATCCAGCCTTTTGAACCGTCCGCGACGCCAAGTGAAGGAGCAAATGCAATCATGAGTAGGACCGTAGCGAACCTAAGGGCTGCAAAGAAGGTATGGAACGCGTTCATCGAGGTGGGAGAATGGAATGGTCGGAAGGCATGAAGCGTTAAAATGGTGATGACCTCGCAGATAGCGAGTAGGACAAGCTGGGCAATACCAGAGGGCTGAACTGCACCAATTGCAATTCCTCGGATGAAGGTTAACAGAAGGGGGATCAAAGCAAAGGGCGCCGCATTGTCTGAATAAGTGTTATACAGCGATCCGTAGAGAAGTACCGTAGGCAGGTCGTCGAAGAGGTATGACTTGGGCCTAGTTGACGCAATGATGAACAGAAGCCAGCAGGCAAATCCAACCACGAGCACTAACATAACCACCGCAAGAGCCACGGTGAAAGCAGGCGACTGTCCAGCCTCTACCAATTGGAACATCGATAGAGCGACGATAGGGAGCAAGAAGTAGTTGAAGACGATGCGGATGACGTTGCCCACTGAGAAAGGCATGTTCTTCGCTCTCAAGTCCTCTTCTTGAGTGTTGTTGATGTGTCGATATGCCCACCGAACGAAGAACCCGATTTGGATAAAAGCCATCGAGGCTCCGAGAATGACGAGAAGCCATACGGCCATGCCAGCCCATACATCGTCCACTTGACTCATCCCAACAAGCTGTCGGAGATGATCCAAACCATACGTTCCATTTGTAACATATATTCCGTCAACAAGACTGTCTGTTCCATTTCCACCACTGACAAAGCTCTGGTTGAACATGAGCGCGGACCACGACACTTTGCTAACAATCGGTTGGTAGAATCCAGGATAATTGAGAGTGAGACCACCAGTAAGTGCCACAAACTGAATGTATTGCAAGCAGTCTCCAAAACCGGGGGTAACCAAACGAAGCAGGTCTGCATCTCGGCCGTAATTTGTAGTCCAGCGAAATGTGTCCGTCGTTCCCCAGGGACTAAAGATGCCCGCAAAAGCCGTGGCAAATCCAACAAACAAGAGAATTACTACCGGGACGTACTTGACAACTGAGCTTAGGCTCGATCCAATGTCAGGAGTTATGTTCGCTGAGGCGCATCCAACGGGGGTACTGCCTGGATCCCCATACTTGACGAGGAGTGTGACGGTGAAGGAGGTGAAAGCGTAGGTTGAATAGAAGTTGTTGTTGAATCCATACGAGGGAAAGTTGTAGTACGTGGTCCTGATGAGAATGTATTAGCATAGTCACTTACTGATGCAGGGACAAAACTTACAAATTGTCCTTGAAGTTCGGACTAAGTGGACAAGAGCCATTGACTAGTTGGTCGCAAAATCCAACGCCCGTGTGTGGGTTTACTGGAGTATATGTCAAGACGCTGACTTTGTTGAAGAGCGTAGTGAGGACTGGGCTCGCAACGCTCGGAAATGGGTCGTTTTCTATCTTTCCCCCGTACTCTGTGTCGTTGGGGGTGGTCCAATACGAGTCGTTTGCAGGAGGCAGAAGTAATCGAGGTAGCTCAACGGTTGAGCCAGTGACGTTTGTCCACACAGTGATATTCAGATTATGCATTGGATCTGTAGTATTGAACACAGCGTTCATGACGAGCGGGACCAGTTGTAGTTGTAGGGGCGTATTATTCTGGACATCTTCCGATAGGCAGTTCTGGAAGTCGACGAGAACAGCGGACGCAGGAATGATCCACAGACTTGCCATCAACAAGAACAGATATTGCCATGTCTCAAAGAAACCCATCTGCCGCCGTATTGGAGAACGTGGTTTGCCGGCCCGCATCGTTTGTGTTTGCAATGGGTCCTGTTGAAGAAAAAAACTATCCACATGTTGCCCAGCTCCGGCCTCCCAATCCTCCTGCCAGTCCTCTCCCGACTCCGCAGCAGATATCATCTTATCGTAAAGTCGGTCGTGCTGAACATGGTCATCGTCAGTATCCAGTATGGCCTGATTGTCCACTTGGGGATCTTCCATGGCATTGGACTCTTTCAAATCGCCGCACCCATTCGACGAGAGAGCAATCGTGGCTCCACATGCAACGTAAACGAAGGTGATTTGCCTTAGAATGCCATCGTGAGCTGGCGGACGGTCATTCAAAGGAGGAAGACGAGTCGCTGGGAGAATGACTGAAAAGAAAGGCTGCGCGGGTACTGATTCGAAAACACTTTGGGCGGTGGTGCCTGGCTGATTTGTCGTTTCAGGATGGCTTTGCTAATCGCTGGCGGCGTCGATTAGAACGAATTTACGCCACGCCGCGCCAATAGAGAAGTGTTGAGCAAGAGAGAAAGATTCAGGAATGAGGACAGTCACGATGATGGGATTGCTGCGATCAGGATGTCGGCCGATTGCAGGATTCCAAGGCCAGCACCTGATTTCGCAGGGTCGAGAAAGCAAGGCGGTATTCGATTTCTTAATGCGCAATTTACAGCGGAGTCGCGGAGGCGATCTCGTATTGGAGATGTCCCCCTGGATGTTTTTCTGCGGGCGCCGTGCCGAGCCACGACTTTCCCCAATTTACGGCAATAATTAATGTGCAGGAAATAGGAGGCGATGTGTCAACCTGATGTTATGTATACTTTAGCCCCAACAGCATTCAACTTTCATCGAGCCCTTCATTTTCAATCCCCAGATCGGAGAATGAAAAGAGTGATCAACATTACTCCACAAAAGCTTCTTTCTGCTGGGGGTGCGGCGTATGACGAGTGCAGCTATTGGCACAGACTCAAACAACCCTCTTTCTATTTTTATGCAACCTATCATCTATGACGCAAACCCGTATCAATCACGTGAATGGTTTGGGATCTCCGATTCTTCTCGTATTGTAGTCGTTTCTGTGATCTGGAGATATATTGCTGTTTTAACAGAAAAACTTGTGCCAAATTTTGACTTTGCTTTTGAAAATTTTGGTAGAACTTTGATTAGTTCTTTGGACCCTAGATCCTACATACTCCTGGCTCCTAACATACGGACCATACTAACTGCAGAATGGTGTCCGACGTCCCCTCTAAAGCACTTGGATATCATCTCGCAAAAATGCTGCAACACTCCAACCAAATGCCCAACCGCAACGCTATGCTCCAAACTAATGCTTTGATCATTTTTCTCGTGCAACTTCATCGCCTCACAGATGACATTCTCGATGCAGCCTTTACTGGTGCTGGCAACGCTTTAATGAGTGCTTCTCGGTCTGAGTTCGTCAGTTGAGAATTCTTTGTGCAGAAAAGAGTAGAAGAATGTACCTTCTTCATTGTCAAATACTATTGTTACATCGTCGTGCTCTCCTGGATATTCGGGCATGTCCAAGCATACAAATTCATGCTCAACACCACCCTGTCCTTCTCCTCGGGACTTCGGCATGGCAAACTTAGCATCGACTATCCGCAGAGAGTATTTACCACTTCGACTGGATGTTTCAAAGGTATCGGTTGACTTGAGTGCGAAATTCATACAAGCACCGTGGCTAAAATTTTCGAAGAACGCGACTAGCTGCACAATCTTCTCTCTCTGCACAATTTGCAATCTTGTCGTCATGGCATCCCACTTCTTGTAAATAGGTACCACCATCCTCCTACGCGAGATGTTGAAGGAAGATGCGAGTCCATCGAACAGGATGCTGAAGCCTGTCAGGGCGCTCTGGAAAAGGTGCAGCTCTTTCGTGCTCGGAAACGTGTATATGCGAGTCGATTCGGACTTCGACAGGTCTCCAAGTAGCATTGCTAACTGTTGTGGCAGTTCTCGGGAGACTTGAGCTTCAGAGACGGAGATAGTCATGTCCTGTTGTGGTTGTCGTAAGACTCTGAGTTCGTTTGGCTGGTTAATGTCCAGCCGCAGCTTCAATTCGCCAGATCCAACATTAATGCGGTCTGTGATACTGCCACCCTTGAAGTCTATGACCACTCTCAAAATCTCGGACAAGACTGTCTTGGTCCCTTGAACAGCCCCGTGGTTCTGATTGATGAACCTGAAGCTTGAGAATTCCAGAGCTCGTAGGCAGCTGCTAGCGCCCTCGCCATTGATGTCCATAGCCACGGTCTTGATCAGCCCTTCAGCAACGACACCCTCTCCATTTCCAAGTTCGATGCCGCTAATGATTTGGTGAAGCTGCGTACGCTCATTCACATCCTCAAAGGTACAGACCATTGTATACTTTGCAATTCCGTCTCTGATTTTTAAAAGGAGTGCTGGGAAGCCACCTTCACCACGGAGGAAGCCGAACTGTATAGGTTCTGCCGGTAACAGATCCTGGTCAAGTCCTCTCAGATTCTTGGTCTTTGAGCTCGTGATCAAGCCAATGCGGAAACCTCGATGCATCGTTCGAGGTCCAGTAGCTTCCTTTTCAACAACGGTCTTCTCGAAGAGTCGGAAGTGACAGTGAGGTAGTGGTTCTTTTGGGAAATTGGGATGACTGCCGTGATCGAAAAGTTGGAAAGTCCTGAGAATAGTTTCGAAAACTAGTTGTTCACCTGAACGCTGGTGAAGGCTAGCGTGAGTTCTTTTTTCATAGTCGTAGATCTCCCAAAGAGTCCTGAACTCATGCTCGGAGCAATGAAGACGAAGCAGGAATCCTCGGGGTAATTGGAGCTCGACGGTATTGTGCTTTGATTGCCACCTCACATCTTCCCAAGCGGGCCCCCGAGCTCTATCTGACCGAATGGCCAGATTTAGAGCACCGTCTTGACTTGCTATAATGGCTGTCACTTCCTTGTCTCGTTGGCTACGGACAACAGAGAGCATGACCGGACACTGATAATGTTGTGGGGCCGTCTCTTCCAGAAGGACTGCCATTATGAACATTCGGCTGAAAAGGAAAGATTGAGTCGTGTCGCCCAATGGGAAGGTTTCTGAAAGTGGAATTGTGCTCATCGGCCTCTGGCTTACAATCAACGATCGATTTCCATCACCTTGAACCCATATTGTCGCATCAAGCCCCTGTGTGAGTGGGGCATCGTCAATGTCTGGGGGTAGGAAATTGTTACGCTTCATCGACATAGTTAGTTTCTTTAAGCTTGTTATTACGCCTTGCCGCACATCTAGTATATCAGCTAGAAGTGTGTTTGAGTCTGTAGAACTTGGACGAAGATGTGTTTCCGGATATTGTGAGGTGACAGTTTCTATGAGCCAGAAGGATTTGGCAAGATCCGCATAGGCTTGTTGGCGGATGAAAAAATTGGTCTGCTGATCACGAGGGCTAGATGGTCTGTCCCTGACAGCAGTTTCGAGGTACAGTCTACCTTTCAAGAACCACCACAACGCAGCTCTGACCAGCTCCTCAAGTGTACATCTGGGGAGCGGTTTCACAGCCTCGGTGGATAGACGAAACAGGGTGAACAGATGGGCGACTCGGCTTGAGAAATCCTGCAAGGCATCATCGCCAACAGCTACTGCCACTTCATGCAGAGTCAAAGTAGATGCTCTGCTGAGTGCTGCTGGACTTTCTGTCAACTGCTCCCCAGCTTGGCTAACGTCGGATACAACAGGACTAACTTGAGTTTGTTGCAGAGGGATACCAGGAGATGATGGTACATGAACGTTCTTCATGGTATTGAGATGAAGCTCATCCATCTGAGGGGATATATCGTCAGCAGCGGTATCAGGTGCGCCGGGAAGGTGTTGATCAATGATAGATGTGTTCGAAGCAGCCTTCAACAGGGCTAGGCCTTCCCCAGATTGAAAGTCTGCTTTTATTTCTGCGAAGGAACGTCGATCAGATCCTGATCTTTGGCTCAAATCACGCCGACTCCCGCCGTCCACATTCCCAATATGTCCCTCCTGAACTGCCCCATTTTGGGGTTCTGGTATTGATTCGAACTCCGTTTGTGTACGTTGAAGAGGCGGCGGGGGAGGTCCTTCTGTATTCTGAGACCTGAACGACTCCTGGCTGTGCCTGGGACTGTTCACAGGCCGGCGGACAATCAGATTTTGAGCTCGATTTGGCTGCAGTGTGGGGGGGTGCGAATTCGCTCTCTTTCTCATCCCTATCTCAGACACTGGAGAAATGGCATCGTCCCCACCTTCCCCAATCACCTCAGGTTTCTCTTGCGTGAACCGTACAACTAGACCCTTCCTCCGCTTTGGACTCGCAGACCGACGTCTGATTATTTTTGCACTTTGCACTTCTGCAGCGGTGGGCCATCGACGAGCGCTGTTTGTGTCGATTCGTGTTAATGGCTTTGGGTAGGCAGGTTCGTCTATAACTGGCATCATATGCAGTTTGTCCGAAGGGCCGTGGAGGAATTCGTCCACATCCCCATCGTCCTGATTCTGGGCTTTCTTCTCCTTGCGAAGCTTACCCATCAACCTGCCCCTGAGCCCTTTTTCGTTCTCCTTGCCACTGCTCGCGTGCTCTTCCATCTTCCACGCGTCCTCCTTCGAACAGTTGATTTTGCCAGGAGCTGGCTCAAATCTGGCAGTTGTGCAATCGATTGAGCGGTCCTCTCACAATGGACGACGGTTACATTTATTTGTTGACCGCAACTCTGCCCGTGAAAGAGAAGTTGAAGCAGCATCGATTTTGTGTTGGCGGTGCATGACCTGGGACCAACTTATGCGACGGCTGATTTGTTAAAAAGCAGGCAAGGGTTTGGAAGACATTGGCCCCACGTCAGTGGTTTCATGTGAAGTCGTCGATGATGAATGGAGCACCTCCGCTGATTGGCTACTGTACAAGGCTATGTTTCCTGGTTCCAGCCTTGCTACAAATATTTCAGAAAGAAGCTTTTTGTTGTCAGAACGGAGCGAAGAAGTCAAGCCAATAGGAATCTTCACCAGAGTCTCACGATTCTACCAGTTGGGGATGAGACACGGCTCGCGTCATTGGGCAGAATGTCTCGGCGTAGTGCGAACCTCTGATTTTGCTGAGGGGTAAGAAGTCACTAGGCGCTGGTTGACAGTGGTTGTGAGTAGGCTAAAGCACCCCTTCTGCAGATGACTTGAGAGGCCAGGTCTTGGAGGCTAGATATACTGTATTGGCCAGCACATGGCAGCATGAAGCCTAGAAAGATGGCATACTACATTAGCTCTATTCGAGATAACAAGAATAGCTATGGCACAATTCTTCTCTGTGACATCTGTCGGATCGCGAAAACGCACCAACAGCGGAAACCAGTGGAAAGCTCTAAATGCTAAATGCTGGACAGGGCCCCTACCCGTTTAGTAGATCGCGAGGGTGGGAGGTGTGAGGTGGCTAGGTGGGAGCTTGGAGCTGAGCCACTTGGGGATCTCCGCAACGGCAGAGAGACAAAATCTTTCTCATAGGACGAGAAGAAGGCTAGACCGAGGCCGCAGATGCATAAGTAGAGAACTAGACATGCATGCAAGAGATGGCAGCGAAACACATCCTCACTGCTGCTGTCCAAAAGGCGAGAGCCCACCCCTGTGCAGCTGTGCTGCTGAGAGAGAGCAAGAAGTTGAGCAGAAGCTGCAGAACTCGGGGTACCATTACCAGAACACCCCCGGCCTCTGATGACGCTGCGCGATCGACCATCCCTGCCATTGCAGCCTGCTTGTTTCTGGCACTGGAACTGGATTTCGTGCTCTCCAGGGAAAATAGAAAAACAGAGCGGATAATGAAGTAAATTGGGCTCCGTCGATGCCAAGTGATATCGTCTCCTGAGGAAGCTGCGCCCACAGCCAGGTCCTCACCCACTCGCCGTAACTGAGTTACCCGCCTTTATTGTTGCAGACACAGGAACTAATTCGGAGATCCTCCAAGATCGATCCACTCTTCTGCGAGCAGATAGCCCAGGGTCTTTCAGCGTATCAGGCTTCGGAATCGTCACACCCAGCTCTGCAAGGATCAGTCCCCAACCTTGCGAGGCTTGTACAAGCCAGAACTCGTCTCACATTTGCATTTGACCTTCTGTCTCTGCCGCAACCAAGCTTCTTCGTCTCATCAACTTCCCTTCGTCCCAATTGCACGTACTACAGCTGGGAACTTGAGCTTCGATTTCATGGTTGCCAAGCTCAATCGGCCTCGACCTGACAGCGACCTCTGGCAAACATGTCTCTAAACACTTCTGCCGCAGAGTTGAAGGCCCAAGGCGTTATCGAAGCTGCGCAAGATCCAGACAGCTCGGTCACCGCAGCTGATGCCCAGCAGAAGATTGTCATCGAGAGCAAGAAAGCGGGGGTTGCGGCATTTACCTTCAATCCAGACGCGACTCCTGAAGAAAAGGCCGCTCAAGCTCGAGCTGTAGGTACTACCATTGGCGCACACGTCTGCACACCACTAATTTTTACTTCGTTGCAGAATGTGCCGGCAGGCTTTCATCACGAACACAAATCCAAAGGAGTCGCAATTCCCACAGATATAGATGATGGCAAGCCTGGAGCTTACGACCTGCCTCCGCCTTCAACTGCTGGAGCTATTGCAGCCACATCTGTCAAAGACAAAGACGGAAAACCTCTTACGGACGGGGCAAACGGACATATTGATAAGGAAGACAGTGAACGATGGCTTGAACGAACAGGCTGGGCGCCAAGATTTGGCAATGGATCCTCGGGCGACTCGATTGCAGGAGAGAGTCTCGCGGACCACCAGACTTGGCTTGAAGGAAGGCTCGAGGACAAATTCTATGGAGGCAAGCTTCCTAGGAAATAATGGAGTGGGCACTGCTAATTTACTCTAGATTGGTATCATAACACTGCAGTCATCATATTTGCCTGTCTGTCATCATGGCTTGTCGCAGTTTTGGGAGGTGGTCTAGCTTGGGTGTTTCTGATTATGGCAATTTGTGGCACATATTATCGAACTTCTCTCCGCCGAGTGCGTCGAAATTTCAGAGACGATGTCAACCGCGAACTTGCAAAACAAAGGCTGGAAACCGATACGGAAAGTTTGGAATGGATCAACAGCTTTCTGGTCAAATTCTGGCCAATTTTCCAGCCTGTCCTTGCCGAGACAGTCATCAGTTCGGTAGATCAAGTATTGAGCACTTCGACTCCTGCCTTTCTGGATAGCCTCCGCATGAGAACCTTTACTCTTGGAAATAAGCCTCCTCGTATGGAACACGTTAAGACCTACCCAAAAGCAGAAGATGATATTGTGATGATGGACTGGAAATTCAGTTTCACGCCAAATGACCACTCCGACATGACTGCCCGCCAGATCAAGAACGCAGTAAATCCAAAAATCGTCCTCGAAATTAGGATCGGAAAGGCTATGATCAGCAAGGGCCTTGATGTCATCGTAGAGGATATGGCATTTTCTGGACTTATGCGTGTGAAGATCAAGCTCCAGCTTCCCTTCCCTCATGTTGACAGAGTCGAGATCTGTTTCTTGGAGAGACCTAGTAAGTAGGATTCTTCTTCTCCCATATTTTTGTCCATCGAAATGGCAAGGAGTATTACACTATCCTAAGTTTACTGGCTAACTATTGGTTCCAACTTCAAAGCCATCGATTATGTTTGTAAACCCTTGGGTGGAGATACTCTTGGTTTCGACATCAATTTCATCCCTGGTTTGGAATCTTTTATCCTGGAACAGATCCACGCCAATATTGGACCCATCATGTACGCTCCGAACGTGTTCCCCATTGAGGTAGCTAAAATGCTTTCTGGATCCCCAGTCGATCAAGCAGTTGGTGTTCTTGCCGTTACTCTGCACGGTGCGCAAGGTCTCAAGAATCCTGACAAATTCTCTGGAAATCCCGATCCATATGCCGTGGTATCTTTCAACAACGGAGCTGCTCTTGCTCAAACCAAAATTGTCAAAGAGAGTGCCAATCCGAAGTGGAATGAGACAAAGTATGCGATTGTCACATCTTTCAACGATTCCCTTACCTTGCATGTCTTTGATTACAATGAGTACCGCAAAGACAAGGAGCTTGGAACCTCTACCTTTCCTCTCGAGAAAGTACGCGATATCCACGAATTTGAGAATGAACAGCTCGAGGTCAAGTCCAACGGCAAGGCACGTGGCTTATTGGCAGCCGACATTCGCTTCTTTCCAGTCCTCGAGGGACGAGATCTCGGGGATGGGAAGAAAGAACCCGCGCCTGAATCTAACACCGGTATTGCACGCTTCACAATTGAGCAAGCCAAGGAGTTGGATGGCTCTAAGAGTTTGATTGGGCAACTCAACCCGTATGCTGTTTTACTTCTCAACAACAAGGAGGTTCACGTGACGAAGAAGCTCAAGCATACAAACAACCCCATCTGGGAAAACGGATCGAAAGAACTTCTCATCACTGATCGTAAGACCGCGAAATTAGGGCTGGTCATCAAAGACGATCGAGAGCTTACTGCAGATCCTATCCTCGGGACTTACCAGATCAAACTCGATGATATGCTACAGTTAATGGAGAAAGGCCAAGAATGGTATCACCTGGCTGGTGTCAAGCAAGGACGAGCGAAGTTGATGTTGCAATGGAAGCCAGTGGCCCTGACAGGTATAGGTTCAGGAACTGGTGGCTATGTAACACCTATTGGAGTGATGAGGTTCCATTTCAAGAACGCCCGTGATCTTCGCAACCTCGAGACTCTCGGCAAGTCTGACCCCTACGTCCGCGTCCTTCTTTCCGGGGTTGAGAAAGGCCGTACAGTCACGTTCCAGAACAATCTCAACCCAGATTGGGATGAAGTGATCTATGTGCCAGTACATAATGCACGAGAGAGGTTGATACTAGAAGTTATGGACCAGGAAACAATCAACGCTGATCGGACATTGGGTCAGGTGGACATTGCAGCATCTGATTATATTACACAGGCCGAGAACGGAGAGTACCTCGTTCATGATGCAAAGACAGCACATGCTGGTAAGTTGCAGATGCATGGCAAAGGCTCGCCAAGGGGTACTCTCAACTACACCGCTTCATTCTATCCTTGCCTGAATATCGCCGATCCTGAAGAAGAGGAAGCAGCAGCGCGAAAAAGGTCTGCAGAACAAAGCCGTCAATCACTTGGCAGCAAACCGGCCTCAGAGAAAGATACTTCTGTGCCAGCAAGTCCAACAAAGCTTGAGAATGGCAAAGTTGATGCTGTTACAGCTGCAAACGCAAAGCTGGAAAAAGGAAAGTTCGACCCCGATCTGGCAAAGAAACTTGCAGAGGGTGAAAAGGAACAAGAAGAGACTACCGAAGAAAAGACATTACCGAAGATTCATTTGACTCCCGAGGAGCTAATGAAGTACGAATCTGGACTCATTATCTTCAAAGTTCTGGATGTGGACTTGCCGCGGCCCAATGTTCGCGTGGAGGTTGTCATGGACGATATGGCGTTCCCGTCTTATTCCTCATCGACTATCCGGACCAGAAAAACTACCCTTGATGATATAGGCGATTGCTTCGTTCGAGAGCTCGACTTTTCGAAGATCACCCTTCGCATCCATGACAAGAATGAGAGCACAGGAGACGAAAAGAAGGATCACACTCTTGCCAGATTGACTGGAGACACCCTGAGCACGCTGAAACAATGTCTTGTAAGTACACGCACCCGAAATATGATAGTTTTATGCTGACGTTACCGTAGAATAACCCTACCACCCTCAAGCTTAAGGACGAGAGTGGACAAGTTGCCACTATCAAAGTAAGCTTGAAATACCTTCCGGTAAAGATGCAATTGGATCCTAGTGAGAGTATCAATAATATGGGTAAACTCCGTGTGGACGTCCTTGACGCCACGGATCTTCCCTCAGCTGATCGGAATGGGTTCAGCGATCCTTATTGCAAGTTTGAGCTCAACGGCAAAGAAGTCTTCAAGACTAAGGTACAGAAGAAGACCTTGCAACCTGCGTGGAATGAATGGTTTGAGGCAGACATCGTATCTCGAACAGCGGCCAAGTTCGTTTGCAATGTGTACGACTGGGATTTTGGTGAAAAGGCCGACTTCCTAGGATCGACGGACATCAATCTGGACTTGCTTGAGCCCTTCAAAGGCAAAACACTCAACCTTGCCCTTGATGGAAAGTCGGGAACTATCAGGTTGAGATTGCTCTTCAAGCCGGACTATGTTACTCGCTCTCGCCAAGGCTCTTCAACTTTCTCGGGTACATTTGCAGCGCCAGGCAAGATTGTCACGGGTGTGGCCGGTGCTCCGATCAAAGGTGTGGGATTTGCTGCACATGGTGTTGGCAAGGGTGCCTCGTTCCTCAAACATGGGTTTAAGAGCAAGAAGAAGGACGAGGATCAAGAGGGTGATGCTTCGGCGGTAGCAGAATTGGAAGCCGAAGATGCTGAGTTTCTCAGCTCTACCGACCAAGGCCTAGGGCCCAAACGCGCAGCAGCTCTTGACACAGCAGCCGAGAACAGCTCGGCACCCATCACTCCTCCGGATTCTGCTGCCAGCAGTACCCCTCACAGCCGAACGAAGAGCTTCGGTGCTGCCTCGCTGCATAGCACGATCCATGGTGGAGCATCTGGTCCATCCACTGGAACAGCGAGCTTCACCATTCTCTCTACAGTTGGATATCCTCCATCATCACACGTCATGGTCTACGTCAAGCAGATCGGCCCAAAACCCAAGACGATTCACAAGACCGAACACATCAAATCCAGCTCTGGCACTGTGACCTTCAACGACAAGAAAGAGAGCTTCAAGTGCTCCTGCTCAGCAGACACACAGTTCCAGATCCAAGTTAAGGGCCACAACACCTTCGGCAGCGACGACGATCTCGGAGAGGGCCTCTTCTTTGTCGACGAGTCGGGCACCGGGCTGGAGAAGAACGTCAAGGCGGGAAGTGGCCACGTGGTGCTCAAGAGCAATTTCGTATTAAATTCGATTGAAAATGGGCTCGGCGATAATAGTCCCAAGGGCAACAGTTTCCGGAAAAGTTTGTTGAGCAAATCGAACGGGCGGAATTCGAGGGATGTTACACCCACGCCGCAATAATACAGATAATGGAATCGATGGTGCGAGTGTTTGGTTGGTGTAATTGAGATACCACAGCGGATGCGTCCCTTTTCTTATGCTTACTTACTTGCGATGGTTTTCTTCTTCTCGTTGATCACCGGGGCTAATTCGAGCTCGAGCGGTAATGGTTCTGGTAGAGAAAATTGGAAGGGAAAACATACATGACTTTGAGGTCTGTGGATATTGATGATGGTGCTGCGCTGGGCAGGTAGTTGTGAATAAAATGGGTTGAGATTCCCTATGAGTAAAGTGCCCCCTCTCTAAGACCCTGTGAATGCACATCTTACGAGAGATCTTCCTTAGACAGACGAGACAGAGAACCTCTTGATCCATCTCAGTCTTCTCGACTTCTCCCGCATCTGGGTCCAAGAACCCGAACCCGGGTAAGATATAGCATAATATGATGCAGTTGAGTGATAGATGAACAACCTCCTAGTGATCACATCACTCTGCAAAACTGTTTCTCGAAGCTCGCCTGTTATGAAAGCTTCTTAAGTTGGGGAAGTCGAAAATCCCTGAATACCCCTATTCTCGAGTAAGACCCGGTCTCGAGCATGTATGCATTTGCATGGTATATTGTGGTTCCATAGACAGGAGTCGAAAACAGGTTTCGATTCGGAGAAGAACGAAGAAAGACCTGTAATTCTTTTTCGTCCCAGATTAATTATTGGGTTGTCCCAATTGTCTTCCTTATTCGAGTAACTTCTGAAGGTAAATGAAATTGTATCAACGGTACAGCCAAAGAACAGAGGAAAGACAGCATGGCCACTTGGTGTCTGATAATCACGCGGACGGGAAGCAACAGATTGCAGATTGCTCTATTTCTCATCTATGCTCGTATCATGATATTCCCAGCAAATGCCCTAACTCCTCCCTCCCACCAAGTGCAAAGCAACCAACCAACCGCCATTCCTGCAAAATTATCCCATGAAATCTCTAGTCACCTCGATCATGATCGTGGAGTGGACATTTTCCCGGCATCTTGGCGTACCAATCCCTGATGCAATGCAGATGAAATCTGCAGAAGCACTGCAACCGGGCCATATCTTGACCTGGCTCGTACTCCTCGAAGCAGATGCTGCATTCTGCCTGTTGGACACAATCCTTCTCCGAGGCCTGGTAGGGGAAGAGGGTTCCTCCGAACCGTTGAGCACCAGGTGATGGGCGGTTACGACCGAGGACAACGGCGGCATGGGCTTGCTCGCGTGCGGCCATCCGTGCTTCCGGGGTGTTTGGTACTGCTGCTGGAGTGGCTGAAGAACCTGATGGACCGGCTTGCGAGGGGGAGGGGGTGTGGCGAGGGGCTTGTACAGCTGCTGGAGGGGAGGATGAGGGGGTGGAAGCGGTTCCTAGACGAGCCATCTGCTCAGCCAGGCATGATGATACATGAGCCGCCCTGACTTCTTCCCAGTCAGGGAGATCTCGCGAGGGAAGCTCCTGATGGCAAACCCAGCATTCATCTTCTTCAGGAATCTGGCGCCGAGGAGGGCGCCGAGGTTGAGAAGGGTCCATCCGCGGAGGATGCTCTGATTGATTGGTGTTTGGGATCAACGGCCGGTAATGGGGATGTCCTCGAACAGAGTGCGATCTCTCAAGTCCTGCTCTCATCGAACTTGGATATGAACCCTATAATGCAAGTCAGCTTGATCTACATGCCAGGCTGCAATGACAGTGCCAAGTCAGGCTGTTATGATACCGTGTCCTCGTTAACAGGTGTATTTACCATCGTTTGATCACGAGAACTTCCCACCTGTTGTGGATGTCAGAATCTGTCAAAGGCAAAGCAATATTCAATGACTTACAGTACTACTTCTGGATCGGTTTTGAGGATCGTCAGGTCTCAGTAGATAGCCTCCTCTCTCATTGCTTGTCGTCTCGTCTGACTGATTCTGTGCTTGGAGGTAGAGATTGGGATTCCCACTCGACTCTCTTGTTCTTGGTTGGAAAACCCCTAATCTTGAAGTAAGCTCTGCATTGGCCTGTGTTGAATAGTCTCCAGATGTGTTCTGTGGTACTGCTGTGGTACTTGCGGACCTAGAGTGCCGTCCTTGGTATGGGGCTAGCCGTTGGGTGTTGACTGGGGGAGCTGTATTTGGATCTGGCACGCAGGGGTTACAGAGTCGCACACGTTCTCCTCCACCAAGGCTAGTAACTTCTAAGCTGCCCGCGGTATCTGTCCTACGTGGAGGATGAGGTTCTGATGAAATGGGAGATCCACTGTCGATTGGCGGTTGGACAATGTATTGGTAGGGAATAGTAATGCGGTGGGGGGAGCAGGAATTGCAGACGACTCTTCCACACTTCCTAAGATCGGTTAAGACTACCAACTTTCACAACACAACAACAACAACAACCACCACAACTTTATCAAACAAAAACACAAAAACAAACGACAACAGACGAAAAGAGCATACCTGCAGTGATGCTTGCGGACAAAGAAGCCTGTTTCTAGCAGTCAGTACTTGTGCATAATGACCTTGATCAGAGACTTTACTGAATTGTGTTCTGCAGATAGGACAAAAAGTGACCTCCGCATCTGGTTGCCATCTCGGCAGTACGTACTCTGGCGACGGCGAGGGAGAAGGGGAAGGATGCAGTCGATGCCTGAGTTGACTAGGAGAGTCATGAGACAACAGAGGGGAGTCTCTGGTTGATGCTGAAGGTGAAGAATCATCATTAGGTCCATATCTTGCACGACTAGTTTGCGTTCGTGCCTGTGTACGTGTTAGAGCACGCGCTGACACATTCGCAGTGCTTTCACGTCCTAAATCTGTCCTTACCACCTCCTGCGGGCTCCCTCGAACCTCTCTAGACTCAGAACCGGGTCCTACAGCTGAGCTCGAGCTTGAGCCAGCAACAGCAGATCTGACAAACGTTGGAGGACCCCGTCTAGATGCTGATGGTCCATCTCCCAGAAAATCTCGAAGACTGGCAGGGACCGAGTTACTTGGCGCACTAGACACCTCTCTTCGGCGCGGAATTGATGACTCTGGAGGGCCTCCTGCCTGAGTAGACTGATTACTGACAACAGAAGGAGTTCTGGGAGAGCTATTCGAAACCCCTTCCAGGTAAGGCGCCCGGGTCAACAGCTCCGTTGACGTGACTGACAGAGATGAGTTGCTTCTAGATGGATATATGTCGAGTAGGCTCCCATCTACTCCATGGAGATTGATGTCTGGGCCTTCCTCGGCAGAATTCTCGTCGTATAGGCCTCTCGTATCAATATGGAATTGATCACGAGGCGGATTCGAGGGCCCGGCCTCACCTGTGGCTT
Source organism: Hyaloscypha variabilis F (assembly GCA_002865655.1). Classification (NCBI taxonomy): domain Eukaryota; kingdom Fungi; phylum Ascomycota; class Leotiomycetes; order Helotiales; family Hyaloscyphaceae; genus Hyaloscypha; species Hyaloscypha variabilis. Next base: position 1,003,446 of record KZ613946.1, on the reverse strand, counting down.
CTTCATTGCCAGAGGAAACGGAAGTCAACTCTGAACTGGGGATTGGTGGTAGAGGCCGCTCAAAACGATGGTTAGGCCCAAGGTTCGGCGTGGTAGATCCAGTGCTGGGACCTGGATCGTCCATCTTGGGGCCGAATCTGATATTGCCACCAAAGCTTGACCGTTTCAGGCCCCCCTAAGAGAATGACAGGCCCGCCAGAGGCCCTGACGGTTGTTCTTCAGGCAGAATTTTCCAAGATTCTCAAAATTCTTGAGTGTTTTCTATTCTTTCTTCCTTTCCGGACAGGATGGCACCTGGTCCCCCTTCTTACTGGATTCGTTAAAGTCGACAGGAGGCAATCGCAGCCGTTGCTGGGCTCTGAATGTTCCAAAGTAAGACAGAATGAAAGCCCCTCTCCTTTCGGCAGCTGCTTTATCGACGGTAGAAGCTTATTCCTCCGTGGAGATCGAGGCTGGAACCAAGACTTCGAGGTCTGGCAAGAAGGAGTTGGCTCGAAATACTGGGGAATGTTAGCAACGCCCATGACACACCAAGTAAAGGGGAAAAGCCTCGATCTTTACATACAATCACGGCTTGTTGAGGCCCCTGTACGTATGCAGCTCTCCTGTGCCACTGCTCCCGCCTTCGTCGCGGTCGAAGATGCTCTGTCACCAAATGTGGCGTCTCGATATGTCCTACCATACGCCCGAACAAATCCACTTCAGGATCTGCAACCGGAAAGATTACAGCAAAGCTCACAGCTGATTCATGAGCTGCCAGAAAAGCAAAATGGGTATTGTTGAACAAGAAGAACTCAAGTGCAAGGTGGACACGCGACAAGGCTTCAACTATGTTTGACACTTTCTTATCGAGGCTGGGTCTCCGATAAAGATTCCTAGGGCCGGCTTCATCCGTGTCTATTTATGGATCTCCAGGAATTTACCCTCGGCAACTCGAGTTGACTTAACACTGGACAAAAGCAGCAGGATATAAACGAACTGCTTCAAAAGAAAGAACATGGAGCTATATGATTTGGCTTGGAGGGAGTGGAAGAAAACGGGCTTGTATTGAGGTTACACCAGCAGCAACTCTCCCCGACCACTTATACAGCATTCATTCTTGCCAGGTTGGAAGTCAAGGAGGAAACCCAGGTCACTCGCTCCTAAGAACACACATGGAAGAGTCCTATTGAAGCAATCCTGTGTCCATTCCATGTCTTGGCCACAGATCGATGCAAGTCACCACAAACGAAATAGGACAATGGCTGAAATATTCCTATCTGAAAAATTTGGGCCAAAATATGCTACTCAAGGGAAAAGGACCTAGTTGCCAAACTCAATACCAGGTACCACCAGTACCATTGCAGAGGGGGAAGCTTTCCTAGAAGAGCGGGCTCGACTTTTGATATGGTAAATTCCCCCAGCCCACCCTTGACCAGCATATCTCAGGAGCCATCGTGCTCCAGGTCCACCAGTCAAGTTGGAGCTATTCAAAACCGAGAGGTTGCATATGTTCCAGGCCCTTTAGATATTTTCAAGGAGTCTCTGTTAAGTATTGAATATACAAACAGCCTGGTGATTCAGCGGCGATGACGGTTCAGCTTCACAGCCTTCGCTTAGAACAATGAAAACCGAACTGTGCTTTGATTCACCACGCCACCCCCATGTCAACCCCCACCTCCAGCCTGAACCACTCAGGCAAAGCTCAGGCAAACATCGCAACTCTCAACATCCGTGATCCGATGGCAAACCTCCGACTTGATCACTACGACATGGAGATTGACCCTCGTTTGAGGGACACCCCATCGGCGGGATCCTACACTCAACAACCTCGTCCACCGAGTGCGCCTTCTCAGATCCCAATTGCTCCTCTTCCATCTCGATCTCCAGCTGATGCGCAACAATACCAACCCATCCAGAGCGGCTCTCCGCAGAATTACTACCTTCCGCAAAGCCCCCAGTCGGGCGGCAATGCAACGGACAATGACGCAGCCAACGGTCCCCACGATGGCAATGGTGATGGAGGCCCCACTGATCCCAAGAGGAGCAGAGCTTGCGAAGCATGCCGAGGACTAAAGGTCAAGTGTGAGCCAGCTCCGAATAACCAAGATTTGCCCTGCAAGAGATGTGCCAAAGCCAATCGAAACTGCGTGGTCACTCAACCTAGTCGCAAGAGACAAAAGAAGACCGACAGCCGCGTGGCAGAGCTCGAGAAGAAGATCGATGCCCTGACGGCCACTCTAGCTCAGAAATCGGGTCCGAATACTGGCCACCATGAAGGAGTTCTTAATACAGAGGTACGATCCAAATCTTGCAACAATGCCGAAGAGCTATTTAAATGTGCTATTTGTATTGGCCCAAAGCTCTTGGGGCATTCTGCTCACTACGCCCAGTAGTCCTGGAACATTTATTCTGCGCATAATTCCATCAAAGAAATGTACTGACTCTCGCGTTGCTTGGTTTTAGGCCTCCAATATGGCTGCACAGGCTCAACAACATTCGTATCAACAAGTCACAAATGGAGGCTACGGTTCCTCATTCGCCCAAGCTCCAGAAGCTCGAGCTGCTGAATGGGGAAATTACCTTGGAAAAGCTCCTGTTTTCGAAACTAGCAGGAAGTCTGCTCCACCCATGGTGGTTGCGGGACAGAAGAGAAAACACGTCGAAACTCTCTCCGCTGCGTCTGATTCGCCAATGTCAGGAGTTGCCCGAAAATCGATTGATGGTTCGAGTGCTCAACAGTCATCTGCTTTCTTGCTCGACCCACTTTCGAAGCCAGCGCCAGCACATGAATATACCGACGTTGTCGATAGGGGTCTAGTAACGGCGGATATGGCTGCAACCATGTTCAATTGCTATGTCGAACAGATGGCCCCTCACATGCCCGCTGTTGTCTTTGATGCTGGTACTACGGCCGCTGAAATTCGGAAGACGAAGCCAACCCTTTTCCTGGCCATACTCGCTGCTAGTTCTGGTTCCAACTTTCCCGACATGCAAAAAAAGTTGACGAAGGAGATTATGAGTATCTACGCCGAACGAATTATTTGCAATGGAGAGAAGACTTTGGAGTTGATTCAAGCTCTGCAAGTCAGTTCCCTCTGGTATTACCCGCCTGAGCACTTTGAAGAGCTGAAATTCTATCAACTCATCCACATTGCAGCTGTCATGGCTATCGATATTGGTTTGGGAAAGAGAAGCAAGCACAAAGGCCCAGGTTTGTGGAGAGACCACCCCTGGCGTCGAACTCCGTTTCCTGAACCAACGAGCATTGAAGCTCGACGTGCGTGGCTTGGTTGTTATTTCTTATGCTGCAATGCTGCCATGGGACTCCGCCGACCGAATCTGATCCGATGGACCCCATTCATGGAGGACTGTGTCAACATTCTCGAGACGTCTCCCGATGCGGCACCAACCGACCGGGCGTTGTGCAACTGGGTTCGAGTTCAATACATTGCAGAGCAAATTGGAGTCGCCTTTGAAATGGATGATCCGACCGCAAAAGTCACCATCGCTGATTCGAAGGTCCAATATGCAATCAAGGGATTTGAGAATAACTTAGAAAAATGGAGCGGCCAAGTACCCCCAGAAGCTCGGTCTCGTAAGTTGTGTCAACCTTAAAATCGATGGATGTTGCTGACAGTGATATAGCTATGTTAAAGATGTCGGAATACGTCGTTAACCTCTACATGCACGAAGTTGCCCTGCATGTTGACCACAACGTTGAGGAATTCAAGCCACCTTTCACGGAAGACACACTTGGTGGAGTTGGTGTTGGTGACGGAACCTCGCTGAGTGCTGATCACATTGCCGCTCTCTCTGTCTGCCTGAGATCAGTTGATGGAATCTTCGAAACCTTCTTGAAGTTGGACGTCGAAATTGTCCGCTGCCTTCCCGTGATTAATTTCGTTCGGATTGCATACGCTGTCGTCGTCCTTATCAAGATGTATTTCGCGGCCGCCACGCCAAATAGTGAGTTGGGAAAGGTTATCAACAAGGATCATATGAAAGTTGAATACTATCTGGATGGTTTGGTAGCTATGTTCACCAACTCAGCTGCCGACAAGAAGTCACGCCCATCTCACAAATTCTTGATGGTGCTGCTTATGCTGAAGACCTGGTTTGGCAAACAACGCGAAGGCAAGGAGCAAAAGTCAGGCGAGTCTGAGGCCCTACTTGACACGACTGGCGAAGCAGCAAGCGACAAGCAGAACTCCCAACAGCGTGTTCCTCAACCAACGTATAGTGCTGAGAACACCCCCCTTCAGCTCTTGAGTGAAGTTGCAACTAACCCTGGTGGACAATCTCGCTCTGGCAGCATTAGCCAATATCCTGGTTCGACCAACGAGTGGCAGCAACCACAGCAGCAAAGCTACATCAACTACCCCTCGATGACCCAAATGTCGGCGGCCGCTTACGGTAACTCGAACCTGGGAAACATCGACCCGTCTTTGGGAATGGATGCCAGCTACACGATGGGTGACAATCTGGAAGAGGCCATGGGCATGACGATTGGAGTGGGACCGTATGGCGAGTACTACAGCGACGACATGTTCTACGGTTTCAACGGAGGTTTATCTGCCTTCGAGGGGATGTAGACCTGACATGGACCTCGATTGACGTTCAGATGTATTATGCATTTCTCTTACTTGCTTTATTTTCTTGCATTTGAGCGAACCCTTGCACACAACTTCGCAAGGCTGTATTTTACGAATCCACGGGCCGTGGCACCCGCGCTTAGCACACCCAAGAGCACACTAATGAAAGAAAACTTGCAATTATCACTCTGACCCCATCAGCATGCACGTGTAGCCTCGTTTGTGACAGCGGCTTTCGCCAGCCATAGATGGGTATGTGGCCCCATTGCGGAGGGCTCCGAAAAGCAATTATAAAATATTTCTTCCCCCTTAAAACTCTGCCGGGGCTTATCAGTAGACGAGCTTTATCGCCGGCTACTGCAGGCGCAGGGATGAAAAGTTTAAAGCTCCCGCCGATTAGCGGCAGCCGGTGCAAGGGCTTTATCTCCTCCGCAGCTCTGTCGGCGCCATCTTCTCTCGTCTCGTGAGCTGAAGAGGAGGAGGGGTTCCGGCAAAATACTCAACAGCTCCTTCAGCTTCTCTCAAATCATCGCTCTTATACAATCCTTCCTTTTCATTTAGATTGGTCGCCAGCGTTGTGTTCTCGTGGTGCACAAGTGACGTACTTCTACCCCGCCATCTCGAAGCTTCAGCTGCGACACCAATCACCGAGTCCTCCAATCAACCTTCTACACAAAACCCCAACAACAATATATATTGGACATGTCGTTATTAGAACGAGTCACCTCGTTCGAGTCTCTGGTCCCAGAGAGGAGACGCAGCCCCTCCGAGTCGCCTTCTGCGAGAGATAGGAAGCTCAGCTTCTCGCCACTGCCTGAATCATGGGATCCGCCCGTTGTGACCGAGGGACAGCAGCCAATTGGCGCCTTCGAGGTTCCTTATGCTAAGAGAGTTTGTAAGATCATATCCATTTTCTTTCTTGCGAGAAGAAACAGGTTGCTGACAGCTCTCTTGAACCAGGGCAAGTTGTGGTTGCTGTAATATACTGCCTGTTCGCAGCTGGCATCGTCTTCGGATACGCAGCCATCAAGCCGGTGTTGATCCGCGAGGAAGTTTACCGTAACCTATGTACCCCGGACGAAATAAAACGAGGTGTGCGGACATGCTACGAACAAGAAATCCATTTGAACCTCATGTTTACAATTGCGGCCGTTGGAACAAACGTCGCTGCGCTCCCAATTGGACACATCCTCGATACATACGGTCCTCGAGTCTGTGGAATTATTGGAAGCTTTTTGCTTTCGATTGGATCATTACTATTTGCGTTTGCTTGGCAGCTTCCATTCGATGGCTATATCCCAGGTTATTTGTTCCTCGCCCTAGGAGGACCGTTCGTTTTTATAAGCAGTTTCCAGTTGTCGAATGCGTTCCCAAAGCACTCGGGTCTTATTCTGGCTCTATTGACAGGAGCCTTCGACTCTTCTAGTGCTTTGTTCCTGATATATCGAATCATATATCAGTGGAGCAATGGCACTTTCTGGCCTAAGAAATTCTTCTTACTTTATTTGGTAGTGCCAGTCTTCATCCTCGTCGTCCAGATCTTTCTGATGCCACAAGCATCATATAAGACCATCGGAGAACTGGTTAAGACAGTCGAAGAGGCAGACGACATCTACGACGACCAAATTGACGAAAGCACAGCTCTGCTCCGTGATGAGCGCCGACAGCATCGCCAATCTATTGTCTCCGAGATCACGGACCTCATAGGATCGAAATCGGGAGTCACTCATCTCAAGAAAGAGGAGAAGAAGAACGCAATCTCGGGTATTTGGGGAGCTATGCACGGCAAGACGGTACGAGAGCAAATCACCTCACCGTGGTTCATCCTGATTACGCTTTTTACTGTCATCCAAATGACTCGAATCAATTTCTTCGTTGCAACAATCAGGAAACAATACGAAGTCCTCCTGGGTTCATACGATGCAGCGGTTGAGATCAACACATTCTTCGACATCGCTCTTCCTCTAGGTGGCTTATTAGCTATTCCATTCATTGGCGTGGTGCTAGACCATACAAGCACATTCTTCGTTCTCAGTGCTCTTGTTACAATAGCGACTACGATCGGTGTTCTTGGCTGCCTTCCGTACACCTGGGCAGCCTACTCAAATGTGTGCCTCTTCGTCGTCTATAGACCATTCTATTACACCACAGTCTCTGACTTCTCGGCCAAAGTCTTTGGCTTCCGAACCTTCGGCACTGTATACGGCTTCATCATCTGCCTTGCAGGACTGTTCAACTTCACGCAGAGCGGACTGGATGCGGCGACGCATAAAATCTTCAACGGGAATCCGGTGCCGGTAAACATTATTTTGCTTAGTGCAGCATTGGTGGTGGGAACGGCACTCTGTGCGTTTGTTGGGTATAGGGCTTATCAGATGAGGAGGGAAAACCTGGTCCATGAGGCGGAGTGGACAAGAGAGACGATCATGCCAGGAGCGCAGAGCCCCGAGAGATTGTAAATTTTGAACCAGTGAGAGAGAAAAAATAAGGAAATCAGAAGATGGCCAAGTGTCTACTGTTTTCTTTGCATTTCTTGGAGTTTCTGTTTGGAATCATTCACAGCGGCAAAAATTTGAGACTTGGAGTGTGTGGGAGCTTTGCTGAATTGTATTTAATCGGATTTGCATATATGGTTTATATCAGACTCAACATAAAACATATCAAATACAATCGGATTGAATTTACTGGTCATGGCAAGATACCCTTCAGTTCGCCGTTCCAAGGTCTGGTTATGCACATTGCATGTACCTATCCAATAGAACAATGTTTCATTGTACCATCGACCTCATCACCTCAACCCAAACTCTGCCTTTACCACGCGGGCCACATGTCTCGATCTCCACTCCTATTTCCTCTCTTCGCAATCGCCACTAGTCCGTCATCACTTCTTCCATATATTTCTCATCGCCCTCTCAATCTCTTCATTCCCCAGTCCACTTCACCCCATTCCTCCCAATCCACTCATCCAGCCGTCCCTCAAGCGGAAACGGCACCACTAGCTTCCCCTCGCCTCCTCTCCTCCTCTCCCACAACTCACTAACTTCTTGGCTCTTACTCGGATCCGAGTCTAGCAACAACGAGACTGACGGCGCGGCAGCGAATGTAACAGCAGTGGGCTTCTGAAGCGTGATGCGGATGCGTTGATAGTTCCACGTGGTGGAGGAGCGCTGGTGATGCGAGGTGTCGAGGTGTGAATGAGGTAGAGTTGAGTGAGGTAAAGGGGGGCTAGACGGAAGTGGGTAATGTGGGAGCAGGAAGTAAACTAGGATTCGGTGGGCCAGGTGCGTGCACAGGGCTTCGAGGGTTTGGAATGATGATTCTTCGATACTCTGCTTGGTCCTTTAGCAAATTTGTCCGATCTGAAAGATTGCAACTAGTAGAGGAAAGAAAGGGGACAATACCTTCACGACGATCTCCTCAAGCTCGTTGTAAGCATCAACCATTCGATCCCACCTCTCCATCTCTACGCTACAAATCACAATCTGTTTCGCTCGTCTCTCATTCCCATTCACTCCTATCACAGCCGGGACACGTAGGTCTCTTAGCTTCAACAGCATACTATACGCACTCGGCCCAGGGTGTCCTTCCTCATATACAAAGTCTCCTTTCAAACTTATCCCTTCACCCAATAAACTCGCTTTTGGAAGGAGAATCTCTAAGCTCAGGGCGTTGAGCATTGAGCAGGGTATCAGTGGCTCTCTCTCTCTCTCCCTCTCTTTTGTCTTTCCATCTCTTCCTATCCTTGATGGCGAGGTTGAGGGAGGGGTAAATGTAGAGTTTTGATTTCCAGGAAGAGACAAGTGTGATGGAATCCGGGGCAGCGTGTCACAGCCCGTCAAATAAAACTGTAAATAGCAGACCAGGGCGCGGATGTGCATTGGTACGGGCATGACCTCGTCCTCGCACAGCTCGCGGAACTCTTGACATGCTTCTAGAATAGCTTTGCTGAGTGTTCCGTAGTGGACTGTGCTGGAGGAGACGGTGTCTGAGCTGGAGGAGGAAGTGAAGGGGTGCCGTAGGGAGAGCGTGCAGGAGATGAGCAGAGGTTGGGGTTTTGAAGGGCGTCCCCAGGCGTCTCGTGCTAGGGGCAGGGTGGTTTGTAGATGGTGGACAGAGATTTGGGAGTGGGGTTCCCGAGTTTTGAGGAGGAGTTCGTGGGGTGTTAGGAGGGGTGGCATTTTTGCAATTTCTTGGTCTGAAATAAAGATGGCTTGGAAATACGGAAGGGAGGGGGAGGAAGGTAGAAAGGCGGTGTTTAATAAAAGTGAGGGGTATGGAATGGTGGTCTGAGGAGCAAAAAGGCGGGGCAACTTTTTAAGACGGGCAGAACCTGCAGATGCTTTACACCGCCTGTCGTTTTCGGTCACTTATCATTGAAACAATTTGAAAGTCTGAACCCGGGCTTTTTGACATTGCCGTGCTAGGTATACATATAAACCTTCAAACCGAGTCTGGAAGTTTGTAACAACCCTACGCCGCGGGACGCCATTCCAACCCCGCCCCTCCCATTGAACGCCGTGATGACCGCAAATATTTCCCAGATCATGCTCCCGGTTTTACGCCTTCCTTGATGCATACTGGACATATCCAGGTCCCGACCGGCTCGCTCTTCAAACCAACGCAGCTCCAATGGAACCACTCCAGCTTACAGCTCTCGTTGTCACAAGCAACCATATCACCGTAACTGACGCTATGGCAGATACAGTATTTCCTATCATCCCCACCTTCGTCATCCTCAGCATCACCCATCTCCTCATCTCCGTCGCCATCTTTAGTAGCAGGTGGTGTAACAGCTTCGTCTTCTTCCTCGGCAGACCCCGAATCGGCATCACTAAGCTCGCTGTCGTTGGTAGATCCTGGAGAACTCTTGTTTCCGGGCCGCTTAAGCCGGTTGAGACCCGACTTCTTCGTTTTGCGAAGTGCACCGCTTTGCCTGCTTCCTTGGGGTGCTACCTTTTTGTTCGCCGCCAGAGACTTTTGTGATAATCGTGGCCCTGCACTTCCTGCTCTGGCTGCACTGCCTGGTGTACCAGCTCTAGGGGTGTTCGGAGTCATTGAAGATTGGCGTGCAAGTCCACTGGGTGGCAGAACTCCCAAGCCTCCAGTTAATCTCTGTCTTTTATTGGCCGCCCCTAACGATGATTCTCGTGCTTGTCGGTTCATCAGCATCGATGCTGCAGGGGTTGCCGGGGCAGAGGATGAGGTGACGCCGCTCAACTGGTGAGCTTGAACGTGGGCTGGTATCATTCGAGGGGGGTGTTGATTGGGGTGGCGAGGGTGTCCGAGACTTGCATTGTTGGCGGCAATAGCACCAAGAGGCATCGCTGCAGCAGCCTGATCGATGCGGGGTCTGGCTAACTCTGGTTGGGGTCGAAGCAGGGAGGGGATCTCTGGGTCGTTTGGAAACTCTCCTCTGTCCTGCAAAGCTTTGATATTGCTGTCTATCCATCGTGTATGCTTGTCCATGACCTGCTGCGTCTTCTGAGCCAAGGCAATCTTCTCTTCCTGTAATATCTGCGCTTTATCGTAGTTTTCATGTATAATTTTACTATGGGCCTCTTCTTTAGGATTAGGAGTGTGGCTTCCATTGACTCGAATCCATTTCTGGATGGCGTTGTCGTTTTTGGTGATGATGGCAAGACACTCCTGCATCTGCCTGTCCTTCTGCTCAATCTCCTCTTGCATGAACGCGATCTCCGCCGGCAGGTTAGCAACTCGGTTCACCCATTCATCAAGAACGGCGGCGGCATCTTGATGCTCGGTTTGAGGCATGGGGCCTTTCCGGTTGTTGAAATCGATGCTTAGGTCGTCTCTGGGCATCTTGTTAATGGCGGCGTCACAGGTGCGCCAGACGGTCTAAGATGCTGGCATAAATCATGAAGTCGTATGCTCACCTCGAAAGATGTAAAGTTTGCCCAGTCCGGCCTTTCTATTTCGAGATGGAGCCACCTTTGCCCCTGGCGTTTTCGGATCGGGTGGTGCTGAAAAGAGAAATTGGGAGGCAGGGAAAAATGACGCCGAGGGCGCGATCTGATCTCGTAAGAGAAAGCGCGTTGCAGCCTCGCGCTAGCACCACATCTGGACTAGCCTCATGTACGTTGAGCCCAAGCTTCACTTCAGTTGGCCAGACCAGCGTAGAGAAGAAGCAGGAGGTTCTTCAATATCTCTACATCATCCTTATACCTCCCTCCAACACCTTCACCGGATATCTATCAGACTTCAATAACCCATACGGCACGAGTTCCAACGACCCTACTTTTGGCTTCGATTAACAAAATCCTTTGCGACAGCTCTCGGCTACGGACAATGGCTTCTGGGTGAGACCTTCAAGGCTCTTGTTCGCGGTCTCGTCAATCTGTCGAGGGGACTGACCCCGCCACCTGCTGCAGAACTCCCATTCACCGAACTTATACACCCTATTATTTCTAATGCCACGTCTTCACATCCTCCTCGATCTCTCTTGTCTACGAACTACACCTTTCAACCATCACATCTGCACTTCTCACGCTCATCTGGACTCCAATAAATCACCCAAAGAACACGCAGTCTCCTCAGTATACTCCCGCACATGAAGTGGAGTCTCTGTTGAAATGGTTTTCTCTACAAGCAACATCGTCCAAGAGTACCGGCCACTCTCTCAACATGGAGAGTCTTACAATGCTGCACTTCTGGCCAAGGTAAATAGAGAGATACAAGAGAATAATATCGTTCGACCGAAAGGGTACAAGGTGTCGTGGCACTCGAACCCAGAGATCGAAAAGCACCACTTCGGCCATGCACATCCAATGAAACCCTGGCGCCTCACTCTGGCCAAGGGTCTTATCATGTCTTATGGCATGCATACTGCAATGGATACATATGTCTCACGGCTCGCGACGAGAGAGGAGCTAGAGGACTTCCACAGCGAAGATTACCTGGATTATCTGAAGACAGCAATGGTGGCAATGCCGGACGATGAAACACCGAAGGACTACAATCTTGGAGGGTCCGATTGTCCAATATTTGAAGGCCTGTTCAACTACTGCTCCATGTACGCCGGGGCTTCGATCGATGCTGCTCGGAAGCTATGCAACAATGAATCTGATATTGCAATCAACTGGTCCGGGGGGCTGCATCATGCTAAGAAAGCTGAGGCATCTGGGTTCTGTTATGTCAATGACATTGTGCTAGCTATACTACAGCTCCTCCGCAAACATCCAAGAGTCTTATATATAGACATTGATGTTCACCACGGTGATGGAGTGGAGGAAGCATTTTGGTCGACTGATCGTGTCATGACGTTGTCCATGCACAAGTATGATGGCCTGAACTTCTTCCCTGGCACTGGAGACTTAGATCGGACGGGGCCGGATAGTGAAGGAAACCCAGGTGCTCACCATGCGATCAACGTCCCGCTGTCAGACGGAATCAATGATGAGCAATATGTTTGGCTATTCAAAACCATTGTTGGAAGGTGTGTTGATAAATTTCAACCAACAGCCATTGTCCTTCAATGTGGAGCCGATTCGCTTGCTGGAGATCGCCTTGGCCGCTTCAACGTCCAAGTCCAAGGTCATGGAACTTGTGTAGCATATTGCAAATCTCTCAACATACCTCTGCTGCTTGTTGGTGGAGGAGGATATACACCTCGAAACGTGGCACGAGCTTGGGCTCACGAGACCAGCATTGCAATCGGATGCGACGCAGACCTCGATCCTCTCATCCCAGAGCATACGCCGTACAGGGAGCACTTCAGGCACAACACGTTATTCCCGACTTTAGAACAGATTCTTGGAGAGCCGCGGGTCAACAGGAATACCAAGAAGAAATTGGACGAGATTGTCTCCACTATCACAGAACAGCTCAGATTCGTGAACGCAGCTCCCAGTGTGCAGAGTCAAGTCATTCCTCCCGATCTTACTGGACTAAAGGATGAAGTTGAAGATATGTTGAGGGAGGAGAGGGAGCAGGAAGAAGAAGCCAGGCGACCAAAAGAACAAGGCCTGGGTGTACCAATGGAATACTGAATGTGATTGTTCGAGTTGGGGAGGCGTTTGGAGGTCGGCTGTAATGAGTCTTGGACATTTGGCGTTTAGGTCCGCTAAAAGATGAATGGATACGTGGGAATATGCCGAAATGTACCAATCGTTCGGATAGTCTCAATCGATCAATGGAAAATTTCACACGATCATTTCTGCCGCAATGCCTTCATAACTTTTACAGTCACGAAGTTGCTTCCTTGCACATGCTGTTCCGAACACTAGAAAGTGCTATAATCTTCTATTATCTATTCTATGGTATAGTCTAAATGATCATGATATAGGGGGCGCTAGCTGGCGGGTATCTATTCTATTCGGAGATGTTGCAGTGGCACTTCTAAACCAGGAGCACCTCTATAATCACGGTGATATCTCCTTTGCCAAAGTTCAGACCTTCTGACTTAATGGAACATCTCCATTCGTGATCTGATGAATGAAGGCAGGATCTGCATCGTAGAGCATTACATGAAAGTGCTCCACAGCATGAACAGATTTCAAAGACTTCCAGTTCTTGAACCAGATGACCTGCGAGGCATTAGCATTTTGAATGAACTTAGAAGGCATCACGTGACACTCACATTCTCCTTTCCAACCTTCCTGCTGAACGTCTCGTCAACGAACTCATCAATCTCCCTCCTAGCCTTTTCCGTCAAGTCATCCGTCAATGGATCGTCCTCCAGCACAAACTTGGTCCAGATAACCAGGTGCACAATCTTCTCATCAATGCCATACGGCCAATCATTGTAGAGAATCTTGATGTCGCTCTCCTTCTCAAACGGCCTCCCTTCTGCCTGAATAGGCTCCTTCCATCCCAGTCTCTTCGACAACACAAACTCCATCACACTGCCGTATTCCTTCTTCAACTTCCAATTGTACGCCAAGTACCGTCGAAGATCTGAAGGCACACGCTGGAAAGCATCAATCCGGTTTGCCGCAATGATCTTGCGGACTTCCGGCCAAGACACCCTGCGGTACAACGCGTCAGGCATGCTGACTATGGAAAGATCCTTTTCCTTGAGGTTGGCAAGGAAGGGAGGACATGCTGCCTCTCGTTGGGAGGGAGGGACGTTGATTTGCCAGTACGGCAGGGGCGTCGTGCTGCCCATTGTTGAGAAAGTGCAGAGACGAGTGGTCGAGCCGGCTGTGGGAGAACGTGGGTTTATGCGAATTGCATGCAGGAGATGCAGCTTCGTGAACCAGCGAGTCTGGTTTGGAGAAGTGCATGTTGATTGAGCAGAAGCAAACGCCGGGCTTGACCGTTACTAACCGAATCTGGGAAAGAGGATTTTTCTGTGGCTAGATAACCTTACATCTGAAATCACCAGAATCCTATCAGTTAATTAGACACCGAGGCTGAGCTTGAGCCTTGAGCCTTGAGACTTGAGACTTGAGACTTCTGGGAACATCGCCACTCTGCTGAGTTATCACAAATCTTGGCGGTTGATAAGCCTGTAAGGAGTTCCGGATCTCCACTAATCTACACGCGTCTCACCTCCGCCGTCAGCGCACTCAGCGCCTAGACTCTCCTCCCCTCCCCCTGAAGGCTCCACAGGCTGTTGTCCAAAACGCCGCCCCACCGCAATCTCCGCCCTGAAGAGCCTTTCATCCTCCCACTCCTCTATCACCAACCAACAATCCGAACTTGGCCAAACAAGCTTCACTCCCTGGCCTTCTGATTGAGCCCCAATCTCGGCACTGGCTCCGGCGGCAGGGCACTGCCATGCTCTGGCCTCAAGAAACATGGATATTTCTTTCCTTCATTGGCTGGAATAGTTACGTGGGGACTTCTCGATAGTGAAAACTTCCCACTCAGATCCTACTTCCGGCCCTATGGCTCCTGATCCCAGCAACAAAAAACTGAGAATTTTGAACAGCTGTTGTTTATATATGTGAATGGTCCCCATTAATTGCTGCAAGTGTGCCGAGTGATGTCTGTCGTGTTCATGAATTGTTTGCTGTTTCCCTTACACTCGTTTTGTTTCGTGAGGTGTGTGACTTGAAGTCTCCCTCCCCAGCCCAGTCGTGCCTACCACCTTTATTTGGTCTCCTTGCACTTCACTCTTTTGTGCGAGAAATTCAACTTTGGTCTTTACCTTCACCCTCGCAAGCAGAGGGAGCGGGGCTGCTTAGCGGTTATCAGAGGGAGTTAAAGGGGAATTTTGGCTTTCTTCCAAGTGAATGGGTGAATGAATAGGAAGCCTGGATGATAAACATTTCGAAGAGATCAGTCGCTCCTCGACACCTTCACTTCGAAACACCTCATCACCACTACCTTCGATAGACCGACCGTCAAAATGGGCAAATCAAGAGCTCACCAACCCTATGTCAAGCGCCCTTCGCCTCTCCAACAAGTTCATAGCACAAGACCTCTCTCCCAACTTCCGGAAGCAAATGAGAACCAGGCTGCTCCTCCCGCAAATGATCTTGTCAGAGATCCTCAATTGTAAGTATATTTCCTGGGCACAATACATTTCAGCTTCCTTGTCCAAGTCGCTCGCAGCCACCTCTTCGAGCAGAGACCTCTTTGGCCAAGTCTTGATTGTCCTGATGCTTTGGATGGGCTGTACTGACTTCGAGACTAACTAGCTGGAAAAGATTATCGACTGCAGTACACAGAGCTGAGGTTACGAAGGATGTTGAGCGAGGCAGTCAAATGAGTGGCACGACTAATAGTACGCTCAAGTAAGTGGATAATGGAATTCTACCAGATGTCAAGCGTAACGAGTCACTGACAAATGCCAGTGATGAATGGCTTGCGCAACAACACAGAGAGAAGCGACACTGTCGAGTCCTGTGTGCGAGCATCTCAGGTGTTGTTCTTGTGTTCGTCATCGCAACGGCAGTTGTGGGTTGGTATTTCACGAAGGTCCGGAAGAATTGAGAGGCACCGCGATGAACGAATCATGAGACCAATGGCTGGAAGACTAGTTATGAAGTTGCATTTTATCGGTGTGGATCTGGCAAAGTACCTGGAGGCATGTATGAGCTGCTTTATACTGGCTGGCAAGGTATCGTCGCAAGAACTTCTCGAACATTGGGGGAGATGGTCTATATGTGTATTGCAGATCACAGACCCCTACAAAAACAATACAAAATACCATATGCACTCAAACGGAAACCAAACATAGTTTTATGTTACACCAAGGACGTCAGTATTAGATTGGATTGGCTGCTGGCAGGGAGGAAGCTATACGCGACGCCGCTCTCGTTTATACCGAACATTATTCAATATATTTCTGCTCCGGAAGCTTCACAAGCCGAGCAGATGCGATGTGCAACAAACGGAACTCTTGGGTTGTATCTCACATCATGGAAGTATATGAATGGCTGGAGGAAATTGGGTGCGCCTCTCGGACGGGCAAGGTACCTTGGTGAGTAAGGCAAGTGCTGCATGTGGCACGACAAATAACCTTAAGATATCGGGATCATCTTTCCGTTAGCATCTCCCGAGTCACTCCTGCAGCGGTACACCTTGTGTCATCTCAATATCCGACTTTCTATAAATCACAGATTGCAAGAGATCAGCGGAAGTATAA
This sequence comes from Hyaloscypha variabilis F, assembly GCA_002865655.1. Taxonomy (NCBI): domain Eukaryota; kingdom Fungi; phylum Ascomycota; class Leotiomycetes; order Helotiales; family Hyaloscyphaceae; genus Hyaloscypha; species Hyaloscypha variabilis. Next base: position 987,318 of record KZ613946.1, on the reverse strand, counting down.
CCGGAGTCTTCCTCCGAACCAGCGAGCAGACACCATCGCCAAAGATCACCAGAACTCGAAGTCTACATCCCTACAGCTTCAAACCCAATCCCCAGACCCCCAAACCAAAACAAACTTCCAAAGAACCAACAGGAGTGAAAACTTCCGTTCCCGTCCCCGGAACGAAACGTATCCGAACCCTCTTCGGCTCGACACCCCCTTTCCATCCCTACCCCACCACACACGTGACCAGCCCCCCCTCCTTCAGAACTCTCAACGGGCATGTGAAGCCGATGCCGCCCTGACAGCTGAGAAGACCATCCAGTAAGATGGTTGCAGTTGTCCAGATAAGATGTGGCGAGGAGAGGGGAGGGGAAGGTGGTGCCGGTGGGGCTGACGGTGGGTTATTTTCTTGAGCCGGGAGCGATGCGTTCCGTATGCATTCGACGTGCAACAAATCTTTAGAGCACGAATCAAAAGGTGGGAAAGGGGTGTTAAATTGATGGGCTTGGCTCTTGGTTCTATTTTGGGTTCAAATCATCAGAGGCAAGAGGGCGTTAGTCATTGTCCCAGGCTGAGCTGGGCGATATCTACGGTAGATCTTCCGCTTGCGAGTATTCCTTGAGTTATTGTGCATTTGAATTTGATTTGCTCACGCATGCGAGATGTTCGAATATGGTATTACTCTAGAAACGGCTGAGCTTAATGTCTGGCGTTACCTTGAGAGTAAGAAAAACTGGTCCTCAAGAACGTTTAATTCTCAGATCAACAAGGCTGCCGCAAAGAATTCAGGCACGAATCAAGCCACCACACAAGGATCCTCGTTGATGGAGCCAATAAATCATCTCGTAGTTTCGAGAGGTGACAAGGAAGTTGGCCAATATTCGTACCTCCTTGTTCTCCTCCGAATGCCCAGCCCAGCCTAGCCGACGCACCCTCTTATAAATACCAGTCAGCGCCAGCTCTCGTCTGACTACCAGAGAAGACAGGAAACGAGATTGAGAGCTATTTCCAGTTGCCTCAAGCATTGAGGATGCTATAGCAAGGCATGAGACTGGACACAGTAACAGAATAAGAGACAACCACTACGTACCAGCACCTTTCTCATCCAGCTCCGCGCTCCTCTCCTCGTTCCTCTTGTGAGTTTTGCTCTTTCGAGCCACGATAGTTGGACGGTAGTCTGAGATCCAATTTAGTCAGTATACAGTTCTCGTATGTTCTCTGCAGTCTCGACGAGACCCCTCTCAAATATGGCGGTGTTGGGAAGAAAGATATAGTTTATTTGTGTTCGTATATATGCATTTCCATCGCAAGTTATCAATACTACTCCAAGTGATAATAGCAGAGCCAGCAACAACGGTACCAAGAGTGCTTATAGAGCACCCTGGATGAGAAGAGAGAAATTAGAAGACAACAAGGGGCGGTAGTCCGTTGCTTCAGACGGAATCCACACGTTAAACAGCAAAGATTTGGAGGATGAATCAAGCAACCATAGGAGACAAGGGAAAATGAATCGGTGCGGCAGCGGAGAGTCTCTTCCATAAAAACGGTCTTTAAAAAAGACAAAAAAAAAAAAACAAAGATCTAACCCCGAAGGGACATCGCAGCCAGCTTCTTCGCTGGTGGTGCATCATCATCATCATCATCGTCCTCCTCCTCCTCCCGTCCCCGCTTCATCCCCTCCATCTCCTCCTTCTCATCCTCGTCCTCCTCGTCCTCCTTCTCCCTCTCCTTCTTCTCCTTCTCCTTCTCCTTCTCCTTTCCCTTCCCCTTCTCCTCCTCCTCCTCCACCTCACCCCCACCAAACACCTCCCCCGACAACAACCGCGCCTGGTACCTCGCCTGCTATGGGATCGTTAGCATCTACATTTCCTAAGCTCTGCCAATCCTCATTGTTCAAGGAAAAAAAATTATCGTCCAGTTCTCGAGAATTGGGACAGAAAATGACCAAGATTTTTACGTGCTCGTCGTCGTCCTCCTCTGGGCCAAGCCCAGCCAACGCCCGCTCCTGTGAAAACTAGTTAGCCCAGCTGTCATCCGACCATTAGAAAACAAAAACCAATGAGATGATATGACACAACGTTAAGAGATAGAAGAGAAAAACTACATACAAGTGCCTCCGCCGCCGCCGCTCGGTTCATCCTCTCGTTCCGCCGCCTGCCCTTGCTCTTCTTCTTCCCCTTTTTCTCTTTCTTCTCCTTCTTCTCTATCGTCCGGTCAGTGACTGCTCCATTCACTGCCGTCTGCCAAACAGGCAAGAAAACATACCGCCGAGACCAGAGCCCATTGTGATATGAGGTGGTATTCTATCCCAATGTACAATTAGTCTACTTCTCTTGTCTGATATTCTCTGCAATTTCGACGGAAAAGAGTGTGCAGTTCGCTTCTCATCTTGAGAATGGTGGTGCTGGGGTGAAACGTACGAGGTTGGTTTGTATGTTTGTACTGCTTTCCGTCTTAAGTTAGCAAAACTCCGAGGGACGAAAACTGCGCGGAAAACACGGTAGCTTGAACAGCATAGGTAGAACGGACAGGACCAAGATATCGATGTGCGACTTGGACGAGAAGGGAGGAGAGGCAAGGGGTGACTTACGGGAGGGAATCGTGCTTGAGACGGAACAGATAGGTTAGCACTCTCATCCGAAGACTCTACTTACTGCTAACTAGCTGCAATTGCATCCGTAGATGCGCAAAGAGACGTGAGGGAAGGAAGTATAGGGTAGGCACTTACAGCTCGTGATTGCTGAAGAAGAGAAAGAGATCGAGAGCGCGAAGTCCTTTTGACATAGTCCTAAGCGAGAGCTTGCCCTTGGCTTACGCGCGCATAACATCCACATTCACTGGCAGCAGTTACAAAGTGAATCACTATGGGACAATTGCATATTTCTATCAAATTCTATTCTTTAGATCTTTAGATAATAGCCATTGTACGGATGGCAATGTCCAGTGAAGATATTGAGAAGTGATTTTGTAATATCTGATATCAGAAGAAGTGTTTTACTTGTAGCCAGGCTTTAGCCAACACAGGCCCTTCACGTGCCAAAGAGAGGATTTAAGAGAGATTGATAAGACTCTCCAATCAAAGCTTGCAAGGGCAAAAGAGAAAGGGAAGGGGCGCGCCGCCCAAATCGTGCCCATACTGTAACAAGATCGGTAAAGGTGACGCGATATCGCCTTGCCCACTCGCGAAGAGAAGAAGTTAAGCGACTGATAGAGGCCAGCAAAAAGACGCAAAAAAAACACATTTTGTCTGCAGAGCAGAAGGTGGGTTCCAAAGATTGTGATCATAGACAACAGCGGAGGGCCTGGTGCGAAACCTAGCTAAACGACCGAAGTACATCTGTCAAGATCTGAGTTTTGAGTTTACGTCTCAAACAGACGGCACCTATTAGTTCACATTAGCTGAAAAAGAGGGGAAGGGGACGTACCACAAAGCCACTAAGCTTTGGGCGAGGAACAATTAGCTTATTTCAATATATGAGCGACCAAAGCTAGGCGACGCCTCGGATTCGGAAAAAATTGGCTTCCGGCACCCAGTCTCTTGTCATCCGGTCATTTGTGGACTGAATTTCCGGATCAGAGAGAATGGCTTCTCAATAGGACTTTCGATCAGACGGCAATTGAAAGCCGTAATGATACACGACGAAAGACGCAGAAAACCAAATGGCATGCCGTTTTCTCGACAACAAGATTGGAAATCGGCCCATTATAATCAAGACGAGAGATGGACTCCCTGCCACAACATATTTCAAATCTCCTGTTCGAGATGGAACATTCAAGGTGGGCTTTCCTTGGCCTTGCACACCACCACCACCCTCAACCACAAAAACTGACTGAAAATCCATGCCAATGGGCCTGCTATCAAGCAAATATTTGTACAGACAGCCCGTAGCAGCCAAAAGGGAAAGCAATCGCACTCTCATAAAACAAAATATTCGCATCAAAACATCGCAATGACCGGCTTCAATGCTCCGTCGACTTCGCTCATGACTCGACGTATTTGCAGGAGCGCACTAGAGCTCCCAAGCTTCCTTTTCTGAGTCTAATAATCAACCAATTATACTTATGGGCATTTTTAAAAAGCATATGTGTTGGCTTCACACGTTCAACCAAGCATGAGGGATAATGGATTTGGGAGATGAAGTGAGGTTTACGTTGACGGGTGCTTAGTCATACACACATTGAGCGATACCAGGGTGGGAAAGCCTCCCCCCTTTTCGATATGCAGGACATGAATCTACCTCAATCAATTTATACGATAGCTGCTATTATGTTATTTGTGGTCGCTTTCGGTCAGTGTCAGTATCAGAGGGGCTACAGGAATGCGGACGTCAAGTCCTGCCAATCAGAGGCTCGGACTTTTCAGGAGGAATGCGGTCTAGGATTTCAATTGTTCCATAGTCTTGAGGACATTCAGACACACTCAATCTCCTGCTTTCCTTGAGAACGACTCATTACCCTCGATCTCGACCTCGACCTCGACCTCGAGTCTTCCAAATCCACTCATCAACATGCATCTCTTACTCCTCATCACACTCACCAGCTTCATCATCCCCATATCAGCATCATACACCACAGAGATACCACAAGCAGGCCATAACTTTCCTACCTTCCCATCCGCCCAAGTTGCTGCGTTGGCAGGAAGGATGATGGCGAAGCCAGGTCGAATATCCCAGCTGCAAGTCGCGTTGAAAAACGAAATCTGCGATTGTGAAAACGGATTGAGATGTTGTGGCAGCTATTGCGAGTGTGATTTAGAGTGTGGGAGGGAGGTTGGGGAATGGGAGTGTTTGCTGTGAACGGAGGCCTCCACTAAGGACGAGAATAAGAGCGCTCGTTTTCGGTCTCACAACTAGAGGGTAGGATTTGGGTGAAGATGGAGGGGAGATACAGATGTTCTTGAGAGAGGTGGACTTAGGGTGTGTGGTAATTTCATGGAATACTACGCGGAAGCAATACTTGAAAGGTCCAACTTGACTTGGGACTCTGAGGTTCAGCGTCACCTTATTTTGTGTACTGAGAGCGTATACTGGGAGCTGAGAGACAAGGACAAAGACAAAGTTAGATATGAAAATAAGACGGAGAAGCAGAACAGAACGTGAAGACCAATTAGACTTAGCAGAGAACCGTCCAGGCTCGACGACTTCCAAGTCTCGTGCTTTTGGCACCTATTATGTCTCTAGCAAAGAACTCCATTGAAACGTGTCCTAAATTGAGAAGTTCTTCTACGTCGGCGAGTTCTTCTCACGTCGGCGTCTGAGGCTTGCGCTGCAGCAGCTGTCGGCCGAGGTTTCTGCTGTCAGCTTACTTAAAAGGCTTCAATTCCTTCTATGTGGAGCTGAAGACGAAGTCTTGCATAAGCGGTTGCTTAAATCGCCGAGGAAGGATTCAATAAGAGCAAAGCAACGCTATAGAGAACGACGACAAAGTTTTAAGGTTGCGAAGGCAATTGATTATCACGTGCTATACCAATCACGTGATAACCCCTGAGAAGGCTCTCGGGAGGAGGTTTTGGAGCAGTTCAAGTAGTGACCAAAAGACAAAGGCAGGCCTTGCTGGAACATGCGAAAATGATGGATTTATGATAAATCAATGTTGTTCCTATTTGTTGAAGTAGGTCAATGTCTGGATCTGGACTGCGGGACTTTATAATCGGCCGCGTTTTTATGCTCTCTGGAGGCCATGCAGGATATCTGACTAACTCCCACGTATTGGCAAAGTGTATCTCTGCTTTGAGTCTGGGGGATGCCTAACAGATGTACTGAATTGCTTCTGGAAACCTCCGTTGTCCCGGCGGCACTTGACGCTGCGTCGTCCTCGGGATTTTATCCCTCATACATCGCTTTCGTACCTGGTCAAATATCAGCCAGACAGCAATGATCCAAATGGACCCCCACGTGCGAAAGCGACGGGTCAGTCGTCACTGCTGGTTCTCCGGGTAGCAGACTATCGAGTAGGGTGCCAAACGAACAGAGGTGGCGGCTCGTGGAAGTTGGCGTCTGTAGCAACTTTTCTATTGTGATATGGCGCTGTAGATATGCAGATTCGGAAGAACAGATATACGACTTCGGCAGGTGGCTTGTCTCTCATGGCAACCGCTGTGGAAAAGGGTTATGATGAAAACAATACGAAGGTAGCACGGTGGAGGCTTGCGGCTGAAGGAGCTTTTCTTAGAACTGTGTCTCGGGTTCGAAATTAGAGTTGGCGGGTCTTGGGTCCATCGCGGTTCCATCAGCCCCTTTTTTTGACAATGGTGCAGGCCCTGTGGAACCCAGCCTCGAAGACCTCATCCTTGGCGGCCGTGATAGGGGCTGGCCGCTGGAGGGGCAAGGAGTTCGATCCGTCGGAATTTGCACCGCACCTGGGGTTTGACGGAAGACGTAAAGAAAGTTGGAGAGCTGGAGATAGATCAGCAGAAACGGCTTTTGCTTCCCCTCAATGCTCTCCCAATCACTGGTGCAGTTGAGTCCCAACAAAAGGGCGGAGGATTGGGCGATAGAGATAGCGGGTGGCGAGCTGGAGAAATTCGAGATGGGGTTTGGAGCGAACAGACGAAAACGCAGCGGGTTGGGCCATTTGGGCTTCAAGCTCAGGGATGCCACCAATAGCCCCGTTAACACGCAGCACAGCACCCGGCGCCACCCTACACACCCTGTTGCACCCTGGACAGCGCCAGCCTCCTCGACTTTTCGAGACAATAATTTCAGGGAACTAGCAAAGACCAGAAACTCTCTCCCCACGCATAAAACCTGTCGTTCTGCTGCTGTCGCTCTCGCTGCTGCCATTGCCTGCTGCGGATTATCTCCTGCTGACTGTGAGTATTCCTCCTTCTCGTATTCCAAGACTCAGTTGCCATCCCGCTGCCTCTCAGAGAGCCTTTCAGCTTCTTACCTGACGTCAGCGAGGCATTGTTTGGAGCCCCCGGCTAATGCTAATGTGTAGCTCCCACTTTTTATAAACAGCTATCTGCCTTCCGTCAACACCAATCTTCTACACATCCCTGGGATTATCTACACACAATCCACAGACACATCTCACAATGGCGACCTTCAAGAGCGCGCTGCCCTCCCACTTGGCTCCAAAATCTGCCCTTGGCAATGGAGAAGCGCAAGCTGAGTTCGCCAGAAAGCACCATGGCAAAACCCAATCGCACATGGTGAGTGCCACCCCCCAGCTCCTATAAGTGATCAAATGCATGGCAGGCTTTGGAGATGGCGTGAATAGCCAGCTGGCAGAAGCTCGGCTTTTAGCGAAGCTCGAGAAGTAGCTGGGCAGCTGCGATTTGTCTGCCAAAGTCCTCGAAAGTGAATATTGGGACACGTCGACAATGTCGTTACTGTCCCCCCGCTTCGAAACGGAAATCGCTCCCCAGATTGCCAGCGGACGAACACGACGTCACCACCATGGACGAATCAGGACAAAGGCAATGGTGTTTGTACCTTCCCGGGATTTGCATACATGCAGTTCCCGTGCGACCTGGCAGGAACGAAGCACTACATCTGCAGAGCCCGCACACCCCTATCGACTTCAAATACCACCCTCTCGAGAAGACTCGATCCACAGGAGAGCCGACCCCAGAGCAGGAAGACAACTTGGAGCATCTCGAGATACTTCCTGTTCTGTACGCTGATATCCATCCGGCATTGCAAAGGCCTTCGACAACACCAGAACCTGATCCTCCTCCACCACCGATACCAGAGAAATTTCTATTACAACACTCATTGTATACGGAGGTCCATCCCCAGGTCTACCCATCTTTTCGCGGCCTTGCGAAGCGGTACTTCAGATCGCCCCTGCCTCCGGACGATTCTCCCCCACCATCTCGACTTAGTCGTATATCTTTCCCTAGGTTTCGCTATCCCTTCCAACGCCCTCCGATTCCCGATTTCTCGCCTCCTAATATGCCTGCCATGCATTCAGAAACTTCTATTCCTGGCACCCTTTTGCCAATAATTGGAAGTAAAGCAAAGCTAACTCCTCATGACGATAAGGCTTTCGAGAACACATCCACATCTGTTGCTGCAAGCCAGATGCGAAATGCCCTCAACCAGCTCGCTGATACGGTCAAAGACCCAGAGGAGAAGAAGGTACGAATTTCATAACCGAGCTTGAGAAGTCGGAGCTGATGATCTTTAGCTCTTTGAGACAGAAATGGACAACTTCTTTGCCCTTTTCCGAAGATACTTGAACGACAAGGCCAAGGGAAACACACTGTAAGCTTCTCCGAATATTATACGGGACGGTTTTGACTGATAATTAGCAGTGATTGGGAGCGTATTGCACCACCTGCACCAAACCAAGTTGTCGACTATAACGACCTTGCCAATTCTGAATCTGTCGGGTTCTTGAACAAACTTGCCGTTCTCAAGCTCAATGGAGGTCTCGGTACATCCATGGGCTGCGTTGGTCCCAAATCCGTCATCGAAGTCCGTGACGGCATGTCCTTCCTCGATCTCTCTGTCCGGCAAATCGAGTACCTCAACCGCACGTATGATGTCAATGTTCCGTTTATTCTGATGAACTCCTTCAACACCGACGACGACACCCAAAATATCATCAAGAAGTACGAGGGCCACAACATCGATATTTTGACCTTCAACCAATCCCGATACCCAAGAATTCTGAAGGACTCGATGCTGCCAGCGCCAAAGTCATTCAAGTCTCCCATTTCTGATTGGTACCCTCCAGGACACGGAGATGTCTTCGAATCACTCTACAACTCTGGCATTCTTGACAAGCTCATTGAGCGAGGTGTCGAGATCCTTTTCCTATCCAACGTTGATAACTTGGGTGCCGTTGTCGATCTCCGTATCTTGCAACACATGGTTGAGACCAAGGCTGAATATATCATGGAATTGACCGACAAGACCAAGGCCGATGTCAAGGGTGGTACCATTATTGACTATGAAGGATCTGTCCGCCTTCTTGAAATCGCCCAGGTGCCAAAGGAGCACGTTAACGAGTTCAAGTCCATCAAGAAGTTCAAGTACTTCAACACCAACAACATCTGGCTGAACCTGAAGGCTGTCAAGCGAATTGTTGAGAACAATGAGCTCGAGATGGAGATCATTCCCAACAACAAGTCTATTCCAGCCGACAAGAAGGGAGAGTCAGATGTCTCAATTGTCCAGCTCGAGACAGCAGTTGGTGCTGCTATTCGTCACTTCCACAACGCACACGGTGTCAATGTTCCCCGGAGACGTTTCTTGCCAGTCAAGACCTGCTCTGATTTGATGCTTGTCAAGTCAGACTTGTACTCACTGAAGCACGGCCAACTCCAGATTGACCCCAACCGCTTCGGCCCAGCCCCTCTCATCAAGCTCGGCAATGACTTCAAGAAGGTTTCAGACTTCCAGAAGCGCATTGGCAGCATCCCCAAGATCATTGAACTGGACCATTTGACGATTACTGGAGCCGTCAACCTTGGCCGAGGCGTCACTCTTAAGGGTACCGTCATTATCGTTGCTACAGAAGGCAGCACCATTGATATTCCTCCGGGATCCATCCTGGAGAATGTCGTGGTCCAAGGTTCCTTGAGATTGTTGGAGCATTAAGATGGGAATGGAAGGGAGGAAATGTTTGTTTGGGTTTGCATGACCTGGCAAGGTTCTTGAGCATTTTACATACGCTAGGTTTCGGCGGTAGGCAGTAGTACAGAAAGAGATTCTGAGAACTGCATTCGCGTGTATTAGTCTTTTAATGAACCGGTGGTTTATATACACTAAGCTCTGTGCATATATGTATGCGTGATCTGCGTCATTTTGCGTGATGTGCGGCAGTGTGGAAAAGGGGCACGATTGGCTTACGTGATTGGCTCGTGGACCTGCATGAGCTTCGTGGACTGCAACCATTCTTCCACTTCCACCTTGAACACAACAGGAAGTTCAAAGTTGCTGAGCTTAAGCCAATTGAGTTCCCTATACCGATGCTCTCTACTCTGTATCCTTTACGGCGCCGTTCTCACACGCCAACCCATTGAACAAGCCCACATATCCACGTTACACAGCAGCAGCGACCTCCCGTTGAAGCCTGGGAGACAGTTTTCAGCCTCGTCACCTGACAAGATGTCTCTCCCGCCCTCACAATCGACTTCAAACAATACATTTGATGATCTACTACCTATATGCTGGCACATAAACTCCTGCTGGCCCTGTCTAGAGAAGACAAGCGCACGTTGTAGCTGGTGTCCCAGCGTATTCTCCCCTCTTCTTCCTCCCCCATCCCATTCTCACTCCCCTCCCCTTCTCCCTTCTTTTCTCCACACACAACAAATAACAGACATCGAATAGAAAGTAACATCAAAACAGTCAATGACATGTATCCCCAACCTCTCCACCCCACAACTCCTTGCCCCGATCACCAACGCAGATATCTGCCCCCTTTGGTCCGAACGCTGGGAGCTCAGAACTAGTGCTTTGGGGTGTCATGTGAGCACGATTACGCTGCTGACTTGTGTTGTGAGTGTGCTTTCTACGTTTTTGGTTGTGGGGATGGTGGTGCTGGGGTTTAGGGTTGGGAGGTGGGTGGGAGGGAAGTGGAAGGGGAGGAGAGAGGGCTGGTGGAGGGTTTGGAGGTGGAGGTTTTGGAAGGCGGAGTGGGCGAGGGGGTGGAGAGTGAGATTGGTGGATGTAGATGGGGGAAGGGATGAAGAGAGGCCACTGTTGGTTGGTAATGGGGAGACGAGTGGTGGGTGAGTTTACTTGAAGGACTAGATTTCAGAACTGTATGTGGTTTTTGTTCTGGTCTTGTAATGCTCTGAACTAGTCCTATTTTTATGTGACAGATTGTCGAGCAGCTTGCACCGCCCCTTGCTGGAGCAATCAAGTATCATAGGCATCGGTCTTCTTCATCTCCCTCCGGTTTCGACTCTCAGCCTTCCTCCACCAGCAGACTCACTGAAGAACTTCCCACCTCGAGTCTTGAACTTGGCAGGCAGGCCGCAGCGTAGGTCTGCTGCTTCATCGGCCGCTGTCTAGTACGACATTCGACCTCATTCGTATAATATTTGCACTCTTTCGTCCATAATATCTCATCCAGAGCTCACAGGCGGAATAATTGCAACCTCGTCACCTTCCTGTATCATTATTCCCTCCTCATTCTCGTCCTCTGGTAAATCGACATATTCCAGGTTAACCGTAATAAGACAGCTCTCTAGCAGATTCGCTTTTATCCCACCATATTTCTCCTCGAGAGTGCTGAATAATTTGCCAATTGGAAGGGGGGCAGGTAGGTTTTCCGAACCCTTCCTGGTGTGGTTTTCTGCCGGGCCGAAGTAGAGAATTTTGAAATGTCCTGGGGGGGCCTTCGATGTCGACATCGTTAGATCTTCGGTGAGTGCCCTGATCGAGAACCCTGTTAGCAATTGACCCAGACAGAGTTCGCAGAAAAGTTGTGCCATGGGAATATTTGTCAGAGATCTTGGTGTAGTCCACTTCTCAGAACGAGTCTGATTCAGGTAATACATGCTAAATTTATTCATCATGATAGGCACACGAGTGCTAGTGAGAGTAATGAGATTCTCCAGACATACCGAGAAATTTGTGCAGTTGTGGGAAGCAGTTGCAAACGTGGTGAAGCTCGAACAGGTTGGAGGAATTTAAAGTGGATACTGCTACTGAGGCTGCTTTCGTCTGCTGGAATCTTTCGAGAACGTCACGAAATCGCGTCTCCCGAAGAAATAATATTTCTATGCGGATGCCCCTTTTCGATCGAGGTACCGCCACCTTTTCATGATGTTGCGCTCTCCTCAATTAAGGCGGCAGGCGACTCGATCGTTTGTCTGTTGGAAATGCATTGCGAAATCCCGGCCGGTGGGCACCTTTCAGGGCAAGTCGCAGAGAAGTGTTGTTACTGAGCTTTCACGGCGACACTTCAGTGGTGGTAAAACAGTGGGTAGTCTCACTTCTTCTCGCATCTTAAGCTAATTGTTGAATCCAGTCTCTTCAAGAAGTTCATTCGAATATAGAAGCTGCCCCTGAACCTCCTCCACTACCACCAATAAACTCAACACTTAGAGATCGACTTCGAGAATGGGAGAAAGAGTATGCAGCAACATATGTAATGACACCGCTGCCGAAAGAATCGAACGTTAGAAGAGGAGCGGTCTTGAATAATACCACTCGTCCACAACCTGGGTCGTTTCAAATCGAAGGAGAAGAGGACGAAGACGATGATTTTAATTTGGCTGCACCAATATTCGATCGTGACGAGTTGGTCGATGTTGGTAACAGGAGAACCTTTCTTCTCCCTGGGGATCTTGTGGAACTTCTGTATGTTATATATTGGCGAGGGCTACAGAGAGTGTTGGCTAATCTCAAATAGAGCCGCAGGAAGTCGCCAGCAAGAGCTTGCCATTTTCGTTCGCCATATAGATATCCAGAGTCAATTCTACACTATGTCCGGTCGTTGGGTGCATAGATCGGATAAACATCCACTGTTCTACGTCCCAAATTTCGTCGAGGGACACGAAGTGGAAGCTATAAAAGAGTTTCTTCCACAACAGGCTGTGCCTATGGAGCTGGAGGACAGGCTACACTCCTTCGAGATAGTTCCCCCAAGGAATGTTGGATCTCCTCTAACTCTGAAAATGACTGAGTTCTGGGCGGCTTCAGACGCTGCGTATCAAAAAAATGCGTCTCGCTTCGACAATGTACATCGAATTGTGGCACATCCAACCCGATTCACATATGCGACTTTGGAAGAGATAGCGCAGAGAGCGTTGGCCGGATTCGTACCAAAGACAAAAGACGGCAAATTCTCTCCAGAAGTTCTATATGCACTACATCGTTCGATGCTGCGAGATGACATTGGTTTCCGGGCCCAGCTAGGAAAGACTATGCGAGCCGGTGGTGAGTACGAGATCAACTCGATCGGCGAAGTCAACAGCATCAATCAAGTCACTAAATTCGTTCGGTCTTATCGGGAAGAACTGGTGACGAACCCGGAAATTCTCAGAAGTCACCCGTTAACTCGTTTTGCCATTTATGCCCGCGAACTTATTGCTGCTAGCCGCCAAACTCGCCAATATACTCCTTACGGAGTCATTGGTCCATATTCAGGGACCGAGCAGGGTGACACCCATTACAGATATGGACAACCATATAGACCAATTCCCAGCGGCATGATGCCCTTTCTCCGATTTCTGGAGTCTTGGGCATGTTTGGAAAGCTTCGGTAGATACTCTTCCCTCAATGGGATTGGTTCTACTATTTTACGGGCCATTGGGACATATGACGACGTGCCACTGGACAAAAAGACGGCCTTCACCGCGTTGCAAGAGTTAGGTGCCATCGCGCCCTGGGAAAATCGAGCGGCTTATGAGCTGAGGCTTCCTTTAACAGGCCGCAGGTTGGCCCCAGGATTGTTCACGGGCAAGTTTAAAGACAATGGAGAGGCTGATCAGTTAGACTATGGTCGTAGAGACGATATACTTAAAGATCTTCGGAAGGATTGGGGTGATGTCACGGTATACTGTATTGATGATCCGACAGCACAGGAGCTTGACGATGGTGTTTCTGTGGAGTGTACAGAAAACCTTGAGGAGTTTTGGGTGCACATCCATACCGCAGATCCTTCATCTCATCTTACCTCTGACGGGCTAGGGAGCCTAAGGGCTGAACTTTTGACGGAGAACATTTACTTGGAGGACCGCACAGTCACTATGCTAAATTCGGATTTTTTCACGACAGAACACAGTCTCGCTCCCGGACGACCGTGTCTGACATTCAGCGCGAGGATGAATCTTAATGGCGAGGTTCTGGAGTCGACCATCACTCCCGGTATAATTCGGAACGTGGTAAATATGTCGTATGAAGTTCTGAAGGAGTTTACTAGTGGTATGCAATTGTCAAAGTCCATCTCTTATGTCGTCGGCCCAGACGAGGCCAAAATAGAGCCTACTCGACCGATGATAGGACTCGATCAACTTACCGAAATACACAAAAAGGAAATTGGGATTTTGGACAAGATTCAGCATGGCCGCTGGAAATATCTAGGGGACAGAGGCGGCGCCTTCCAACGGCCTCCCAAGTCTTCTGTGTCTGTCTCTTTTGCAGGCGCTCCTTGGAAAAAATCTCCACAGGGTGACAGCTTGCACTACTACGGAGATCCCACGATTCGGTTATCCTTTGATGAGACATACGATCCAAAAGACCTTGGTCTGGTCGCATGTTTCATGCTCGTCGCTGCCGAAGTGGCTGGGAGATTTTGCAGTGCGAGAGGAATTCCAATACCATATCGAGTCACACCCTTTGATCCAGAAAGGGACCCTGCAGATTTCTTTAGAAAGGTATATTTGCCAGCACGAGACGAGAACGGGGAGGTACCGTTGGAGATACAAATGGAATATACAAGACAAATACCGGCTGTTCAGCCATCGACAACTCCGGGGCGGCATGTGGCTCTTGGCATGGACTTGGTCGCTAGATGCACAAGTCCTCTGCGCAGGTTTTCTGATCTTATAACTCATTGGCAAATCGGAGCAACCTTGTTGGAGGAGCACCGGCTGGGGAGGTCACTTGTGGGCAATACTAGTGAAGACTTTCTACCTTTCAGCAAAGCACGTATCGATGCTCTCCTACCTCGTATCGCGCTTCGGGAGAAGCTTATTGCCCAAGGATCAGCCCATGCATCAAGATCATGGGCTATCATGTTCCTCGTTCGAGCTTGGCATTTTAAGCAGGCAAAGCTTCCCCCTCTCAGATTCTCAATACGAAGTGTGAATCCGGAAGCCAGACAGTGTGGGGGGGTCATTGAGTCATTGTTGGTGGGTGCACAAATGCTTATCCCGGACGGGATGGATCCTGAGGAGTTAAAGCTGGAGGACCTGTTCGAGGTTGAAATCAGAGAGCTCGATGTTTGGGGACTCAAGATCATCGTTGACTTGGTTCGGCGGATTGATCCATGAGACGATGTTGACGTGAACTTTTGAATACCCTTGGTGAAGAAGGCTGGCTCTTCGGACAGATATTCGAAGCTTGGCATCAATTTTTGTACGAAAATGGAAAGATGTACATTATTGTATATTATAGAACATGAGGCTTGCGTGTGGACGTATATATCATGGGAGCATACCCAGAAAAGCCCTTCGCTCCATGTATTATAACAACGATAGATAGAACGGCATCATGAAATAAATAGAAAGAAATCACAACTTCTCAAAAGCTTCCTCTCCGAGTGCAATTGACGGAGAGCCTAATTTCTTAAAACAACATCTCATTCTCGGCTCTCTCGATTGAAGGAGGTTGCGCGAGGAATGCAGCGAAATATGTTGTTTACTTGTCCAGAAACCAAAACAACTCCACGCGCCGCATATCTCATAAAATGTTGATCCATCCTTGAGCTCTCTCATTATTTATCATTTGTCACATCCAGTCCGTACCTTCTCTACACTTTCATCAGCCAAAACTCTCCAACCCACCCTTTTCGATAAAACCCACACCTCCTACACAAACCACACAACACTACCCTCAAAATGCACCACCACTCACTACTCATCCTGGCGCTCGCCGTCCTCAACTCCGTCGTAGCCTCTGAATCAAGCGCCTCAGCATCCGCATCAGCCCCCGGCCTAGTAATAATCCCCGTCGCCTCCGCCGTCCAAACCGCAGAACTCGACATCATGAGTGACAGTCCGTCCCCTTTCCCTTTTCCTTCCCCATCCATCTCTGATCCACCCCTCAAACATCAAACATCCAACTAACACCGCGCAGTGGCAATGCCAACCCTCGCCTCACCTCCAACATCCATCCCCACCTCTACTCCTGCGGCAATCATAACACCAACCGCAACAGCAAAATCAATCTCGACGAAAGTAACAATCAGCGCCCCGGCAAATACGACGACGACGCAGACGTCACGACTCAGCACGGTGGTTGTGCCGAGTGGGAGCGCGAGCGCTGGGGTGGCAGGGACGAATACTACTTTGCCTACTGTGACGGGAGGTGCGGAGGGGAGATCTGTGAGTGTTTGTCTTTCTTCTTCTTTCCCTTCCTGTTCAGAGTTGAGATGGTGGATTGTGAGATGATGTGGAGAGTGACGGCTGATAGGGTGTAGGTCAAGCTCGTATCCGTCGCGCTGGGGGTTATGGCGGGAATTTTCGCTTTTGCTTGATGGAGGATACTTAAGGGGTGGCGGTTTGACGGGGTGTGGGATTGGTAAGGGACGAAGACGGGTTAATGCATTGAAAGGTTGGGTTTGGCGTTCTGGGTTTGGTTTCTGCATTACATTCATTCATTGCTCTTTTATAGAGCCGTTCTTGTGCTGTTGAAAACGTTTGTGGAAGGAAGGTGGATCGGAAGTGCATGGAGCTGAAGTGCTCGCTTGAGCTTTAGAGTTGTTGTGTTTGGGTTAATTCCTCGAGAGAAATACTCGTTTGTGAAGAGAGGAACAAACGCAGATGAATAGAGCAAAAGGAATAAGACTTGAAAAGTGCGAGGATAATCCGAAGACTTCGGAGGAGAAATTTTTATGTGCCGACTTGCTCTTTATCACATCAATTCAATGCACGAGGTTTTGCTGAGATTATAGTCAAACATGCTCATCGATTCGTCTCGTTGCTATCGGCCAACTAGTGTACAGATCCGCCCCTAACTTCACTTCATCCCCAATCATCCATCCATCAATCAACGTAACTTCCTATACCGGAAACCCAAGATCCCATCCCGCGCGCACCTAAATAGTGTACAGAATTCCAATAAAATCTCTTCCTCCCCAGACTTGAAAACCCCCGAAGACGTGAAGAAGCGCTGAACGACGCTCGCTAGACTATGCGGCAGAAAAAGACGTACGTGGGTAACTTCAAGGACCACAAAAGCCAAACCAACGTTCTGGGTATAACCTCCACTGCTGCGAAATGCATGCTTGCGTGCGAAAAACGAGTGAAAATGAAGAGAATGGCGTCCATGCGTGAAGTGAGCAATGGCCGTGAATGCAAATCCGAGTTTGTGTGGTCCGGATGAACCATATGCTAGTGTACAATGGGAGGAAAGCGCTCGAGATCCGTGGTCATTAATTATTATAAGTAAATGATCAGTCGTTGATCGTGTGATTTGCTCTGGATCCAGTCCAAAGTCGTGTATGTCTCGTAGAATCGATGAGAAACATAAGAGAGTTTTCCGCTCTTTTGTTCAAGCATTTATTCATTCCGGGTTCGTTTTCAAAGGCGCGTGTTGTGCTCAGTCAAAGAAGGATTCTTCATCGACCAATCCTGGCTAAATTAGTACTTATTCGGAACGACTTCAAAAATTCAGACTCACGGGAATCGTCTCTCAATTTGTTATTGTTGGGCTTTCGCTGGCCCAACCCAATATTCATGCCAAACATGCTACTCTCGCGTCTCTTTGACTTTGTTCCCTGGGGATTCTCCGTTCCGTACTGTCTGTATGCCGCATTACCACCAGAAAATTGATCATAAGCAGGACCAGCAAGAGTTGGGGCTGTTCTGCCATATTCCGGTCCCGCCATGGTTTGGTACCCTCCCTGCATCTGTGGCTCATAGGTAGGTTTCATGGGCGTGAAACCAGTGTCGTATTGTGCACGCTGCTGATAATGTTGAGGAACCGGAAATGATGAGGGTGGTGCTTGGTGTTGCTGGAAGGATTGCTGCTCGTAGCTCGGTGTGGGCAGATCTTGTGCAAATTTTTGTCGGCGTGGCGAGCGGATGTCTTCAGGAGAAAGTGGTGGAGCGCTAACAGTAACTTCGACAGGCGAGTTATGATCGTCTGGCTCTTGACCAAAAATTCCGTCATACTGCTGGAGGAAGAGAGCGAATACGGGTGCAGGTATGTTCAAAGTCGGAGAGAAAACAATGCCAACATTGCGGACAGTCATCTTGTTGGTGTCTGCATGGTTGATGATGTTGATGAGAAATCCGGAAAGGTAACGCAGGAGGGTGTTGTTTGCTTTTGGCAGTCGGTGAACAAGACCATTCAAGGCACTGACCTTTTCGTTAACATCATGCAGTTCGGTTACTGCCAAAAACTCGAGATGAAGCTCCCTAGTCAGGATCGTGGTAGGCAGTTCCCTAAGATAAAGCTTCAAGAGCGAAGCAACCGCATGGATATCGTAGTATTGGCCATCCGTGATCAGATTTACATCGCCTTCATTGTTGAATCGTTCCCGAAGTTGCTTGATGACAACGTTGGAGCCGCTCAACCTGAAAATACCTTCTTCTCCAGCTGCGTTCTTGGCATCCAAATACTCAATGCATCGATATACCACAGCTGGCAATTCAACGTTGACATCAACAGGATGATTGAACCTCACTGCCTCTCCCAATGGAGCTCCGAAAGCTGGTCGAATAGGTCCATGCTGGTCAAAAGCCATTTGGGATAGGCTTGTTGTTGAATCGTTAACTTCTGGGGAGTCCAGGGATGCACGAGGCTTCGAACCAAAGCCGAAGAAACTTCGCTTCTTTTGCTTAATCCTCTCATCAACTTGTGCAGGTGCCAAGAAAGCGTTCTTGTTGCCCCACATTGTAGAGTCTTGAATTACTTGGGCATTCTTTGGCGCGGAAATGTTCTTCATGGACTGACTTTGAGGCAGTTGAGCCAGAGGATCCCGTTCATGACCATGAGTAGGAGGTGATGGGGTTCCAGAATTCTTTCTTGCACTGACTGGAATATTGCCTTGTTTGGTGTTCTCGTAGCTCACCCCTCGCAATCCATCAGCCAGGTCTGGCATCGTTTGGCTTCGACCACCCCCGGCGTACATCTTCTTTTTGGCGTTCATACCGTTCACGTGAAGAGAGCCATTCGAATCTTGACGATCATGTGGCTTTATTTGTTGCGGCGCAACCTCCTCATCTTCCTCATCTTTGTAGTCGACGTACTGAAGCAAAGCCTCAACCCACTGATCACGCTCCTCATCACTTTCAGCACACAAGACATGTCTCACCAGGCTGGAAGAATCCTTTCGCTTGGGTTCCAGTATCAAAAACGCATGGCGGTACTGGTTATCGACATCGTCTGTGTCGCCTCGCGAAGGCGACCCATTTTCGTTCTGCTGCTGTTGCTTGCCAATCTGGGCATTCTGAAGCTTGATCGCACCAAGATGAGGACCACCCGGAGATTCATAGTATTTGAACACTGGCCCGTCCAAGACGAAGAATCGAGCTTTCCAGCCTCCAAAGTTCTTGCCTCTTTTAGTCAGATATCCATTTTTCAAAGGCCTACCACCTGGGCCCATCTTCACTGGGCTCTCAACCGAGTCGCCGCGTGGATGCAAATCCTCGGCGTGTGGCTCCATCGTATTGGTTGACAAATACCTGCAAATCTCCAAGGCGGACGCTGTATCCATAGGGGTGTTCAAAATATCATCGAGGTACTTGTCTAATGCCGCTCGTCTCGCATCAACTTTCGCAGGTGCGTGCCCATTGAAGAGGGATTTTTCTGGGGTCTTGGCAGTGAATAGAGAGGATTGCTTCAGGATCTGGTCCAGATGCGCAAGAGAAGCAGAATCCTTTTCAACCCTCCATAGCTCTCGACGATCAGACCTTGAAAAGACTGCCAACGTGAACACAGGGTCTTCTTCGAAGTTCTTTGGGAACATGATACTGGCTCTTGAAGGCTTCAGTCGAGACGAAGCAACCTTGACATCGATTGAAGGCAGTGCATTTGGTGGGAGTAGCAGATCTGGATACTCTTCAGTGACCAGCCCTCGATAGATCGAATTCGCTCCAAACATGTTGCTATGACCTAGGGTCGGCGACGCTTCGTCCACTGGGCTCGTTTCAACAACTTCTGGCACCTTTTTTGCGATCGTCAAAGGTTTCGGAGAGACCAATTGCAAAGGTTCTGCGTGAGACAGTCCCGGTGAAGCAATTGATAGCGGGGTGTTAGGTGGT
This sequence comes from Hyaloscypha variabilis F, assembly GCA_002865655.1. Lineage (NCBI taxonomy): Eukaryota > Fungi > Ascomycota > Leotiomycetes > Helotiales > Hyaloscyphaceae > Hyaloscypha > Hyaloscypha variabilis. The sequence continues at coordinate 967,496 of KZ613946.1, read as the reverse complement.
AGCGGAATCGGTTGTCGAGGTGCTCTAGGTGAAAGCGGAACGGCGCCAGGAAAACCGCCCATGCGAGGTGACATTGGAGGTGAATTTAGTGAAGCATTCTCAGATGGATTTCGCGGTAGTGGAGAACCGAGTGGCCGGTCGATTGGTCTCGGGCTGATAGGGAGGCCAGGGCTCATCAAAGGAGGGGAAACCATCCCAGATGCTTCACTAAGCATACCTGCCAAAGAACCAGTATTAGAGTCAGGAGGCGAGAATTGTCGTAGATGAGCATCTGGTGGCGCAATTGGTATCGTTCGTGGACTTGCTGGCATGGAGTCCTTCGCCGACGGAGTTGTCGGTCGCGATTTGCTTTTCTTCGAGAGACTTCTCAATTCTGCATCTTTCATAGCTGCAATTTCTCGTTCTCTGTCGTCCTCCTCTCTTGTCTTTCGTCGGCCTCGTTCTGTGAAGGTAGGTATCTCATCCACCTCCAATATATCATCATAGTCCGAATCTGATTCGTCACCAGTTCCTGATGCTTGACGGAGATGGGAACTTGTGTTGGTCTTCTTTCCTAAATTCAGAGGCGCAGGGGGTGCTTTCCGCGGGGGTGGAACGGGGAAGGCCTTGAGTCCCTCGTCGGGTCTGGGCGATGGTCCAGTGATATTCACTGCAGGGGCTGCTTGATTACTAGACATTGGTGTTTTTGGAATTGGAATATTCGGCGGGGGTCCTCTCGGTGCATCGGAAGGAAGAGTTCTTGATGGTGGTAACGAAGCATTGTAGGGAACCCCTCTCTCGACCTCATTGGCCTTTCTCTGTTGCTGGCCTGCTTCAAATCCTGCTGGCGGTGCATCGGGATTGTATTGTTGGAAAGCATGCTGAGTAGGGGACGGCATTTTATGCTCAGCTTCCACCATATTAGACAATGCCGAAGTCTCAATCAAGTTTGATGGAGGGGTGATAGGATACGGAGCCAGGGCAACGTCAATTGGCGAAGGTGGATGATCCTGCACAGGATCTCGTAGCCCGGCAGAAACAATAGCTTCAACATTCGCGTTAGAAGCCTCAACTGTCTTCGACTCTGAAGATGTAGATCCTGCGTCTGAAGCAGCAACACCCTGTGTTGAATCAACAGGTGACGGATTCGATATCTGCGCCAAGCTCTCCTTTAACTTCTTACGGTACCGCTCTTTATCCTTCAGCGCTCGCTCGAGGTCCTTGTTCAGTCCTAAAATCATGGCTCTCTGCTTGTCTACCAGGCGCCATAACTGCGAGTTTTGTGCAGCCTGAGACTGCTTCTCCTTCAAAAGATATTGAATGACAGCTTCTGGTGACCCGGCCGCCTGTATGAGATTTGCAATGTCCGGGGAGCCACCAGATTGAATATCTTGCGAGCTCTTGTGTGAATGTCCACCTGACAACGATGAGATTGCGGAATCGATCGACGACGTCCGTGGAGGTGCCCGAGCCATTTCGACTCTATGTGCTGGAGCAACAGCTGCCATCGGTGGTCGCGTGCCCAGCTGAGAGCCTCCTGACGGCTTCGAATTTACGACAGGGTCGGAGACGCTTCGTGAGGGACCATTCGATTCGTAGAGAGGTCGGGGATACCTAAGAGCTGTTAGTTGACGGTAGGTCTACACATCACCGCGGCACACACCTCGAACTGTTCTCTTCGATAGAATCCACAGAAGAATCCTCTGACCGGTAGAAACTCTTCTCGCTGGCAAGCAGGTCGTCCAGTCGTTCCTTAGGCGAGCGTGGTTCTTCCTGTGGATTAGAGCTCGTTGACGTCGAAGTATGATCGACACCACTTCGTGAAAACGTAGTTCTTGTCGGAGTCGCACTCGTCGGTGGAGATGTAGCAGTCGTACTGGTTTGGAGAGGGCTAGGGGCAGCCTTGCGCGATCTGGAAAGGGTTCTCTAGTTAGCACTTGTAACGCAAGGAGATGTTCTAGTCCCAAATAGACTCTGCCTACCTCTTTCCCGACTCAGAGATGGGCGACGAGTTGTTTGGAGAGTAGTAAACCTGATTGCGCCCTATTGTGGGGCTGTCTTGAGGAGAGAGGTGTAGCTGGGAGTTGAGTCCATCGTTCTGTTGCGAAAGCTGCGACATCGCCCACCGGCTGAGACTGGAGTCTGCTATGCAGATGGAGTCTGCTGGTCACACACCAATTGGCTGGCCGTGGAACCAAAATACAGGCTCAGGCTCACGTTCGCCAGTGAGGCCGTGGTGGCGGCCTGACTGTGCTTGCTGGGTTGGGCAGTTTCGAATCCCTAGTCGACCCTGATTGACGTCGCACGTTCAACGAGGGACGTTCAGGCGAAGCTCTCGAACGCGGAGCGAGCGGGCAATAGGAGAGACGCAAGGAGCAGCCAGGATGCCGACGGGCGTGGGTGGTGAGCGGTGCGTGGTGAGTGGGTGTGGCTATTCTCGCCGTGCTGCTGGCCGTGTGCAGACTGCAGAGGTGTGTTCAAGCGTGCAGTATTATTATGTACGGTCGATATGGAATATCACAAAGGTTGACCGGGGAGGCCTCACGTCAGCCACACGATGGAGAGCAGCGGCGACTGGTGACTGGGAGCGCGCGCAGGGCGAGTCATGGACTGACTGAGAGAGCACTTGAATAATGAAGGAGGGAGCAAAGGGATCGGGAAAGGAGGCCGTCGAGAGAGGCCGTGATTGATGGTTCGGGACTGGGCTGTCGGGGAATTACTTGGGATGGAGAGTCGTGATTCGCGGTGTTGATGAGCAGCAGCTTTTTAGATGACTTTGCTTGCACTCACGATATTTGCAGGGCTGTCCAATTATTGTAGGACCCCTCCGCCCCTGCTCGTCTCTGCATCTGCAGTCCGCATACCCTTGCTCCTTCTCTTTCCTGCCCAGCGCGCGTTTGCGGTGTTGGTCTCAACCTTCAAGACTCACTTAACTTAGTCAACCTTGCATCCTCTCCCCACGTATGTTAATATACGCTGTCTGGACCCTTCCCACGCCCCTATCCGAACCTACTGCCGTCTTCGATTGCTCTGCGTGGGATCCAGATTAGAATGCATCTGGGTCAACGTGCGGCCGCGGTTGCAGGTTTGGCAGTCGAGACGTCAGCGTCAGCACTCAGGTACTGGCGGCACCCGTGAATCTTACAACAGCGACAAAAAGGTTTAGATTCTTATCCTTATCCAAGCACCGCTGCGGCGCTGCGTATCCACTGGCCCGGTAGCTTCAACGACCACTAGGTGCAGCAGAAGTAGGTGAGGGCTTACGAGTAGACAGCCGTGTAAGGTTAAACCAAACTCACGACCTAAAACCACGAAGCGACTTAGGCTGGCTGCATGGGCGGAAACACACGCCAGCTCCACGCCTGTCTGCAGGAGCTCGATGTCGGCTGCAGGTACGTTGTCTGTCACCAGATGAAGGCCTCGAAAAATGCAACCCCGAGAGATCTAAAGGGGACAACAGTTCCAGTCCCAGGGAAACGCAGGGGGTGAAGAGTGTCTGCCGAGCCCCTATTTTGTGCTGCCGGGAAGCGGTGAAAGGCAACCGCTTTTCATAATCTCATCATCGCTCCAGCAGGTGCACATCTTAATTTCAAAATAAATAATATCCGCCGGAAACGTCCAGCAGATCACCGTGGGCGAGCTTCGGCCTGACGACGGACCGTGGCGTGGCCGTGGGCATGGCCGATGTTGATGTCCATCGTGATCAGAATCCAGTATGGAGGCTCCAGAGTCCAGGATGTCAATTAAGCTCATCCACCTGCAGCATTTACCCAAAAGCAAATATACCCTATCCGCGCCACACGCGACCCGCTGGTGGTGTAGCAGCACGCGTGCCCCTCCATCCTCCATTGCCGGCCCACAACTTTACCCAGAGAGCATCAGAGCATGGGGTAACAGGGAGAGAGGCCAGACCAGCGCGAAGAGAGCGTACCTGAAACCGTGAAACATGTTTCCTAGCGCGGATAATTGCTCATTGAACGCCACGTCCGCGCTGTTCCTGTCTCAAACATCTGACTCCATCGAGCAGGCGCTCGTGGCCGTATCTTGGGAGCCATCGTCATCGTGGGCTGATTCTCTGGAAAACGAGCAGCCGAGCAAGGCATATCAATGCACGCTTTACGGTTCACCTGTTGACCCTCGATTCGGACCCCGGATCTGCGATGGCGATAGAAGAGCATTCATGCGCGCTCTGCTGCACGCACTTGAGATTTGCAGCAGACGAAGGGGGCCCCAAGGAGGGAGACTCGATCCTAGCGCTTGAGCACGAAGGTGGCGCAAAGACATGGCCACCACTGGTTTCGCTCCTGTTTCCGCAACCGCCTGCACCTCACGAAAGTCAAAGAGAGGAGAGAAGAAGGTTAGGCCCTCCGCTCTGAAGACAAATTTGGACAATGCGCCGTCGTGTCCCTGCGTCCCACAGATCTTTAGAGTCCAGCGGAGAAGGGACCTTCCAGAAGTCAGAGAATCTTTGGTGAAATGTTGGAGAGCCATTTAACTCACTGACTGTCTGTTCGGAAGCAGTCTCTTCCTTCGAGAATGCAAAATGCAATGCGCGCGCACACGCTCCGTTTTCAGCAGCATCTGCAAGAGGATCTGATTACTGGTACTGTGGGTGGTGTCATTGATCTCACTCTTGCCCTCTGCCTTCGACCTTGAAGCCCTAGATTCAGGGGAATGGGCCGCTTCACAGCTGACCTACCCGTGCCGTGCCCAAGCCCTGCACCCACCTGGCGGGAATCACGCCAATTCCCAGCGGTCACATCGCACACGCCGGAGCCAGCACTTGGCGAACAGTGACAGCGGGCTAGCTACTGGTCAGTGGCCCGACGCAGTCTTCCAAGCGCTGCTGCGGAGAAGCGGTGTGATTGAAGCAAGATGGCGCTCTCCCAGTGAATCAGTGATACCAGACCGCGCCAGCCGCAACAGTGAAGAGTGGGACGAGAGACCACAGGCTGGCCGGTCCTCCCCCACCAAGCGTCCATTGGTGGATGAGAGCGCCCTCTGGCCCAGCAAGCGAGGTGTCGTTGAAACAAGAACGTGATGTGAGCGGACCCCCTAGCATGTTGCATCTGCTCTGCTCCTCTCCTCTCCTCGTGCTCCCAAACACATAACCTTACGTTACACACATCCCTCGCTGCAGACAAGGAGCTTTTAATCTGGGGTAAATACATCGTGACCTCTAGCCGAGTCATTGATCTCCTGTCCGCGCGGCAAACGAAGAGATTTCAGGAACTACCCGCCCATCAGCCGCGTATCAAGTTATTATCGGAGCCAAGCCAGAGACGGTGTTCGGTGCCATCGCCATGCAGCTCTGCGACCGTCACGATACATGTTCCTTCCCAACCAAACACCGTCAAGGCACTCTGTCTACGTACTCCACTGGGACCACGTCTAACAGCTTACGACCAGTAGGCTCTCAGGCTCTCGCTCAAAATAGAGCTACAATCCACAAAATACACCTCATACAGATCTGCAGACTCAGGCGCCCTCATCCCCCGCTCACAGATCTCGCAAGAGTACGTCGACCGTTGATGAGCCAGTGCTGAAACACCGTCAATCACGCGGCACCATCCCCACACACCAAATCACAGTCTGCCAAGAGGCTGATGCCGTACATATCGGCGCTACCAATCAGGAGCTCGTGTCCCACCCACCCTTTTGGTTCGCTCAGCTGTCGTGCACGATTTTGAGCCTCTTGTTCACCCGGAGATGGAACAAGTGACATGCCCTCTTACGAGATCACCGCCTCTTCTTACTGTACCTCTCCTCAGAAGGCCGCTTTTAGCCCTTCACATGTCATCCCACTTCATGCTTTCCAAGATCGACCGACGATCCGACTAAGAATTTTCTTGTGATGAAGCAAGCTGGAAGCTATTTAAGTCCCAAATCCTCCCAGCCCTCGCTAACCAATCAACGCCCCATACTTCGACCTCTTCAACCACACCCTTTCCAACTTTCAACACTGCCACCACGTACACATGACATTTCTGCACATCATCTCAGACAAGCCAAACCCAATAATCCGGAATGCCTGCGGCTTCTCGGGAACTAGCTTCCACTTTTACGCCTCTGTGACTTCCCAGCTGGGCTCCGGTTTCGCCGATTCGCTGCGCCAGAAATCTTCATCGATTAGCAATCCGTGATCTTGTTCCCACTGCCACTTCTCGCTCATCATTTGTCTCTCAGAATCCCAAATGCAAGTTCTGCAAGCGTATGCATGACATGAACATGGACACGTGTATTGTGATTCCTGAAAGGTTGACCGGCTGCACCGATTCGATGGGGAATTCCCAAGCCAAGGAGCATGGGCCTCGTATATTGCCATCTGATCGATTGATTCAGATCCAGATCGCATTCCATCCATATTCAGTAATCTTCTGGTTCTCGGAGAATATGGGCGGGAGCTGTATCTGTAACTGCCGATTTTGTCGTTCCTTATATGGGCCCATTCAAGGAATTAGGAAACGCTTGGGATACTATATTCCACACACGCGGAAACTCTGGAACTTCGATGGAGTTTCTATCTGGTACCACTTTCATGACTCGGTAGAGTACAAATATGGCTATACTGTATCAAGGAAATCAAGTTCTTGCAAGTGCCGAGAAATCCCTCCCTTGTTGAGTTGAGTGACAGAACAATATCAAGCCACACCAATTGTGACATCCAATCCCATCCCCCACATGCCTAGCTGTTGCTAGTACGGTACAACACCTTCACAATCTCTCCACACCAGGTAGTCACTTGACAGAAACCAGTATGCCCTACCATGCAGCCTCCCCTTTCCTCACCTCGCTACTGCAAGCCATCCACCAGGCATCACTCCTCACAAGTCACAACACCACATTATGTCGGCACAGACATCGCAATCTGCAGTCGAATCTCGCATCATGCACACAGCCTCTCCTCGTGGAACCATTCTCCGGACACGCACAGCTGTCGCATGTAGCTCGCCTGCCAGTTCATGTACACGTACATGTACTTCGGGATGCCACAGCACGGAAAGTAGCATATGCCAACGGTTCAAGTCTCTCGCTAATGCGTGCGGGATGTAACAGCTGCTAGGTTGCGTTGCCTGCGTGGGTCAGGTTCATGTCTGTCGGAACCTAACAGCTGCCAGCACGGCATGTCTGCGAGCTGAATACACGGAATAGCTGCTGTGAAGACCTGGAGAGGCTGCTCATGCAACAAGCCTTCCCTTCCCTGTAAACTGCCAGAATTGAGATTCATGGAAATGATGTAACTTCACGTGTTTATGATAACCAATTCATGTGAGCCTCGTCTTTCTAATCTGGACCACAGAACTTTAAGAGAGTACAAATGCAAATACAGCACTGTAATCGGTTGGAACTCCGAGCCTATCCACTTTCCAAGTCCAAGCTTGCTATGAATGATACAACAGTGGGCATCTCAATAATTATTGACTATCAACAGAAAGTAAACATTACAACCAAACGAGCCAACAAGAAGATCTTTGTGCTTATAATCCTCGAATACATCTACCTTCTCCCCCTCCTCCTCAAATCAACACGCCAATATCCCATTATTCCCACTCGAGTCTTCCCTTTCTTCATTACCAAAGAAGTCATTTGGTTTTTAGAGTCACCCTACTTGAAATCTAAACTCTTCTTCTCCTTCAAAAACACTTGAACTTCCACCCTGTGACCTCAAGACTCTACCAAGGAAATCTGCGTCCCTCACACCATGCGCTATATCAGAGCAGTAGCTCTAACCCCTCAGTCACAGATCCACCCGTAGCACATACTCATATAAGCTAGACAAACTCATCTCCTTGTAGAACTTGAATCGCCAACGCGAAATTTCAACTCCACCTCCGCGTCCTTTTACGAGAGTGAAATTACGTATTGCTCAGAAATCTTAGAGAGAAGAGGAGTTACTATGTGATTGAGATGCAGAATAGTGCAAATGTATCTATCTAGCTGTGCTGCAGCTTGTGAGTAGAAAAGTCGAAGCGAAGCCCCTGAGAATTAGCGAGGGGTCTCGCTTAGCCAACCATGTCAGGGGAGACGAGCTTGATTAAGGGGCTCAGTGATACGATATAGAAGAAATGCGTTTGATGAGGGGCGAAGTTGTGAGTTGGTAGAAGGCTAAGGGGAAGCTGGCTCCATCATGGCAGGTTCGCTGCTCTTTGCTACCTCGAGAGTTCTGCGTTCGGTATGTTTTCCTGTTGCGTATTCATGATACTGGGGATATTCCCCTGAGCACACCTGGCTTTCATACTTGGCAAGTATAGGAGGATCTCGGAACAGATAGCATATTTATGCTCTCGAATACTTACTTCTTACCTCAAAGACTGCGTGGTTATCCAATAACACAGGAGCGAAAATACCCAAGCAAAACAGACCTCACTCTCAACTCCCAATCTACAACGGTTTCCTCCCATAAACCACCTTTCTATCCATTCATCAGCCACCTATCTTCCACGGCTCAAGACCTACTCACATCGGACAATAAGCCGTAATCGACGGATCCCGTACATCCCTCTTGACCCTCACTAAAAACTCTCGGATCTCCTCCGCCGTCCAGCCCAAGGCCCCGATGACCCTGAGGCTCATCGCCTCTAGCCCGTTCATGTAGTTCTCCTGCAAGAGAGCGCCGACTTGCTTGAAGTACTTTCCTTTTGCCCAGGGGTTGGTAGGCATGTAGAAGTTTAGCTCGACGACGTCTTCGAAGCCGATTTCTTCTAACCACTGGGCATCAAGGAGGTCAACGTCTATTCACTTTAAAGAGTCTCGGGTGCAAGAGGGAGGGGAGTAAGAAGAAATAGTTTCCGTTGCGCTTACACGCTTGTAATTCACCACATTATTCCACGGCCTCCCGAGCTTTGTAGACCCCTCGATACAAAGCTCGACCCACTGATACAGATTAGAGTTCACAGCTGGCGGCCCAACATATCTGAGGGGGTAGACAGGGTCTTGGAGCTCTAAGTAGCCTCCGGGACTGAGCGCTTCAAAGGCTTGGGTGAGGACGTGTTTAGGGTCTGTAAAGCAGGTGAGTAGTGCGCGGCCGTGGATGTAGTCGAATTTCTCGTTGAAGTTCCAGTCGTCTTCTGCGTCGTCGATTTGAAAACTGCAGTTGGTGGGGACACTGGGGTTGTGAGGGGATGTTTGATGGGAAGGTTGGGATGGGTAGCATACTATAGTGGCTGGATAGGGGTGAGATCAGTGCCAAGGACTTTGGTGGAAGGAAACATGTTTGCTGTTTATGCCATGTTAGGGATACTCTTGGAGGGAGGTTTGCAGCTGGTCGTCGAACCAAATTCGATAGCCCAAACACCCGTCCCTTTTCGAGAGTCAGCACAGGAATCAACGAAGCCAAGCGGTTATTTATTAGCCTTACCAGTTCCAACGTCGAGAACATTTTGTAGGTTTTCGCCAATTGGCGCAAAGAACAGTTTCTCGCCGAAGGTGACAGCCCATAAGGTGTGTTGCAGCTCTCGCACCATGTTAGTACGAAAACAAGTCAACAGAAGATCTACGCACCTAGTCTCTCCTTTTCCGGCTGCCAAATCGTGTTAGATTAGCGAACCCTATGGCTAAGTGTAATGCAACTGACCTCGTCATTTGGCAATACGTATTCTAAGATTTGACGATCAATCTCTACTCTAGTTTAAAACTATAGAAGAGAACTTACTGCCTTCCTTGTAAGAATGGTACGTCCGTCCATTCTCCTCGACATTGCGATAAATGCTTGATCGCAACGATATCGTCGACGACCTAGCCAGCCGTCAATTTCTCCCTGTAAAATTCAAGATGTGTAGAGCTGCACGAAGAAGCGCAAGGGAACGAACACATCTGAAAATGACCCAATGGCAGAATCGGTATCGCTGTGTAACTGGCCGGAGAAATTCTGTCAGCATCAAGCACCCCGCATGCTTCTGGGCCTTACAGTATGGCGCTCCGTGTCGATCGATGGTAGGGAGTGAGGACTGCGGGGAACTCCTGACTCGGGTCTGGGATCTTCTGCATCTTGTGTCTCTACGGTAAGCTCGTTTGGGATGGTGCGGTCTGAAGCTGGCTCCGACATCTCTTGGCGTCGTCAAATAAGGAGGGTTTCGTGAGAATCTTCTTCGTGGGGGTTTAGTATACAAGTAATTCTTTGATGATATCTTGCGTGTCAGACCATTTCTTCTTTCCTACTTGTACCCGTGGGGGCTTTTCAACGCATGTCTGATTGGACCAGCTATTGGGTGTCTGTCGGTGCTGGCCGAGCAGCCACAGAAAGATGTAAAGCAATAATCTGGATGGTCCAATGTGATATTCATGAACCCAATGACCCTATAAAGTCCAGGCTATGCTACTTCAAGTATTTGGGCTTCTGGCTTCATCTTGAAGATCACTAAACATCAAGAAAAGTATATATAGTGTAGAGAAACAGAAGAGCACGCACGAGCATATTCAATCTACTTATAAGCTCTGGAACAATGAAGAAGAGCAGCCAAGATAGACGGTACCCAGAAGACTGTCCTAACAGCCTGCAGGGCGATCTTTGTTGCGACCTTCGCCTCTTCTACAATCTCGACCATGAACAGTCTTACAAGCGAGCCCTTCTTCAACTCCATCACTAGCAACTACGCCCATCTCTCCAACCACCCAGTCTATCTGCTCTCCCGCGTCCGGACAAGTCTTTTCCACCTTTTCTCCCGAGCCCGAGAACGCGTCAGCCTCCTTTTGAGCAACTCTCGCCTCTCTAACAATCTCCCACGCCCTCACTCTCTCCTTTCTCTGTCTCGCTGCTCTTTTTGCGACACCCGCAAGCGTATTTACGCCTAAGCCCTCGAAGCGACTCAAATCTGCCAGGAACTTCCTGACTCCACATCCAGTGATCTCCTCAATCCACTTGTCCACATCTTCATCGCAAGCTGCAGCAGTGGCAACGTGGAGGCCCTTGAACACTTGTTTATCTGTGATCTGGCCGGGCTGAAGCCCGAGGCTATCGAGTGATGATTTTGAAGCAACGTCGGTAGGGCTGACTGCCACTGGAGCTGTATGTCTTTCAACAAGCGCTCTGGAGAGTGTGGTCGTATTGTACTGAGCTCGCTGGTTTGATGCTTGAAATACGGTCGGTTGTTTGAGCTTCAGCCTTGGTAAAGAGGACCTCTTCATCTTATCAGGCCTGGAAGGTCGATCGGAGTACACCACATCTATCTCCCCGACAATTTTCATGGGCATGGATCTCTCCTTTCCGGGGAGCTCATCGCTCCCGGATGCCTCTTCTGCTGTCTGATCAAAGATCGGAGGCTCCACTGGCTCTTCTGAACATCCAGCTGAGCCCGAAGGAATCATATCCTCTGTTGGTCGCCCACCTTCATCATCTGGCACCCTCCATGGGCAATTTGATACTGGAGAAATTGAGGCAGATTCCTGTCTGGAAGGGAAGCATTGTTGGCATATGAGAGACGGGCGTGAAGTGCAAGTATGGCACAATTGAGGTCTCGAAGACCGTTCGGGGTCACGCATGACGTTGCTTTCTCTGCTAGGAGCACTGATCTCGGGCGACTTCTGGTCTTCGCGCTGTGCGACTATTGGTTCGATATCGTCGGTCTGTATGGAATGATCAATTCCTTCCCATCTAACGCGTAGTTGTTTCCAAGATTTTGGTTGTAAAGGGCCAACGACGGGGTCTGAACATGCTCGACAGTCGTCTTTGCACTTATTCTTGACCATTGGAAATGATTGACGTCCAGTAATAACCGGTGATATTTTCATTTCATCTTCGTCATTCTTCGCAGTAATTTCCTCGCGATTCGGCTGAGAACCTTCAGCATTTACATCAGTCTGTGTTGCCACATCTGCGTATTTGGTTATGACAGTGGTGTCGACAACATCAACATCATGCTGTGTAGACTTCTCGGCTTGCAGTGTGGGAATAGCTGGTTGGTCTACGATGTTTGTAGACCGTTTTGAAATCGGCCGGGCTACGTACGTTAGCTAAGCTATCTTACTTTGGAGTTTTGCTTTACTCACGAGGAACTACAGGGCCACTTTTTCTGATTTTTTCCATTGTGCTATCCTTCGCAGGAGAATTAGAAGTCGAGGCCTGACCTTCAAGTGGAATTGGTGGCTGTGATTTGTTTAAATCTGGAACAGTGCTCATCCTCTTGGTGGGAGATATGGGTTCATCTGACGCCTCCGGTTTTCGAAGCCATGGCAAAGACTTCCTAGTTTGAGGAGCTGGGGGTGGTGGCCTTGCTGGTGGGACTGCCATTTCGTGCGGTGGCGTAAATCCAATGATTGTGCCAGATTCTGGTGACGGCAGTCTCGCAGTCTTAGGTGGTGGGGAGCTTTGTTCATGTGGTGGCGTCCATCCTAGTACTGTTGTGCCAGTTGAACCAGACGCGTATGAAGGCTCCCTGTGCTTCTTCTTCTGCCTCTCCTTCCGAAGCACCATGATGTCGTCGGAAAATGCCTCTGGCTCCGCCCGCGACCACTTCTCGTCCTTGGGTGGTGTGGGCGGTGGTGATTGTTCTACCTCGACTTCGGACAATCGCAGCTGCTGCTTTGATGTAATGGCAAGTCCAGTAGACTGGAATTCCGCTTGATAGGGTGTGAATTCCTCAATGGTACGAGCTGATATTGAAGATGGAGTTGCAGCGAGCGTTCCCTTTGGCAAGGAACGGCAAGCTTGAAGATAGAGTTCGATTTCTCTAGTAAACTTCCTGAGAGCCTTTCGCTGACTTGGAGTGCGTGAGGAAGTGTCAGAAATGATTGTCTCGCGGCTTGATAGAGCAATGTTTGCATCCGAGCGCGTATCAGCTTCGGCCTCTGTCTGTAAATCCAACGATTTTACCGCTTCCCGAAGTTCTGTAGACCAACGAATTTCTTGCTTTTGATCGATGTCCCGAGCTCCACCGCTACTTGCTCCAACGTTGATCGTGCCGGATTTGTTTTGATTTTCAGGACGCTGTTTTGGGTCAATCCTGTAATCATAAGTTCGCCGTCTTTCGAGCGGCTGGGAGCCACGAAATGTATTTCTCCTACTGACCGTTTTAAGAGGGCCTAAGTGGGCGTACTGACCAGACGAGAAGTCAGCAATGAGCGGCTTCATTCAAGGAGAACTGGAATAGAATATCATCTGACTTCTGTACCTACCTCTGTTCCAAGTCTCCTGGCAGTGTTGATACTCGAGCGACCAGAGGCGGACCTCTTTCGGATGTCAGTATTCCGAGAATTCCAATACACTGGCACTTCCGCAACATGCATCAACGAATATAGCTTCCCAGGGTCCTTGGGGTAGGTTTTCACTCTCCTTACAGAAGAGCTGGCCGCTCCATCAGTTGAAGGTATTGCGCTATCTGGCAGTGGATCCCGATTTTGAGCTCTAGAAGCGGCATCGACTCTTCTAGCTGCTTGAGGCTTGATGACTGAAGCAGCTTCGAACGTTCTCCTGTCCGCAAGCTCCGCTTGGGAAGCGCCCCATCCAAAAATCTGGATGTGCTGCCTTGCTCTTTGTATAGCGTGTCTTCGTGATCGAACGACTGCTAATGTACAGGCACTTCTTGAACTTCGCCCGCGTCCTCTTCGAAGTCGCCAATTGAACCGATGCTTCTTGCGTTCCTGCTCAATGGCATTGCCAAGCGGTGACCCCAAGACCTGCTCGGCCGCGAGTTGCGAGCGTGTTCGAACGGAATTGCGTGGTGTGGATGCCACACGAATTCGTGGTAATCGGTGATGAGGATAGCCTTTCCACTGTAGTTTGATATTTGGCATAATGACGGGAGGCAATAAGAATGCATCTTAGGGAGTTGAGGGAGATCAGTCGAGCTTGGACGGGTGTTTTGCAACGGCCAGCCAGTCGTTCCTTCCTCCCTTCCCTCTCCCCTTTCATAACGACTTGTAGTGGCTGCGAAGGAGGGCCTTGCGTATCGAATGACCCTGCCGACATTCGAAATCTTTTCCTGTGGTCTCAGTGTCCACGAAATATCCAGTGCATCACTCTCCCCAGAAATAGAAATGGTCTCCCTCATCTTATATCCTTGATGCCTGGAGAGGAATACATCTCGAGCTGCCTATGACCCTTTCGTAGCAGAAATTCGATTGTGGAGAAATCTTTTTTGTCGAGGCCAATACTTTTCTCGAACTCCTTTCTACATTCGTAGAACATCAGCTTCGAGTTCCCAACGTGCAAGGACAATTTCTGGGAGTTAAGAACCACTTGCCTTGCAAAGGACTCAAAGTGCGGCCTCGCAATCTAGTACCGGTACTTCCATTAGCAAGAAGCTCCGAGACACAATTCAGTGAAGCTTACCGCATCCTTCTTCCTGCTTTCCCGGAGACATTTCCGATAGAGCGATAGAACATCTCTCTGCAGGCCAGATAACCTCATGGCGAATTCCGTGCACTCGATGTCGTCTGAATTGAAGCAGACGAAGTTTTTCCTGGAGCTCGAAGATTGGTGGACTTTCGATGACGGGCGCATTCCGAGGTTGCAGGGGTCAGAGCTCCTGCATGTTCTGGGGTTGGTTGGAGGGGTCCGATGACGGCAAATTCAGACTCCATTTCCCGACTGCATTGCCGTGTTTGGACAGTATATCCCCTCAGGACCTCCGTTCATTTATTGTTCCATTTTCATCTGATTTCAAACTTCTCTTCTGAGGAGATGGCTTCTTTCTCTGTAAGTGTCAGCAGTTGCCATTGCTTAGACTCCTTACTTACACTTATCCCAGAGACTTGTCAGGTTCCTCGCCAAAGATGGGAGAACCTATTATGGAGATGCAATTCTTCCCCATGGAGTGACAGATATTGCCAAGGCCAAGCAGGCCAAGATCATTCGAGGCCAAATCTTCGGAAAGCATGATGTCACAGATCAAGTTGAAGACATTCGTCTCTTACTAGCTCCGCTTGCTTTGGACGACGTGAAGACAGTAAGGTGTTTGGGACTCAATTATGAGCAACATGCGAAAGAGGCTAGTTTTTACAATTTGAATGTGAGATACGTGCTAACTTGCTCAGTCTAACCTACCAATCCCGAAATTTCCCGTCCTTTTTGTAAGTCTTCTCCATTGCACTTCTGTGATAAAGCTCATATATTCAAGTACAAACCTATCACATCTCTGGCTGGCCCCACCGATCCCATTCCAGTCCATCCTTTGGCCCAGCAAGGCACCGGACTAGATTACGAATGCGAGCTCGTCGCCATCATCGGAAAGCCTTGCTCAGACGTTCCTGAATCCTCAGCCTTGGACTACGTCTTAGGGTACGCCATCGGCAACGATGTCTCCCACCGAGACTGGCAACTCAAGCACGGAGGTGGTCAATGGTCCCTAGGTAAAGGATTCGATGGCTGGGCTCCTTACGGACCAGGTATTGTGAGCAGCAAGATCATCAAGGATCCCCAAAGCCTTCAAATCACGACGAAATTGAACGGGAAGACGGTTCAGGAGAGCAGTACTAAAGATATGATTTTCGGAGTTGCAAAGACAATTGCGTTCTTGAGCCAGGGGACAACGTTGTTACCAGGCGATCTGATCTTCACTGGGACGCCTCAAGGTGTGGGCATGGGCAGAACGCCGCAGCTGTGGTTGAAGGATGGAGATATTGTTGAAGTTGGGCTGGAAGGGGTAGGGAGCTGCGTGAATAGAGTTGAGTTTACGAAAGCAAGGTCGAAGCTGTAGATGTAGATCTACCCGCCAATTACTAACGATTAGTTTTTGATGCTCTTTGCTAGACAAGCTTCATGGAGAGATGAGAAAGTAATTTTAGTCCCTTGGGAGAGGTAGTTTCGCCACTCTCTCCAAACTACCAGATCACAGTCCATTGGTGCTTAATGGGTATTTCATTGCCTATCTAACTTGGCCTAGCAACAGACAGATCTTTCCACGATCATGACTGTTTCAACTCCCTTGATTCAAAGATCATTCATCATACCTGTATCCGTCCCAACGCCATTCATATCTCTCGTATCTTCAGCACCCATCCAATCTATCCAAAACTCATCCAGATCCCACCGCATGACTGAACACCTTAGCTGCAAGCTGGCTCAACAACCGACTCTTATCACTAGCCGGCAATTCCTGGAAAACTGTATTTCCGTCAGTCAAGCCCCTCACATCAACACAATCACAATCACAACTTACCAGCATAAACGCTCTTCCCCCTCGCATCCCTGACAGCGCCAAGTCTATTCCCCGCCACAGCACCCGCCAACATCCCCGGAAAATTCGCAACAATAAATCCCATCGCACCCCCACTCAACCCACCAACCACACTCCAAAACTTCCCCGTCGGCTGCCCTCCCTGCTCCGCCATCCCCTCCTCCCTCAACATCTCCTCAAAAACATCACCAAACTGCTCATTCTCCCACTGCTTCTCCTCCTCCTTATTCTTCGCCTTACTACTGAACCCAAAACTCGACCAAGGGAAGCCCCCTGAGGGATTAGCACCTGGGTCGGGGATGTCTTCGTCCCCGTCAGAGTTATAGGCTGTAGATGCGGAGGAGGCGCCACTGCCGAAGCCGTGGTACGTGCGTGCGGAGTCGTAGTCTCTGCGCCGTGTGGCGTCGGAGAGCGTGAAGTAGGCGTCGTTTATCAGTTGGAATTTGCGGGTGCGCTCAGCGCGTTCTGGGGAGTCGGAGGGCACGCGGTCGGGGTGCGTTTTTAGGGCTGCTCTGGGAGGTTGTTAGTTCTTGTAGATGGGAGAGATGGGGAAGGGGGAGGTACCGTTTGTAAGCATCTCGGATTTGCTGTGTTGTTGCTGTTGAGGAAACTCCAAGGGCCGCGTCTGGATAGTGTTAGTATTTGGTATGAAGCAGGACGAGGCTACCTACAATAATCAACTGGGAGTCCTGCCATGATTGCTCTTCTCTCTCCTTGCAAACGTTCGAAGATGGGCAGAGAGATTTCAGAGCAGATGTCAGAAAATTATGTGCAAAGGGGAAGAAACCAAAACTGGTGACTTGTCCTCGAGAAGTCAAACTGAATGGACGAGCACGAGCAGGTCTGGATCGACTACGAGTGCGTCATGGTGGCGGTGCACAGAAGCCACAGTTTCGTTTCAGCCCCCTATGATCACGTGCTTTACTAGACTTTGACCCCTGTCGCCTCGGGCCCAGCCTCTCCAATAATGAAGCGGTGAAGCTGCCAGCAAAAAGCCTCAACACCAGCTCCACACTGTCCGCCACCTCTCCTCTTCACCTCTCGTTCTACCTGACTTACTACGAGCACTCCACCGCGGCCAACTCAATTGCCTTGTGCCCTCCTCCCTACAATCAAAACACTCCCTACACCTCAATAACACCCTCAAATAAGCTCCCTATCAAAGTTCTCGTCCAAGCTCAAGCTCAAGCTCCCAAGCTCCCCTCCACTCCAAGCTCCAAAATGGGCTGGTTCGACGGCGTCTCAGAACACGGCTCGCACCACCACCACCACAGCAGCAGCCGCGAACATGAACACCGTAAATCTAGCAGCAGCGGCAAACACCACCGACACTCGTCCCCCCGAGGATCTTCGTCGGGCATCTTCGGTCTTGGAGACCCGAAGCACAATGCGTCGCGCGGCTCAGGCATCTTTGGGCTTGGTGACCCGAAACATAATTCCAGTCGGAGTAGTTTCTTCGGTATGTTATTCTCATTTCCCCCTTCTTTTCGCTTTCTTTTCGATTTCGTTGGATGGGAGGTTGGGATGGATGATGGCAGGTAGAGGCCTTGTAGAAAACGGTTGCTAACGGTGAATGGATAGGCTGGGCAGCTGGAGGACAACGCTCTTCCTCGTACTACAAGCGCTCGCCCCGCTCGGGGTACATGGCGCGCATGTACGCCAAACTGCGACGCCTCCTCCGAGATTTGATGTACTACCTCAAGAAACACCCGATGAAAGTCTTCATGCTCGTGATCATGCCGCTGATTACTGGGGGCGCATTGACGGGCCTGTTGGCGAAGTTTGGGATTAGGTTGCCCGGCGGCATTGAGAAGATGTTTGGTGCTGCTGGGGGTGGGGTTGGAAGGGGAGCGGGAGGGAGTATGCAGTTTGAGAGGACGAAGGTTGAGGGGCCGCTTGGTGCATTGGGCGGATTGGGCAGTGGGCTTGGGAGTGTGGTTGGTGGCATGGGAGGTGTTGGCGGTGCCCTTAGTTTAGCCAAGATGTTCATGTGATGTGAGCTATGGATATTTGATATAGTGTTAAAGCAGACGATGACGAAAGAGTATATGAGAGAAAAGAGGAGATGAGATGAGATGGAACAAGAAGAAGAGAGAATCTGGAGTTAGGAGTGTTGGATACCAGGCGGCTTTTTCCTTTACAGAATTTTACCTTTCGACCATGTCATGAAAAGTGTAGTAGAAACGGCCTTCAATTTCACATTTCAATTTTCATAGCCTCACTCAATGGTGCTGGTTGAGAGGTGCCAGTGCCAGTGAAAGAAATCCATTAAAAGGAAAATAAGTCTATCATGTCGCGCAAAGAAACGTTCATCTGCCCTTCCCCTTTCTCCTGCCTCCACCAACCGGTTTCCTAGAAACACGGTCTCGCTCGCGCTCTTTCTCCCGCTCGTCCACGAACACCTGCACACCATTGCCCAGATCATCGCTCTTGTCTTCCTCGCTGCTACTGTCGTCCGCAAGCTCGTCCTTGTAAGGATCCTTGTACGTGCTTCGTCGCTTCGAGTCCAGATCCGAGGGCCTGACTGCAGCAGGATACGGAGCGCTCATCGGGGGACTGCGCCTGACAGAAGAATAGATGATCTCAGGAGGACCAGAGGCAACACGTCGACTGGATTGTTCGGCGCTTTGCTTATACTTTTGCGGAATTGGTGGTGGGGTGTCGGATGAGATTTGGTATTCGAAAGGATCCAGGCCGTGAGACTGAGAGGAGCTGGAGCTGCGGCGAGAGGGGACCCAGTCTTCTTCGTCAGGCAAGGGACGTCTTGAGCTGTTGCTCGAGGAAGAAACTGGGCGGTTGCCTTCAGAAAAGTGACGGCTGGATCCTGGGCCAAATTGCGGCGGCGGGCTGCGGAGTTGCTGGGATGTTGCTGACCGTGGTCGTGTAGGAGAGTTTCGGTTGGAGTCCGCTTGAGGGTAGTAGCCAAGAGGAGCATATGTTACCCCGTCCACCCCTTCAAGGAGTAATCCAGGAGGATTTGCAGCTTCGTCCCGCCGCATAGATTTGCCTCTCTTTCGACCTGTGGGTTCTCCAATCGGGACAGTGATAAGATGCCGGTCACTTCGTCGCCTTCTTTCACTTCCACTGCCTCCACTAGATGCACTTCCTTTTCGTTCCTTGGTAGACGTAGCGGCAGCTTGCATCCGCTTCCGTCGTTTCTCCAACGCATCCAGTTCGTCCTGATTGAGTTTCACCTCTCTCTTCCCCTTTTCTTGAGCGCGGCGGATCCGAGCAAGCGCAGACTGTACAAGCGCCTCTTCCTTATCCCGCAAAGCTATCTGTAATGCATTCGTCCCCTCAACCTCGATATCTGATTCTGATTCCTCCGAAGAATCCTCCGAATCATCGTAATTATACGGCCTCCTTGCCCTTGACGCGGGTGTCAAATCTATGCCGGTAAACTGAAGTGGATCGCTAGCAAATCGTTTTTTCTCAAAATTCAACCCAACGCCTTGTGTATCTGTATCGTCGTCACTGTCAAGTTCCTCCACACGAGCCTGCGCCTCCCACAATGCCTGCTCCTCCTCCCATTGCCTGCGCCTCCTGCTCCCCTTCGCCCCTGGTGGTCTTCCCCATTGGGGCACAGATTTGGGAGATCGCAGCCGACCACCTAGACTGCCTCCCCGGAAAAAGCCTCATCGATCGGTTTGTCCATGAATGAGGCGTGTCCTAAAATGGTGACTCCGCTTGCGCCGATGAGCCATAGGATTGTTGAAATTGGTGATGCCCACAGGCCGAGAGGTACTGCGATGATGAGAAGAGCGGTATAGAGCTGAGATGAAGTTGCTTTGATGAAGCCAACATCCAGATCTCCGCCCCCCAGCTTGCCGATTCCCCACATGCCACCGACGACGAGGATGATGTCGAAGAGCAGGGCCAGGTTGGTGAGCAAGCTGTAGATGCTCAGCATCAAGAATACAACGAAGTAGTTGCTGGAGAAGTGTCCGAGGTTGTAGTTGACTCTAGATTGCACCTCTCCGAAGTTGGCCGGCTTGGACAGTCTCTTGAGGTCGAGGAATTCGGAAACGGGCTTAATGTTCGCAAATCTGTTGGACAGCGACTGCGAACGTACACCGGCGAACCTATCTGAAAGGTTCAACCGTGACGTCAGCACGTCGAGGGGGATCTGTATCCGTGACATTGCGTTGTCGTGGGGAGGTTGACTCGAGGCGTGGGTTCGGGATAAGAGGAATTAGAGGTCAAAGAATCCGTAGAGTGGAATCGCTCTATGTGTTCCAAGTGCACTTCGGCAGGCTACAGCAATATCTTGCACAGTCGAGTGAATTCAAGGTGGGCGTGTGAGAGAGTCTTTGTGGTTTTCGTCTCGAGATCTGTCAAAATTAAAAATTTGGTCAGCCCTCGTAACCGTACCCCTTTGAGCTAGGCACCAGAACGGCCCCAGGGAAAGAAATAACTTACCTCTTTTCTGATGTATTAGAGGGTGTGTGCGTATGATTGTTGAGGCGCAGTGAAGAGGTGCTCGTAAGAGGAATGTTGTTGTACGTGTTCGAGGGATGGAATAGAAACAAACGGTGCCAGGGTGGAAATAGACCAAGATCACTGTGCCTACTGTGCTCAGGGGGCGATCTGTTCGCTGGTGCAATCTCTCCACTCCCGGAAGGCGATTGCAGCCCCCTGCCCTGTCGGCACAGCCCAAGGATGAGCTGCCTGAATTAGCACCTGAAGATTGTGGCAATTAACTACACCAGCAATGGCGATTGCACGCTGAAACACATGCGGCCTCCTCGATCTCAGGACGAGGGGCAAAGGAGGAAGGTCGGTGAGCGAGCCGGCGGGATTTGCGAGCGTTATCAATAAAGTACGAGTACGGCAGCAAGGCAGTACATTATTCATCTGTGCGGGCATGCATGCTCCTCTGCTCCTCCATTACTGGAAACAGCGCAACGAGGCACGCTCAGGCTCAGCTCAGGCAAGCGTAAGGTAGGGCGCTGTGCTGGTCGAGGCTAATCGATGCGGGTGTACAGAAAAGCGGGTCGCCAATCCCTGTCTCAGAAGCAGAACCTCGTTGCTGGCCTCAAAAAAGTTCCATAAATCGCACACATACCAGCGGTGTAGTCTTTCCCACAAAACACCACCAAAAATGAGGCTGTCGCTCTTTACTGTGGGCATAGTCGCCTGCTTACTCACACTCGTTGCAGCCTGGAGCAAAGAAGGCAAGTTTTCGCCCCAAGCTTCCTCCCTCTTGGTGCCCGAAGCCAATCACTAACTGCAAGCCACAGACCAGGAAATATTCCGTCTGCGAGATGAAGTCGAACTCTCAGAGGGGCCGGGCGTCTCTTTCTACGACTTCCTAGGAGTTATACCGAATGCAAATCAGGAAGAGATCAACCAGGCCTACCGCAAGAAGTCCCGACTCTTGCATCCAGACAAAGTCAAGCAAAAGTTCATCGCCGACAAATCGACTGGCAAGGACAAGGCGAAGTCCAAGAAGAAGCCAGGCGTCCACGTATCCAAAGGCCCCTCTCAAGCCGAAATCAAGGCCACGACCAAGGCCGCCAGCGATCGATTCGCGCGTTTGGGCATAGTGACCAATATCCTGCGAGGAGAGGGTAGAGAGCGCTACGACCACTTCTTGAGCAATGGATTTCCTAAGTGGAAGGGGACTGGTTATTACTATGCACGCTTCAGACCTGGCCTTGGGTCGGTTCTGGCTGGGCTATTCATCTTTGTTGGTGGAGGCGGACATTGGCTTGCGCTGTACATGAGCTGGAAGAGACAGCAGGAGTTCGTGGGACGGTACATCAAGTTCGCCAGGCATGCTGCTTGGGGCGACAATCTGGGTATACCGGGCGTGGACGGCACTGCCACTCCTCCTGTTGTTGCTGGCGATGATGGGGAGGGTGTGAGGCAGCCAATGAACAGAAGGGAGAGGAGAATGCAAGAGAAGGATGCCAAGAAAGACAAGTCAGAGAAGATGACCAAGGGCATCAAGGCCGCGAAGGCCTCGCCTGCAGCAACGCCTCCTGTTGGTGCAACCGGGCCCCGAAAGCGGGTTGTTGCTGAGAATGGCAAGATCCTGGTTGTTGACTCTGTTGGCAATGTCTATCTCGAGCAGACCGACGAAGAAGGCGAGACGCAAGAATTCCTACTTGACGTAAGTTGCCCTCACGATGTTTAGACTACCGGGCTAATACAGCTATAGCCCAATGAGCTCCCTCAGCCTACCCTGAAGGACACAGCACTCTACCGTGTCCCCATCTGGGCCTACAGCCGCATCATGGGCCGTTTCGTCAAGAAATCAGAAGAAGAAGAATCCGACATCTCAGAAGAAGACGCCCCCTCCAGTAGCTCTGGAGCCGAGGACTTCGAGCTTCTGGAGAAAGTCAAGACGACAGCTCAAAATGGGACCGGTAAAGCAGTCAGAAGGAAGAAGAGCGCTAAAGGCCGGTAGACCCGATATTTGGACTCAATGTAGGATATGAGACGGAGAAAATGTAGAATAGAAAAGTGTGGGTGTAAAAAAAAGGTCGGTTGGATGGCGCGAATCTACAGATTGAATGTGGATATTGTTAAATGTATACCCTGCTTGTTCCTCGCTTTCGCTTTCGTTGCATGGAGTTCTGTCCTCGTTCTTCGTTCTGCTTTTTGTTTAATTTTCTTACGGTTGTTTTCTACCGATGTCAAACTTCGTAGCAAGTCACGTAAAGTCGATCTGAATTCTAGTGCTCTCAGGGTCATGAGGATGACGAGTGAAGCAATTGTCCTTGAGCAGAGAAAAGGGATGGTGGAGCAGTGGACATCACGTGATGCTATCTGGGTACATCCTCAGCTCTCGCTGAAGTTATACTTGATGAACCACTCCATGACGTAACCTTTGCTCTTGAGCCTTAATTTAAGCTGTTTTGGTAAGTGAATTTCACTGTGCACGGCCATAGGTCTAGCTGTTTTGGTGATCTATTGAAGTGTTGTGAAGCCATAGACAACATAGATTTTGCTATGTATCTTGAAAAGTACTTTGTAAGCCTACTAATGAGGCTCCTCTTAGTATCATTAGCCAATACTCTCTTCCCTTTATCAAAATTAAACTTCTCTGTTGTTGTCAGAGTGCTTTATTGCCACCAGCAACGCCCGCTTTTCCCTGTTTACTTACTTGATAAGAGTTATTCACCATTTCACTGCCCTTGGACCTTCCCATAAAGCTTGACTCTAAGCTCCGACCACCGATCCCCAGACTATCCTACACACGAGAGTCGCGTATAAATATACGTTCGCTTCGAATGTCGACAGCCCATCACAACTTCAACAACCCAACACGAACCAGGATCCTTCACATCTGTTCTCTGCCACTGCTTTACCACTTACTTTCTACAAACAAACACTTGATCTCAACTACTTGAACCTTTCGTGCTATTCTAGCTATCGAAATGAAGTTCACCAGCGTCATGCAGGTCTTCCTGCTCTTTGTCCTTTGTGGTTTGGTAGGCGCTCACCTTCTATTCAAAGACTCAGAATATCACTAATAATTTTGACAAACAGGGACTTAGTGCTAGCATCCCTGAGGGCCTTACTCTCCGTCAGCGCCGTGATGGTGACGTTATCATCGGCAAGATGGGATTCAAGGGTGAGATTGGTGGTCATTACTTCGAGCTGAATGGCACTCTCCAAGTGAATCCATCCCAACTCCTTCCCCATCTGTTTGCTAAGAGATAATAGGAAGTCGTTGCTCAAGCCCAAAAGCTCGTCCCTGGCCTGCAGCACGACTGGACTGCTTCACCTCTCGCCGACCGTGCCGACATCGAGGAAAGTTACCTGCAAGCTCGTCAAGGCGCTCCTGTATGATACCTATTTCCCTATCCCCACTTCAGACTCTTCAAACCTGCAAAGCGCTTATGCTGACTTTACATGTTCCAGGTGGGTCAGTTCTGCTGGCCCGTTCCGGGACAACCCTGGGCAGGTACCTACCACACCGACCTCATCAATGCTGCGCTTGCCTTACGTTCAGTCTACGGCCAGTCCTGTGTCTTTCAACCTGGTCCCGGCTGGTGTGCGCTGCTTTCCTGCACTGCTAACACCGAGCTCTACATCTGCAACGACGTAAGCCCTCCTCGCCCCTCCTTGACACCCTAGTCCCATTCATTTCTCTCAACCTCCTCCGAGCGAAGAATGTATAGAATGAAGACTGACGCAATATTTTAGAATAACTTCGAGATTTCTATCAACTGCGGTGGCGTAACAGCTGATATGGCGCTCGCTATCAACAGAAACTGTAACAACAATGGCATGACGGGTGGTCAGGAGTTCAACACGGACAACTTCAACCTGTATACTGATTGGCGCACCGGCTGTTAAAGCCTCTGCCCACTAGTCTCCGAACAATGGTTCATAGGCGCGAAGATGTGATCTGGGACATGGCGTTGATATCTTGCTTTCTGCTTTTCATGCGTGGTTCTTGCGGTTATGGGTTTTTCGACTCACACGGATGGGTAGACGTCACATGGCTGGCTGGATGGTATGACGTGTCTCCTGGCATGGTATTTCCGATGCTTAATGCATAGTAAGGCGAGTCAATGAATATGATTTGCTTCTACTGCTTGACCCGATCTTCTCGTGATATCCTTGAGCTTGTTGTGTGCTAGATTCAGGGGCTCGCTTAACCAAAGCGCTTTATGAATAAAGTCAGTGCTCACAATTACGCAGCTCTAGCAGGACTACAGTATATATCAGACCGCTAAAGGAAGACTTTCCAGGCAATCGTGATCGGTTCTCTTCCCACTTTCCCAACCATGTCATACGTCGCAAGGAAAGAGCATCGCAGCCAAGCGACCTGCCAGATTCTCATGACTTGAATTCCTTTCTTCTAAATTTCCACTCGCTCGCTGCAATAATTCCGTTCAAGGTCGAAAAGCACATCGAGATGCAAATCTTCCACTCTATTTCTAGGTCTAACGATTGAACCTTACTGACTGAAGTGTCAAACAAGAAAGCATTCTATTGAGATAACTCAATGCGTTAGAATTCCCGATGTTTCACCCCAGACCTGAGGTTTTGTTTCCCTTGGCTGTCTGTGTTACACAAAATATCCAGTGGAAAGTCTGAATTTGGTGAGTTGGCAAGACGAGGCTTTCAACGAATCAGCCCTGCGTGGCGCCTTCAGCGAGGCAGCCTCGCACGACCACCTCCATCGCATCATTGAAAGGCTCTTCCTCTTCATCTCATCTTCAATCTCTCATATATCTATGCTCAAAGGCAGCACTTAAAGGCAATAGAAGACTAGTTGATCTTCAATGCATTTTATGGAACAGATCAGGTGTGAGTACATCGGCGGTTACCAAATATGGCAGAAGCTTTCGGCGTGGCAGGAAGCGTAGTATCCTTTGTCGGCCTTGCTGGGCAGATTGCGCAAGGGGTCAACTACCTATACAACTTCTTCGACAGCGTGCAAGATGCACCCAGCGATATCAGATTACTTGTCGAAGAGCTCAAGGCCTTAGGAGATGTTTTGGATGAGGTCGACGGAGATCAAATCGATGCGGCCCCGCTTCAAACCGCACTCCAGCGCTGCAAAGATGTCATTGGAGACTTGGAAGGTCTCGTCCAGAAGAGCAAATTGACCTCAGAGCAGTCGAAACCCCGAAAATTATGGTCACAAATGGGCACCGCCTTTCGAAACGAGAAGTTTCAGAAGTATATTGAACGACTAGAGAGGGCAAAGACGACGGTGCTGTATGCGAGGCTTCAGGGTCATGGGTGAGGCTTCCATCATCATTTGTCGGAGTTTAGACCAATATCTCATGCTTTGACAGATCACTGCATCAACAACAGCTGAGCGGCATCAAGACAATTCAAGAATCGTTGAGCAGAACTTCCTCAGAACACTCTGAGTTTGTCACGAAGTCCACCGAAACCGCAAGACTAGTGCGAGCGGATCTACAGGCTGTGCCTTCCCGTGTGAAAGAGGTTGTTATGAGCGAGTTTTCGTCGACTTTGGCCAAATCTCATACGACTTACAGCACGATTCTGACCGAAGTGAGAGCAAGCAGCGTTAAAGCTGACCAGACCAGTGAGGAGATTAAACTGGCTATTCGGTCCCTTCTGGCTGGTCCTGATACCAATCGAATCGCGGCTTTACTGCAACCTGCACTCGAGAAAGTCATATCGGATCAAATTGCTTCTTCTATGGAGAATTTGACAGCCCACCAAACTCCACCTCAGCCAGATACACCGAAAGAGGCACCAGAGTCGGATACCGATGCCGGCGTAAATGTTTCGGCTGAGCCTACAGAGAGCGAGATTGGAGTAAGAAGTCTTAATCAACTCTCTGCCACCACGACTTGTATCAGATGGGCTGCGTCATCGAAAGTTATCAATTTTTGGTTCGGTAAACTCGTAATTTCCACATCAATCCTGGAAAGTTGGCAGGGCCACGGAAACAGAGCATCTCTTCAGAAAGGCGAGTTTTTGGAGACAAAAGCCACGCTGATTCCTGCGAAGTGGTTGCTTCGCAAGGGCATGGTCCTCAAAATCACACGTCTTGTGTCTGCCGTCGTTGCACCATCGATACAATTCTCGCTGACGCCTATTATGGTCATTTCCGAGGACCACAAGATTATCTCGGCAATGCGATATGGCGATCTGACAAGAGTCCAACGACTTATTCTTACTGGAGAAGTTCATCCTTCGAGCATTTTACCGGATGGATCGAGCCTCCTCCACAAATGTATCGCGCAAATACGAGAACATACACTTGCTGATAAGCGTTTCTGGGACCCGTTTGAAAAAGACTATACATTTACACCAACAAATTTCAGCCGAGAGACAATACACACAATCTGTAAAATGATAGACACTGCTGGGTGGCTTGTGGCGAATGGCAGTGCTACTGATGCTCCCAATATCTACGGAGAGTAAGTCTTGAAATGATTGACTCTAATATAGATAAATAAATTAAAGCTTTCTAGGAATGCCTTCGCTACCCTACACGAAATTTATTCCCAAAGGGTGTTAGATTCCCGCTGTGCATTTAATGACTCGGATAAATTAGACCCCTTAATGATAGCGATGCTCCATGTGTCAAACTCCTCACCGTTCTTTGTCCGAGATCAGGAATGTGGTAGATTGAAGCTTACGGACACTTTTGTTCAGACATGGTGGTTTTATTTACCGATGATTGCGAAAGAGAGTAGAGCCGATGCAAGCACATGTTTCTGTCTGAAAGCACTTCATTTTTTATGGGGCTCTTATTCCCCATACGATCAGACATGTAAACTGATCTATTGCGACGATTTGGAGTACTGGGCGCCAGAGCTCAGCAAGGCAGCAATCGCTGGGAAGTTATGGCTTGCTGGAGATGATTGCGAGTCAAAAAGATGCCTTCACATGCTCTACTGTTCTATACGAGACGCTCTTGTGTACGCCAGCCCCTACAATCTATTTCATTACCGTACAGCGACACGCCGGTCAAGAGGGAAAAAAGCTGAGTATCGAAGCAAAATCATCAACGCAATTGCTGAGATGCTACGATATGAGAGAGACATATCGATATATGAGGGAAGCCCAACGCTCACTGATTATGCCATAAATGGCGATGTTTAGACATCTGGAAGCTTGCCTTGGAGAAGGCAGAATGTCAACCACTTTCCTCAGAAATCTGGAACGGCTATTCCCATCTCTATGATTCTGTAGGATTTGTATCCTGCGAATCAGGGACCTCTGTGCGTCTCACTAGAGACTCTTCTTCCAAGAAAGTTATCCTTGCTATTGACGAGAGACAGTATCGTGAACTACATGATTGGATCTATGATAATGATACCATTAAACATGAGTATCCGCGGGATCCAGCAATCAAGAAACTCACCAAGCACTGGCCATGTATTGTCAAACTTCCCCAAGTCCACTGCGAGGTGTATTTTTCAAAGCCCATCCATTCAGATTCGGGAAACGATGAGCAGGAGCAGAGATATTCAAATAAGGATGCGTATTCTGCCAGTCCCTACAAACTGCGGCCAATGGATGATGGCGGGATCGAACTTTTCATCGATTGCTGCGAGATAGGCAAGCCTTGGGAACGAATTTGCACAGAGGTGAGAAGGGAGCAAGGTTTTGATTCGGATGATTCTACGGAAGATAGTTGCTCTGAAGGATCTGCAGATGAGGACAGAAATTCAGAGAACGAAGAAGAAAGTGCCGAGGCTTCTGCAGGCCTGTTCTCAAAGATTGCTGGAGTTGGAAAGGATGTCGTTTCTGCTTTTGTTTGAGGTTTGGGAGCATTACGAATATCATTGCCGGCGTTGTTTTATATCAACGACCGTTCTCGGAACAGGTTGATCGTTGAAGCTCGAGTTAATTTCGCATGATTTCTCCGAGCGTGTAGCATACCAGCAATCTGGCGAATTCTGCAGAATTACATAATGGATTCATCTAGGAGTTTTGAAATCAAATATTCCAAGTTCCATGTACTGTACCATCTAAGACTCGAGACACTCAACAACCTCCAACCTCAATCTTTCCACGCCCGAAGACGAGTCTGGAAAACGAGACCCATGGATATCTGGAGAGTTTGCCATTATCTCGGAAATGAAGACTTCCATACACCCAAACCTCATGAAATACCTGAAAAATACGAGACGAACACGTCCTAGACCGCTCGCACCGTTAACTCAGTGTAAAACAGCTCCACTACCACCTCATACACATCGCCAGTCGTCAAGAATGACCCAAACACTCTAGGATCGCTTAAATAATTTAAGAGAAATAACAATAGTCAAGAGTCTGTCTTGCGATATTGCGAGGGTTGAATGCTATCTTAGGGGGTATTGCTGTATGCAGAATAATGACTCGAGCTTTATAAGGCAAATTTGGAAGTTGAGGCTTTAGGACTTCCAGACGGATGTATTGTATGAATAGAGTATTTTGTGATTTGTCCAAGAGCATTTTTCAGGGTGAAGTTGAAGGGAATGAGTGTTGTGCTTTGTCTGCATTATGGGTGTAGATTCCTTGAGACTGTATAGCGAGGGGGGGCGACTTGTATGGATCAGCTCTTTGGTTGATTAGTCCCATAAATGGTTATATTGCTCGATATTCGGGTATCAAGTTCCGTTATGTTACGTGCTTCTATGTCAGATACTAGAAGTAATCTTATGATCAGTACGTGAGTTTCCCAAGATGGTATGACATACCGAATAGATTGACGATCAAGATACGAAATGTACCACCTCTCGGCATCTTTCAGCATAAATGCAAAACTATCGAGTCGCCTTGCAGTCCCTCAACCGCTTCTCCTCTCGTCCATTTTTCCTCGTCTTCAAGGTTCTCCATCTCAATCTCACTGACATATACACCGCCAATAACTTTATATCTCACCCCTTCCTTCTCATCCCGCACCTCTCTCAATATGATGGGCACGCTGCAGCCCTTGATAAACCACATTTGATCAGACTCCTTGACAGCTGGATGCACCAAGACAAGTTGTTCCCAATTGGCGACGGTGGTATCCTCCCAGTGCTCCCAGTCTGTCCTGACAGCCGCGAGCCGCATCCCGCTCTTTAAGACCTTGTCCAGTGTCTCGATGAAGGTATCAAGAACGAGGACAGCTTTGTCTTCTTCACCCTGAGAGGGCTTTCTCCTTGGAGGTTCATAATTCTTGGAGACTGGAAGCATTGGAGGCGGTGTAAAAGGACGCCCGACCTGCGACCACCACCGCAACGACTGTAGCAGCTTCTGATAGCCTTCACATTCAAACCAAGCATTTCGGTCAAGCCATTCTATTAGCGCAATGTTATGCATAGAGCCCCGTCCTTCAGGGGTCCATAGTTTTGAGAAGCAAAAAGCTGCGGCCTTGTCGTTCCATTCAGGGGGAAGGAGACCCATTGTCAAGGTCTGCCAGATGGAATCTCGAGTATTAATGGAATTAGGGGGGGGATCGATGAGCCTAGGGTCGGATTTGAATAGGGATGATGTTGATGAGATCCATGGCTCTCGCGGCTCGATTGTGAGGGTGAGCTTTCCATCATGGCCGGGTCGCACGAGCTCTGACGTGAAGCGTGTAATGCTTCCGTGATATAGGCCCTCAACCTTGAGAATCTGGGATGTGGATCCGTAGAGAATGGGGTTGAACGAAAAGGTGGTATGCCAGTCCGCATACCTAGCTTCGTGGACAGTCATCGAGTGAAGAGAGCCGGACCAGAGGTTGACCCAATTTGGGGTCCAGGAAGGAAGTTGATTGTCTTCTTGTAGCGATGTCCCTTTGAAGCACATGAGATCGAGTGAGCGATCAAAACTCATCATTGCTCTACTCATATCCGCAATGATCTCTTCCAGCGATTGCTTGTAATTCGGTACTGGAACGTACGTAGGCCCATCGTGGCAGAGTCCTAGCAACGCAAAGATCTTGTCTCTGGGGTCGGTTGCCTCAGTCTGGTACGTCCAACGCATCGCATCAAGAAGACTTATTGGTTCTCTCTTGACTTGAAAACGATGCCGGAATTCCATGAGATGCATTGCTTTGAGATAGGTGCGAGAATCGAAAGGCACGCCTTCCGGATCCTGCTTCAACTTTGCCAGGACAGTGTCTATGTCTTCCCATGGAATTTCAAAAAGCCCGCAAAGCACTTTAGCTTTCGTTGCAACGGTAACCTCTTGAATGACCCAGACTCGTCGCCAGTAGTCGTGGCTGAAGAAGTCCTCCATGATACTCCATCCCTGCTCCACCCAACCATTCCGCTTGGAATTCTCTTCCTCCTCAAATAAACGTTTTGCTTCATAGATTCCCCATTCAATGCCGCTATCGGCGGAAGGGGGAGGGATCGAAGTCCTAGTCGCCTCGAAATGGCGCCCGTGAAATTGATTCTTGATCAAATACTCCACGGCGTCTGCTGACGAACACGGCACCCAAGAGATAACCTCCCTCGCTCTTGAGTAGATCTGTCTCATATGTCTCACCTGTTGACTACGCTCGACCGGATCTTGCTGGTTGATACACAGCGCATCAACCCACAAAGTTATTTCCTTGCCCGTCCTCCTGGGGTCCTGCTGCCCCATATGGCGGATGTGTACCAGCGCATCCCCGAGATTGGAGGAAACCTGGACTTCTCCCCAGCCTCGAATATTGATCGGGACCGTCTTGTTCGCATCACCCCAGCAGTACGAAAGGGCGGTGTATTCTGGTGGATTGATCAGGGAGATGTGATCTAAGGAACAAGTGATGACATTGCGCACATTGCGCCTGTGGTCTTCAAGGATACGTAGAAGACGTATCTCAAATGTATCGAAATCCAAAGGCTGGTAGAAACTTCTCTTGACATTCGCCTCCTCGCCGTATCCAGAGTCCTCGCCATAACCAGAGTCGTAGGCAGGACCGCGTGGGCGCGGCGGAATCCTGGATGCGCCTGCAGCCTGACCATTTTCGGTCTCTGATTGCCTCAAAGCATTACGACGATCGAGATAATCGGCTCTGCTAAGAACCCTTGTCGATGACATGACGAGCTGACAAACTCAATATAGTGGATGGATGAGTGAAACGTGTATTACGCATTGAATGAGGGAAGAGGGGTGCAGTGTGGTTGAACCCTCCGCGGGGTCTCGTGCATGCAGCCTTGCCGTCGACGTATACTGTATCTGGAATCCCAGTCGACTTCCCATTGGACGATAAATTGAAGAGAAAACTTCTCTGTGGCAGGGAAGCAAACATCACGAAACTAGATTACTAAGAACAAGCGTGGTTTGAATTCTCCAATATTAAAAATATTGCTAGACCTTGCAGCCTGTACTTATGATTTTTGAATGCCCCATTGCATGCTTCAACGATCCAAAACGCCCGCTCGAAAGCCCAATAACCAACCCGTTTTCATGCTCGTGTATATCGTAGGTTCTCATAATTCCTTCCTCCCCTCCATCTCCTGCCCATCACCAAAATCATAATGACCTCTGCCCCAATCCAAAGGATCCCCACCAGGGACACAAAGTCCCAGTCTCCAAAAGTAATCCCGATGGGCAAAAAACAACTGCCACACTTTATACCGGGCTGGGATCGGGATACCCCAGCGTTTCTGAACTCCGACCAGCTCTTGCTTGGCCTCAAATGCGGGATCAGCTTTCATGGTGTCGTAAATCTCTGTTGCCTCGTCGGCGGAGTCGAACCATGATTCATCGACTTCCGCAGAAGCGATGCAGTTTACGTCTTCGTCGCCGTAGCAGAGACGGATGTCGTGGATCGTGGGTTGGAGCGGCGCCTTGGAGATGTATACTTCGCCGGCGTGGGCTCGATAGCCCCATTCTTGAAGCGGGAGGAGAGGCACGGGGTCGTCGACGTGGGTAATGCGTCTGTACCTCCCGCTTTGATGGGGAAATATTCCTGGTCCTGAAAAGTGCTCCGAAGGGAGGTCAAAGACTCGATCGATGTAATTTCTCAAGCCCGAGTTACCAACTCGCGGCTCCCCAAACGTCGTCACGACTGGTTCCCATCCCAGGTGATTGAGTTCTAGGGCGGCCAAAGCCGCCACAGCACCACCCAGCGAATGCCCAACAAGATCAACCCGATACTTCGGATACTTCTCCTTAAGAATCTTCAGATGCGGCAGAATAAACGGCCTCGTATTCTCCCAGCTGGTCCAGAAGCCCGAATGCACAGTACAGTTCAAGCACTTTACTTCCTCCAGCTTCTTGTCCTCCTCAACATCCTGCTTCCTCAGCCAACCCGGCCTCGGAATCCAATGCAAAAATTTCTTTTTCCTCCCCTCCTCCCGGGGACTCGAAATTGGTTGTCCCGGATCACTCGAATCATCGGGGTTATCAGGATACGGCAAGTATTCCTGCGGGACCGTGCTCAAATCCACAATCGTATTGGCGATACTATACGTCCCTCTAAACGCCACTATAATCCTCCCTTTCCCAAGCCGCCTCGTTCCATGATCCAAAGCAATGTAGCCGCAGCTATCGCTCATGAGCGGGCCAGTGTTGAACGTGTCCACTAGTTCGAAGGAGGGGAACTCATCGCAGCGGCTGGCGCACAGGAAGGGCTTCGAGATCCCGGTCGTGCCGACGCAGTAGGAGATGTCGACGATGCGGGAGAGCTCCTCGAGCTCGGCGAAGAGCTGGATGGAGATGTTGGCGTTCTGGGCTTGAGCGAGGAGTGGCGCTGTGCTACCAGCGTCGGCGGCCCCGAGTGGTGTTTGGGAGGGGTGGGAGAGGCCGATAGAGGCGCAGAGGATAAGGAGAGTGGTGGAGATGCTAGAGTAGCGCATCTTGGGCGGTTTCTGTCACATAGTTTGTGGTGGAAGAGGGTCGTGAAGGAGTGGAGGTGGGACAAAGGAAGAGGAGGTTGAGGGAATGTAGTCTGCTTGGGCGCGTGCAGTCAAACTCGTCATTTGGCAAGCCACAGACAGGGGTTGGGATGCGCTAGGATTCCCCGCATCATGTGATTATCCCCCCTGATTCCGTTCCAGGGCATTCATAGGACCTACTGAAATATTAAACCACTTGTGCAAAAGAATGTAAATTATTTCGACAAAACTTGGATTTACAGTGTCTCGGTTCAGCTAGCACGTTTGCCTTTTTTTGAGGGCAGACAACATAGGCAAAAAAAAAATAGTTTGGGTTGGGCTGTCGAGGCCTCGAAGTGAAATTTGAACTTACTTTCTGATTGGCCTTAAAGGCTCTGATGGCTCGATGGCTCTAATACCGTAAAGGTTCTGATACCGTGAAGGCTCTGAAGGCTCGAAGGCTCTAATACCGTAAAGGTTCTGATACCGTGAAGGCTCTGAAGGCTCGAAGGCTCTAATACCGTAAAGGTTCTGAAGGCTCGAAGGCTCTGAAGGCTCGAAGGCTCTGAAGGCTCGAAGGCTCTGAAGGCTCGATGGCTCTGAAGGCTCGATGGCTCTGAAGGCTCGATGGCTCTGAAGGCTGACTTTGAGATGTTAGTAAACACGAATCAAAGTTACAAGTAGATGTAAGGAGGCCTCGACAGCTTGAATTTGTTGCGGAAAATAAGCTTATTTGGCTCTATAAGCTCCCTCGAGTCAAAATGGAACTCCACCCAACCCCCTGTCTGCAAGGAGAGCTTGAAGAATACGAGAATAAAAAAAATGTATGGGCTGTCGAGGCCTCAAATTGAAATCTAAACTCACCAACTGATCGTTTCCTCCACTCTCTCTTTAATCTCTTCCACCCTATTTTCTTTTTTTGGTTTTTTGATGTCTGTATGAGTTTCTTGCAGACTACGCTGCGGCTCCACCAAGAGCCATTAATTGGCGGATTGCTCCACCGGACACTGAATAGCTCTATTGCCAATAGAGCGCCTTTCCTGGGCTCTCCCGTAGGAGTCGCCCCATGCTGATCTCGCAAGACGCTGCACTTGCTCGATTCCGAACCTTCCGAATTGGTGCCGCGGCAACCAAACCATTGACCTAGGAGAGCGATGTTAGTGATGTGAAGCAAGGTTTGATAATAAGTTAAGGAGGCCTCGACAGCTTGAAAGTTGTTGGAAACCACATAATTAAGCATATATCCTCGCAACCCAGAGACAGCCTCACCATCCTGCCCGAGCTTCCTCGATCTCAATGGCAACAAACTTCACCTCATGCAACGTACACTCCTCTCTGCCAAGCATATTTGAAGATATCTGATTACTTTACGGCAACGATGCTTCGCACCATTTGTCTACCACCCATTACTAAATACAACCTCCGGCTCTCTCGTAACAGAAAGAAGCATGCATGCACGCCCCGCGTCTCCCTTGACATCTATCAACGCCAACGATGCTTTGCTCAACCACCAGCCATGCAACCGAACTCCATCACACCAATCCTTTTGCTTATTTGCCTCTTCAGTCCCATTCCATTCCGAATCAAAAAACAGATACACCAAGAACGCCGTCATCTCCCAAGCTCGCTAAGAATGCTGCGCTCAAATCCCGAGTCAGGTAAGTCATAAATACAAAAAAATGAATGCTTCGTATCATTATCCGAAGACTTCTTAACAACATTTGTTGAAGTTGTCGATGATTAAATGCTCGATATCCAATACTTTGTATGGCTTGGCGAGGAAGTCTTGCATGCCAGCCGCCCTGGCTCGGTCGACCGAGTCCTCTGTGATGTCTGCTGTCACGGCAATAATTTTCGTCGTTTCTCCGTGCGCTTTCGCGATATCCATGATCGTTTTCGTTGCTTCGTAGCCGTCCATGTTCGGCATCCATATATCCATCAATATGGCATCGAAGTGTTTCGCAGGGGGTAAAGATAAGGAAGCTTTGTAGTGGTTGACTGCTTCGACGCCATCAAAGGCGAGGGTTATGTTTTGGTTGCTGTAGCCGAGTTTGTTGAGTGACCCGATGGCCACGTTGCGGTTGATCGCATTGTCCTCTGCGATCAGGATATTCAATGGGTATTCTTGGGCCAGGTGTGGGTTGAAAGGAACGCGTTTGCGCGGTGCTGGCTTCGGAGACTTTGGTGGAGGGGGAACACTCGTTAAAGCAGGGCCACGCTCCAAAGAGATCGGAGCAGAGGCCATAACAGACTCTGCGGTGGGCGAAAGGCGGTGCTGAATAAAGGTGGGAGGCGGCGTTCCTACCAAGGCTGTGTCGAGATTGCTGATATCTAGAGTGGTGATAGGCAAGCGAATCAAGAACTCCGACCCCTTTGAAGGTCCTTCGGTATCAGACCGTTCCAATGTGACGTCGCCGCCGAGATTCTTTCGAACATGTGCCTTGGCATTGAACAAGCTCAAACCAAGACCGTCCCGTGACCTGCTGATGGAAGCGTCTTCCTGGAAATGGGGTTTAAATAAATTCGTCTTCGACTCTTCGGCGATACCACACCCTGTGTCAACAACCCAGATTTCGACAACCTGCGAGCCTCTGCCAAGCTTAACTGTAATGGTAATTCTGCCACGCTCAGTGAACTTAATAGCATTGTCCACCAATTTCTGAAGAGCAAATTGAAGATGTTGCTCCTCGGCGATGATGACCTCGGGGACATCTGACTCGATCTCTAGAAATATGGTCCTATCTTGCATCTCACCCCTGGAGCCTACGGTTTTGACCTCAATAATCTCACCCAAGTCAGTTTCTTTGTGAGTCTCGCTCGTCGGGTGACCGTTTCGCAGTGCGTCATTGACAAGGCTCCTGATGAAGTCTCGTGTCAATATTCGCCGATGAGTTGGACTGATCATGCCCGAAGTAATGACCGGACTGTGCTTCGGCTCGCAAATGTCTGTTTCTGTTTCCGACCAAGCCTTTGTGGAAGGGATTGTCTCCGTGATGGCAACGGTGGCTCCGTTCGTTAGATGAGCTTTCTCGTCGGCGTAATAAGTATCAATTATCTCCGCTTCAGTCATCGTGAACATGCGTTTCAGAGATGGGCCTGGATGGAAATATTCCTCAGTTCTCTCTCGCTTCTTAGAGATTGGCGATAACAGCGCGTCGCTCTCATCCATGGGGGTCTGCCTGCGAGAGTAACTTGATGCAGACATCGTGAAGCCTTTTCTCATATCCATGTCACTAGGTGTCAGGGGTGTCTCCGGCATTTGCATGTTGAGATCGTATGCATGGACAACATTATCGGCAGCCTCGACAGCTCTTCGGGAACTGTCTATAGAATCTTGTTAGCCACCGCCCTAATGTGAATATTCAGCATACAGGCGTACCTTGGACGACCTCAATATGGTTCTTGAGGTCAGTGAAGACATCGCGAACTCGATCGTTTTGTTGGTTGGCGATGGCGTCTAGGACAGTTGAGTACATTATATCCAGCATGCCCACGACTCCCTGCATCGGCGTTCTCAACTCATGCGAAAGGCTGCGAGCGTAAGGCTTGAGCGACTGTGAAGCCGTGATAGCAGAAAGGGGGATGATTTTGGCTGGTGCTGACTCGGGCGGGGCCATTTCCTTAGCGAATCCTCTCCCTTCTAATATCCGTGCCAGAATCATGTCCTCGAGCGAATGTAGAAACATCTCGATGAAAGTCCACCCCAATTTCCTTGTCACGGCACCTTCCGAGGACCAGATCATGCCAAAGTGGCCGAAGCACTTTCCCTCAGTGAAGAGTGGTACGCCGATGAAGGCCTCCGAATGTTTCCAAGGCATGGGATTCGGGTTGTTGGGGACAAACTCTTCCATCCGTTCCGGGACAATGAATATCTTGTCATACTTCATATAAGCACATGGTGTGCCATAAGCATGGTAACGATAATCTCGATATAACTGCTTAACGTCCGATCCATTGTTGATGTAGAACGCAACTCCCATCAGACACGAACCCGGTTCACCAAGCTCCGGCATCTCGACGGCGCTGTCCTGGTCGTCCACAAGCATTCGTTTGGCAACAAAACCACATTGAGCACCGGTTATATCGCACATCTCCTCCATCAGTATCCCCCAAAATTCGTGTGTCGAGGCATTTCTAAGCCTTGATTTGAGGTCAACCAGGCGCTCCGAAGCATTACTTTCAGCCGATGGAAAGTATTTTCGTAGCACATCCTTGAATCCTTCGGCTCCCCCGTGCAATATAGAGTCCTTCTCGAAATGCGGCAAACATAGCGAAGCTCGGTCTAACAACTCGTCCGATGGTGACTGTGGTGGTCTCTCCGGTTCTGTCGCCGCTTCCATATTCATCTCCCCCTCCCCAGTCCGCCCCGAAGACGGACTCTTTATATCGCCAGCAAAGCGTACTCTCGTCCTCTGCCTGAGTGGCCTGTATGTTCGGGGCCCACAAGGCCTTGCTTCAAAAGGACTTGGGTACTCGTGTAGGTCTTTCATCTCACACGCCTCCTCGTTTGCCGTCGTGGAGGATGCATGCAGCATTGAAGATCTGGGTTATCTGGCAAGGCAGGACGATAGATCAACCCGTCCGGCTGCAAGTGAGGAAGCACATGAGAAGAAATGGTGTAAGCGGTGGCAAGCGTTGGAAGTTTGCTTTTGGAGCACTGAAGATATAGCTGAATAATCGAACTATCGAAGCTTGAAATCGAGCCGCGAGTACCGACGGAGGGGTCTCGATATGATAGGGAGGAAATTGCAAGGCCAGGAGGGGACAGGCCAAGGTATTCGAGGTGCGGAGCAACCTCCTCGTGAGAACGATCTAGGTTCTGGACGGCTGTCTGCTGGGCACGCTGGGACAGGTTGTGACAACACCAACACCAACAACACTGACACCGACACCGACAGAGTCTTCTTTGGAGCCTTTGGAGCGTTCGGACGGTCTGGAGGGTTTCGCGGCGATCATAGGCTGGAAGGATACAGCCTTGGGCGCGCCCTTGGTGGCCTTGGTGCATCCCTGCACGGGGAGTTCTAGGCCTAGCGGCACCGGAATCTGGGGTCTAGGCCCACGGAGTCTGGTGGGCCATTCAATGCCAGAGACCGTGCGGCTTGGCGATACTGGTATTACTCTGCGGCAGGCTGGGCTGCTGTGGGCGCAAGTTGGGCGGGCGCCGAGTCGTGGACTTTGTGCCTCGTGCGAGTCCTGTACTAAGTGAGTTGTGTCCCTCACGACCCTCACGATGATGATTCCAGTTGTGTCATCGGGCAGCCGAATCATCAGATTCGAGGGACCACTGGACTACTTGGATCAGCAAAGGGGGGGCGGCGGAAGGGAAGGGTGGCATGATGAGGTTGAAAATGGGAGAGATCTCAGATGGGCCAATGGGTAGTGTTGCCAGAAGCCCCTGGACGGCCTTCCCTGCTCGCATCCGCAATCTAGAACGCTCCGCAGCATGGGCCTGCATGGGCCTGCAGACGCCAAGCTTCCGCTGCATGCCCACTACTCTTCCACTCAAGCTGGTCGTATTCGCTGCCCATCGCGAATCACTCCCACGGCCCAGCAGGGGCCGAGCACCAGCACGAGCACCAGCACGAGCACTGCGGCGATGCTCACTGCCTGTCTCGACCTCCGCATCTCACGTCCACGCTCCCATCACAGGCACCGGCACATGCACATGCACACCACGACACCGCAAGTCCGATTTCTCTGCTACCGTACCGTACCGTGCTACACAGCTACACTGGCAGCAGCCCTTCACTGATTCACTGGAATGCTTCACCGCGCACCACTGTCGTCATCAATTAGCGCGGGTAATATCAGAGACAAGGGTCCATCGTGGACGGTTGCATGAAGAAGAATGTGAGATCCGCGAGACCGTCACCTCTTGGGGATGCCTCTTGTATAAGAAATCAGATCAGTTCGCTCCTCGCCGACGTCGACTTCGGCACTATCACATTGCCATCCCTCACGCTGTCTTGCTGCTTCCACTTCTCAATTCTCGATGCCAGAAGCTGACAACCTCATGCTGTCCGACGGGACTTTGTACCTCAACACTGTGAGGCTGCGCGCTGCAGCAGCTGTTGTCCCACTCCAAGCGCACCTGCAAGCCCCTCATCGTGCATGGCCCTAAGTTCAAGGGCCTGCCATTCTCAAGACCTGCTCTGGAAATGGCAGACGAGGAGACGAGCAGTCGAGAACTCCTCGATCTGATTACAGTCCCCTGGCTGATAGGCTCTCCCACATCTTGCAAGTTTCGGGGTCGCTACCTGTGTGGGAAAATGCAACTCTTAGGCCAATGCTAACCAACCCCCCGTCTCCAATTATTGGCAGGTGAAAAAGCCACGAACTTCTGAAGTTCTGATTCAAAACGGTTTCCCTGACGTTTGCTTTAGCTCCCCACCCCCTCGCATTCCAGAGCGGCCCGTTCGCTCAAGCCACGTCGGCGGTACTTTGGCATTCCGTCGCCTATTACGACGCCGTTCTCGGATCGAACGGCAAATTATATACCTCATTCTCTTGTGTATTGGGGCACGTTTCACGCCCATTAGATAAATTTTTGGGACTATTGGAGCATGAGTTTGAGGCTGTCTAGGAAGCTCTTGAGCATGTGTTTGAAATATGCGTTTTGCTTTTTGCTTCTCCTGCCGCGTGGACTTGACAGTACTCCAGAGCAATCGCTCGTTCCAGCCTTACAAACCAGCGGGCTTGAGAGAATGTTACTGCTTTACATCCCTTTTTCATCTTCTGGTTTCTCTTCTATTGCTCTGACGCGGCCTCATAACCGCGGCTTTCTCAGAGAGTGCGGCTGTCCTCAAGCGCGGGACGTTACACACAGGAGAGTGCCTAATACCGGTATTATCTGATGTCGGCGTGCATAGTGAACTCCCTCGCCAAATATGGAGCTCAAAGTTTCATTAACCCTCGGCCTCCCTGTCACTCACCGCGGCGATTGTTGTATTCTTATCGTTACCGAGGGATTTTCTTCTGCCGCAAAGCATCCGTTTCATAATTCGATATATCGGAATTTACGCGTCCGTCCCCACAAAGTTCACCACCATAATTTGTTCTGCTCCAGGAGATCCAATCACTCTTCTCCAGCGAAGGGCGCCCGCCTGCACGGGTTCGGGAGATCATTGGACCCCTGATTATCTGATGAGATACCTCCGTACGGGATTACCGAACCAGCTGAATGTCGTACGAGGGCTGGTGAATACCTCCAGTAGCGTTAGCGAGGAGCGGTCGAAGGATCGTGAGGCTTGGCCATTGGACAAATGGAGCAGTTCCTTTGACAAAGTAAGACAGTCAGCCGGCCAGATTTAAGCCCTAAGGCGGGCTCGAGGTTGTTTGATGCAGCATAGAATTTGAGGACGAGAGGGAGCTAAGAGAAAGAACTTCCCCCCGCCCAAAATCTACAGTCTTCGAGCCTCGAATA
Organism: Hyaloscypha variabilis F; assembly: GCA_002865655.1. Taxonomy (NCBI): domain Eukaryota; kingdom Fungi; phylum Ascomycota; class Leotiomycetes; order Helotiales; family Hyaloscyphaceae; genus Hyaloscypha; species Hyaloscypha variabilis. Next base: position 926,766 of record KZ613946.1, on the reverse strand, counting down.
CTCAGACTCCAGATTGCTGCCCTAAATAGGATAAGGAAAACCTCAGTCTTCGCATTGTATCCCAGATGTATGTATCAATGAAGTCACGCTTCTCCGCAGAAGGCTTGAGCAATTCCCTTGTTCGAAGAATGTTCAAAGAGACTTGTCCTACGAGAACTTTTATTGAGCATCAGCATGAAAACATTTCCACAAAAGGCAAGCTTTGATGAAGCTATTCCAGCACTGTAAACTTGTACCACGTGATCGACAGTTCTGTAATGAGGAGCCTTGGAAAGTGCAGTACTAAGCCGATCACGAATCGCTTGGCTCAGTAGATCTTTCTCCAAGGGGAAATTGGGAAAGAGTAACGACCAGATTTGAATGGGCTTTTGCATACGGGGAGGAGGCTCTTGGCTTTGAACTCCGATGTGATGATGGCAGCGTGCGCATGCAAGCGGCAAGCACTGCAATTTTAGCATCCTCGAGGAGGCTCACACCTGCTAACTGAGTCTCTCACCGCCTTCCGCTTCGGGTGGGCAAAAGCCCTGCTGTATGACGATGCAGCCGTCTCACCAAATCTAAAGTCCACCTCAGCCTCACAATATTTTCCAGACAACCATGTTCCTGTGCGAGAACAAGCTTTACGATGCCACAGAAACCCCATGTTGATCCCGACTCACGTTTTACTTCTCAAATATGTCTATTCGCGTCCTAATACGCGAATATCCCCACCGTTCGATTGCTCTTGTGACCCCCTCGCATGCACTGATCTTCCGCCATAGCCCAACCACAAACGATGCCATAGCCAATGGGTCTCTCACTTCAATTCAATCACCGCCAACTCGCACATCTGTAGATGGTGCAGCCGCCCCGCGATGCATGGTCGAGTTCTCCGACGTGTCTTCAGTTGACCTCAGCGACTATCGAACATTAAGCCCTCTGCCAGTCCACGGAACACTCGGGCTGATCACAATCAATAACGACGTCTTCCTATGTGTTGTGACGGGTGCTACGAAGGTTGCTTCTGTGCGACCAGGAGAGACGGTTGAGAAGATCTTCGGGGTTGAGTTTCACTGCTTGAACAGCAGCGACTATGACAACACGTTCAGTGACACCCTGGATCCGTACTCAGTGGGGGAACAAGATTATGGCTCGAATATTACCCGGAGGGATCCTCTACTGGAACACCCATGTGTGGAATTGAGGAAATTGCTGGGCAATGGCAGCTTCTACTACAGCACTGACTTCGATCTTACGAATAGACTACAGGATAGGTAGGAGTTCTGATCCTGTCACAAGAATCAAGGGCTGACTTGTTGCAGATCTACAGATGCATCTACCTTTGACATAGACAGTCTCGATGATTCTTTTCTTTGGAATTCGTATATGATCAGCCCACTGCTCAAATTTCGATCCCGGTTAGTGAGACGTGAAAGAGAAGCACTGGACAGCTCCGGAATTCTCACATCTGCCATTCGTGGCTTTGTCTCCACAATGACAATCCCTTCCTCTTCCTCGCCACTGCGAACCATAAGAACAGGTCTTCCATCGTCGCTGACTCTCATTTCACGTCTATCATGTCGAAGGGCAGGCACAAGATTCAACAGCCGTGGTATTGATGATGACGGCAATGTTGCAAATTTCGTCGAGTCAGAAACCATATATTGGAGTCCGTCGGTTGTGGGCCAGTCAGATCCAGCTACAAATGAGAAGCCTTCTGGAATATGCTTCTCGTATGTACAGATCCGAGGCTCTGTCCCGGTGTTCTGGGAACAATCTGCTGGCCTTATACCAGGCCAGCAGAAGATATCCATAACTCGCTCCGCGGAGGGAACTCAACCAGCATTTGATAAACATTTTGCAGAGCTGGAGCAAAACTATGGTGCTGTCCATGTGGTAAACCTGCTCAGTGAGACAAAACCTGGCGAAGCGGAGCTGACAAACTTATACCGCTATGGAGTCAGACACTCTGCACTGAATGCTCGTGACAATAAGCATTCCCGTGATCACGAGCTTCTGAGAGAAACTGAGTTCGACTTCCATGCAGAAACGAAAGGCCCAAACGGTTACGAGGCAGCTAGTCTGATCCGGAAGCTGATTGAGAACTCAGCAGATGGATTTGCTTACTATTTGTCGGAAGAAGTAGACGATGCTGAAGACTCAAACGAGAAACCACGTCATAGGACGGTCGTAGTTCTACAACAAGAAGGGGTCTTCCGTACTAATTGCCTTGATTGTTTGGATAGAACCAATCTCATCCAGACAATTATCTCTCAGATGGCCATCGAGTCATTTCTTAGCCATCGCTCAGAGCGGGCTCAGTCGGACTTTTGGATGCGGCATTCGACACTGTGGGCCGACAACGGAGATGCATTGTCAAAGATTTACGCAGGCACGGGTGCCCTCAAGTCCTCGTTCACGAGGCATGGCAAAATGTCGTTGGCTGGCGCAATCGCAGATGCAAGGAAAAGTGTGGCTCGAGTTTACATCAATAATTTCGCTGATAAGGGACGTCAAAACACGATTGATGTGCTCCTGGGCAGATTGGTGGGACAAACGCCCGTCTATCTTTTCGACCCCATAAATGACTACGTGACTACTGAGCTGTCCAAGCGGAGTTCTGAGTTTCAATCTACAGAGATCATCAGGATGTATGGAGATCTTCCTTTGGTCAAGAATCGAGCTGACCTTCGCTAGATGGGCCGGAACTTTTAATCTAAATGGTCGTACAGACGGGATTGAGCAAGATCTGTCATCTTGGCTCTGTCCCGATCTTGGCCCTGCTCAGCAGAATCCGGAGATTGTCGCTGTTGGGTTTCAAGAGATCGTCGAACTCAGTCCTCAACAAATTATGAACAGCGATCCTACAAGAAAGCAAGCTTGGGAACGGGCTGTGCGGAAAACACTGAACCGGCAAGCACGTGCAGCTGGCAGCGAGCACTACGTCCTTTTGCGAAGTGGACAGCTTGTTGGAGCTGCACTATGTATATTTGTCAAATCTTCAGTTCTCAAAAACATCAAGAACGTCGAAGGTAGTGTCAAGAAAACTGGGATGTCTGGAATGGCAGGCAACAAGGGAGCTGTCGCTATCCGCATGGACTACGCCAATACTCAGATCTGTTTCGTAACAGCCCATCTAGCTGCCGGGTTTGCGAATTATGAGGAACGAAACAAGGACTATGCTACCATTCACCACGGCCTAAGGTTTCAGAGAAATCGTGGAATCGATGATCATGGTGAGTGCGACACAGCTTTTGTGCCATGCAACTAACTGACTTCTGTAGACTGTGTACTCTGGATGGGCGATTTCAATTATCGTATCGGACTTGGTGCAGAGCGAGTGAGACAGCTCGTCAAAGCTGGTGACCTCGAGAGCCTATATGAAAATGACCAGGTATTTTTTGTGCATGTGAAGGTACTGCATTGTCTAACACACCATAGCTGAATCTACAAATGGTAGCTGGTCTTACTTTCCCGTACTACTCGGAGGCAAGGATTACGTTTAATCCTACTTACAAGTACGACCTTGGTAGCGATGAATATGATAGCTCGTAAGCATGTGCTCCAAAATCTAGGTAGTTACTAAAAGAAATCGCAGTGAAAAGGCAAGAATACCCGCGTGGACGGATCGAATACTGCGGAAAGGCACTAACCTACGGCAAATTAACTACAACTGTGCTCCTCTTCGCTTCTCAGATCATCGGCCTGTGTATGCAACGTTTCAATGTACTGTGAGTATCATTGATGAAGCCAGACGCGAGGCTCTCAGTCGAGAGATCTATGATAGGCGGCAGCTGGAAGTCGGCGGGACAATTGCAAGTGGTCAAAACGATGACACAGACGATGAGGACTTGATCGGGTATGACTCGATCGAAGCTGGACTTCCGCCTGCCAGCTCGGACAAGAGAAAATGGTGGCTTGACAATAGGCAACCAGCACGGTCTGATCTTACACCTCCACAGAAGGGATTGGTCCCAAATCCTAATCGTCCATCAAATCCGTACACGCCAACAGATGAGCCGGATTGGGTGACCGTGCCACGGATAGCGAAACCTCAGCAGCAAGCCGCTAAATCTGTAGCACCACCTCCACCGAATCCTCGAAATTCAAACTACAATTCCACCAATGGAACTCGTTCTCTGCCACCTCCCGTCAATTCAACGGGGACAGCGGTTTCTTCCTTGCCCAGAAACCTCTCCCAAACATTCGTGAACAATACTTCAACAGCCTCTCTACCGCCTTCACCTATAGATCGTCGTTCATCAACGTCTACCACAAGTTCGACCACAAAGAAAGTCCCACCACCAGTTGGGCGCAAACCCATACATCTGACTTCATCCAGGTCATCAACCTCTTCACCTACCTTATCAGCTGCATCCACCTTTTCCACATCTCGTGGCCCTTTACCGTCACAGCAGAAGCCTCGCCCGACTACAACAGACCACACTGGATTCGCACCACCTCCAAGACGAATAAGTACTGCAGGAGCTCCACTGGGATCCATCTATGGCAGAAGAGACATCGAAGATAGGAGAGATGTGTCTACTCCTCCGCCCCCACCCCAGCCAAGGCGAGCTAAGAAGGCTGACCTTAACGGGCATGCCGGAGATGGGACGGACGATGAGGGTCCGCGCCCAACTCTTCCCCCTCGAAGACCAACAGATTTGTTAGGCGATGACAACATACCAATAGGCAATTGGGTCGCACTGAAGCCTACCTGATCGTTGGGAGTTGGATTTCTAATTGATGATTTACGGCCTAACATGTGCTGTCACAAGCGACAAGGCTGGCCCCACCTATCTCGCGCAGATGAGAAAAATATGAGCTCGATAACTTCGGTGAGGGTACCAACGGTCCAGGTCGGTAAGGAAAAGGGGTAGAAAGGGGCGCAAACTTTGAGAGAAAAAGTTTTCCCGTGCTTATGATGCCTGAGTATAAGTATAGTGCATTTGAACGGAAAATTTTGCATTTCACCGGATCTTTCCATTCGGTGAAGAATTGCTTTTACGATGCTGTTTGCTTTTCTTTACATCCCGGCCCCATGGTGAGGGGCTACCTCAGCCTTGTGTGTAAAATGACACATACATCACCGGAATGCATCTTGTAAGACTTACAACGACCGAGATTAAGCGCTTTCAAGAGATTGCTCTTGAATTGACCAACCTGTTTACATGTATTCGGTGAAGAGACCCAGTTGTTTTGCCCCTCAACAGAAATAAATGCGGTGGCCGGTAAAGCGACCGAGTAAATACCGCAGGCAGCAGGCCCCCCTGTAATTGGTAGCCTCACAGAAATCCCACGCACCCCTCAGTGGAAAGGAGGGACGCCAAGGGCATAAGGCTGAAGCCGCCCATTGGCTCGCTTGCACAGACGTGTCCGTCACCGAGAAACGGGGCGGGCGTCGACAGCCTCTCGCGTGCAGACACTACTCGGTGAGGGCTACAGCTGAGTTTCCCATCATCAAGACCTGCACGCGCGATCACAGTCGGTCTCAGATCAGCAGGTCCTTGATTACCAAGTATATAAATAACTCCACTTTACTCTCCTTTCCTCCTTTCTTCTTTTCTTCTCGTCAGGATTTCCCAATCAATCGCTCGTTTTGCCTCTGTGCTGTTCGCAGAACTCAATCAATCAATTTCACATTGTCACAGAGTGACATACTTATACGTTGACCGTTAAGGGGTGAAAAATGGACATCCTCCTCATCGCCCACCTCGGCACCGCCCTCGTGGCAAACACCACCAAATACCTGTCCACGCTCCCACACCCAATCGAGTGTCTCGAGGAACTCGTCTCCGTCGTGGCAGTGACCTCCACACTTCTGACGTCCCTGAACTCCAGCCTCCTCCGCTTCCCGGGCCTCGCAGCGAGTCTGAGCCCGAAACACTCGTTTGTAGGCCCGCTGTGCGAGGATGTCAAGAAGGCGTTTAGGGAGCTGGAGGAGAAGGTTCTGGAGGCGAAGGGATTGAGGATCTTTGAGCCGAATGATGTGGGTCTGGTCAGGTTGCCGAGGAATGCGTGGGTGCTGGTTATGCGGGGTGAGCAGAGGGCGGCGAGTTTGAGGAGTAGGCTTTATGTGGAGAAGTATAGGGTTAGAGTGCTGATTGAGGCGGTTTGTTGGGTGGGGTTGAATGCTAAGGGAGCATTGAATGAGCAGGAGGCCATGGAGCTGAAAGGTTTGAGGAGCATGTTGCCTCTTATTGCTGAGAGGCTGGTAGGTGTACAGAAGGACTATGTTCCTAGATTGAAGGCGTTGACTGGAGTTGAGGAGAAGGAGGTTATCACTGTTGAAACGAAGGAGGAGGAAAGGCCTGTGCCTGTTGCTGTTGCTGTTGTAGAGGAGAAGAAGGAGATGGTCAAGGCCTTCAAAACGCCCGAGCCCTCCCTTCTCAAGATGCCCATGAGCGGAAAACTCAGCATCCACTCCACAGCGAGCACGGACTCACTAGCCTCCACCTCCTCGTCATCTTCAAGGTATATCATCCCTCCCATCAAAACGATCTATAGCTTACTAACCTCAACCAGCGCAACCGCCTTCGACGACTCCATCCAAGAACTCTGGCTCCTGCGCCGCAACGAAGCCAAGCGCACCCTCAAGCACACGCGCTCCTTCCTTGGCCTAAAATGGTTCTGGCAACACTTGCACGAGCCCGCAACCTTCTACGTCAAGCCTCTCCCCTCCTGCGCCTCAGACATCTCATCTCTTCGCGCGGAAGCCCGCGGCTCGTCATCTGACATGCAGCACCTGTCCCAGCTCCGCAAGAAGATCCTGAAGATGCCAGACGATGCTCAGTGGGAGATCCAGAAGCTTGTCGAGGCGAGGGAGAGAGCGAGTTCCGGGGAGAACGTGAGGAGGGAGTGGGAGGTTGTCGCGTTTGTGGAGCGTCCGAGACGGAAGATTAGTCCGCAGGAAGGGAAGTGGTGGGAGGTGGGGAGGAAGAAGGGGTTGGTGGAGTGGGTGCTTGTTCTCAGGGGCGAGACGGTGGATCGTAAGATGAGAGTTCTGCCTGTTAAGCATGAGGATCCGTGGAGTCCGAAATTGAAGCTGAAGCAGGCTGTGCCTGCCACTCCCGCGCCGGTTGTTGCTGTCCCGGCGCAGATCCAGCCAAGGACTCAGGTGCCGGCGGCGGTGCTGAGACATGTGGAGAATAGACGCGCCATGACGGCCGACGAGGCCGAGAAGAAGATGGATGAGATTGTGGGCGATCTTTTCCGGGGCGAGGAGAAGGCGTCCTGAGGTAGTGATTTCTTGGCAGAGCGCTGCCGCACAAATACGTTTCGTCCCAAATACGTTCTGTCCGCTCGGCCAGATTGCATCTGGTATTCGGACATATGTCTTGTTTCCTTGTTTTGTTGTGCGGCATTATGATTCTATTCAATCTTGATGATCTTGATGAAAAATTATGGCTTGTAGCTATTTAATATCGATGATAATGAATCTATGATAACTTTTTTCTATGAAGCTCGGGTGATACCGGGTATTTGTATTCATGATCTGTTTACCATATTCTAGAGGCATCTTAGAAGTGTGCTATTCTTGTCGCCGTGCCCTCCAAATGAAATGCTGAGAAGGGACCAGAATTGCCAACTGTGAAATTTCACAAGGGAAGATTCTGGAGTAGATAAGAATTAATGTCAATTCGAAGGGGTGTCTGGAACTTGCAATTTCTATGCCCAGCTATTGGTGGAGTCTTGTTTTGTTTCTGGTATACCACTAACCAGGCTCTTGCTTGAATGCCACTTTTGATGGAAGTTTGAGAGCCGGAAATGCTCAAAGTTGCTCGCCGGCTTGTCATCACCTAGTTTTGGGGACTAAATGAAATGCGGCTCTTACTCGGATTAGTACGAATACGGCTCCGTATAATTACCAACCCGAAAAGAGGTCGTTTTTGATAGAATAAATCGTTGGAGGGGTCGATTTTAACTAAGATATTTTAAGTAAAGGAAGGGGAGAGGAGGGGGACGGTTAAAGTAGGGTAGCCCGGAATGGGAATAGGACGAGGTTTCTCTCTCTCCATTATCCCGCTCTTGAGTAACTCTCTCCCTAGTTTCTTGGATAGAAACGAGTATTTAAAGAGAAGAAAGGAAGGAGAGGAGGGGGACGATTAAAGGAAGGTGGCGGGAAGCTACTTTAGCTACCCGTTAACCCTCTCCTCTTCTTCTATACTACTAAAACAATCTAGCGCCCTAAAGTCTAGGATTATGTATAAAAATTTAGAGAGGATAGAAGGAGGGGAAGAGGCGAGATAAGGGGGAGGAAGAAGAGAATTAAGATTCTAGGAAGATTCCTACTAAGAATAGGCTACGTATACTATTTGTGATTGAATCGACTTCCAACGATGTTTTTTAGTAAAAACGAACTCGACCTCGTTATCGGGTTCGTAATTATATAGGGCCGTACGAAGGATTTGGTATGGCGGTTTTGATAAGAAGGGTTATCGGTTTGAAAAGCGTTTCTAATCGAGGTATTGAAAACTTAGTGTTAAGTATTTAGCTACGTTGTATTTCATTTATTGCTTGCTTGAACCCTAAAGGGACATCCTGAAGCGGCTTCTCTGCGGCTTCTGAGAAAGTCACGTGCTCATACTTGGCCTCTTCAGGGGCTCGCTTATTAAAGAGCGGTCATGTTTACAACGTCTTTCGAAATTCACCTTTATTTCAAGAACACAGCCGTAATTTATGTTCCAACAGAGAAAATTCCTTCATCTCTGCACGTTCGCATTCCACATCACACATCTTCCATGCGAGTCGCAACAAGTCGCTTTCCCTCGACTCCTCAAACCCCAAAGCCTGCGCACCATCAAGTCCGAATAATCGCAAGTCAACTCGTTCCCAAGATGGCTAGCGAAGCAAACCCACCATTTCCCATGGCTTCAGAGGCATCCAACTATCCCAACGTCTACTCCACCCCAATCAAAGTCCCTCGGCCCGGCCCAACATTCTTGTATGTAAGAGCGTGAGGCATTGCTCACCGTACACCTAAGCGAAAATCCCAACCACAACCACTTTTAATAACGAGGCTTGTACACTTTTAAATTTCACAAAACCTATATAAAATGTACAAGGCAGATAAGCAATTATATTTTAAGTGTTTCTGTAAGAATTCATTGGAGGAAAATAAGTGGTTGGGGTCGTGGTTTAGGCTGCGATTTCGCTTAGGTGTACGGTGAGCAATGCCTCACGCTCTTACTACTTCTCACTTACCACCAGAAATTTTGTTGACATTTTAAAGCAATTCCCAAGAGCTCGTCACCTTCCACGTCGGCTCTGGCACTGAAAAGCAGACCTTTCTCGCCCACAAAGAAGTTGCGACCCTCTACTCTCCTGTTATGAGCGCAGCATTCAATGGCTAGTCGCAAAGTTATACACTGGAGGATGTTGAGGCAGGCGTCTTTCGGCTGATGCTGCAATGGTTGTATGGACAGAAGATCGAATACTATCTCACACAAGCCGAAGCTAATTCACTCCGGACTCCACAACACACTGAAGAGCAGCGAAAGCTTGTTTACGGCAAGATTGAGGAGAGACAGCGATTGCTTGTTAGACTGTGGGTCCTGGCTGAGATGCTGATGCTTCCGAGGTTGCAGAACTTGGTTGTTGATGAGTTGGATAGTATCCAACGAGATTGGAAGAACTCGTTCCCCTGGCGCTGTCTCAACTATGTTTATGCAAATACTGCTGAGTACAGTCCCTTGAGGCGGCTGATATTGGCGCACTGATCCGCTATGTTCCGACCACAATGATGTTTGAACACGAGAATGACATTCCGAAGAAGTTTTTGCTCCAAATTTGGCTTTCGGGATACTTGTGGATTGGTTTCACCAGTAGGACAGAGTTTCGCAATCATTTCCATGTCTGGGATGAGGATGATGAGACTGAGTATGCGGACGATGAAGATTAGTCTTCCATTTTAAATATGGAGCTCGAGGACGAGATTTTGTGCCCAACTTCTATGGGATAAACTACGAAGATTCGTTGGCTATGATGACCTTTGGGGGTGGAGAGCGAGCCTTGACAGCAGCTCTAGCGAGAATATAGATACAGACAGGCAAACTCCTCTAGCCATATTCTCACATTGTCATCCTAGTGAACTCTTGAGTGTGTTTAGAAAAGGCAAATCCGTTATTATCTGACTTGAAAAACATGCCGGTCCTGTTTCATTCTCATTCTAGTCCCCGTTTCCCAAAGCATGAACAAAGCAAGCTACTGTCTCGTGTTTTGTTCCGAAGCTCCAGATACTTTACAAAACTCCGTCCACCCATCGCCCAAGCACAGCATTCTTTCATTCCTCAGGCACATGGAATCTTCTTCTAAATTCATCCTTGTCAGTAAAAGGATCGACCTGACTATGAATATTCCTATCAGCCCTCACACAATCCAGAAGAAACTCCTTCGGAAACATCCCCTTATTCTCCACCGTGAAAAATTCCCGATCAATAAAATATCTGCACTGCTCGAAGACCAGCTCCCTTAGTCCGTATCCTTGGGATGGGCGCTCATACAAGTCGTAAAGCGAGACAACGGAAATGGTTCTCCACCGAACTCGCAGACCCTCAAGTTCGTCGAGCATCAGGTTTTGCAGTCGAGGGAGCTGGAGATAGTCGCCGATTTCGTAGGCTTCTATGAGGTGTGTTTGTCTTGCTACAATCTTCTGTTGCGCAGTGTCGGGGAGAATGGTGTTGATTGGGAGAGTGTTTAGAGAGTCAAATTCGTCTGCTGTGAAGACAGGATTGATGGCTTGTCGGTAGAGCCACTGCGTAACTAGCTGAAAGGCCTCGATGGATGCTTCTTCCAAGTTGTAGGTTTGGGTTTGTCCTTCGAGAAAGTCGCTGTCGAAGGCAGCTTTGAGGACGGGAGAGTATGAAGCAACCTCTTTGTGGATTATGAATGACTTGCTTTCTTCGCCGACGACAATAGTGACTAGCTCATCGGGGCCACTAGAACTGATTAGCTTGAGATCAAATTTTGACAATACACATGTATATGTGGGTACTCACGAGAAATTTGGTCCATCGGGCTGGGTGACACGATCGCGGGATGCCGGTGGTTGAGCCTGAAGGTTGTAGGATCCATGAACAGGGGTGAGGCGGGTTAGACGCATCTTATCGTGAATTCAATATTGCACTGTGCGCTTATTACTTTGGTGCTGGATCCAAGGATAACATTGGAAAGGCGGTTCTCCTGTTGTTTCTTGGGCAGAGCTTTTGTTGCTGGAGGAAGAATAACCAGGAAGAGGAGGATGCGGTGTTGACATATAAAAGGAAAAAATGATGAGGAATCTAGATTTTGAACTGGAGCAAAATTGAGTCATTGATTTAGTCATTGATTAATAAATTTACAATCTACTAAATCTGTAAGGAGCAGATTTTGGTGAAGTTAACTGACTCCTTGCTATCAGCCGCTTGTAATCTTCAAGCTGTAACCTCTCAGGATTACAGATACGAAGGTGGAAATTTCTCCTAGGGTATCAAATTATTAATAACGAGAAGACAAGCAGATGTACTAGATTCTGGCATTCAGAGAACTATTCGTTATGCCAGAAAAGCAGTAGCCTTTGCTAGGTTATGGCCAGAGAAGTTGTGCTTCGAAAGTCAGAAGAGCAACCCCCCCGAGAACTGATCACATGTAACGATAGAGTTACACCTATTCTTGAACAATCAAATTTTGCTTCCAGTGGCAGATCAAAACGGCTCATTCGGTAACGTAAAATATGAACACCGAACAACGTTCTACATTATACCCAATAAGCGATTTACACCTAGAGTTCCGCACTGCTCATAATAAGAGACCACATGAAGAGAGGGGATTGAGGCACCTCTTGTATCAGTAACATATCACGTAGAAAGTCCTCATGTATCCTTGAACCTCCAGTTATGCCCCAACCGGTTCCATTCTAAGAATCTTCCGAGACATGGAAGCGTTTCTTGAACTCGGCTCTATCCTCGAAAGGATCAGGTCTCATAGCAGTACGCTTATACGCAATGACCAACTCTAGCAGCATCTCCTGAGGAAAGAACTCTGGAAATTTTTCCATTAATCTAGAGTGTGCAAACTTGCGGATCGTCTGCAAGACAAATTCTCTCAACGCCGCACCCTTCGGGACTGCCAACTGATTGGTATCGTAGACAAGGTTGACGATTGAAGAGCATACGATGCTCCACTCATCCCTCATCCGATTAAGCTCATCGATCACCAGATTCTGGAGCCTAGGAATTTGCAGGCGGTCGGCCAAGACCCAGACTCTGCACAAGGACCAGTATCGCTCCTTGATGATTTCTATAATCCTAGAGTAGGACATTGTGGTCGCCTTGATGCCTCCATCATCTACAATCTCGATCGACAATTGATTGGCGAGATCTGCAACAGATATTTGAATCTCTGCCGGTGAAACTACACAGGTCTTGAGCTTTTGGCTGTAGAACCAATATACGACATATTGGAATGCATCGACAGTGATGTCCTCAAGCTTGTATGTTTGAGTCTGACCCTCAATGAAGTCGCTTTTAAACGCTGCCTCAAAGACTGGACAGTATAAACAAGCGACTTCTTTGTGAACCATGAATGGGGTCAGATCGGAGCCAATGTAGAAGGTGACAAGTTCATGAGGAGCGCTAAACAGAGTCAATTACAACTGCAAGGTAAAGAAACAGAACAAGGCAGGAGAACCCACGAGAAGCTTGGCTCTTTGAGGTGAGTGTTGGGCTCTTGCTTTTCAGTCGGAGTACCTGCGTTCAACCTGTCCGAAGCTGGGCTCTTTGCGGGTGCAGCTGAGGTCGACATCTTTCCGTTACGTTGATGTTCTAAACAGATCAGTTTATTTGAAAAGACGTAATTTAGCGAGTTGAAGGAAGACGTACCTTCTGCTCGTTGAGTTGATCTGGTGGTGTTCTAACATGAGGGACGAAGTTGAAGTTGAGTTTGAATAAATAGAATCCACATGGAGATATAAGCTACTACGCCCAGAGTGCTCAAGTCACTAGAGCACATTTACTAAAATTTATTAGCTTCTTTGGAAAGTGAGCCTACTCCGTCTCTATTCAAGACAACGATTTGGCGAAGGCATGAAGGCTAGAATAGAAAACCCAAAGCACCCTCTTGTAGAGGTAATAATAGCTCTTCATTTGTTGTAGTGTTAAAAACCAGTCATGCTGATGAAGTGGCAAGCCAACGATACCTGCTACAGTAACAACCATAGACAACAACAGTTTGAAAGTTCTCACAAAGCATAAATCACAAAGCACAGCACTTGAACTTGGATTGGCCGCAAGAGTTTATTCAACTCTCAATTCTCATGAAAGCCCATTTTCCCGAGTTTTCCCTAACGCCTCCAAACCGCTTGATGAACCAAAGCATCTCAATATCCTAAGCGCCAACCCATGGAATGTTCTCCTAAACAAGACCTAGTCTGAAAGATGCGGCTATGAAGACATTCCCCACCTTAGACATCAATCCTCGTTAACATAGAACCACTTTTTGAACTCGGCTCTATCGGTGAACGGATCTGGTAGAGGGGAAAACTTCGCGAGCTTGTCTGCAATGATATAGTCCCGCAGGTACTCCCAAGGAAAAATATCTTGGTCATTGGCGAATGCCAGGGCAGCTGTGGCACAAAAGCGCCAGCATTGCTCGAATATTAACTTCCTCAAAGCTGCTTGAGAAGGTAGGTGCTTATACACCTGGCAGAGAGCAGTGACAGGAATAAGGTTATACCCCGCCCGAAGCTGCTCTATCTCGTCGACGACCGAGTTTTGAAGGCGAGGGATTTGCAGGTAATCAGCGGTAATCCAGACCTTGACCAGGTGATCTAGGCGGTCGGTAATTCTCACATGCATATCCTCTTTGTCCTCATATCCTTCGTCATCTGAAATCCACAATATGAGATTTGGTTTACCGGGAACGACGTTCAGCTCAGGTTCTGTGAAGATAGGCTTGATCTTTTGGCTGTAGAGCCACTGCACAACCAGCTGGAAGCTCTTAGCAGTGCCTTCTTCCAAGGTATAGCGTTGGCTCTGGCCCTCGATGAAGTTGCTGTTGAAAGCGGCTTTGAGTACAGGAGAGTACAGGCATGCGACTTCCTTGTGTATGGCGAATGGTACGTTTTTGGGCCCAACGTAGATCGTGACCAATTCATTAGGAGACCTGCAGCGTTGGTGAGCCAATGTCTCAAGAGGACCACCAAGAACGTACGAGAAAGTCGGACCTTCCATCTGCTTAGCAGCATCACCACTGGTATCGCGGGCAACTCGCTCAGACGGATTCGGAGTTGCCATTGCTTCCGAATTGACCTTCTAAATAAAGTCAGTATTTTAAGGGACAATCCAGAGAGGAGGGAGGAATAGGATACCTGTTGCTTTCTGGTGATGAAGGTGTTGATAGATGGAGGAGGTGGGAGCCGGTGCGATATTGCATAAATATAAATAAGTATATAAATAAATATTTGAGTCCGATACTGCGAGCTTGTGAAGAGGTGAATGGCATTCTGAATTGCCCTAGATCAACTTTGACATTGGGTGAAGGTGAATTCGAAGGTACCGAAATAAAAGAGAGTCTTGGAGACAATCGAGGGGTGAGCACTTCACTAACATGGCAGCAACGCTCACCGTAAGCAAACCTAAATTCACAAGTCTTCACAAAGCACGGGTTTCAACAACGCAACTTTGAACTTGGAGCAGCCGGAAGAGCATGTTGAGCTAAAACTAAAGCTACATTTGGGGCATCTTTTCTTATTTCATTTCCTGTCCCCATAAACCTTTCACCTATCGCCAAGGATGGAATGCATCCATCAACATCAGAAAGAAAACTCATCATTCATCATAAAGCTCATCGGCTGAAAAGCAAAGCGCCGTTGTTCCTCCCTCCTCGAATAAATTTGCTACCAATGACAAGAAGAAACGACCAGCGTACACTCCTGTAAACCCATCAATTTCGGAGCATATTCAGCCAAACTTAGAGCGACATCCTCTGTCAAGCTCTTCTTTCGTGAGAGGCGCTCTGCCTTCATCACGTTATAAACGCCATCAACGCCCAACTCATCAAAAGTAGCAACGCACACCAGCACGCTTAATCAAACATCGAAAGGAAAGCAGTATCACCCATCATTCAGTCCATGTAGAAGTCTCCCTTCAGAATCCGCTCCTGGAACGCATCGGGCTTCTTCCGCTCCGGACGCGGTGGTGCCGGCGCCGGGACGGCGGTCGGAGGAGCTGGCATCTCGCTGATGCTCTTGCCTCTCTCATGCATCGACATTGTTGCCGTCTTTGCAGAGGACGGGGAGGTCGAGAAGGACGGACGTTGAGTCTGCGACACGGAGCTCTCGGCACGGGATCTAAGCTGCTCAGACCAGTTGAAGCCGCCTTCACCTGGACGAGCGGAAACGGGATAGTCAGAAGCAGTTCTGGGCTTTGATTGCGTGCTTGCCTGTTTTCCTTGATTTGGAGGAGTCACAGCTCCGCCTTTAGAGCCAGAGCCAGAGCCAGAGCGAGAACTTCGCGGCCCCGCAGGAATTGTGGGGAGAGGGGCTGTGGTATAAGAGGGAGCTCTACCGGTTGTACCTGGGCTGCCACCGCCTCTCGCAGAACGAAGAGCTTGCGCACCGAACGACATGCGGCGGGCGAACGGTGTGGTGGGAGTGCTGCGAGCAGGGCCGTCGTCATCATCGATCGCATTCTCATCGAAGGAATCGGAGCCGGCAGTCGATACGCTGCCTCGGCGGCCACCGAAGGTGAAGGGGGTCGACTGGGTTGGAGAGGTGCCGGATAAGCCGAGCGTGGAAATTGACATGCGTCGACGTTGGTCTTGTGCTGCAGCGGTCGTGATCGGGCCCGGGAAGGGCGCTGTCGGGCCACCCGACGTGCTGTTGGATCGACCGAAGATGTTGTTGAAGGTTTGAGTTGTGAAAGAGCCACGGCGGGGCCTGGCGGGCTCGTTGGGAGGGCTGCTGTCGCTGGGGCTCGACATTGTTGGATGGGCTGTCGTGTGGAGGTTGGGAAGGATGGATTGAGATCGGATCTTGATTCGAAGGTGGTGGTGGATGAGAGATTCCTTCAATGACCCTTGCTGCTCTCTTCAGCTTCGGGCTTGTGCCTGGCGTGGCTTTCTCGGAGTCGTTCTTTGTTTGCCCGGGCTATTGCTCGCTCGGCGATATCGTCTGGTCGTCCTTTGTCTCCGTAGGCTGCGGCAGAGAGAAGGTCAACTGCAGGCTGGATCGTAAGTTGGCTTTTGGCTTCGTATGAAGGTTTGAAATGAGGCAGATGGTGTTTTGTGTGTGAAGGATTCGAAGCTTGGTCGTGATGGAGGGCGGAGTGAGTTGTGTGGAAGAGAGGGGAAAGAAGAAGGGGACGAGTCGAGTAACCACTAAATAAGGTTTCCTTTGCTTGGGGTCGACAGGGGTATGTCCAATCAGCCGGCTTGGCCCATATATAAGTGGAGCAGGCACGAGTCCGAGGACATAATTGGACGAATAGGTGAGCGCCTCCGTCATTCATAGTGGGCTGTGACAGGGGTTGGGAGCTCGTCAAAGAACGACACGACGCTCCAGCAGCGTCAAAGTGTGGGGTAACTCGCACCAGCCCTGAAGCAACCATAGCACCACCAGAACGCAACGAACCATATCGCACCACACTCCAAGGTTTCATCTGCGCAGCGAGGAGAAGGGGGGGCTATCTCTTGCTCTATGGGTCACAGTGCAAGCCGCAGCCGGCTGCCAAACTCAAAATCATGCCATAGAAGTGCAGCCCACTGCTGAGGAAGCAAACCTCCTCAGTCGACCCCTTCGGCGGCCTCCCGTCAGCACGGCGAACGTTTGTACGTCTGACAACCTCGCATCGCATGCGATCCAGAGCCTTCAAGTGCGCTTGTGTGGACGCCCTCAATCTGATAGGGCATCCCTGTTCCCTGCGGAATGATCCATATTGCTTTCTTTCCTTCCTGCAGCTTTTAACGAGCTGCCCTTGGCGTTGACTGGCTCGAGTATTCTTGCCCATTTGTTGAGATTATGAGATACATACTTCTGCATTGTGACTTCCAATGCCGCCGGTGCGAGCACCGATTTTGTTGAGCAGCCTGTCTGCGGCGCTTATGAAAAGCAATTTCTCTTCAAGAGCGGTGAGGAATGTCACTTGCAGCAAAAGGTCTGGCCTCATTACATTAGATATCACATCCAGCCATTGGACGATCAGCAAGACCCTTTGAAGATCACTGAACAAATGAAGCAATGATGAACTTCCTGAGACAGCCCCTGAGTATGCTCAAGACAAGACACGCGACTGCGTCGAACGATATTCGTTGAGGCTGCGTAGTCCTCGCCACACAGCAGATGTCATTGTGATCACAGATAGAACGTTGATATATTCGCTGGTCTCGCTATTGGATGGGCCTGTGGAAGAAACGACATGGGGATCGATCACGTGTAGAGGTCTCACGTGATGCGAGTCTTTTTCGAGATGAGGTTAAGCATCTCATCAATGTTACAAATGTATGTCTTGGTCCCCTAGTGCCTTGGAAGTTTGGTGTAGTAAAATCGCAATGTCTCGGCAAAATATCGACATTCTCCATTCAATGTCTCGGGGAGTTGTGCTACGTCACATTTCCTGATCAATCAAAACTCCACAACTGTATGGTTCCACCTTCAAACAAGATACATTTCTGGTCATCACTATGCAGTATGTGGAGGTGCCCTCATTGAATCTGAAAGGCGCAGTGTCGGTATTCACAGTAGCTGAGACTCACCAATTCGTTTCCGCAGCTTTCCAATATCATCTGGCGTTGTTTTACAACATCCTCCTACAACGATCAACTTCCAAAATCGTCTTTCTCTCGCTCTACTCACTATTTCGAAAAGCTCTCCATCCCAAGGGGCCTGTTATTCGTCAGCTCTTGCTCCATTGAATAGGGAAGAAACTCACCACGCTCTCCTCTGCGCCACCCTTCTTCACCCACTCTTTCGTAACAGTATCGTACACCTCCCCCCTCGTTCCATCGGGATAGAGTACCAAGCTTGGCCATTCCTCTAACTCTCCTCTCTCCAGCATACCCTTCACTTCTTTCTCAAATTCCACCACCAACCCCTCTACCTTCCCAATCCTCGTGCAATTAATCCCAATTCCCATTGGCCTCGCCCCCTTTCCTTTCTCTAACATTGCCTCAACAACCTGCCCAATCCGACTTCCATCTGGCAAGCAATTCCCCTCCCCAGGGAATACACAACTAATCCAGAACTCCTTTTCGTTCTCCTTTCCCACCTCCTCATTAACTCTCTCCATCACCTCCCTAACAGCACGCACCTCATCCAACCTCGGCAACGTCTCAAAAGCAACTAAATCCACGCTCTTCCAACAATCTCCCCTCTCCTTCCTCTCCACCTCGTCTTCCCCTCCCGGCATAAAAGCCCCCATCCTCCTAAAATGCCACTCCCTCAATGCCTCCAAAGAATCATGCTCCCCATCATACCTTCCACTATACTCCTGCCCCGGCACCATCGTCGCTCCATACGCTCCCAACCCTAACACCACCTTTCCATTCCCCTTCCCCTTCCCATCAACAGCCCCCCTCGCAATCCCCACCCCACTCCTCATCCTCCTCTCCGCCTCCCTGACATCCGTCACCCCACTCCCCACAAACCCCTCATAAGAAGCCTGATACGTAGCACTCAACACCAGATCCACGCCCGCCGCCCTAAACTTCCCCTGCACATCCCTTAATGTCTCCTGTCCGTCAGCTGATAACAGGAGATGCGAGGACCAGAGGGGCGTGCTTTGGTCGAAGACGATGTTGTAGCGGTCGACGAGGGTGGTGCCTAGGCCGCCGTCTAGGAGGATTAAGGGGGGAAGAGGGGGTTTGGACATTGGGTTGTGTTGAGGGTTGGTGTGAGGTGTGATGTGTGTGATGTGATGTTGTGATGATAAGAAGGGGAAGTGGGGCAAGGCTGAATTTTTGAAGTGCTGTTTTGGCGGGGTTGCGCGAAGCGAAGCGAGGCTTGGCGGGGAATAGGGGTATGTTTTGATGGCTCGATCTGATGACATTTGCTGGTAGGCCTATCTGCAAGTCAAAGAAGATAAATATTACTGAAGGAATTGATGAAATATGAGTCAGAAGATCATAATGACAAAAAGTTGGAAAAGTCTTTGAAGGAGTTGAGTATTTCACAACGTTTCACGGAGGCAATTCTCAGGCTTAAAGAAGTGGCTGATATCTGGCTTGGCTTAGTGTTCCCGACCATTTTTTTTGAATGAATTTATAGGGGTATCATGGCCAGCATGGTTAAAGGGCTTGGATGTGAAATGCAGACTTCGAACTTTGGATCAAAAATCTGGGAGTTTAAAGGAGGACAAAAGTTTCACGAGATTACTTGCTGCTCCTGCCACAAGTTTTCTCATTGCTATTTCAAATTTCTATATTTTGCTTGAGGTAGCAAAAGACGGAAGTACATTTGTTCTGGTCATCAGCTAGTCCGAACAACAAGCAGTCGAAAGATCATATGTCGTTCCAAACCAGACTGTTTGATTCTCAAAGGATCCACGTCTCATTTACGTACACCTGGCGATCCATTCGCAGAAACGGACAACTACAGCTTGTTAGATGCGAGGAATTAAGAGAGAGGGGGACTTTCACCTTTCAGAAGGCTGAGCAATATCGAAGCATGATCAATGTTCTTCAACATGGTAATCGCTGATCTCAGTCCTGCTCTTCCGGTTTGCTCTTGCTCGTGGGGGAACAGCCTCGCTGAACACTGTTGCCAAGTCGAGTAGAAATGTGTGGGGGTACAAGTGTGGATATTGTTTGTACTCAGAACTTGGTGCTGTCCAAGCACTCAAGTTGACGACGAAGCGACGCAATGGGCTGTTGTCGGTGGTGTTTTTGTGGATGTATCTGACACTAGTCTCGAACGGTGTCATGCATTCTTCGTTGACAAATCCCAAGATGTCCATAACCTCGTTCTGGAGCCGGGGAATAAGAAGCTTTTCCGCAAGCACCCACACTTTGAGATACGACTCAGTCTGTTTTGTGCATATATCATAGTGGCCTTCAGATTTCTCAAGTATGCAGTACTGGTAGTCGTATTCTTCATGGTGTAGATGGGTGAGCTTCTGGCTATACAGCCATTGCACGAAGACGCGGAAGGCATCCGGAGTAGTATCTTCCATTTCATAGCTCTGGGTTTGACCTTCCTTGAATTTGCTATTGAAGGCTTTCTCGAGGACCTAAAACAACAGCAAAGTTAGCCTTCTGCACGACTTGGTATTATTCATCACACTTGCTGGATAAGGGAAGGTCACCGTTGCAATTCGGTGGCATGTATAGATAGTGAGTAGCGAATAATTGTCTCTAAAGTTGGAGGGGAAAGAATAAAGTCTAATTATTTCTTACCGGGGAGTATTTGAAAGCATGTTCCTTGTGGACCAAGAAAGTCTCCTTCTCCTCGCCCACCACAAAAGTGACCATTTGGCTCGGAGCCCTGCTGTATTCAGTGTATGTCTTCGCAAAAAGATCATCAAATTGCATACGAGAAGGTAGGCTGCTTGATCTTTTTGTCATCTTTCTTGATAGACAATGTGGAGAAGTCCTGCACAGCAAGCTGCATATCCACCGGCTCAAGGTCTCCAAAGCGCAGAGGATTCGATGCTCTCTGCCTCCACGCCGCCATTGCTCCACTTATGGAAGATAATCCACGTGGGTTGAAGTGTTTGCCTTGGGTTGAATGATTCGAGCCTCGAGGGCGGTATGGTGGTTGTACTTGTTGTTGTTGCTGTTATTATTGGAAGATGGTACATGAACTTGGAATTGAAGGAACGCAGTCGAGGCTTTTCGAAGAGTTCACCCAATTCACCGCAGCTGGCACGCACGCGAGTATCACCTTCGCTTTTATGCTTTGATACGAGCTTCACACTTTGAAAGTTTCTACATTTTCCAACTCTTCGATGCTGAGTCCTTTCTCCCTCTTCCTTATCACCCCAACTCTGGGCGAAGGTCTCGCAACATCGATCCAGACCAGATTTGAGCAATACCATCGAATATTGCACAACTCGAGGTAATATGTGCAAGAAGAAGATGATTTGGTTCTAGAGTTAGAATCTGACTTTTCTTACAAGTCAAGGTGACAAGATGGCGCCTACACCAACACCATCTTCAACACCGAAGCCAGCTATGGCACGACTAGCCCTGCGAAGGCCTTTGAAGATGCTGGACTTCAGGTAATCTTTTGCTATTATGCGCAAACCAAAGTACTAATTCTATCATAGCGGGCTTGGTGAAGTCGTCAAATTCATAATCGGTCCACAAAAGACAAAGTTTCTCGTCCATAAGCACTTCGCATGCGACGCCTCTCCCGTCCTCAAAGCAGCTTTCAACGGCAGCTTCGTGGAAGGCCAGACACAAACTTACACTCTGGAAGAGATTACCGAAGACGTCTTCGCCTTGTTTTCGCGATTTATCTACACCCAAACACTCGAAGGAGATTTGGGCGGCAAGGTCAAAGCTCACCAGGCTGGCCAGAACCTTTGGAAATTATGGGTCTTGGCTGAAAAGCTTCTGATCCCACGTTTGCAGAATCAAGTTATTGATCGAATCGAAGCGACACGAGATGAATTCAACGTTATCTTTCCGTACAGCGTCAAATATGTCTGGGAGAATACTGCTTCTGATAGTCCACTTCGTCGGCTCTTCATTCGCCACTGCGCGTGGGTCGTTGACGGGAGCTGGTTTCGCTCTCACCCTGAGGAACTTCCACACGAAGCATTGATAGAAATCTGCTCCTTGCTCCGAGAAGAGGTGAAATTTACGGACGGAAATGCTGGAATTCGGAAGATGGTGTCTGATTTCTATGTAAAGGAAGACTAGAGACGTACATAGAGAACATCCAAATTGAGGAAAGAATGCACGGAACACAACCATCCTTGATACTTCGAGAGAAATGCAAGACAATTTCTTATGATATTGACGCTTTCGACCCTATTCTCCACCTCCTGTCGATGACTTCGCAAGAACGAAGAAAGGAGAGTACCCATAATGGAATCAAATGCCATTTTGAATCTGCTTTACTACCTCCTGACCCGATAGTCGGGCCAAAACGGCCCCTCCTTGCCTTCGAGTTCCTGAGTCGCAGTCAATATTTCAACCAAGACTTCCTTCGGGCAGCTTGCCACCGTTCCCTCTGCCCTCTAAAGTCCAAACCGTTCACCACAGAATTTGCAAGTGCCCATTTCCACAGCAAGCTTGTTGAGTCCCCATTCGCAGCTTCCCACACATCTTCCAAGGCAGGCAGTGTTTGTAATTTGTCCGAGCAATCTCTAAATGCATTAAAGCCCAGTCTTGGAGATTCGGCATGATGAAGTAGTCCCCAAGGTACCAAACCTCTATGAGTAGCTTTACGTCGACCTTCAGCTCAGCTTCAATCTCCTTAAGAGCTTCCGAGGAGTACCTGTTAGGATCCAAGATATTCGAGAGTTGGCGCCGGACGTCATAACTAGTTATGAGGCTATCAAGAGAGTCGCGGTACATGAACTCGACCAGCAGGCGGAATGCTGAGGGTGACGTGGAAATGAGGTTATATGTTTTAGTCTGGCCTTCGATGCAGGGTGAGTTGAATGCTGCCGAGAGTACGGGAGACTGATCGCCTTCTTCGTAGTCAGCAATCATTTGGAATTTTCTGATCTGTGATTGTACAAGACTAGGTAGGTGTTATGATGAAGGAACAGGGTCTGCTTACAGCACACGTCCTTGTGGACTTTGAACGTTTCTGCTGTATCATGATCTTTACCGCTACTGACGTTGAAAGTGACTATGTCGTCAGAAAAACTTTTCATTTTCTCCGTTAGCCAATATCAAATCTCTAGATATCGACGGAGTGGGAATCATACGTAAATCTAGCCTGGTTTTTTCTCTTCGATACCTTGCCTCGTATCGAGGGATGAGAGGGCGGGCTAGCTCTTGAGCTGGTGTCTTCGTTGCTCGGAGTTGGTGCCATTTTGGCTGCTTTGGTTCGTTGGGATGGATGTGTATTGAACGCGAAATCTCTCATGGCAGAAAGAAAAGCTGAGATTTTAAAAAGAGGATGAGGAGTCTTCTTAGTCGACATTAGAATGTTTTGTTAGTAGTGTGCTTCTTTAGATTTAGCTTAGCTTGTCGATTTAATTGGGACCTGATGTACGGCCCGTACCTTATTGAGCGCCGCGGTACCGGTCAAGAACGTTATTGTACTAGGACCAAAACAAGGAGAAAGGGTGTCAATTGAACAAGAAAAATCAATGCGGGAAGGGAAACCTTATAATGATTGGACTGAACAATCTGACGACCAATTCGCTAAGCTTCATTGAAGGGCAGAATAATCACTTGGAAGAAGTATGTGTAGAATTATGTTTCATTGATTATGATATGCCGAACGAGAAGGACAAGAAAGAAAGGAAGGAAGGGAAGGGTCCAAGTCCAGATCCAGGTCCAGAAACTGCATCGTGGAATGAACGTAGAGCCGCTGTCGCCAGGAAGTGCTTTCAAGTGAGTAGTGAGAGTCGCCGGGGGAGGGGAGGGATGTGGTCGATACGTACCTCAACCAATAATTTCGATCGATCGGAGGGGAGGGGAGATATGCTGGGGAATGCTGGGGAGGGAGTATCGGGGTTCGAAGGTACGTACCTCACTCAAGAGTTCCGAACGTGAAGGTGTGATACATGAAGAAGCTGGACTTGGCCCACGCCAGCCAGCTGTGATCAGGAGATGTGAGAGAAGACAAGAAACGAAGAGAGTAGATGCCTAAGAACGTCCTTCCGAACGCATCCACCCAAGTCCTTCAAAGAAAGTCCATCAATCTGAAATGCTGTGAATCCCATGCCATTCTTCCTGACGAGTAATCCTTCAAGTTCCACCCCAGAAACAGGAGTTTGCCTTCCCGCCCTCAATGCGATGACAAAAGAAAACTAATCTCTAATGTGCAATCTGTCTGCCTATCTACTGTGCAAATTTATCTACAGCATCTCCTCGTCCTCTCCTTGATATTCTGCGACCGTGACCCCGCTGATATTATGGTGGAACTGTTGATCAAATGCACCGCTATGAAGCCAGTCAGTAAATGGAACTACAGGAGCAGGGTCTGGGGCCTTCGAAAATCTCCAAAACAGGAGGTATCTTGCTCCCCAATCACTTACTACTGGTCCTCCATCGCTTGTTTTCGTTGCTCTACAAGTCTCTCCCAGTCACCGCCAAGGTTGGGGTAGTGGTGGATATCAGAGACTGAGTTGTAGACAGGGTCTGTGGCGAGCTTGTAATTACCTCCCACGGAGTTGCCAAAATGAGAATAGTTATCCTTCGATGCACTAGCAGAAGCCTCGTACTCACGTTGAGCTAGAGCTTCATAGCCAGATTGCATATAAGGTTCAGCAATGTGGGTCGCCCACCGTCCATCACCTCCCTGAATGGGTGTCAAGGGCGCTGTGGTGCTGGAGTCACTCATCGTGTCACTGTCCATGCCCTGCTGATCTCCGCCTGTCCGAGACATTCGCTCTTCTAGCATCAATCGCTCGTATCTCAACTTAGCCATGGCCTCTTCTTGTTGAAAAGAGGTTGAGGGCCAGTTGCCGAGGTCTTGCGCGAGAGCATGTCCGCCGTAATCAGGAGGGCATATCCGCCAAAGCTCGATCAGACGCATCTGCTGGCTTGTGTCCGCAGTCTTGAAGAGCTCGATCTGCGAGGGAAAGAGAGTAGAGGCATCAACGCCGTGCCTGGACAATATGATCTCTACCGTAAGTTGGTCTGTCTGAGGGGGCTCGGAGGCAGGTCTCGAAGGGGGCGGTTGGGCGAGGTGCGCGGAGTGGTGATAGTGCTGGGAAATCGAGTATGTGTAAGGCTCCTCGACAGGAGCTGGCTCCTCCTTCGGAGCAACGTATGGGGCAGGATTCTGGAGGGACAGGCCACGAGCAAACAGCGCTGCCAAGTCCTCTTGGGTCGCCATTGTGGTCGATTTCTCGAAAGGAAAGAGTGCCGGCTAGGAACAAAGTTAGCAAACTGAGCTTTTTAAAGGAATGCAGCATACCTTGCTGCGTAAATACTCGAGATGATCAAGCGTTGCTCTGCAAAGAGCCAGTCTGCCTGAATGCGTTCCCCAAGGGAACAAGCAGTGTATCTTGTCTGAAAGGTAGGAAAAGCCTAGGAGTCAGAGCGTGTGAACGTGCAAGAGAATACTCGAGAGCGGACGGAGCAGACTTTGTGGACAGGTGCAAGAGAATTGCTAGTTTGCTTTTATTCACTATGCTATGTACTTGAGGTAGAGAACGAAACCGGAGATCCAGGGCCAGGAGGGGCGACCGAAGAAGCCTGGAGTCGGCGGATCAAAGGGGGCCAGATGCGTGGAGCTGGAGTGTTCTTGAAGTTGGCATTGAGCGACCGGCAAAGTGAGCAAAGAGTTGTCGCTTTGAAGAAAGTTGGGCGTCGTTGTCGGAGGAAGAAAGAAGAAAGGGGAGCTTAAATATCAAAGGAGGAGTCGTACCCCTCCCAAGGAAGCGATGACGGGGCGGCCCAACGACGGTGAAGCCACTCCTGAAACAAATCTGGCCTGCTGCAAATGCTAGCGTTGCACCATCTGCGCCTGCTTGCCAATGAAATGCCACCACGAGGAGGACCATCTGACCCGTTCGGGATTATCTCACAGTCTTACCACTTCACCGACAGCTTGAGTTGGGATTTCTCAGATAGTTAGGCTTTGTTCTGTGCATTGAAAAGATTCCCCCACGCATGTAATCACGAATTCCAACGGCATCGTTCAAAAGTCTGCAGCTCTAGATGATTTCATGATGCTATTATTGGCAGGGGCAGGGAAATGAAATTGCAATCCCATTGCTTGATCAGAGCATGGAAAATTCCCATATCACGTGACTGCAATTGATGCCTCAGGTGAAATATCGGTGCCTGACAAAATTAGCGTATTCGACGCGGCTTCAGGTGCCTGAAGCTCTCGACCGTGTTGCAGGAACGACAGAGCTTCAGAAGGCCTTCACCACCTCCACTTCATCCTCCCATATCGAAGCTCTGAATCACCTCAACATACAAAATTCATAATGGTAAGCTTCAGAACTTCTCATGCAGCTTCAAGTGCCTCGAATCTCCAGAGCTGACCCCCTTTAGACTTCGATAGGTACGGGCTACGATCTCACGAACTCAGTCTTCTCACCAGATGGCCGAAATTTCCAAGTCGAGTATGCAGTCAAGGCGGTAGAGAACGGCGGTACCTCGATTGGCATCCGGTGTAAAGATGGTGTTGTTCTTGCGGTCGAGAAGGTTATTTCCAGCAAGCTGCTGAAGCCCGGAGCAAACAAACGCATTGCAACGATCGACAGACATATGGGTGCAGTAAGTGCCAATGAGTGCATGCGAATCAGAATCCTTCCAAGTATGCTGACCCTGCGTTCAGGTTTCGTCAGGCCTAGTCCCAGATGGAAGACATTTCGTTTCCCGAGCACGCGATGAAGCATCAAGCTGGCGAAAGGTCTACAAGACTCCCATCACAACTGCAGATCTGGCAAGCCGAATGGGTGGATATCTTCAAGCTTATACCTTGTACTCTTCCGTTCGACCCTTTGGCATCACTGCGATTGTAGGAGGTTGGGATTCCGAGCTTGAGCTACCGGTTGACGGTCAAGTTGGCAGTGGACCTTCTATTGGCGCTGGCGGAAAGGTGGAGGGCAAGAAGTATGGTGGACCAGGTCTCTACATGATCGAACCAAGTGGACTATACTGGGGTTATTATGGTGCGGCTACTGGAAAAGGACGTCAAACTGCCAAGGCTGAGCTGGAGAAGTTGGACTTGGCGGCCGGCAAATTGAGTCTCGAGGATGGTGTTAAGGAGGCAGCTCGAATCATCTACGTTGCACATGCCGACAACAAAGACAAGGAGTTTGAGTTGGAGATGACTTGGATCAGCAACCTGGATGGTCCTACGAAGGGAAGACATGAGGAAGTGCCGAAGGAGATTCTCGAGGAGGCCGAGAGATTAGCAAAGAAGGCGTTAGAGGGAGATGATGATGAGGAAGAGACGAAGGAGGATGATAAGCCAGCTGAGGAAGACAAGATGGAGGAATAGACACGTACGTGTGAAAAGCACCTTGTATCAACACTTACATCATATTTGCTGCTTCGAGCTCAGAAGACCGGGAATGCGTGACCAACGTCCTCTGTTATGTTGAAGTATTTTGAAATGTGAAGATGCTATCCAACAGCCTGAAAGCTTGAACGCAAGGGCTTCCCAGGAGTGAGGCACCTCAAGCTTCCACTGGAGAGCAGGATGAAGACATGCTTCTTTCATCTTCTCTGTCACTGCTGTCAAAGCCCATAGCGCTTCGGCAGCCATCTCATTCATCTTGGACATATCTAATTCTCTTACCTTCTCCATACAATCTGCGTCACTCCTTCAAGATCCAGCGACTATCAAAGTCAACACGCTTAGATTTCCTTGTTACCTTGGCCTTTTGCTAAGTCTTTACTGCAATGCGGGGTAGCTAACTCGGTTCTTCCCTCTCAATACTGATAACGGCATAGGCTGGACTTTCTCGCCCATCTTCTATTACTGGCGAGTGCCTCTGTGCTATATATGCCGTACCTCATAAGGTTTATCAACAAATGTTCCCTCGGGCTTTGGTTCATCTACTCCTGCTCATTCATCCTTCCAGATTACACATTTGAAATCAAGACAGCTCTTACAATTGATGGCAAGCATCTGAAAAGATAGCGAAATTCACACTGAATGCTTAAGGTCTTATTTTATGCTGCTTCATGCCAGATTTTGGAAGACGAAAGTTCCATGAGTTTGAAGCTCTTAGATTCAAGCCCCTTCGATTAGTTAAAAGTCACAGAACATCTAAACTCGGTCCCCAGACTGGTGGGCATCGTTTGATTAGAATCAGTGGCACATTTGAGTTCATGCGAGTTCCTTTCCGGAGGGGTCCCGAACCTCTGAAGTGTTTGAACCATTATTAAATGTACTCGTCCTATTCCCGACCATGGCTGCCTGCGCTCTAACGTTCTTCGCGACCGCTGCTGGCCTTCGTCAGGCATTTGTGTTGCTTTCTCAGTTTTTAGCGGTTATTATTCAGATATCATCACAAACTGCAAGGCCTTGCTAGAAATTCTGCTCGTCTTCTTGTTGACTTGAGATAAAGAAGAGCTGTGATCCCATCCTCTTCCCGAACATGAACTTTATGAAATCCGTCTCTGAGTGCCATCTGATTGCGGAGTTCAGTTCACAAATTCCCATCAAACCTTTCCGATCTATATTAACACGATGCTGTTTCTGAATTAATCATGGTTCTTCTGGGATGGCGCACATGTTGGCTCACCTTTCCTTCATCTCCATTCTTTCACATCGTACCAAGACATGACTGCAAACGCCGCAATCCCTTTTCTAGTCTCCCAGACCGCCCTCGACAAGCAGCCAAGAGAGATTTCATAGTGGAAATTAGAGAAGGAGTTTTCTTCAGACTTTGTTGGTGCCGGGACACGGTGTGGTAGACACGGTCCGTGTACACCTATGGCAATAACCCACATCTGCTTCTTTTGAAAAGCCCTTTAGCTTGATTGAGATTCGATTGACAGGAAATGTTTATGGACTGCCATACCATCTTGCATATGCAAATAGATTAAGACTTTCCCCGATTATCTCTCCCAAGTTGCATATTTCCGAGGTAAAAGAGACTTGCCCACTCCCCTTTATTAGCCGAGGCGAAGCGGCAACGACCAGACTGTTCAAACCATCATTCACCCACAACATCGTTATCGATAACAACAATCGAACCATTAGTTTCACCAAGTGTTAAGCACAGTTCTGAACATAATTCGGCAGAGATGGTCGAATTATTCACCTGGTTTGAGGCGCGCTTCCCTTCTGCCCATCTCTCTCGATCTCTTCAAGTTCTCTCAAATCACAACCTGCAGTCACAACCACCAGCTGCGGCTCGCGATACAAGTGCCCAAGATGCGGCCACCCCCGGATGAAGAAGTGCCAGAAGTGCCAAAAGGGCCGAGAATCATTTTCCACTTGATCCGTCACGGCCAGGCAAAGCACGATGACATGCACAACAACCTGACCGAGAAAGAGCGCCTGTCACTCGAAGACCCGAAGCTGACCAAACTTGGAATCAAACAAGCTGAAACTCTTGGCAAAAACTTCCCCAGGCTTCCCTTCATCACAAGTATCTTCAGCTCTCCATCTCGCCGCTGCATTCAGACCGCTCTGCATGTCCTCGACCCCATTCTCGGACCGGAGGTGCCAATCAATGTCTCGCCCTTTTTTAGAGAGCTGAGCAAATTCAAATGTGACCAGCCGCTTCCCCGCTCCCGTCTTCAGGAGAAGTTCAAGAAGGAGAACTGCATCGAATGGGCTCTACTCGAGAGTCAACAAGATCTCTGGCAGTGCGATGCTCGTGGTTACGCTCGTGTTACTCTCAAGGAACAAGCCGAGCTCTGCAGAAAGCTTCTCTACGAGACTGGTCAGATGTACATCAAGGAAGGTAGACTGAACGCGGAGGGGAATGTCGAGATCGTTGTGATTGGCCATGTCTTGCTGTTGAATACCATCATGGGCAACACCGCATGTAAGTCTTGCTAACCTGATTATGCTCATGAAACTTTTATGCTAACATTCCTCTCAAGACTCCAGCCGGAAATTCCGCCCCTGGGAGCATACTGAACTTCGCAGCTTGGCTTTCCTTCCAAAACGTATGTTTCCTGGACTCAAGCTGAAGGAGGAAGACATCTTTGAAGAGATCGAGGCCTCGGTCAAGCTACCTATCAAGGGAGTTGTGATTACATCACCTCAGGCAGCGGACACTTTGGGAGTTAATCATGGCAGAGGACAGGAGGGAGGAAATGTCCATCTTACATTTGATCAACGTTTCCTTTGTTGATTGGCCTGCCATTCTCTCTCTTGGCGGACTGATTCTGTTACATTGAGCGAGAACTATACATTGTAGCACCGTCATGATACTATGGGACAATGAAAGATCTGTTTCTGAAGACTGCAAATTTTGTAAATGTGATGTCTTTGAACTTGCTTGCTCCTAAAGGGATCCCAGAACAACAAACACCATTAGTATAATTGATGTAAGAGCAGTTGAAAAGTAGCTGGATTTTATTATACTAAATATACAGAAACATTCAGCACATTAGCTTTGACTAGAGTGATAAAATATGGAGAATAGAAAGGCTGCTACATGATGTGGCCCAGTTTCATCTCCCCTTAGGATGAATGAAGTATGCGAAATGTATAACATTAGTAAAAAGGGGGTTATTATTTTACCCGAGGATCTTAGTCATTTCAAGTTGGTGATTTCAAATTCATCCTGTAGAGCTATGAATGTTCATGACCTGTATATGTCATTATTTATCTCTCCACAGTTCTTGAAATGTACCAAAAGCCAAGGGTTTCATTGTACCTGCAGATATCTAAACATTGATAAACTGGATTTTGTAGTTGCACCACACTGGTGCCGGATATTTAGATGAGTCAAGGTCCTTGAATTGTTCTGTTGTTCCTGGGATAATAAGCAAAAGGTCTTTGTATTGTTCATCCATTCGTGGAAGAATGAGCAAATTTTAACTTTCATTCTTTGACAGAGAAAGGTGCGCCGGCGCCGTCGCATACTCGGGCTGAAATTTATATATTTACAACTAAGTAACCCCGCACAGCGAAATGGATTACAGTGTCCCAGATCAGACTTGAACATTTAATTTCTTAAAATTTGTCGATCTCTCTTGGAACAATGACAGCAACAATGGATCCCACTCAAGGCACAGAGGAGCTTGAGAAGCTTGTGCAAGATCTTGCCATTATACCTGAGCCACCGGTACAAGAAGTTGTCCCCACTAAAGAAACCCTGTTCTATGTCCAATACCCGAAGATATACCCAATATTCATGCCGCAGCCCCCAAGACCAACAAGTGGAAGAATATTTATCCACGTCGTCCGGCATGCAGAGGTATGAGTGTGCGGCGACCCGGGCTCGCTTTGCCCATATCTCACAACAAGAGAACTAATAGTTAACAGGCATTGAACAACGTCACAGCTAGATCTCGTGAGAAATGCAGAGTCGTTAATCCAGACTTGACCCCACTGGGCATCAAACAAGCCAAAAACCTTAGAGAGACATTCATCCACATGAACAACATCACCCACATTCTCTGCTCGCCACTGAAGCGCACTCTTCACACAGCACAGATAGCATTCGAGCCGCTTATCTCTCAAGGGCTGAAAATCGTCGCATATCCTGATCTGCGAGAGCATGGTGTAGGTTTATCAAGCACCGGAAGCAGCTTGGAAGAGTTATTGAAGCTGTACCCGAAGGACAACCGGACCGTGGACCTCACATTGGTACCCGAGGGCTGGGAGATCAACACCGAGAATTGCGACCAAGAACAGAAGCATGGAATAAGAGCGAGGAGTGTCAGGAGAGAGTTATGGAAGCTTGGTGCTGAAGCACTAAAGGAAGAAGGGGGATTCTGGAAAGGGCATGATGTTTCTCAGGGCAGCACGCATAAAAACATTGAGATATTAGTCGTGTCCCATGGGGCTTTCTTGAAGAAGATGTGCGATCAAGACCGTAAGTATTTACCGAAGGCAATGGTGAAGTGAAATTTGGGACTATGCTGACTTGGTTCTTGCTAGATATGCTGTGGAACTGCCAGTACCGAACGTATGGGTTCGACCCTAATACCATTGGTACCTGGAGGTTGAGGGAGACGCTGGAGAGCATGAATACGCGTTTCAGACCTATGAGGGAATGAATACCAAGCCATCGCTGGTGATTCGGCAGTAAAGACCTGAGTATAGGACAAATATAATACGTAAACTCTGACTATGCAAAACTTGACCGAAGCTTGCGGCCGCGAAAATAAGAGCTGCTGCAATTGCTATGTGTACAAGGTAACTCTAAAAAATACCAATGTATAAGAAATCGAGTACATTAAGTAATATCTAATAGTCAAAAGTCCCTTAAAATAGTGTACATTCAACTCTGAGTCTTAAGCTAGAGACGCCGCTACGTACGAGCTCCGGCCGGACAATCTCTCGCTAGAGAAGTGTAGGCAGAGCAGTGGCAGCAGCTCCTACCAAAGTTCGAGAGATAAAGAAGAAGATTGATCTCAAATGTAAGAAAGGCCAAGGGTTCATTTGAAAGAAATTAATCTTGGAAGCACAAAGAATCAAGAGTACAGCCAAGCAGATTGAAATTATAACAGATTTAGGAAAGATTCAAAATTTCTCTAATACTCGGCCTCTCAACAGCCCAGATCTGAATTGGTTGACTAACCAATGTGGTTATTAGAATTTACGGATTACGTGCAAATAGGAAAGAATCAAAATTATGTGCAAAGGAGTCTATTGCTATGAAAGCCAATACCCAGGGTAATCTGGCGTCTAAAGAGCTCTCAAGGAGCCCAGGTATGTGTAATTCGTTCCAAACAGACAGCTGTCGTAACGGCCGTCGCCAATGTGAAGATGTCGTGAAGGAATCGAAGAGTATGAATCGAAGTATGAATATGTGAGAGGGACATGGATAGGTTATGCTAAGATGAAATTATTTTGACGACGAAAGAGGTTCCGGTGGTGTGAGGTCGACGAGTATCAATAATTTTACTTGCCGCAGGGCTCTCCTCGGCGTCCACATCTGGCGACTGGTTCAGCTTCTGGCTCTGCCTCCGGCTCGGCTTCTGCCTCACGCTTGACTTTGCCACAGGGTTCTCCTCGGCGTCCACATCTGGCGACTGGCTCTGCTACTGGCTCTGCCTCTGCCTCACGCTTCGCCTTGCCACACGGCTCTCCTCGGCGTCCACATAGGGCGACTGGCTCTGCTA